>VDFB02058242.1:243325883-243593839 GCA_007258455.2 Sequoia sempervirens | reverse complement strand
CCATCCATGGGACCTTACCCTATGCTACCACTGCTACAAAAGTGAAAGGCTTCATTCATGTTGACTTTAAGCTCATCTCCACGTTGTCCTTGCCAGCTATTCTTCACCGACTCTAATGTTTCCTTTGTAATTTGTATGAATAGGTGAGATTTATCTCATCATCTTGTATCTCTTCTCCAGTGGTGCATGTCGTTGATGGGCAATCTCAGCCCGATTCGTTTCAAATAGGATACACCTTTGACATAAACAAAAATTATAGTCTCTATTACTAATTATTTATGGCAATACTTGTGACTTAAAAAAAAAAACAAATAATTAGATTGATTGGTAGTAACACATTTGTTGTTATTATATAGAAATCTAAACTTCCAGGCCATTTTCCTTTTTCAAAACATGTGGGCTAACCACTACATTCCAATTTCCACTATGTAAAACATTATCTTGTGTCATACGGACTCGAACTCAACACCTGTTGCATGTCTTGCCACTTGTGTGGTGCATCATTCTCGTTTCACAGTGACGTGGAGGAGCTTTTATAGCAATCAAATAATTCTAGACACGTGATTAATTTGAAATTCCAAATGTGCGTCTGATAATCTTCAACATCAATCTCAAAAGATGCTTCGGTTTTCTTCTTGTTTATCAGAACACTCATTTTTCTCTAACCTCGGGTGGACAAATACAAGTAATATAGGTAGGTACTCTAGTTTTATTCAAATTCTCTAAATAACTGCTGTAGATTGAAAGAACTCGCCGTGTCAAACACTCTTATTTAGTATTTTAGCGCAGGTGTCAGGTGACTGTTGGTTATCTTAAAATGATATTTAATTTAATCATTAAAAATAAAAAATTGGTCAATAAAAGAAGGATAATTATTTATTATGTTTTTGACAAAGATGAATTATAAAAATTTTACTGACTTTTGATGTACAACAGCTATTTGTCCCTCAAAAAGTATATAAGAAAGCTACCACTTGACTTTAGAGGAAAACCTTCACAATTAGGTGTTGAAAAATGTCTTTTGAAAAAAAAGAAGAAAAATGAATATTTTTGAACAAGTTTGATGTGGAAGAATATTTGAATATAAATTTCAAATTTCAAATTAATTAGGTATATTTCAAGAAATTGTATAGAAATTAATTAACATATCTAGCTATCAAGAGATGGTTGAATTTTTAAATTTTAGATTTAATATAAAAATTTATAAGTAGAAGTGTTATTTAAATAATTTTAAATAAACTCTATAAAATAAAAGAGAAATATATAAGAAAAAGATAATATACAACTTTAAGAAAGATTGTAGATTTGTTGAATTATTGGATATGTAAAAAAGATATCATGAAAAAAGATTATGTAGTTTAATATAAAAATCAATCAACACATACCTTGCAAAGTTTAATTCAACAAGTGTGTAATCTATCTTATCTTGATATTTTCAAAATATCTCATGATAGAAGGGTATTGATTCAAATAGTCAACAAAAGTGGAGACACATGTTACCCAATCATTCATAAATTATAATTTTGTTGCATTATAATGATAGCAAACAATAAAGTGTGATAGCATGTGTGTATTAACAAACACGACTAAAGAAAGCATCATGTTGTAGGTAAGAGGTCATGAGGTCTAGTCTCCCATCCCCCAAAACCCGTAGTAATCTGAGGTCACAAGGTCTAGTTTCCAATCAAGATAACTCTATACTCACCATTTTTTTAAAAAAATTCAAAATTTCTTATTTTGTTAGCTCAGGAGAACTACACAAGCTACCATTGACCACAATACCATAGTGCACTCACTCCAAAACTTTCCTATCTGGAAAATCATGAACCACTTTTGCACCCGAGGAGAGACCACCACCACTGATCTTTGTCCTGGCCACATCCCTGCCATGTGGAAAGGCTCCAACCTGCTTCGAAGTTGCCTCCTTCTCTAGAGCTTCACCGAACTTCGTAGGTTCACACCTCTCGCTCTGGTCTACCATCTCCCTCTATATGCATTTAGTATAATTAGTTTTGTTCAATTGATTTTTGTTAATATAGTTTTAAAATAAATAAAAATTAGGTCGATAAATATTTAATGAAGTAAAATTGAAAAAAAAAATCTAACATTAATTTTTTTTTAAAATATATTTTTATTAATTTTATATTATCAAAATTTATAGTAATTTTTAAAAAGAGAGTCGATAAAATATGAAAATTTAGAAAAATATTAATAACTTCAAAAACTAAAATATTAGATTTATGATGTTCAAAGTTGTGATATTAGGTGGCAAAAATCATGTAATTAAATTTAAGATAAAATGTACAAGTGTTTATGTTACCACAATCATGCACACTCTACCCCTTTAGTACTATTGTAAAATACCTCTAGACATTAATAATGTTTTATATTACATACCCAATATACACTCCAATCTAAATAAACATATATTATACCTACATGCTACAATTTAACAATCACTAATACTAATAAATTAGACCTTAATATAATTTTATATGTAGACACTAAAAATTGTTCTAGAGTGTGAACACTTTTTTCCTTCATCAATTCCCCTTCGTCTCTAATAATTAAATAATTTTAATTATTTGATTATTTTTCAATGTCACATTTTTTCTATTAATTAAATAATTTCCTTTTTTTATGTCTTATTTGGATTAATTAAATAAATTTTATTTATTTATTTAATTATGTCACTAATATTTCTTTTCCTTCATAATTAAATAATTTTTATTTCTTTAATTATTACCATCTTTAAACTTAGCCACCTCCAAGCTCTCCACCAAAATCAAACCAAGAATTCTTCAAAGAATTCAAACCAAGTTTTGCTCTCCCCAAAATTCAAAATTCAAAATTCCAAATAAACATGAATTACCTTATGCCATTTCTTCTCCAAATTTGTCAAAGCCCTAAAATGGACTCACCCACCAAAACTTATTGCTAAAAATGGAGATATTTTTATTTATTTTTAATTCTTTTAAAACAATTCATATTTCAAATGTAATTTGCATAATACCATTTAAAGATAAAAATCTATTTACAACCCCAAAGGCAATTAAATTTCTTTAACCAAATGAATTTAACAATTCACAAATAAAATTATTTTCAACTTTTATTTCTAAAAGTAAAATATAAAGCATAATTCTAATTTTTTATTTAATCCAAAAATCTAAAGATGCCAACCCAACCAAATTGGTTTAATTTATCACTATTAATTTAATTAGTCAATAAAATAAATCTAATTCAAAATTAGATTATTTTATTAATTAAATTAAATTAATTAATTAATCACTAATTTTCCAACATTTCAATAAGGAAAAACAGTCATCATTTATAAGTTTCAAAAGCCATTTAATCACTTTTAACTTGCAATTTTAAATACAAAGCCAAGGAGGAAACTAACAACATAAAATAACTGAGCCCGACTATAAACCTGATGACACACAATCACTAGGGTGATGGTTTGACATAGAAAACCTAGTTACTATCTCCCATTCGATACCGTTGGTCGATGGACATGCTCAAACTTGTGAAACCAGGTGGAGTCGATGTCCTGTACCTGCATCCTGCATACAATACGAGTGTCGAAACATGCATATAATATATTAAAACACACCGTTAAAAAGGGAATCACGGAATCACAAGGCACTCGCATGCGAGTGATGTGATCCCTTCCCCTTCACCAATACAGTATAGCTAACTGAAACATCTAAAATCCATGATATAATCGAAAGTGTAAAGCATCGTTAATTCACATACATGCTAATCTAATCCATGCCGTGCAATAATAATAATGACCAAATAAAATACCATCACACCAAAACATAATGTTTACATCGCTTAACAATTAGCGGTCAAAAGTAACCAAGTTCCACAAACAAAGTGATAACAAAATAAACATGCATAGAGAAATATTGTTCGATCAAAAGAGCAAAATGGAGGGGTGTTACATCCTCCCCCCTAGGGTCAGGCTTACTCCTGGAAGCCTGCAAACAAGAAGGGATAAAGCTCCCTCATACACACTCAAAATGTAGATCCCTGAGGATGAACTCCTGACACTGAAGGATGAACTACACCCTGATGCCCGGCCTGATGGGTATCCACCGCAGTAAGTACCCTATGCGATCTGCCTGCATCACCTACTGTTGGCTCAGAAGCCAACGGTCTCTGACTAAAACCAGAAGCACCCCGCTGAGGACACTGACGAGCAATGTGGCCCTGTTGACCACAAGCAAAACATCCTATCCCTCTACTAAACTCCCTAACATCAGGAGATGCACTAGGTCACGAAAAGCCACCTCCACTATACGCTGACTGGGAACTCTGAGCAGGTTGATCGTAGAGATCACGATGAGCTCGAATCCAACTCTGATCCCTCTTCCTCTGCTTCCAACTACCATCGTGCTGGGACTGAGAATTTTGTTTCCCTGACTGCGAAGGTTGATGTTGCCCACTCTTTGCGGTTTCCTGATTACCCTTGGGAATGCCTACAACCTGAGACTGACCACCCTGAGATCCAACACCAAAGGAAGGTGCACTGCCAAACTGAACTCCCGATTGACCACCGAAAGCCAAAGCTAAATTTTCCTCCACAATTCGAGCCTTATCCACAGCTACATCCATGGTCTTCGGCTCAAATATCCGAACTCCACCACTGATCTGGGCATTCAAGCCCCTAACAAAATGTTGCACAAGCATACCCTCATCGTCACCTATACCGGCATACTGCTTGAGCTCATAAAAACAACGCTCATAATGCTCTACTGTCATATCCATCTGCCGCAAGGCATGGAACTCGTCTCCTCGACACTACCTCCAATGCTCCGAAAGAAATCTAGCTCGGAACCTCTCCAAAAATAACTCCCAAGATACCGTACCAATATCCATATGGAGCTTCTACTCCTCCAATCTCCACCAAGTGGAGGCAAATCCCCTCAAGTGCATGATAGTGCACCTAGCTCGAGTGTTGCTACTATATGGGTGCATAGCAAAACACCTAGTCAAGTCAATGAGCCATGTCTCTGCCTCCAAACCACTGCCTGATCCATCAAATATGGGTGGATGTTCCCTAAGCAAGTCCCTCATATGGGCTGCTACCTCTGCATCAAACTGATCTGGTACTCCTCTCTCTCTAACGATAACTGGCTCAACCTCCTGCCTAGGCCCAAGACGGGCAAGGGTCTCCTCTAACAACTGATGCAACTAAGCGTCCTCGATCCCTCGTGGATCTGGATTCTGATTACCCTCTCCCTGAATGTTCTGAGTAGCCTGTTGCTCCTCACAGTCAGGCTCACGAGGAACATGCGAAGGTGAGTCCTATTGTTCCCCAACGTGATCGCCTAAACGACCACATCTACGCCCTCCACCTCTTCCGTGTCTAGGAGGAATACTCCTGCATAGACACATCAAGGTATTAGGCAAGACACACCACTCAAAACCTACACACTACAAGCATAATGGGTCCACCATAATCTCAGAGTACCCAGTGTTTAAACCTGGGCTCTGATACCATGTGTAATGCCCCGCCACGCAACCCTAGGGGAAGTTGCAATTCACTAACCATATGCAACAATTTTTTTTTGCTTAAGAACAATAACATACAAGTTCACTATACTTTGCAAACATCCCCTAAGGCTACGAGGTTGAGATTACTATAAACCCGCAACACAACATACATGAAATGAAACATAACATTTAATTACTTAAGGAAATGAGGGTGCATACTTTCCATACATGCTAAATACATCAAAAACTAAAAGATACAACATGATTTCCAATAATAATTATTCACAATATAATTACAACACCCATTCCCCGAATGAGGTAAATCAAATAAGCATGATGATATATTACAAATTCCACCTCGATACAAATGAGGGGTAATGAAATACAAGAATAGCTGGAATGAAAGAACTAGAAGAGTAATAGGAACCCGCGAGCTCCCCAACATGAGAGTCTCGTCCACAAGATCACGAACAAGCCAACGGTGTAAGGTGCACGTTCCACCCAACCAAGTGAAACCCAAAGGCTCACCCCCCATGCTAGGAGATAGTAACAAGGATTTCTGGTCAAGACCAACTACCCCTAGACAAAGGCTAAACATAACTGAACCGACTCAAATTCCAACAACATCACTTAACACAGTACGAAAACTCACAAGACAATACATTGCTTCCAGGTTACATAGGACAAGTACACCATTGCACAAAACACAATAACTGACTAACTGTTGACGTAGGAAGAGTGTCATACATAAATTGCCATGAGTTAACCTAGCTCAACCTTCCTAGGCTACCGGACCCCCATCATGGGTTACCCTGGCTTGCCTCTACCGGCCGTTGGACCCTCATGCAAAACTATGCGTCTCATCTCATCTCGAGCCTTAATAACGCATACTTTATGAGAGAGGCATTCATTAACTTTATTAGTGTGAAGTTCCCCATTAATTCTTTTAGATTATCACTTGATTAAACCCTAGGTGAGTTACCCTGACACCACTTTGGGCGTCAGACCTCCATAAAGGGCCACTCTCCTACTGACAATACGGGGATACGAAACCCCCAATCTAAGGGTAGACAACATGCACAAATTGATGACCAATTTTGACCTTAACACATAAGGTCATACAACCCATTCGAAGTACTTGGGTATCCATGACATACCACATATCTCGTTTATGATAACCGAGTGATAACACAACTACCACCACGTGCACTACCCAAAACAATCACAAGGTTGACTGACATACCGACAACCTTTACTTTTAAAATGACAACCTCAAAGGAAGACTTACAAAATTTGACTCAAATCCCAACAAGAATGAACGCCCTACGATGAAAGGAAGCTTACAAACAATATAAGGTAATCTACATTAGGATTTCGTAAATCCAATTAGTCATCGCATTAGTGCACTTAATCAAATTAAATAAACTAATATTCGGATTTCCTAAATCCAATCAATCACAATTTTATTTTTTTTCCTTCCTTGCATTTATCTAATTAAAACTCTAAATTTCATTCCATGTCATTGCAATAAATCAAGTCATTCCTTCATCCTTAGTTTCACGACCAATTCATAATCAAACAATTTATTAATCAACAACATTTGACTAAAATAAATCTTTCATTGATTCACAATTTCGCAACTATAATTATAATCAAAACACTTAAATAATAAAGTCATTCAACTAACACCTAAATCAATCTACTTACTCTAAATTTCCTATTAATTCCATATTCAATACCTTTAAATAAATCAAGGCATTTATCTTATTCAATAAAACCTATTTCACAATAAAATTCCTTATTCATTAAAATATATATATATATATATATTCCATTTTTAAAAAAAACATCTATTTAATCAAATATTTCAATCCTCTTAATCAAGCAATTTAATTACACTTAACAAATTAATTAAAAATCATAAATATAAAAATATACATATATATATATATACTATGCATATATATTTATCTAAGTAAACATATATGCATAATATATATTACATATATTTATATATTTAAATTAATTATAATAATATTATAATAATATTATATATATATAATATATTATATATTATACATATAATATAATATATTATATTATATATATATAATATATATATATATATATATATATATATATATTATATATATTAATATTAATATAATATTAAATAATAATTATAAATAAACATAAAAAATGAAATCCAAAGTTCCCATGGAAACCACTCTGAGTCTAAAGGTTATGTGCCTCTGTGTGGCACCTCCCTGCCAAGACATATTGCTCGGCCAAGGGCTCGGTGGAAGCCTTCACACAGCCCTGTGGCCATGGGCTCCTGGGCCAGGTGTGGCTCCTCACACACTGTAGCCTCTAGGTCGCTACTCTCAGCCACACACAACCGGGTCTTTCGCCATCACCTGCTCCAATCACACAAACTGCGGTTGCTAGGGCACTACCGTGGTGGTGGCGTGTTGGGGCCTGACCAAATCGCATGCGCATTACTACGGCAATTTATATATTGACTCTATTTTTATAAAGAAAACCTTGGTAGCCCGACATGGCGAAATGATGGCTTTGTGGGTTTTAATCCAAAACCTTCTAAATGGATGGGAATAATAGATGGTATATATTTCCATGAATACACCCGGCTGATATACGGGTATATTCAGCTTACAAAATATATACCCAATGAATTTCATATTCAAATTGTGAAAATAATTCAAATCTATTGCAAGAACAGAAAAACTATTTTCTAAACAACAAAGAGGGTTTAAAATCTAGTTCTAAAATAGAGTTTTCTTTGATTTTCCTTCTATTTCTTGGTGTAAATTTCTTGTTTGGTTTTCCATTTCCAAAACTAACTACAAGTTTGCAAATTTGAGAGTATTTCTATGGATTTTCATTGAATCTCCAAAACCAGATATTGAACTTATTCAAAATATGCTGGTAAGAAGAAATAGCGAAGAAACATGATGGAACCCCAGTTTTCCGCACCTGGGTAAGCTCTTTGTAATTAATGGAGGAATTCCCGCTACCTTCACCTACAACTCCTAGCCGGTCTCCAAGCTTCCCACCAATCAAAGTCCAAGAATTTTTCAAAGAATCTTTAAACTGTTTTGTTCTCCCAAAATTCAAAATTAAAAATTCCCCAATAAACAGGAATTACCTTATGCAATTTCTTCTCCAAATTTGTCAAAGCCCTAAAATGGACTCACCCACCAAAACTTATTGCTAAAAAATGGAGATATTTTTATTTTTTTTAATTCCTTTAAAACAATTCATATTTCAAATGTAATTTGCATAATACCATTTAAAGATAAAAATCTATTTACAACCCCAAAGGCAATTAAATTTCTTTAACCAAATGAATTTAACAATTCACAAATAAAATTCTTTTCAACTTTTATTTCTAAAAGTAAAATATAAAGCATAATTCTAATTTTTCTTTTATTTAATCCAAAAATCTAAAGATGCCAACCCAACCAAATTGGTTTAATTTATCACTATTAATTTAATTAGTCAATAAAATAAATCTAATTCAAAATTAGATTATTTTATTAATTAAATTAAATTAATTAATTAATCACTAATTTTCCAACATTTCAATAAGGAAAAACAATCATCATTTATAAGTTTCAAAAGCCATTTAATCACTTTTAACTTGCAATTTTAAATACAAAGCCAAGGAGGAAACTAACAACATAAAATAACTGAGCCCAACTATAAACCCAATGACACACAATCACTAGGGTGATGGTTTGACACAGAAAACCTAGTTACTATCTCCTAATCGATACCGTTGGTTGATGGACATGCTCAAACCTGTGAAACCAGGTGGAGTCGATGTCCTGTACCTGCATCCTGCACACAATACGAGTGTCGAAACATGCATATAATATATTAAAACACACCATGAAAAAGGGAATCGCGGAATCACAGGGCGCTCGCATGCGAGTGATGTGATCCCTTCCCCTTCACCAATACAATATAGCTAACTGAAACATCTAAAATCCATGATATAATCGAAAGTGCAAAGCATCGTTAATTCACATACATGCTAATCTAATCCATGACATGCAATAATAATAATGACCAAATAAAATACCATCACACCAAAACATAATGTTTACATCGCTTAACAATTAGCGGTCAAAAGTAACCAAGTTCCACAAACAAAGTGATAACAAAATAAACATGCATAGAGAAATATTGTTCGATCAAAAGAGCAAAATGGAGGGGTGTTACACCTCTTAGACCTCCTTGTCAATGTGGCAGCATCCTGGCGATGAAACAACAACCGTTGATGAAGAATTTTGCAAAATACCTCCTCCCAAAACGCGAGTGGAAAAAATTGGGGTTTTGGCTACGGGCAAGAAAAAAAACACAGTCAAGTGCAAGAATGAATTCGATTTGTTTTTTTTTTTCTTTAATAGGTCATAATGCAAGCGTGTTATAACACGCTCGCATTACGGGCTCATTGTGGCTAAGCCTCAGTCTCGACTCACCAAGCCATAATGTGAGCATGTTATAACGTGCTCGCATTATGAGCTTTCAAAACTTTTTTAAAAATTTGGCCACAAATTGTCTACCCATTTTTCTACACCCGCCCGTTTGTGAAGGAGAATCCTGTGAGATCCAATATGGCAATGAATCAATATCTGATTTCTTTTTTGCTAATACTAAACAAGTTTAGGGTGCTGCAGAAACCAATACATTATACTTTAGAACATCATAGTTTATAGTTATGGCATCTGATACATATCCTCTTGCCATTCTTGATCCTTTGATTTCATTGACCAAAGATAAGGTATTGATTTTTTCTCTCCTTGTACAATTTTTAATTTTGACATTATTGCAACATTTTAAGATGTCAGATGGACATTGCAACACTTTTAGGTTAACTCCATGTGCCATGCAATACCTGAATCATTCCTTAATTTGTGAGAGGATTTCCTTCAATAGCCTCTGATATGTTTCAATCATTCACTGGCAATCTTTACATCATGTAGATGTTGCAAAGGTGGATTGAAGGGATCGAAACCAATAAAATGAACATAGTTTGATTCTTATTGTATAGGGTAGTAATCAAATGGGTAAAATGATGGGATTGAAACTAATGAAATGATGTTTGACATATTACAAAACCCTTTTAGCTGTGATGTTTTCCCACGATCAAATCCCCTGACTTGCTACCCTTTTTTCTAATTTTGATGAATTGTAAGAGAATAAACCTAAATAACTTGCATGAATTATACTGACAATGAGTTTTGAACCATTTGGTAATGCTTCTATGTATTTTTTCAAGTAGTTGTTTTCTTGCAAGTTTAATGGATGCCTTAAGTTTTGTTATTAATGATTAGTTTGAAAATTATCGTTGTAGAAAGTACCTTATGTGTTTGTGCCTTCAAAATTTGAATTTGGCAGTGCTTGTAAAGTGAATGGGGAAGATGATGTCACAGTTGGGAAACTTGTTGTGAAACATCAGGTTAGTAATTTTTGGATGTTAAGTGTGAGAGCGGAAGACCAAGATCATGGAGCAGAGATCAAACATGAGATTGCAATGTATTGAAAATGAACATTTAGCTTTACAACCAATAAGGTATTTATAGGTGAAGCTTGAGACAAAGTCTACAACAAGACTCCACAAGAATAGGAAAGGTGGCAGATAAGAACCCATGAGACTAGCTCAATAGTTCAACCTCCCTTCTATGTAGCAGTGATGTGTCAAAAATGAGTTGACACATCGACTAGTGACTCACCTAAGGAGACTTAGTCTTTCCACATGTGAGGAAAGCTACTAACTATGATTATGTTAGAATAACTCATGTTGAGTTATACACCAACATTAAGGCTTCCCAATTGGATATCAAAGATCTTTTCTCATCAACTTAATTTAGAATTTATGCATAAATGAATTCTTTAATGTTGCAGGTCTTTACTAAGACAAAAAATTAACTGGGGTCAACATTTTTGTTGTCCAAGTCTGATGGCATTCTTGGGCTTGGTTTCTAGGAAATTTTTGTTGATAATGTTGTTCTAGTCTGGTTAGTGTTGATAGCCTTCATTCTATAATATGTCAACTTCATTTTATAATCTGAGCGTATCACCTTTCTTAAATTTTGAACAAGGTTCTGAAATCAAGGGTTCAATATGCATATTTCAGGCCTATGTTGAACACTCTGTTTAAGGAATTTGTTGACAAGGCTATAGTTTTTTAATTGATTTATATTTCTACTGTGTTTGGACTTTCTTTTGTAAACTTAAAATATACAATGCACTTTATTATTTTTGAATTGAGACTAATATTAATTTTGTTGTTTGTATTGAGCCACAACTTCATTCATGACGAAAAAGGAAACACCCTGACATTGCTCATATTAGATGGAATGTTGCATATAAAGGAGGAAATATTCTAGCTGGATTATTGTTGACCGCATTGAAGGAGAGATCTTCATATATGGGACATGATCAACACTCTCCTAGGATTCTACACATTATAGCTTGCTCCAGGAAGATTTCCCATGTTGTAGAAGTTTTAAAAGATGAAAGGGGCATGTACTCACATTGAACTAGGGCTTCAAGCATGCGTTTCAATCATTACAGAAGTCTTTTGGAGAAGTTTCTTTTTTGCAGTCATTTCATTGCAATTTATTGTAACTCAGATTTTTAGTCTTGTGACTGAAAATAACAATTGTAATACTCTATTTCTAATTTGTAACTAGAACACCTTTCTTTTATTAATAAAGTTCACCGATTTTTCCTTCTCAATGGTTGTCTTATATTTGTGTGCAATTGATGATTGATGTGTATTTTTGTGTTTTATGCTTAAATCCTTAAATATCAGTAAATTAAAATGAATAAATATACTACTAAATGACATCAATTAATAATTAAATTGACTAAACATGTACTACCAATTGATAGAAATAAGTGTTAACAGTGAATAAATATGACTAGATATATTACTAGTGAAACCAGTGAATAAAAATGACTAAATATACTACCAAATTGATCAAAATAATGATTAAAATTAATGACTAAATACACTACCAATGCACATAAATTAGTGAGTAAAAATGACTAAATAAGTGACCAGTTAACAACAATCAATGACTAAATATATCAGTGAATAAAAAAATGACTAAATAAGTGACCATATTACAACAATCAATGACTAAATCAACAACTAAACAAGTGACCAATTAAATATATCAGTGAATAAAAAATGACTAAATCAACGACTAAATATATCAGTGGAAAAAAAATGACTAAATAAGTGACCAGATCACAACAATGAATAACTAAATCGACGACTAAGTATACTACCAAATCAATCAATCAAAATAACTAATAAATGACTAAAAATGGTTTAGTCATCAATCTGGCTGCGTTATATATGATTGGCAATAAACTACTAGTGGTCACGTGACCAACTATAGTCATTTATAAGCAGTTCTTAGTAGTTTATTGTTGTTTTTGTACTATTGGAGTAACTACTAGTTCATTCAGACCATAAAGGCTTTCAAAAAATTTATTATGGCATCTTGATTGGGAATACATTATTCTTGGAATAGAATTAGAGTTTTGTTTAGCAGCCCGATCATATTTTCTCTTATCTTCAAAGCTTTTAATTACTTTTCATCTGCATTAAAATTTCAAGTTCAATAATGTAGAAGCATTTCTTATCAGCTTCTTTCTTGCATGTAATGTCCCCTTTTGAGACTGCCCTAAAGCTTTCCCTAGAATAACAAGTTTCA
Source organism: Sequoia sempervirens (assembly GCA_007258455.2). Taxonomy (NCBI): domain Eukaryota; kingdom Viridiplantae; phylum Streptophyta; class Pinopsida; order Cupressales; family Cupressaceae; genus Sequoia; species Sequoia sempervirens. The sequence continues at coordinate 243,580,580 of VDFB02058242.1, read as the reverse complement.
ATGTAGTTAGGATTATAACATACCAATTAAATACTTTAAGTAAGATAAATGTTGGTTTAGGTTCTACAATCATGAACTAGCTAATATTGAAATACAATTTACATGATCAAACATATATAAATATTTGAACCATGTAAATACATAACTATTGAACTACACCATATCCATAATGCATAATGGGAGTTTAATTATAATAGGAATTGGATGGGAAACATGATAAGTTTTCCCAAATATATCCCAACTAAGCCCATGAATGGATATACCATCCCTCTTAGCCCCAAGTGGCAGACCCCGGTCATCCACATGGAGTGGTCTACTTAGTGGATAAACTTGTATTTGCATTCCCTATCCATGTTGCCTTATCCATCCTTCTTATGATTGAGACTCCTTGAATCCTTCCTAGCAACCCACCCATGTAGAGATTGGCGAAAGCTACTAAAAAAGACCCATATATTCCTCTTTCTAAGCTCAAGAGTGGCCACTCACCCCCTTGGCCCCAAATAGAGGACCCTCGGTCATCCACATGAGGTGGTCTACTTAGAAAACAATCTAGTATCTGCTCACATGATTTCAGGTCTAGATAGGCTAAAGTTGTTTGGCGGTGTACAAATTCCATGGTACCTAAATGAAGGCATGTGAAGGCCTATCTAAAGATGCTCTATTTATAGCCATTAATGACAAAATATGGAGTTTTTTATACTTTGGTGAGGTGATCAAACTGGGAAACTGAATTCACCAGCTGTGTTATACATAGACTTACAAATTCAAAAATTGATTTTTCTCATCCATGTACGCAAAATTACTATACCACCAAATTTTGTGCATTATTTAAACTTTCTCACATTCCAACACACTGATGTATTTATATATCGCTGGCGAATGTACCATAAAGTTTAACTTATTCAAAGGAAATTGTTGGGTTGGTGGGTTGGTCAATAATCAGAATGAAGAGAGCATCTTTAGACATGCCTTCATATGATTTCATTTACCATCTTTTTAAGCAAATTCAAAACTACATAATAATGCTTTGCCACTTTTCTTTGACTAAATCAAACCTGTCTAAAGAATGAAGATACCATAACATTATATCAATTAAAAAAAGGAAATATATGACAATTTCGTATAATTCTCAATTTAACCACAACAATTTATTTCATAAATATATTAAGCTATGAAAATTTGAAAATATACGCTTACCTCAGAGTGATCCCACAAATCTGGTTTACAATTTCTGAGAGATTCTAATTTTTGTTGAAGTCACATATTTTTAGAAAATATAATGATTTAAGCCTTTAAAAGTTCCATTTAAATTATTCCAATTGAAGAGTGTTTGATCAAACTACCTTAGATCAAACCCCCTTGGATAGAACCCTGCTAGTTTTAAACCATACCTATAATGGAGTCTCCTTTACACCTATCAAAATGTTGATAAAAAACCACTTTTGATTTACCTTTTGGGGGATCAAATGAATTCATTTAAAATTTATTTTTTATAAGTATGTATTCCTTATTATAAACTTCCCAAAAAGTATAATTTTAAATAAATTCAATTTTATTATTATATTTATTTTTTATTTCTTGTGAATGTTGTGAATGTAGGTTTTTCATTGAAAATCAAGCTCGTTGTTCTGCACATGTGAAAAAATAGAAGATTATCAAAAAACAAAATTGAAAAATATGAGTGCACCAATTATTGAAGTCCTTGATCCAACAAAAAAAAATTGAATTTTGATACATACAAAAAAGTTGTGTTATACGGTCCACCTATGTCTGAATTTTAATTGCTTTCACTTCAAAACTTGATTAAGAAAAAAATATTCAATAAAACACTATGAAACCAATTGGAAGCACTAGACATCATAGTTACAAATCTAAATTTGAAAAAAAAAAAAAATTATCCTTCATGGAAAAAAGTTATGTGTTATACGGTGAGCATCACTCAAAAATGGTGTTTACTGAAAAAAACTAGTTTTCAAAGGAGATAAAAAAATAAGTGCAATTTGATTCCAAAAAAATTGAAAAAAATATATTTAGAATCTACAGAAAAAATGTCACAAATCAATAGTTTGTATCATCTTCAAATTCCTCACAGTTTAGCTGCTATAGGTGCCCGAAAGTGAAGATTTAGTTAGAAAAAATCAATTTAGTGTCCAATTTGGCCAAAAATTGTAAACCAGTATTGTGGGATCACCCCTCACTATTTGATCTTTGTCTTGAAAATAGTTTATTTTTGCATAAATCTTTATGCCACACAACACATTCACATTCAAGATTTATATTTTATTGAAATCAAGGGCTAAATCTCTTACATGAAGTGGAAGAGTCCATTCAAGTACACAACCATGAACAAAATGGAGAACTGAAGCAACTAATAAATGGTAAATTTGAGCATGGCATTAAATCTGTTGAGAGAGTAATCTCCTATTTTTGCATAGCCCTAACCAAATTTGAACATGCTTTCTTAGATACATCTTTACACTACTCTCCAAGTGCTTTCCTGCACTATTCTACACTTCCTCCTCGCGACTTCCACTAGGTAGGTACTTAGTTTGTTCCTTTCTATCATTTTTATTTTATTTTTAAAAAAAATTGTGGTTTAATGTTTGAGAGATAAATTTTGGGTTGATAATCTAGTAAGATAATTATTTATTATTTTTCTTGATGTGTAAGATTATTATTGATTGTTTGATTATTTAAAGATGTGATGTTTAAATAGAATGTTTATTTTATTTATTGTGGGTGCCAGTGAATAATTTATTTTATGTATAATATTTGATATTCTTTGGATGGATCATTCCCTTGGTGGGCCTAAGAATTCCCGAGGGAATGAGGTCAATAGGATTGCCAGGGGTGATATGAGCATGTCCAACTTCTAGAAGCATTGGGAGACTTGGTTGGTTCCATCCTGTAACGATGCAATTTTATGGATTTAGCAAATTAGAGCATTTAAACATAAAATCCAACATTAAGTAATGAACTGCAAGGGAAAATTAATGAAAAGCATAAAAAACATGAACAAGCTCACCAATGTTCTTCAAACTCCATGACTGATCTCCATTACACCTTCTAGCTTGCTACAAATGTGATTGTTTCCCTCAGATTTGAGTGTGTGAGCAATGACTATAACAAAGACAATGTCCAAAGCAAGGTTTGAAGGATTTTAAAATGATTATAATGCTACCATGCAAATGATAAGCATTAAGATATGTCTAAACTATGCCAAAATAGAGCCTATGACCAAATGACAAGACTATAAGATTGACTAAGACTTAGAAATTATGCCAAAATGAAGCATTAAGAAAATTGTAAGCCTACGAAGTGTCAGTCTAAAATGTGAGCAAAATTGGCATTTTATAGAAAATGCAATTTTGGACGGATGACCAAGATTAAAAGTTGATGGAAGCCTAAAATTAGAGGTCAAGATTGTGTGTGAGAACCCATAATTAGGGTTAGGGAAAAAATATGAAATGAGTGGCCAAGATGCAATTTGAGAAAATCTCATCGACGGTTGAGAATAAATGTGACAAGAGGATAAAGATTAGCCAAAAAGATAAATATTTCAAAAATCAAGAAGATAAAGACTTGACAGAAAAAGAAGATTTAGAAAATCAAGAATTTGCTCAATTACTTGATTTATGGAAAAAGATTGCATTTTTGAATTAAAATTAATTCAAAAATGTGGATTTGGATGATAGTAAATAATTGATTTTCAAATTATTTACTAAAAGAAGTGGCAATTAATAATGTGAGGCCATTTTAAATAATTAATTTTATTTAAAATGAGGAAAATGTCAAATAAGGCAATTAAATAATTAAAGGTAATTATTTAATTTAGATATTGTGACCAATAATTAAATGAATTAATAAATCTATTTAATTATGAGAGTGAGTGACATATTAAATAAATAAATAAAATTCATTTATTTAATACTCAAGAAGACATAATGAATAAAGATAATTAAATAAATTAAGAAATTTATTTAATTATGAGAAGATTTAGACAATTAGTGACGTATTGAACAAATAAACAAAATTTATTTATTTAATAATCATGAAGAATAAAAAGACATGAATTAATTACATAATTATAAATTAAATTAATAGTCGAATGTGGACCAAGGACATAATTAAAATGTCATAATTATGTTAGGGAGAGAAATATGAAAAATAGAGCTTGTAGGCCTAGGTCATTTTTATGTGTCTACATTTTGCCCCTCTTTGTCATAATGTAGCATGTCGCATTGTGACAAAGAAAATAAGTCAAAAATATGCCCCAATGCAAAATAGGATGAGGAAGAAATGATGAAGGGGGTAGCGGTATGCCCCCTCAAGAGGATAGACAGGTTCCAAGAACACGGGTGTGCTCTCGAAATTGATGAGAAGACTAGAATATGAAGGGACAAAGAAATGTTAGTGCAAAAGATATGGATGATGAAGATGCAGACTAGATGAAAGGTTAGAGGGGAAACAAAGAAGGGTGGGATGGGAAAGAATCCTTCAATACTTGCCAAAGAACTAATAGATGTTGCTTGAATCATCATTGGGCGGTAAAAAATGACACAAATGGACAAAAAACACGATGGTATGACATAGACCAAGGTGTGCAAGGTCATCCACTTGAAAAATAGACAGTCATAGACAAGGAATGTCCTAACTCATACTAAGGGTCATGTTGCCCCAGTCTTTTTGTCAAGACAATCCACAAATAGCATTCAAAAAAAAAAAAAGGTCATGAGACGTCATCGCACCTCTAATTCCTTCATGGGACATCCTCGAGGTAGCTAGTAACATGACCAAGAGACAAAAAGATAAGACAAAGATAGACACAATAGTCAAAAGATAAGACAAGACAGACCAAAAAGATTAACAACCATTTAATTTTGTTTGCCAATGTTTGTTTGCCAAAGATTGATTGCATGAAAGTTTGATAGTTTGACAATTTTGACAGTTTGACGGTTTGACGGAGCCTATTGTCAAGAAGGATACATCCTAAAAAAGGAAAAGGATATTTTGACAAGGTTCAAGTCCAAGAAGGACACATCTTGAAGAGGACCAAAGAGTGATGAGATTGACATTGTTTTGACTAATATTTTGGCAAGTTGACTGATGTTTACTATAGGATTGATTGGCTTATGTTGTCTGATTTTGACCAATTTTGACATTGACGTTTCGAATGACTGTCTTGTGTTAAGTGCAACTATGTCTGTTTTTATTTGACCGACGCGACCGTGTTTGACTTATGATTTTTATTTTGACAAACCTAAAAGGACTGACCTAATGTCTTGAGGACTCATCGACTGATGGCCTTGCGTATGTAGCAAATGCGCAGAGACAACATAGTTCAACAATGACATGGATTGACCGATATGACTAACTTTGACTCTATTTTTGGGATTTTGTCATTGATTTGGATGTTTTTACGTTGTTCTTCAAGACATTTTTCAAAAAAAAAATTTAGGTATTTTTTTAGCACATTTTTCAATTTTTAGGTTTTTTTTTTTTCAAAACAGTTTTTTGATTTTTAGGTCTTTTTTCAGTACATTTTACGATGTTTTTGTCTTTTTTTAGGACATTTTTTATGATGTTTTTATCCTTTTGAATGGTTTAAGAGGATTACGACAAATGCATGTGACTGATGCCTACACATGAGAATCTAAGGACAAACATGATTGTGCCCCTAGTTAAGCTGAATACCAATTGACAGGTGATGACAACATTATTTGACGTGGGAAGGACGCATCTTGAAACAACATGAGGATGATGATAATGTGACGAAAGTATCGAGGTCTGCAGTCAGACCCGGAACAAAGTCAAGTAATGTTTTGGATAATGTGCTTGTATGGATTAGACTTGTTGCATTTGGAATGACTTGGTTAGGACTAGATGGGATGATGGAGTATCCTTAGACCGTTTGACAAGGGAAAGCCAAGGTAGGTGACAAACATGAAAGGATGAGAGGTGGCCTTGGTAAAGGACGGGAGACATGAGACTAAGGGAATTGCCATATGATTTTCTAGGACTATGTCGTATAGGGATAATGATGGAAATGATAGAATAGTTTATGAGAAAAGGATTGACATGTCAAGAGTTTTCCCCAAAGCATGATTTATGTGTGCCTATTTTTATGTCAACACTAAGGTAAGTGGGAAAAAAAAGGGCTAGAATGATAGGGCTTAGATGGACGTAAATGTCATGAGGAAGGCATGGGAAATGAAACGACTTTCCCCCAAGTGTAAAAGTCTACATAGATGATTTATTTTACACATGACACCTATTTTCCAGGTTTTCATCATGGTACTTATCCAGGGCGCCTGTTTGCCAGGTATTCACCATTGGATGAAATTTTTCTCTTTACTATTTTCTTGACTTTTTTATTTTTTTGGTGTCACCAAGACGCCTGTTTTCCAAGTTTTCATCAGGGTGACGATGTTTTACATTTTTCAAATTTTTTTGTATTTTTGATTTTGTGGATAGCCTGGATGCTTTAAATGACCACTGACTGTTCTAAATCCACTGAAGGTGTCAATGTAGAGACTGGTGCCATGACATGCCAATAATGACCTTATTGAAGGAATTGTCTTCTCAGGATCATAGCGCTTGTATACAATTGATCGATGTCATTGTGATCCTTTCTGATACTAGAGTTGGCCTTATTAGAATACGCACATTGTGATAGAGTGCCATGAGAGTCCTTGTGGTAAAGAGTTGTTTCCAAGATGTGACAGATGTGTGACGTGGGATTTTTGGACTTTAGATGAGATGTAGGATTATGACGAATGATGGTAGACGTGGAAAGGTTGTTTGGATATTTGGATGAATCACTTTTTATTTTCCAAACTTGGGATGGTGGATGATGGATTTTGGAATTTTGATTGGGACGGTGTTTGGAACCAACACTTTTATATGCCTTGCTTGATGACCATTTTGAAGGAGGTGGACATCTATTATATGTGGGAGTCCTCTTTGCTTGTGGCTCCACATTTTGATTGAATTTTGAATTTGGAATATTTTCTTTATTTGATCCATCTTTCTTTGGGATCCATTTTAATTTCATTTGCCCAGTTGTCTTTTTATATGATTCAATGGCCTTTGACATTTGATTTTGACCTTTTGAGTTGTATGAATTTTTTTTTTGTTGGCTCCAAAGGGAAGGTTTAAGATGTTGAGAATGGTGATTTATGGTGTGGACAGAAGAGGTGTTGGCAGCAATCTTATGACAAGGATCACTCATGGACTCCATTTTGACATTTGTATCTAATAAAGTTTCCCTTAATATCTAGGAAGTACCACTAACATCGTTTGATTTGTTGTCTGAGGAATAGCCAAGACCTTAATGTCTATAATTTGTTTGAAGTTGTATTGGTTCTAGAATGCCTTGCTCGTGTAGGCCTAGTCCTTTGCGTTGATATTGCATGCTTTGATAGATTTTGTTTGTGATGGGGTGTTTGTTGTTTTGAAAGAAAGATACAAACCCATCATTATGTCTATGGACACTATTACTTGGAATGCTCTCATCAACAAGAAATCCTGCTCTGATGAAGATAAATGATCCTAGTTGATAGGATGTCTTAGTTGTGTTGTCATGCTGGACATATTTTTGATTAATGTCCTTGGTTTGATCTTGCGACATGTCAGGTTCAAATGATTCTATTGGTGCTTCCAAGTCGATGTCAAAGCCATCATTATGGTCAGTGTCATAGAGTCCAGTGAATTCAGCTATAGCCTAATCATTTGCAAATATGTCCATAGTGGAAGGCTCTTGTTCTAGAGGAATATCGTCTATGTGTCCCATGGAGGAAAGTGTCTCATTTTGGCAAGTGTCGCTAGTCGGGGCCTAAATAGGGTCATCGTCAAGTTTTTGGTCATGAATGACGTAGAGGTCAACTTGTGGATCATTTCAGACTTCTTGGTTAGTGATAGTGCCTTGGTCAAAGATAGGGTTGTCTTGGACGATTTGATTGGGATTTGAATCTTTTTCAAGGATAGGTGTATTCTGGATGCCATTGTTATCTAGGACTTCGTGAATGGACTTAAATATGGGGTCATGAGATGGACTACCTTGTTCTTGACATGATGGTGATGTTACGGTGTCATGCTTTGGATTTTCGTTTTGACATGTATCCTCAAGTTTAGGTAATGGTATGTGACTATGGAAAAGGATAAAATTTTCATGAGCATATGTATGTTGGGACAAGGTGACTTTGAAAGAATTAGTGTCTATAGGACTAGGATAAGGACTAGTTGGTGAAGGACTAGGCTATGACATGGAGACTTGGAATGGACTAGTATAAGGTTGACTAAGATAGGATGTGGAGACTTGGACGAGATCAATATTGTATGATGTGGAGACTTGACATGAGTTGGTAGATTGTTGATAAGGCATGTAGACTTGGATAGGATTGATAGGTGAAGGACCAGGAGGTCTCAAAGTATTTATGTCAAAGCCATGTGGTAACTTAGCCCCTTGGTCCAAAAGCAAGGCTAGATATCTTTGAGGGTCATGTAAGATTAAGTTTTCTATAAAGGAGGCTATATCAGGATTTTGTGTTGCAACTTCTAAGTCTTCTACATATACTTGTCCATTTTGGTCTCTTTGTATGAATGGTTCAGAAGGATTTCGTGATGAAGATGGCATATTTATGGAAGATTGCATGTTCATGTTGTGAAATGGGTCAAAAAAATTCCAATGTTGGTTCGTGTCATAAGTGTTATTACCGATGTTGGGATTGGAATCTTGTCCAAAGTTTTCCTTTTGTCTTCTCTTTCCTTGAAGCCTAGTCTAAACCATAAAAGGGAATTTCTCAAATGAGAACGATGAGAATGATAACTAAATGCAAGGATGACACTAGCCTATTTTTTTGGATTTTTTGGATATAGGATGACAATGCAAGACTATGTTTTTGGATTTTTGACAATAAGGGATGCAATATGACAATGTTGTCTAAAGAAAATGACTAATGCCAAAGGACAATGAAGACTAAGATGACAAGTTATGTCACTATTTTTTTTTGTATTTTGGAATAAAGGATGACAATGCAAGGTGATGATGACGTTTTCCTAAGGAAATGATTAATGCAAGATGACAAAGTTGTCAAGGAAAAAGTGCCAAATGAGGACTAAAATGATAATGATGACTAAGGAGATGATTAATGTAAAGTCTAGGTTCAAAATGAGGACTAAGATGGACAATATTAATGCAAAGTCTAAGTGAAAAATGAGGACTAGTATGGACAATATTAATGCAAAGTCTAGGTGCGAAATGAGGACTAAGATGGACAATATTTGGAGAAAGGTTTGTCTAACCACTCTAAGCCTAGCTTATGTCTCAATTTTGGTTATCAAAGGACTTGCTAAGGGGACTAAGTGACAAGGTCAAAATGACGAGTGAGCCTTCCTAACTAGACTGTTGAGTTGGAGGTTCTCACAAAAAGGTCAATGACTGAAAAGAGGAATAATGACTATGCCCCAAGATAACCTAGTTTTGAAACAATGGTTTTGCAAAGTATGGTGAGTTATCTTAATCCAAATTCTTCCAAGATGAGACCTAAAGACAAGTTTATGCTGGAAATGATGATTTTGAAACCTAGGGAATGTAACTAAGATCTGTAAACCTATGGTCAAAATGAAAGCTAGTGAATGCAAGTGATGAATGTTTTGAGCAATTTTAGTTCTGGTTTTGTGATAGAGACCTTTGAAAAAAAAAGGTTTGATAGTAGGCTAAAATGTTTGGACCTAAAGTTTTGGTAAAAAAATCCAATTTGTTTGAAGTTGATTGTTTGTTTCCAGATGTGTGAATGTTGTTTGTTTTGTTTCAGTATCCAGAAAACACTTAGAAAGCATGATATTTTGAATGTAAACAAACACAAAAGAGAACAAGTACAACCCTATGGTTAAGCTAGGACAATATCCACTAGATTCCACGTGGGTTTCCCCAACTGCATATCAGTAGCGTGTGAATTCAAAAGCTTGGATGCAAGGGCTCCCCCTTATAGTGCACTCTCTTCTTACGCCAACCAAGCTTCCAATCCCCATGAAACTCCCATGGAAAATTGATCACCTCTACTAAAGATTGCGAAGATGTGTATGTCTTCACACCAACCAGTGTTGCACTAGCAAATAGAAGGTTTTTGGCTACTAAACAATGGTGTTTAATTTGGGACCCCTGTTCAAGTGGCCATACATGGGGTGCAAGATTAAGCTTCGTTTAGGAGGCACTCCAGCCTAAAGAGGTTACACTCAACAGGGTTTTGAGGAGTACTACTTGGTCTGTATGACACATCCGCACTCGTAATCCTAGGCTTTCCCTTAGGATTCACATTTATATACCAGTCAGGGGTAGCTTGGCTTTAGCTTCGTTGCCTGTTTGAGTCACTTAGAGGTGATGAAATCCCTTGGCAGGCCCAATTTCTAGAGGCAATAATCGTTTCTCTTACACCCAGGATCGCATGACTATGCAAGGGGAGAGGATACTTCGATTATTGAATCAAGGTTACACAAAAATAAGGTGGGTCTAGTTTTTTGATCATCTAGTTTGCACAAGGTGAGAGCATAGTCACCTACCACCTTCAAACATAGTAAAAAAGAATAGAAGACATGTTCATTTTATTGCACCAAATGAAATGTTTTCTAATCTAAAAAAATCACAAGCACGATGTTTAGAAGTGATAGTCTTGGACACTTGAACCTACAAAATCACAAGTTAGAAGTCTGATCAAGTTGTCTTGGACCCACGAAATTTAAATGCCACACGCTAACAAGTATTAGTAACCAAAATCTCTAATCTAAAACATGCAATCTATTAAAATACTAAACTAAATTAAAAATTAAAAATCTAAACTAAATTAAAAAGTTAAAAATCTAAATTAAATTAGAAATTAGAAATCTAACTAAATTAAAAAGTTAAAAAAAAAATCTAAAATAATAATCTAATCTAAATTCTAATAAAATCTAATTTAAAAATCTAATCTCAAATCTAATCTCAAATCTAAAATCTTATAAAAATCTAATCTAAAATCTAACTAAAAGATCTAAAAATATAATTTAAAAATCTTAAAAAAGTCTAACTAAAAGCTAATTTAAAAATCTAAAAAAAAAATCTAACTAAAAGCGAATTTAAAAATCTAATTAAAAAAAATCTAAAAAAACATCTAACTAAAAAATCTAACTAAAAGCTAATATACAAATCTAAAAAGAAATCTATTTTAAAATCTAAAAATCTAAAAAATCTAACTAAAAGCTAATTTAAAAATCTTTAAAAAAAACTAAAAGCTAATTTAAAAATCTAAAAAAAAAAAAAAAGCTAATTTAAAATCTAAAAAAAAAATCTAACTAAAACTAATTTAAAATCTAAAAATCTAGTTTAAAAATTTTAAAAAACGCCTAACTAAAAAATCTAAAAAAAAAATTAACTAAAAGCTAATTCAAAAATCTAAAAATCTAATTAAAATTATAAATTCTAAATTAAAGAATTTAATTCTAAACTAAAAATCTAAAATTTAATTTAAAATTTAAATTAAATTAGAAAAAGCTAAATTTAAACTAACTTAGAAAGATTAAAAATCTTAAATCTAAATTTACATCTAACTCTAAATTAATTTAAATGAAATTAATCTAAACTAATAAAACTAAATCTAATGAAAACTAAAGTTAATGAAAATAACGTTTCCAAATGCGAATGTGTTGGGAGAGGGCGTTTGTGTCTCAGAATGCTGCAATTGTGTCGTTCTGTATTTGTACCTGCAAAAAAAAAGTCGAACAACTCCGTACGAAAACTGTAAAAATGAATGTTAGGTTCACCAATGTAATGATGCAATTTTATGGATTTAGCAAATTAGAGCATTTAAACATAAAATCCAACATTAAGTAATGAATTGCAAGGGAAAATTAATGAAAAACATAAAAACATGAACAAGCTCACCAATGTTCTTCAAACTCCATGACTGATCTTCACTACACCTTCTAACTTGCTACAAATGTGATTGTTGCCCTCAGATTTGAATGTGTGAGCAATGACTATAACAAAGACAATGTCCAAAGCAAGGTTTGAAGGATTTTAAAATGATTATAATGTTACCATGCAAATTATAAGCATTAAGATATGTCTAAACTATGCCAAAATAGAGCCTATGACCAAATGACAAGACTATAAGATTGCCTAAGACTTAGAAATTATGTCAAAATGAAGCATTAAGAAAATTGTAAGCCTACGAAGTGTCAGTCTAAAATGTGAGCAAAATTGACATTTTATAGAAAATGCAATTTTGGATGGATGACCAAGATTAAAAGTTGATGGAAGCCTAAAATCAGAGGTCAAGATTGTGTGTGACAACCCATAATTAGGGTTAGGGAAAAAATCTGAAATGAGTGGCCAAGATACAATTTGAGAAAATCACATCGACAGTTGAGAAAAAATGTGACAAGAGGATAAAGATTAGCCAAAAAGATAAAGATTTTGAAAACCAAGAAGATAAAGACTGGACAAAAAAAGGAGTGGTAGTTAATAATGTGAGGCCATTTTAAATAATTAATTTTATTTAAAATGAGGAAAATGTCAAATGCAATTAAATAATTAAAGATAATTATTTAATTTAAATATTGTGATCAATAATTAAATAAATTAATAAATCTATTTAATTATGAGAGTGAGTGACATATTAAACAAGTGTCACATAGTGGCGAGTATTTGCCTTTGTAGTATTCTAATTAGAGATTTGTAGAGTTGGAATAAAAATAAATGTAAGTTTAATTAATGTGAATAAAATTTGAATGAAATAAATTCACATCAGGTTCACCAATGTAATTAGGATAAAAATTTAAGGTTAATGCAATAAAGCATATAAATCAAACCCTAATAAACAATGAAGTACAAATGAGCATAAAGACATACAGCATAAAACAATATTACCAAATCTTTATTCCACCATTGATTGACCTTCATTGCACCTTCTCCATTTGCTCCAATATTATGTTTGCCCTCAGATTTTTGATGAGAAACTATGATTATGACAAGACCTAAGCAAATATTGAAGGATTTGATATAAAATGTAAGTATACTCAAATTTCTACAAGCAAGAAGAAGTATGGAAGCCTAAATTCTGAAGCATGAAGTATGAAGAAGTGACAAAGTCAAGAGATGATTAAAGTCCCCAAATGAGGTTGACATTGTCTTTTAATAAAAATGTAAATTTTAGATGAATGGTCATGATTGAAAGTTTGGCAAAGCCCTAAGATCAAAGGTTGAAATTGCATGTGACACCTAGCAATTAGGGTTAGGTTAAAATTTGAAATGAATGGTTGTGATTTGATTTTGGAAAAATCAAATCAAAGGTTAACAATGCATGTGACAAGAAGATAGTGGGCACGAAAAACAAAGCTGCTAGAGAATCAAATAAGAATTTAAAATTATTTGATTCAAGAGGTGATGTTGACCTTTGGAATTAAAAATTAATTTAATTCAAAAGTGGTGGGGTCACATGAAAGTAATTAATTATTTCAAATTATTTACTTGTGAGAAAATAGAAAGTTTAAAAAGACATAATGAATTAATGACGTATTTAAATAAATAAATAAAATTTATTTATTTAAATAATCAGGAGGAAATAGTAGACAAATAATAATTAAATAAATTTAGGAATTTATTTAATTATTGAAAGACATAAGAAACTAGCAACGTATTTAAATAAAATAAATATAATTTATTTATTTAAATAGTCAAAAGATATGAATTAATTAAATAATTGAGAATTATTTAATTAATAGTTGAATTTGAACTATAGGACATTATTTAAATATTTTAATTATGTTGAGAAGAAATATGGAAAAAAATAAAGTGTGCAGGTCTAGGTCAATTTTATGTGTCTACAAAATTAAATGTATTTTTTTTTAATTGTTGTATTTTAGTTTTAACTTTTGTATTTTGTGTTTTGTTTGATTAATAGTATTGGTGTTTTTATATGTTTTGGTTATGTAATGCAACTAGCACTTGCACCAATGAGGTGCAATGCTTACGCTGATAGGCTGATTGGTAGATTTAATGGGAGTCAAAAGGGTTGGGGGCATTCAAAATGATGTGTACAAAAGAGCCTGAATGAGCAGTGGATACAAGTGTATGAGGCATTCAAAATGGATGTGACAACCTCAATTATTAGAAAATGGAATCTTTTGTTATCTTTTTGAAAATAAGAAATTTTGTGGGGTTCCGGCTAACGTCACACTAGAGGAGTTCCCCCAAGTAAGATAAATACAATATTGATATTAATTATATTCTTGGATACCTTGAACTGCGATGTGGTTGATAGGATTAGAGTTAATAATAACAATATTATTTTTATTATTATTTACCTAATATTATTATCTTTTAATAATTTTAATTATCACTTTATTTATTTATTTTTAGAAAAATAACAATAATAAAAATATATATAAAATTGAAAAATAGAGGCTATATAAAATATATATAATATTTTTACAGATATATATATATATAATATGTAAAAAAATACTATATATCAATGCAAATATAAATATTTATATTTTAAATAATATAAATATATTAAATATATATTTCTATATATAAATCTTACTGTAATAAATTCCATTTAAAAGAATATTTATTATTTTAAATTTAAAATAACCACCAAAAAGAAATCTAAAAAAATTAAATTATTGAAAGGAGTGTTATATATAAAATAAAAGCTAAATTTTCACGTTTCAAAAATAAAGAAACAAAAAAAGAGAAAAAGGACCCGCTGTGGGCACTACACCATTCTCAGGCATTTAAAAAATATATATATGATGCCCTACTTTCACTTATTTTGTTGAGGAAATTAAATTTTATAACATTGTCATGTGTAGAGAATAAAAATAATAATAAAATTAAAGAGAAGCTTGTTTTAGATTCATTCCATAAAAATAAATCAACAATAAATATTATAAGAGGGATTTGGAAAATATGCCAGCAAGCAATTGAAAGTTCTTTGAATCCAAAACAGAAGGAAAAATTGTAATTTTTAGTTCATTCAAACAAAAAAGAATTTAGCTACATTTTCTTCAATGTAAATTGATCAAACTATTCTATTTTGGTTTATCTTATGTTAAAATAGAATGAGAACTAATCATCGCAGTCTTAGTCTGATCATTGCAAAGAATTAACCCTGCACACATACAAACCAATGGCAAAAAAATTATCTACTGTCCCAGTTCCTGTGATTTTATAACTTCAATTATAAATTGCTCTTTTAATGATAGTTCTGAAAAAAAATAAAGAGGGAATAATAATCAAAGAAAAATAAGATCATTTGCTCTGTGAATATGCAGGAATAAAACAAAAACTTCTAACTATGCACTGAGTTAATAAAATAAAAGAGATAATTTAGAGGCTATGCCCTGTTAGGATATCAAATAAGTTGAATCTTATCTTTGGAAGGCAAAACCCCAATAGAGTTGCATTACTTTGCAACACTAGTGGAGTCGATCTCATGGATAGGGTTTGTTTCTCTACCCACATCCGGCTCCCTTAGAAATACACCCAATACCCACTCTGTTTTCTGCATTTCACATAAAAATGGGGCAATCTAAGAATCCAAGTTTGTAAGATGATAATAATAAAGAAGAGTATGCAAAAAGAATATGTAGTAAACTGGTTAAAAAGAAAGATCAAGAAGCCATTTTCTGGACATCAAGAATCCTCCCCTACATTTCAAATTTCCTTACTCCTCTGTGCAGGCAGCACTATGGTCCAAGAAGAACTATAATAATCCTGCTACTGTATGTCCTGATTCCTTCATGCAGCCACCATAGATGGCACCCAACACTCCATTTAAGGTTTCAAGGTTTAGCTCAAGGTAAAAATAACAAAAGAATAGGCATGAGACTTTGCAACTCAACCTATGCCCTATTCTCCACATCGGCTAAGAACATTAAAATCCTGCAGGAGTTAAATAAGTTTAAGACATAAGATAAATAAAATAAAATAATGATGAGTATTAAATGTCCACTAGGCATGATGTTAATAGTGTCGAAAAGGTTAAAGCTTCACACAAGAGTTCTCAAAAATTTTAAGCAGCCGCAAAAGAATTTCCAAATAATGTTATTTACAAATGTAAGAATAACAACAACTACTTGAATGCATCTCCCCAAAAGAATTGGTGAGAACAAGAGATACTTCTAGAAGTCAGAGGCCATCTTAGAGATTAAATATGGATAAACCTAAATCATATTGAAGGACCCGTATCATATGGCCACCTCTACTTATCCTCTTGCACCTGAATTTCCTGTAGAAAGTGTTCTACTTCCAATGCTGCCATACATCATGCAAGACAGATTAAAATATATTATGAAAACAAAAAACAAAGAGAGGATAATTTTTCCTACATACCTTTGGCTTTTAGTTAAAAAAATGCTAAAAAAACAAAACAATTGGATCAACTTTGCCTCACTCTTAATGATCCACCTTCCTTAACATTGTTTTCGTTTAAAATAAAAAATGGCCATTCAAAAATCTACCTGTGCCAGCAGCAGTGATAGCCTGGCGCCATTTCTTGTCCTGAACATCACCAACAGCAAAAACCCCAGGAATACTGGTTTGTGTCGTCCCGGGCTTGGTGACGATATATCCATCGAAGTCGAGCTCCAGCTGTCGTCCTAAATACTTGGTCGTTGGCTCATGCCCTATGGCAAAAAATAACCCTGACACTTCCACGAACTTCACCTCCCCCATGACTGTGTCCATCAAATTCAGCCGGCTAACCAAGCCCTTCTCGTTCCCCAGTGCCTCCAAAACCTTCACATTCCATATAACCTCAATCTTAGGGCTCTCCAGCGCCCTCTTCTACATGATCTTGGAGGCTCTGAATGCATCATGCCTGTGAATAATGTACACCTTCGAGCCATACTTGGTTAAAAAATTGGCCTCTTCCATGGCAGTGTCGCCGCCCCCAATCACCGCCAGGGGCCGGTTGCGGAGGCTCTGTTCCTGAACTTGTCCGTGAAATGATATCTGTGTTAACCTGCCTTTTCATGGGGTTCCCGCCGGCATCAGACTGGGGGAAATGTCGGTGGGGTTCCCCACACCTAGAATAGCCTATCGGCTAAATATCTTGTTTGATGTTAAACATTTGAAAATAAAATAAATTGGAATAAATGCTTATTGTTTGGTGTTATTTAAAAAAAAAAAATTAAAGTCGAATATATTTGAATATTTATATAATGAACCCATTCTTTGAGAGAAGGAAGTAGTTTAAAAATTATTTGTACTAGACATAACTATGACTAATAAAATAATCTATATTATATTGTATATAAATATATAATATAAATTAATATATTACCTACATAATATAGGTTAACTTATTTACTTACAAATTATTACCGTAATAATATAAGATATAAATAAAAATACTATTTATAAATTATATATATATAACCTACATTAGGTTATATATTATCCTGTATATTATAGGTTATAACTTTTTTTTTAAAACTATATATATTAATATAAATTAATATAAAAATATACATGATGAAAAAATCTTATTAATAAAAAGGAGCACATATGTTATAAAAATGTTTTATTTGATTTATCCGCCAATAACACACAACTTTTTTAACCAATCATATGCACAAATTTTTTTTTTTATAATTTATAAAGTTAAATATTTTACAAGTTGACTTTACAAAATTGAATTTTATTTTAATTTTTGTTTAAATATTATTTTTGATTGGTTGAAAACTAAATTATTAATAACTAGTTAACTAAAAAAAGCCAAACTCATTAAACAACAAAATTTATTTATTTAATAATCATGAAGAATAAAAAGACATGAATTAATTACATAATTATGAATTATTTAATTAATAGTCGAATGTGGACCAAGGACATAATTAAAATATCATAATTATGTTAGGAAGAGAAAGATGAAAAATAGAACTTGCAGGCCTAGGTCATTTTTATGTGTCTACACATCCAACTATTTTATGTGTCTACACATCCAACTAAGAGCAGCTGACTTGGTTCAGCAATAGCGATGTTGGTCCATGTCTCTAGAAAGCCCCATTTTTTAGACCGTAGGATCATAACTACCTACTTGCGCTAAATAGTAGTGTATATATATAATGTTTGATATTTTTATTATTATTGTAAGATGTGATGTTTAAATAGAATGTTTGATATTCTTTGATATTGAAAGATGTAATATTTAAATAGAATGTTTGTTTTATATATATATATCACATCTTTCAATAAATGTTGTTTTTCTTAGGAAGCTACCAACACATCTTTTTTCTTCTATAAATGTTGTTTGTACAGAGTGGTGTTTTTTTCCAAGTTGTATGAGCTGAAATATTTTTCTTAGTATAAATGCATTGTTTTCTTTAATTTACTCCTTTACATGTACCTAGACTGGTATGTTTTTGTTTAGAAAATAAATAATATTCTAAGTAGCATTGTTAAAAACACTATAGCAACAATGTAACACCTATATTGATTTTTTTCAATGAATCAACAGTATTTTGTTGATGTAGCAATATGGTGTTATTCTCTAAATGTTAAATATTGCATACTATAAAACCCTCTATTTTACACTAGAAAACTTGATTTTCTACAACTAGTTTCTTCTTTAGAAACCAACAAATGGAAGCGAAGCAACTAATAAAGGTTGCCATTTGGAATTGTCTAGAAGAGACAGTTGGCAAACAATCAATCATAAAAAAATATTTCTCACAAGATTCAAACAACTATCTTGTTCATATATTTTTTTATATTAGGTTTATTATGTCTACTTCAAACTTTTGTAGTCAATATAGGGTGGTAGTCAGACTAGCACCCCTAGAGGAAAGGCAAGGGTGAATCAAAATGCTAGTAATGGGGAGGGATCTCAATGAAATTAACCTATAGAAGAAGTGTCGACTCTATAACCATATGCTCTACAATACAAAAATTCTCTGAGATCCTTTGCCAATGGCCTTGAATTCCCTTTTATAGAAACATGGGAGAAAACAAGCTTCATGCCATTTGAAATGTGTCATATTTTCATTTGACAATTTTAACCAATACAAAATGATTACAACTGCTCATGGAAAGAATATTCCATAAAGGACATTTATATCAAGTTACATGTTCAGTTGTAATTTTTTGTTGCCTCCAAAAAGTTGACTATTATAACACACTTCATCACTCTTTATCCACCTTCTTTAAGTTCCAAAATCCTAGGAAATGTTGACTATGCAAATGAGGACAAAAGGTTTGGTTCACTAGAAGACACAAATCTTGTTGAAGTTGAAGAAGATCCATGTTGATGTTGAATAGGAAAGAGAGGCCGAAAGGATATCCCATCTCTAAATAAAGAATGAAAGAATGTTGAATACTAAATCAGCAAATGAGTTATTACTCTGAAAAATATTATACTTATCATCCTAGGATAAATAATTCCTTTCTGAGGGCCACTAGAATGCAAGAAAACCATCTACACTTGGTTTATATTTATTATTGTATTTGGTCAGAATAGATTCAACTTCTTTCAAAAAATCCTCCATGAGTTGATTGCTATCCCAAATCTTATCCATGCTTCTCTTGAGGAGATCCGTATCAATCTTTTCTTCTATGCATATGAGGAAAGCTATAGTCGAAATGATGGCTTCAAACTAAGATAGCCATATCCTTTAAGGTGTTACCTCTTCAATATCTTTCTTACTATGAGGTACCATTCTTATAGCATTATTACCAAATTCCTCAATCCTTGCTTTTGCTCTCTCTTCAAGTTGATCCACAAAACCCTTGTAATTAACCTGTTGTCTTGACTATCTTATATGTAGGCTTGAATTTTTTTGGTGCATTAGGTTCATGAATTGATCGCTTCAACATCCCCAACAATGAATTGGTTCTTGGTATCCATTTATTGAGTAGGGGTGTAGCCTTCTCCCTATCTTCTGCAATTCTTTTGACTCCCATCACCAAATAGTAATAATCCTTGTGGATATTTTCCAATTTTCTCATAATTTTTTTCATCAAATGTCCTAACACATTTGAAATAATATACTAGTTGATTTCATGTTGACCTTCTTTGAAGTTCATGACAATTTATTCAAAGGAATTTATTTGCTCCTTTAGCTCTTCATTCTCCTTCTCAAGTCCATACTTGGGAGGTGTAGAAGATGAAGAACTTGTAACCATAGATCCTACACTTTTTACTACCAATTTTGTTGAGGGAGGATGTGGGCTTGCTACTTGTAGCTTTTGTTGTTGCCACTGATCTTCTAATTCTTTCAACCTGTTATATTCATTCAACACTCCTATATACTCCTGTAATTATCATATTTATCTTGTAGTGCCTCTAATGTAGCTCTACTAAATCTTGTAACATCCACTGCTAATATTATTACCTCAACTGCAAGAGTATTAGATACTCTCTTAAACATCAAGCCTCCCCTCAAATCTTTGATTAGGCTCAACAACCAACAGTTTGTTAGTATTAGGGGCCAAAACCTAAATTTCCAAAGTCTCCCACCTAGGATTGAATCTTGATCTAAAAAGTGTTATTGCATCATCATCTTTTGATGAAAAGATCTCCTAATCCTATCTTTTGATAGTGTACAAGGTGATGGTAGAAGCAATATCCCATTTAGGGAGAAATAGAATGCCACTTTCTCTCACCATACACCTACCTTCTTCAAGAGTTAAATATCTTTGAATTCTTATCTCATTTGTGCCAGCACCCTCTATGAAACTTGTTCATGAATCTCACATGGGGACTTGGCCATTTCTTCCTCCAGTCTTTTGACATAATCCTTTATTTTAAACCTCCACATGAAATCAATAAATTCCTTGGACTTGAAAAACTCATCATCATTCATGAAGGTGTTGCAAGCCAACCCCCTTATGTCTTATGTATTATATCTCCCTCCAAGAAGGTTTTTAGTATGCTAAATTCTTGTTCATTGGCATCTTGGTACATATGGGTGAACCCACAAAAGTGGTTTACAATTGGAGTGAGGAAGGAAAACTTGAAAAAAATGACCCTATGCCAAAAAAAATTCATTTTGGGGGTTCAAGCAAACTAATAGGTTCGAACGAACCAAAAGAAGGTTCACTAGAACCAGGGTTCAAGTGAACCCATTTAATGCATGTTCCCACCATCCTGCCAACAAACACAATAAAACCCCCTTTTTGAAAGGGGGTTCACTCGAACCCTCCTGGTTCAAGTGAACCCCCCTTTTCCCACCTTTCTGCTCTCTGCCACCAAAAAAATGAAATTATTTTCCCTTTGAAGCTTGGGTTGAGGATGAAAATGGAGGAGATTTCACGAACCCAACTGGAATCAGGTAGTCCTTGAAAAGAGCTATCCAATTACTATAATTTTAATATGTTTTGGTTTTATTATCTATTTGTTTTTTTAGTTTTATTAAACATAGGTTTTTCACCGAAAATGAAGCTCTTCATTTTGCACATGTGGAAAAATAGAAGATTATCAATTTTTCTTTTTGAAAAATATGAGTGCACCAAATATTGAAGTCCTTGATCCAACTAATTTTTTTTTGAATTTCTATAATACAAAAAAGTCACGTGTTATACGATCTACCTATGTTTGAATTGTAATTGGTTTGACTTTGAAACTTGATTAAGGAAAAAATATTCAATAAAACACTATCTAACCAAGTGGAAGCACTAGATATCAGAGTTACAAATCTAAATTCGAAAGAATTAGAATTTTACCCTTCATGGAAAAAAAGTTATGCGTTATATGGTGAGCGTCACTCCTTAAAAGTGTTGTTTTCTGAAAAAAAACTAGTTTTTGAGGGAGATGGAAAAAGAGGTGCAATTTGATTCCAAAAATTTGAAAAAAATATATTTAGAATCTACAAACAAAATGTCACGAAACTCTAGTTTGCATCATCTTCAAATTCCTCACGGTTTAGCCGCTATAGGTGCATGAAAGTGAAGATTTAGTTAGAAAAAAATATTTCAATGTCTAGTTTGGCCAAAAATTGTAAACCACTATTGTGGGACCACCCATATGTATTGGAAGAATTATTATCTACCAATATTAGAAAAACATTGCATATCAAAGCAACTCTTAGGAAAGTAGTGGCCATGAAAGTAGATCCAACTTGTTCTTTTGAAGAGAAGATGCCTCCTCACTATAAATTTTACATTTTCTTTTTCTTTTCTGTGTCGTTAGTAAAATTTATGCAACATAGGGAGGGGAATATAGAAAGAGAGATAATAGATATAAAGGGAAAGATAGAAAAGTAAGAGAGGGGGCAATAGAGAAAGAGAAAAAGAGTGATAGAAGAGACAAGGAGATATATAAAGAAAAGTAAACAAAGATATAAATAAGGAGAGAGGGAGATAGATAAGGAGACAAAGAAATACACTTATAGAAGGAATGGAGAGAGATAGGAGACGGGAGAAAAATAAGAGATATAAAGGGAAACAAAGACTGTATTTTGATAATCTATTATGTGCCAACAATCCAAACATGGCACATGTCCATGGCGATCTATCTCTCTACCCATCTCTCTCTATGTCACCCTATCTAACTCTCCCTATCTATCTCTTTATGTCTCTCATTGAATCAAACTCTCAACTCTGAAAGGCTTTACAAATTTCAAACTTTGAAATCCTTAGATGTAACAAAGCAAGCAAACTATGACTAAGTGGGGCATTGAATACTACCATCCAATCAATATTTAATAATTTGGTCCTATAGATACCATGTGATTGAGACTAAGAAGCATTTGGTAGATTTGTGTATCTTGCTAGCCTTAAGCTACTAGTGGTTTCCTTACATGCAAGGTAATGTATATTTGTCCCTTGGGAAGAGAGGGGATAATCCTATCATAATTGTAGCCTCTTATTGTTATACATTGCAAAGAATAATGTGCTCTAGGCCCCACCTAACTACAATTTTTAAATTGTTCTCTATTGCCAAATTTAAACAAATTTTGTGTTTCTTTCAAATTTTATGTTTGATAATGCACTCATTACAAATACCTATAAATAAAATCCATGCCCCTAATTAGGGTATAATTGCGTCATCATGTCTAATTTATTATGATATCAAAGAAACAAGGGACACGTGTAAGAGTGTGTAGCATTGTAAATTTTCACCCTTGACAATTTCACACTGTTTTGCTCCCTCTTAAGTAATTGGACCTAATTGAACACCTAATTTCCTAAATTATGCATTCCATGGCCTATTTTAAATAATTATTGACATATTGCAAATGAAAAAAATGCATTCATTTAATACTTTGCCCCCAACACCTTATTTTTTGAAAAATAGGATTGGGACATAGCCGTCCAGGGAAACTTAGTCCCCCTATTTTGGTTCCAAATTCAAATATGTCAGTGTCAGAGTTTTATTATTTTAAATTTAAATGTCTAAAGCCAACTATAGAGATTTAATTTGCGAAAATTAGAATAATTGCATATAAATACCTAGTTAAATTATATCATTTCAAATCTATCTAGCAAGAACAAGGAAAATATAGCAACAAGTAAGTATCAAGAACATCATCAAGCAATTCAAGAGCAACATTTCAGTGATTTATTGCAATAATTCAAGATCCAAGCATCATCTCAAAGTATATGTGAGTTCATGTTTTCATGTTCATGTTTGTGAAGACTAATCCTTGTAGGTCTCCAAGCAATTCAAGCAAGTAAGATCCAAACCTTGAGGAGATGTGCATGACTTCAGTCCTTCAAAGAAGCCATTGAAGAGTGGTGAGTCTCAATCCATTGTTGATTCATCATTCCTTTTATCATTTATCCCTATTGCTCAAAAGGATAGGGTTTTTATCATTGGCATTGCCATTATGAAAGTGGAAACACTAACATAGGTGCAATCAAACCCTACATCTTGTCAACTCACAAAAACTCAGTTACAAAAATATCTGATAGTACGACAAGCAGAAAACAAAAGCTTAGATTTGGCTCATGAGGACTACGAAAATAAATCTAAAATTGGTCAACAAGGACACTATCGCCCTAGGTGAATTAGTCCTCCAAAATCAACTCCAAATTTATACCATAGGTGCATAGTGTCCTATTTAGTCTATTTCTACTATCTGAATTTGTTTGTGACTTTTTGTGTTTGTTGTATAATTTACATTAGAACAGTGATTTACATCATTAGCCTAATCATTGTATTGCATTTCATCCCTAAATTCATCACAGACTTGGTCAAGGGCTAGTTGACTCACCTTTTAGGTTGTAAGTCAATCATATATCTTGTCTAAATCCATCAAACCCCCATTCACAATCATATCTTTCCATCCCTCCTTTTTTTAATGAATGTAGAAAAAGGTGCCAAACCTTAAAGAGTACAAATCTCCCGAAGATATTATCCCCCTTTGTCAACACATCAAAGTGTAATTTGGGTTCAAATCCTCTTCATTGCAATTAGGTAACTTATGTGTCTAATGTTCCTTGTGGCCTTGGAAGATTCAATCAACCTTGATTAAATCACTTTCTTATGTCCAACATTGTATATCTTGAAGGTTTAGGGAGATTGTTGGATGTACCTAAAAAAGCATCTTAGGTAAAAACTTATATTAAGCCCATGTTAGAGATCTTAAATCCATAAATTTGTAAATAACAGTAGACCTAGAATAATTCAACCAATGGGATTCCACATACTCCCTCATATTTGAGGAACTTACAAATTGGTCAAAGAACTAATGAAACTTGATAGAGCTTACCCTATGTTTGTACTTTTGATAACCTTAAGCCATAGTCTATATTACTACCAAGCCACCTATTAAACCTCAATTCCCCTAAGAACCACTTTACAATCATGGAATTGAGAGTATAAATACCATGGATTCAAGCCCACTTGTTGAGCTCTATTACATAAGATGTTTGTCAGAATACTTGATGGAGCAAAGTAAGCTTTGAAGAGTAGACCACCTCTAGAATTTGGCTAGATATAGTCTCAAGGCTACCAAACATGGGCCTAAGGGACTTCAAACTTATTAAAATGGATATAAGATAGCTTAGGTTTTTAAGAAATAAGACAAAAAAAATTGGATGCAAAAATAAGTTTCTAGGTTTTACTTATTAAAAGTCTATTTCATGTTTGGAAGGTTTGGATGTCTAGAGACTCAAGCTACACATTGATGGAATTTATTATGATTTTAATGTCTAGTAATGTGTTGGATGTTCTCTAGTAGACCTAGGCTCATGAATATATCATGACATTGTTTTTTCATGTCCAAAGGTGATTGAAAAATCCTAGGATTTCATTTCAAAATAGTTTGACAAGAAGCCTCACATTTGGTGGGAAGTGCAAGTCTTTAGGTTTCAAGAAATTAACGTTAGACACATGACACTATAGTCCAAATTTCATTGGTTCTCTAAATTAGTTTGTAAGATCATAATAATAATAATGTACTTCAACTTATTATTCTATACCCAACTTCTTATTCTATACCTTTTGCATAATACATTATGATTATAAAGAAATAAAATATTTATGTTTCTCTAAAATCTTATAATCCATATTTACACTACATGAAATGAATATATCTATATACATTCCCATTGAAATGCATGTGTCATGGATGGGCATATTTATTCCTTGATAACATTCGCAATGGCCAAAAGACAATACCTAGAATTCATTTGTTTTAGAATTTTAAAAGATTAGTTGGGAAAGCAAGTGTGTCCATGGCCTACCACCGTGCAAACAAGCAAGACCCAAAAGACACTTCAACTAGAAAAATGAAAAAAAGGAGCTCCAAATGACCCCATTCGCATGCGCAAAACAATTTAAGGTGCAAAAAAATAGGTGGTGGTATTTTTTTTATATATCAATCTATTTATATAATTAAATATTAAATGCTAAAAACCTTTGCAACAAATTTATTTAAATTTTTCATTTTTATAAATTTACTTTTATTTAACTATTCAAACCACAGTAGAAATAGAATCATTACCCTGAATTTTTAAAAAATAATAATAAAAATATTTAATTAAAAATAAAATTCCACGAAAACAAAAATTTTAAATTACACCCAAAATATTAAAGGGAGAGTCTGAAATTTACATAGGATGGCAAGATTTGAATGTTTAATTACGTACCAGAAATATCATACATTGCCGCAAATGTCATGTCTTTTCAAAGGAATGAAAAAAGTAAATCAACGTACTCTTGGCATAGCGTAGAGTGGGAGGGAAAATCTGATCTTCTCGTATGTTTAATAATTGCTACTGTACGATCATAGCTTTATACGTTTCTCATTTCCAGGCGTATGTACGAGTGTTGTAGGACACCTGGAAATGGGACGGTGTAAGGAGGACACGTAAAAAATGTGAATAGATAAAGCAATCTGACAATGACGATTTGTTCAAAAAACGTGAATGCATAAATAGTGTGAGGACTTTATTATTCCATCATTATCCTTAGCATTGGCCTGTGTTTGGATATTGGTTGTTTAAGTATTTGATTTGGAGATCAACCATTCTCCTGATTGCCTTTTTTATTTACCATTCATACTTTTATCTAACAGCCACATGCCATCACAGTTCTTGGTCACAGCCTTTATCCTTAACAAAAATATTCCAATTGACAATCTCTATTCGGTTAAATTTCACATCGAAGTCATCTAAAAAAATCTAGGGGTTATATCTCTTGAATTACAACCTTGTACACTTGAATACAACGTTTATTATTGGTCTTCTTCTTTGTAATTTATCTTATTTTTACATTTTGATTGTCTTTATGTGCACTCTTAGATTATTTTGGTATTTTGATGTAGGAGATAGAAACTTAGAAGATAATTTATTTTTGTTAATCTAATACTCGGGAATTTTTGTGTTCTTTGTAACTGTTTCGTGCTAGGTTTCTTACATATTCAAAATTTTACATGTTCTTTTTCTTTGAATTTAAAGCATATGAAATCCTTGTGTTTACTTTGATAACTAGAGATCAAAAGATGAGCAAGTTAATAAATTGTCAAAATTTATGTCGCTTATGTCCTAGTGTTTATGAACAAGATTCATTTTGAAAAGGCGTGGTCACTTTCAAACCTCTGGTTTGGTTCAAAATATCTGTAGTTTCATAAAAAGACTATAATGCTTACTTGAAATATGTTTGAAACTATAATGTGGAAAGTTTTGGGGTAGGTTATGCAATTCTATAAATAATAATCGAGAGGTTCACTTTCACTGTTGTAAATTTATATACAATGTCTATTTTGGTTTAATGAGGTATGATGTATTTTTTCATTCATTCACTAGAAAAAATTTCTACATATATGGTTGCATTGCTTCTTTACTCATATTTTTTGATTTGTTTGCTCCCATCCACCCTTATGTTTTCTACCAGTCTTGTATTGTACAATTTCACCTTTGCAAACGAAACTTATTATTCTACAAGAATACCAAATATTAATTAGCATGCATATTTAGAAATTGGAAATTATCTTGGTTTCAGAATAGGCTAGAGAATATGTATTATTTCATTCAAAACATTTTTTATTTCTTCGATGCATGCTTATGACATTATAATTTATCAAATTTTGAAGGGCGTTTTGGCTCATTTTGCATTTTCTATTCCCAAGCAATACTTGAGCTTTGTTTTTGAAATCATGCAATTTTCAATCCATTTGCCTCTATGTTTTTGGTATTGTTCGTTGGTGGGTTTATTAGTTTGGTTCTAGAGTTATCACTTAATCTGGGGTAGGATGGTAAAGGGTTTGAGGATGGTACAGATATTGTTTACATAATAATGAATACATCAATAAAATCAGGATACTGGGAAAGTGTTAAAAGAAATGCATTTTCAGAATTGTCAGCAATTATGTGAATGTTAATGAATATTTCAGTCTGTCAACTTTTCTGCTTTCTGGAACTTGCATATTACTCAAGGATTTTAACCAATTGTTCAACATTCTTTGTACAAAATATAAGCTTATGAATTTGATTGATTCCTTTCATGGTATGGTGTTTTAAGGCTTAAATGTAGTTGGAGTTGATACAACATACTGCAAAGTATATGCCCATAACCAGCAGTAAAAACTTGGCCATCCGGGAAAAATTTAGCAAATAGGATTTGTAAAATATTTTTAATGGGTAGGATGGATTATTTTCTTCACGTATGAGAACTTAATAATATATTTTGATCTTGAGCAAAGCTATATAAAAACAACATTTTATGAACGAAAGTCGATGTGAGCATTAATTTTTTTCATTACTAAATTTGACGCATTTATAATTACCACGTTCTTTAAAAATTTTATTCTCAAAGTTAAGAATTTTTACCCTTGATATGAGAGATGAGGAATTCTATTTTTGAGTACTTGTTAATCAACCAAGAACACCTTGCATATTATGGTAACACTTGACTATTAATTTGGAAGACAAATTACTTTCCCTCTACATGCTATGAGATAAAAAAAAGAAGCAAAACATGGAAAGAGCAATTGGTTACTTTTTAATAGATAGTTAAAATTCATGTTCTTCTGCTTGCTTTCTACTAAATAGCACTTTGAATTAAAAGGGGGTTCTATTTTTTGTTCTTTTTCTTTGTTACATGTGGATTCTTATAATATAGGTCAAGGAGTTGCACTACAATTTCATCTACAATCATTTTTCAAGTCTCCAAGAAGAGGTAAAGTATTTTTTTTTAAACCAACCTAACATGAAAGTTACTTCCTGTTCAATCTTTCTTTTTTATTCTCGTAACTTATAATTTTCATGTTGTTTATGGTTCTATTCAATTGTTTGCTTCAAACTATTCTTCTTGTATAATGGTACACTGCACAAAAACCACTTTGATAAAAATATGGCGTATGTTGCTTGTGCCATAATAGTCATTCATTAAGTTTTAACAACGACATTCTATTTATAGTTTAGACATCTGCACACAATTATATTCCCACCATTAACAATAAATATATGATATCTTGATCTCAGGTACAATTATTTTTTAACCATAATAAGTACAGAAAACAATCGAATCGTAACACACTCTAAACAATACATTTGCTTCTTCTTTCTTAAAAGAGATTTTAGTAATGTAAATTTTGGCATATTGCCAAAACCTAAGGAATATAGAAAAGACAGTTGAGAAAGATAGCTTCATATTCTTGGTCCAAAACCTACAGCCCAAATGCAAAATTCTAAGAGATCTGTATAGCAAGTACACCATAGAATCATAAGACAATAGATCTGATCTATTCTTGTGTTGAAATCGTTTCCCATAGACAAGTATCCAATATCAATACTAAATGAAGTCCTTTATTGCATAACAGTTGTATGATTCTTGGATTTACTAACATGTACACTACTATTATTTCTACTTTTTCATGAAAATTATTTCTACAATATGTTGTAAGGGTGTTTGGAGTTTTTTTTGGATCTTACTGACATGTGGACTAGTTATAGTACTAGCAGTCCTCATCCTCTTTGAAAATTCTAGCTATCATTGGGATGTCTAGGAGTTCTTAGAAAAGATACAGGAACCTAAGGGATGTTTTTGAAATGTCCCCAAGTTTTTGTTGTACTGTGTACAGAAGCCCTTACAAAAATTTGACTGGGGACAGCTACTAGACATTTCCTATCCATCCCCAGATCACAAAATCTGGGAAACAGTGATCTTAGGACAGGGAACACATTAACTAAAAATAGAACACTAGAAAGTGAACAAAAATGATTCTATAGAAAATAACATATTCATCCTCCTAATCCTTACGATTTAGGGCCATAGCTAACTTATAATTAGCATTTAGAGTCAAGGTAACATTTGTTTTCAACACTACAATGAACATTAGTTACAACATAGTAATATCAAACGTATAAAGCCTTTGATATACAGTGCAGATAATAATACAAGAAAACAGATATTGTAGAAGTTTAGAAAACCTTGACTAACTTTTTTTCAGTGTCAGATACCTGGTCATAATCTTTTTTTTCTTCTGAAATCTATAATATTTTATGTATCTCATATGGAAAGTTAGCAAACTTGTATGAAGAGGAGATGATGTTTCATTGAAATTGCAGATCCTCATATTCCAATAGCAAATATTTATGGAGAAAATTTCAGGAAAATAGGCAATTGGAAAACTTTTAACCACTACACCTACATGCCTAAGAACAAGAGAAACACCATGGCAAGGATTAGATGGTCTAGATTTGTGTATTATTTGAGGGTTGGCACTTATGCACATATGGGCATATTAACCAAACGAAACTGATTAATTAAAGGAGAAAAGTAAAAATGGAAGAGTAGTGAAAAAGGGAAAGAAAAATAAAGTCTCAATAAAGTGAAAGAAGATAAATGGGAAGGAGAAAAGTTAGTTGGCAATAAAATGAGAGAGGGTTACTTTAAAAATTTCAATCTTGATGTATAATTTCCTAATGCTCAAATAACATTGAATTACACACAAAACATTGAAATTAAAACAACAGAAACAATGAACCTGAGACAAATATTTTACCACTGTAATTTGCTTTGCATTCCTTCAAAAGCTTGCAAGCAATCTCTACAACTAGTCCTTAAGTTGCATGGACTGCTCTGAGTTATTAAACTTCTATCTTGTATCACCTTTATAATATTCAGCTAAAACATCTAATCTTCCAAAACAGTAATCTTATCTCACACAGGAATGACTTGGAAGATACGTATAAATCATTAGTGACTATCTACACTTTATTAGATTTCTTTAATTAAATAAAATACTTTTATTTTAATCACTAAATTAAATTACAAAATAGAAACAACTCAAACTACAAGTTGCACGTTCACACTGAACCTGTGCGGAAGTTTTGTCCTAAGCTAAAAAAACTCAACAGTTGGGTGAGGTGAATAGAAGAGAAGCCTTAGGAAGATAAAACCACACCGAGGTAAGTTTTTCCTTTTTGAAGGCCAGAGGCAGAGGAATTCACACAGTAAAAATAAAACTTAAAAAATATATTTTCTTCAACACAGAGCTGCTGCTCGTTAATTTTCTGTATGCTCACATTCCATTAATTATTAATTCAAAAGTAAATTACATATGCAAATATAGGTTAAAAGTCACGTGAATAAAATATTCACGGAAGAGAGGGCCCGATAAAAATTTATTACAAATTACCTAACTAACTTTTCCCGGTCAAAAAGCATTTAATAAAATGTCCTTTACCATAATATAAAAACTTAAATATTAATTGCCGTATACGAAATTTCCTTTGGCGGTGGCGGCTTCGTAAAAGGTTCCCTGCGGTATCGCAATGGGTAAAACCCATATTGCGATATCGCGGGCAGCAGTTAGTTGACGGCGCGGTAAACGGCGGTAAACAGCCGGCGGTTAAAGATAAAACAAAAATATTACGGAAGTCTCCCGCGGTATCGCAATGGTTATTTTATTGATTGCGATATTGCGGGCAGCGGCTGGGGGTGACGGCAGCAGTTAGGGTTAAAATTCCAACACTTTTTTGGGGCGCAATAGTAAGATACAAAGCAACCATAAGTACAAAAGGTCATGGGAAAGTTTAAAGAAACAAAAATTCAGTTATATTTAAGTGTGCAAATGGTTTGGGTGCCTAAGTGTGCTTAAGTTCCATCCCTCATCTCTATTTAGTTTATGCATGTGCTTGGATTTCAACAATCTCTTAATGTTCTTTTTGCAATAATTATCTTCTTTCACCAAATCCTTGGTTGTTTCTACGGAGACATGGTGAATTTTGTTAGATGAATGTTGTGCAAGTGTCGATTTGTTGATGCATCCATGGTTGATGTTGCTCCATGTTCTTGGAACCTAGTGTCTATATAGCATACAGTTTCACCAATATAGGGGGTTCTACAAGGACAATCAATTTTGTAAACACATATAAGCAGTTCTTTCTGATCATTTGTGGGAATAATCACAATCTTAGCTTTAGTTAGTGGTCAGTTTATTTTAAGTTAAAAGTAAATTTAGTTTTTAGTAACTTTTGTTTACACTTTAGTTTGTTTTAGCATCTTTCAGTTATTTGTTTTAATTAATGATGGTTTCTTTTTAGAAACATTGTCTTCTAATTTTCTATATAAGGAGTATTCCTCTCCTTTTGTAAATATAGAATAACGAACATTTGGCTTAGATGTTTTCAGTTTTTTTTTTAAATCGAATGTTAATGGTTAACCCGAAAAATTTGAAAATTATTCCCGAATATTTTTTTACCGAATTTTTTGAAGAGTATTTGTGAACCAAATTTTTAAAAATCAAAGGATTTTTTGAACCCGTATTTTAACGAGAAATTGCAGAAGATTTCGTGAGAAATTTTGAAGATATTTTTCGTGGATCTGTTGTGCATTTTCTTGAAGTTTCTCGTAAATTTTTTTGAGGTTTTCTTTTTTTGCGCCTATTTGAAGAATCATGACCTCTTTCACAAGGTTTTCGGCATTTTATTTTTTAAGGGTTCAAGTGATGGGTTGTTTGTTGATTGTCAACAAAGGATTTTTTGACAA
This sequence comes from Sequoia sempervirens, assembly GCA_007258455.2. Lineage (NCBI taxonomy): Eukaryota > Viridiplantae > Streptophyta > Pinopsida > Cupressales > Cupressaceae > Sequoia > Sequoia sempervirens. The sequence goes on along the minus strand of VDFB02058242.1, from coordinate 243,548,157 downwards.
TATTTTTCTAAAAAAATTCCAATTTTTTGACAATTTTTTTCTAAAACTTTGTGCCAATCTTTTCTCAGAAAAATAAAAATCATGCAAAGAGTTTCTTGAAAAAATTTCTATAAAAGTTTTGCTGATTTATAAAAGTTTTTTGAAGTTTTTTCATTTTTCATTTTTAGAGTTTTTTTTAAGGGTTTTTCTAAATTTTTTTTTGCTTTCTCAAAGTTTTTTGAAGAATTTTTGAAAAAATCACGATCTTTTAGAGTCTTAGAAGATTTTTCTGAAAAATATTATTGTTTCTGAGCCTCTATTTTAGACAAAAATTGTGAGTGTTGTGCAACTCATTGTCCAATGTTTTGTGCTAGCTGATCACAAAATTTACCTCATTTTTTGGGTGTTTAGAAAATGGGAGGGATGGTTGATTTGACTAATTAATGTTGAAAAGTACCTAGAGGTTCAATGGAAAGAATTGCAACACATGGAATCACACGATGCTTACCATCTTTGACTACCGGTGTCTATATACACTTGTTCTAGGTACAAAAGTTCATCCCACAACTATGGGGAAGGATCGAGACAAGTATGATGGAGATAATAGGGAGGCAATCATGCTTTTAAAATTGTACGTCATCAATGAGATTTTATCAAAAATACCATTTGGTAAGTCTACTGCAGAGATCTAGAAGCATTTGAAAGATCTCTGTGAGACCTTAGACAAGGGTAGGGCTTTCTTCCTGAAGAATATGTTGTTTTCCATTATGATGGATGACCAAGTGTCTTTGTAGGAGAACTTGATGAAAATCAAAGATATTTGCAATCAACTGGAGGCCATTGGTCGCAAGATGGAAGTGGAGGATATGGTGGTGATCATATTGAAAATTTTGCCACATTCCTACGAACACTTCATTGAAATGCTCAAAATTACATCCACTAATGTTGACTTGAAGTTTGATGAGTTGTGCAACAAGCTCTTGCAGCAGGATAGGTGGAGGAAGCAGTTTGGGAGTAGCAGTGAGTCTGGCACTGTTGAACAAGATTTTACTACCAAGGACATTAGCAAAGGAAAGTCCACTCAACAGAAAGGACAATGCAATTCAGAGGAGAGCTCCAAGAAGTCTATTACTTTCCTTTACTATGGGAAGATTGGTCATATTTATAAGTATTGCAAAAAGTGGTTGGTTAATGAGAAGTCCAACTAGGAAGAGTCTCAGCAGAATGCTCAAGTGGCAAAGTATACTGAGTAGAAGGAGTCTGCATATTATGCATTTTGATGACCAAAACACCATTAGAATATGGGTAGGTCCTTAGTTTATGTTTGTAGGATGACCATTAAGGGAGGGTATTAAAGTATTAATTGTAATATTTAATGGTCATCTTAACTTTAGGTAGTCATCAATTTACTTTTAGTTAACTTAGTTAGCTTTTACTAACTTTTTTTTACACTTTAATTCATTTAGCATCTTTCAATTATTTGCTTTAGTTTGCTTTAGTTAACAATGGTTTCTTTTTAGAAACATCATCTTGTAATTTTCTATGTAAGGAGTATTCCTCTCCTTTTGTAAATACAGAATAATGAACATCGAATATCAATTATCATTTCATTTCTTCTTTTATTTTTTTGCAATCTTGTCTGAGATGCTTTCAACGGAAGGAAGAAAAACCATCAACATATTTGTCTCATCATCAACATTTCTATAGGCCTCATGAGACCTTTTGGCTTGTCTAAATGCTCTCAATATTTTCTTATCCTTGTAGCCTATCATCATAAAAACCTTAATTAGGTGAGAGATCTCTTGGTCAACATGTTCTTCTTCACATATTCTAAAGGCCTTTGTAGCAAGAGCTCTTAAACTCCTACTATTTGGGTTGGGTGGTGGTTGGAAGATGCATGATGATAGAAGTCTGTTTGGTACTCTTTTTCCCCCCTTAAAAATATGGGGTGCAATGGATCCATCATGGATTTTAAGAAGAATATCATAGAAGGGTAACTTTTTATTACACTCAAGCTTTTTTATAAACTTAATGCCATTCACATTGTTTTTTATGCATGAACAAAATAGCTCTAGACTATCTAGACCATGCTACTAACCTAAATTGGTAACATTAAGGTAATGTTTCCACTACCTCGTCATTAAAGTGAACGATTTTAGTCCTTTTTCCTCAAAGTGCTTCATGAGGAGGTTTACAATTGCATGAGAAAGGGGGTTCTATAACAACACCATCCAGTTGCTTATAGAAAAACCTTTAACAGTCTTGTGATCTATGCATTTGTTAATCAACTCAATCACTTCATAGACTGGGACTTTAGTAAAAAAGGAAATCACATAAAATCTAACAAAATTTTCATCATCGCTCACCTTCTTGTCTTTAATGAAGTCAATAGGATGGAAAGAATCTTTGATGAAAGAATATTTTCTTGTTGTAAATGGTTTGTTATTTCTTGGCAAGGAGTGCAACTAACTTGTAAGTTAGAGAATCATAGGTCTTAACAATATCTTGTCTTTATCAATTTTAGGAGAACCATATATTTTGGGGGTGACCTCTTTGTTACAAATGATATGATTTTAATATTATTCTGCTAAGGAGGATTGGTAATGGTGTTTTGAACTTCTTTGTCATCATGAACATTAGGTTAGAGCATGATACCTACCATTGTTGGTGAGATGGTCTAACATTTTAGCATCATATTCAACCTCTTTTATGATCACAATTGTGTTTCCCTTCTCTGCCGGGTAAAAGCACAAACTTGTGTCACACTTTCGGCCAAATAAAGTAATCCGACCGGATTACTTTTAGCCGACCAACTTTCGGCCGATAACATTTCAGCCGAATCCACGGGGCAGCCACATGGTGCTTATGTGGCTCGAACTTTTCGGGCGAGTTACTTTCGGCCGAAATGTTATTGGCCAAAAAGGTGTCAGCACGATGCCCATGTGGATGGACCTATTCGGTCGAGTATATTTCGGCTGAAACAGTATCTACCGTAAGTGTATCGACCAAAAATACGGAAATAATAAAAAAAAAACCAGGCCCACTATTTGGAACGCTCGGGCGAAAGGATTGAGGGCGAGAGCTTGTCGGCTGAGGTCATCAGCAACAGTGACTATATTTTGCCAGGTTCCATTCGGGGCCATTCATTGGATTGTTTGATTCGCCTTGTCTCGTTTGTGTCTAGTTTGAGAAATTTGTTCGCTGTATTCTTGGTTAGGGTTTGATTGAAATGCAAAAATGAATTTTTCTGATGGATATTGGCCGAAAGGTATTGAATATTGTGATGTTTGTGATAAAGTTGAAGGAAATATATAAAACTGGGCATTAGCAAACTTGTAATCCTTGTAATGGCTTGGCTGTGAGGACTCATTACCTTTTCAAGATTCTGAGTCATTTTGTGTTAAATTTTCCCCAAAGATCGGTTCAAAATGTGTGTTTACTCCTCCAAATTTGAAGAGTTCAAACTTTTAGGCTCTCTTGCTTGTAAAACAAGAGAAACAGATAAGAATAGAGAAAAAAACTTACTCGCAAAGAGAAAATAAAGATTTATATTCCTAAAAATAGAGAACATTTCTGCCAGAGTGATTGTTGAACAATAAGTAGACCACTAAACATTTCTGCCAGCAGGGCTTAAATTTGATGGCCGTATCACCGTATTTAGAGATTTTTGCCGTAAAAAACAATAAAAAATTTAAGAAGATTGTATCAGATGAAAGGAGAGATTTTGGATTGACTGTCAAAATTTATATAGAATTATAATGATATATATATTTGGTTTATATATAATTTTACTTACACTAAGGTATATCATAATGTTTTAAAGGCACCTTTGAATAGATAACCGTCATTAAAAAAATTGTTGAAAGGAAAGGTCAACCATCAAATTTAAGCCATGTCTGCCAAAGTGATTGTTGAACAATAAGTAGACCACTGATAATGAAAGAACCTGATTTGGAACAATAAGTAGACCACTGATAATGAAAGAACCTAATTTGGAAGTTCCATTAACCTCTGAAGATACTCATCTCATTTTTGTAGATCTGATTCAACTTGAATCATCTGCCCTACCTGCAAAAAGTAATGTTGTATAGAAGTTAGTCTAATATGCTTTTATAGAAGAAAAGAAAAGTTGTGATATTTAACTCATTATAAGTCAAATTTAGTTGCCAACATCCATAGTCATACAGATTCATAAAATATATGTATTCAAGATCAGCAATTTTTGTTGCAATGCCCTTCCATATATTGTTTATGAGGTTCAAATAGGTCCTCTAGAAGAAAAATCCATGCACAGTTCTTCTCCCTTTGTGGAATTTTACAGAACCTCTAGAGCATTTATCATCCTTCATTGTCCTGATAGCCATTCTTACTTCATCCCTTGTGATGTTTTTTCTAAATCCATGGCTTCTTGGCTAGAATTTTTTCTTCCAACCACTATCTCACATGTTTTCTCATTCCTCTCTATACATTGGTTTACCCAATCACTAGATAAAACATTCTTTTAGAAATCAGATAAAGCTTTGCATTTTTTTATCATAATCTGTATATGCTTAGTTCTTGATCTGTATTTGCTTAGTTCATATTTTCAGGATTGTCTTGCATTCTTCTTCAGCCGAGAATGATTGCTAATGAGATTTTCTGAATTCCCTTCTCATAGCATGTGCCTCTACTTTCCTGTATATTCTAGGATATCTATACTGCTGCCATTGTTTCTTCACATTTTTTGATTGCACATACTGAGTTGGATGTAGCCATGTCAATTTTTTGGATGCTTTTGAGTCTTTGATGGCTTTTGTGTGCTCTTCATCCTTCAAATGAGAACCCTTCAAATAGAAATGGTATATTTGAATGAAGGCAGAGATGTTCCATTGGACGTGTGGTGATTGATTTGTATTGTTGTAATGAGAATAATGGAAGCAATCCTAAGTCCTGTCTTGCTATAATGTATACAAGTGTTGGGTAACTGGTTTGTGTTTGATTGATTATATTCCCTTAAATAGCCTAGGCTATCTCTAATGAAAACATACACATATATATGCATACACACATACACATACATATATAATACATGTACATGCATACACACATTTTCTAAGAGTTGATCTAGAAGAGAAATCCTCTCCTTGTGATGAAACATGACAGCCATTTACTTGGTATTTGCAAATACTTCTAGTTTCCAAATCTTAAGGAAGAATAAAGTAGACAACTATTCATTAGGTGAGCAGAAGAGAAAAACCTCACTATGCATAGGGATGAGTCCAAACATGAAATACTAGAGTCCATGACCATAAATTTGTTTTCCCAAACCTGCAAACTCACCCCTTGACAAAGCATAAATCTATTGTAGACTCCAAGGTACTTCATAGATAGAGGCATTAATTTATGAGCTACACAAGTCTTACTCCAAAATCTTCTTCATTACCATTCATTCTTTGGCCATAGAGCTAAGTAACCTGATTGTCACATTTATATTTTCTAGAACACTTGTACATTTATCATATTACTACTACATTTATAAAATTAGTTAAATTAGGTAACTGGTTTATGCTTGATTGATTATATTCCTTTAAATAGCCTAGGCTATCTCTAATGAAAACCTATTTTCCTTCATGTTTTTATGAACTTGATTGATCCTACTTGACTTGGTTTAATTTTAGGGTTTCTTCTTCCTATTAGGGTTTTTTAAATCTACCCTTTTTTATGTTTAATATTCAAATTTGGAAATCTTTAAATATTATCTTGATTCGTTACTTTGTCCTTTTATATTGGGGTTTTTGAGATTTGTTGTGAAATCTCTTTATACACCTTAACTAACCTTAGCCAGTCCACTAGTGTTTCATTTTCAAATCTCATGTCACTAGTATTTCTAATTTTTCCAATTTGAAAGTATATTTTTAATCTTTATTTTGATGTATTTTGGTTGTACCACAAGTCAATTAGGATCCTAATCTTCCACCCAGGAGTGGTTTTCTAAACCTTAGCATGACCCAGACCAATGAGAATGATTTATATTCTTATGTGTATGTATGTATGTGTGTATGTATGTATGTGTGTATGTGTGTATGTATGTATGTATGTATGTATGTATTATATATACATATGTGTACATGTGTGTGTGTGTATGTATGTATTATATATACATATGTGTACATGTGTGTATATATGTATGTATATGCATATATATATGTATGTACATGTATGTATATGTGTACATGCACATATATGTGTATGTGCGTATGCATGTAAATGTATTATATATACATATGTGTGTATGTGTGTATGTATGTATGTGTGTATGTATGTATGTATGTATGTATTATATATACATATGTGTACATGTGTGTATGTATGTATGTATATGCATATATATATGTATGTACATGTATGTATATGTACATGCACATATATGTGTATGTGCGTATGCATGTACATGTATTATATATACATATGTGTACATGTGTGTATGTATACATATGTATGTACATGCACATATATGTGTATGTGTGTATGTGTGTATGTATGTATCCATGTGTGTATGTATGTATATATATGCATATATATATATATGTACATGTATGTATGTCTATGCATATATATATATATGTATGTGTGTATGTATGTATGCATGTATGTACATGTATTATATGTACATATGTGTACATGTGTGTATGTATGCATGTATATGTATATATATATGTATGTACATGTATGTATGTACATGCACATATATGTGTATGTGTGTATGTATGTATGTATTATAGATATGTGTATGTGTATGTGTATGCATGTACATGCATTATATATACATATGTGTACATGTATGTATGTATATGCATATATACATGTGTATGTACATGTATGTATGTACATGCATGTATATATATGTGTATGTGTGTATGTATGTATGTACTTGAGTATATACATGTGTACATACACACATACACATATATATGCATGTACATGCACACATACACATACATATATAATACATGTACATAAATACACACATACACATATATGTGCATGTACATAGATATATATGTATACATACATACATACATACACACATACATACACACACACACACACACACACACATATATATATATGCATGTACATACACACACACACACACAGATATATATATATATACATGTATATATACATGCACGTACACACATGCACTCCCACATACATACATGTGTACATATAGATATATGCACATGTAGATATGTTTATATTTTATTCCTAAGGAATTTATTTCAAAGAATTTTAACTTTATTACTTTAATATGTTTTAAGTTAGATCAAAAAATTAAGGAAATGTTAACCTTTTTATAATTTAGTGTTTGATTTAAAATATAATTGATTACAAAGAAAGGCTAGATCATATGTGACCAATTGTAATGAAGAGTATTTTTTTATTTTGATCAAAATTTTAGTATAGAGTAGTTGAAAGGATAATTTTTTTTTTTTCCATATTTACTCTTGGTTGAATATTACATGCATCTATGATTTAATAGGTTCACATAGCTCGATAGATATAAAGTTTGAACTAGATCTCATTAGATACATTTAAATTCAAAAATGTTTTCTAGTTTTGAAACTTGAAAATTTTACCTTTAATTTAAATATATATTTTTTTAGTTTTGAAAAAATTTCAATTTAAATTTGTTTAGTTCATTATGTAATTTTGTTTTAATGATATGCAGATCTCTATCTATTTATATATATCATGGCCGATGAGGGATCTCATCATTCCCCTCGTTCTGAGCGAGAAGCTCAAACTAGATCAAATATATTTCAGGATAGTATTGCTAGATTGGACAATGCTCTAAAATGTTTAGAGCAAACAATTCACAACTCCCCCAATTTGGCTAATCAAGATAGATTAGTCACTATTAGACAAGAGATTATTAAGATGATTGAGACAATTCGATCATACAATCCTTATGATGAAATCAGCATTGAACAGTTTTATTTTTCTCTTGCCAGGAGTGTTACTGGCACAGTGAAACATAGAGAAGTTGCCAAATTAGTTTCAGGTGAAAATGTGTTATCCATGTTCCCATTTTATAGAGGAAAAAATAAAATTAGAGGATATGTGGTTACAAGGTGTGAAGATCCTCTTGTTGCGCCATTCATATACCCTAGATGGTTGGTAGCACATCATAGATGGCCTCACAATGATGAGCTGCCATTGTATTTTGTCAAATAGTTATATGCAGAATTTCATTTACATATAGAGGTGGACTACACATCTTATCCTGAGCATGTTGGCCAAGGTAAAGGCCGTTTTTCTGACAAACCACAGTTTAGACCTTCAAATTTGCCACCGCCTGTGGACAAGAGGGCATTAGTTGGCCCAAACCTTTTGGTTTTACCAAAACGTTTGGAATTGGCAGCAGCAGGGGAGGCAGCAACAGGGTCCACTCAGAGTCAGATTTTTGAAAACATTGCCTCTATTATGACGCAGATTGATCAGATTTCATCTGATCGAGTTGGTAGATATTTATTACGCCCACGGATCAACCTTCCTCCCACTGAGGCTACATCTGCATCGTATGATCCATTTATTAGTGCCGATCTACCTACTCTTGCAGATGTCGAGCATATGACCCACACGACTCTGCGTAATACATGTAGACTCTCAATTTTGGATTTACTAGCAGCATATCAGGTTATCAGTGAGGACCATGGGATTGCTCTTGACATGGTACCAGACTTTATTAGACAACGATATCCTCATACACATATGAGCCACAGGGTGGCAAATGCAGCTCAGGATATTCCACATCAGCCTACAGAATCCCATGCACATCATGTTTCTATTGATCCTTTAACTTGTCTAGGTGGTCGTCAGGATGTTACAGGTCATGTTGAGGCTACTGCAACACATGATCTTGTCCATGGGACATATAGTCGACTTCTTTTTGCTACTGATATTGTACATGCTACAAAGCCCCCTACGATGTCTTTACATTCTCGTGATCTTAGTGACATTGGTAGAGCCATCAAGCAAGCACAACAAGTACTTTCAATTTATAATTTAAATACATGTATATATTTTTAAAAGTGTGTTCTAAAAAATTATGTAATGCATTTTAAAAACTTCTAGGGGTTTAACTCCTGATTGAAATTGTGTACTTGAAAATTTTAAGCAGTATGGTGATTTCCCAGACTTTGGAAATTTGGAGCATGATGGCGATCCCATGCAGTATGCAGATGAGGTACATTTAAATTTAATTTTAAAAAACTAATTACTTGATGTTTAAGTTTGAACACATTGAACTCACTTGTACATTGTAAAATTTTTAGATAATTTTACATATATATGTGTACTTGAACACATGCAGGGGTTGGGACGAGGCTCATGACACAGATCGAGAGATATTGGATTGGGACATGGATCCACACATCTTGGATCAGCAGAGCGATCGGTCCATGGATCGAGGGAGAGGTCGAGGGAGAGATCGAGCCATGGATCGGGGGAGAGGTCGAGGGAGAGATCGAGCCATAGATCTGATGATTCTATTCATACCGGACATCCCTCTCTTTGAGATTTGTTTTATAGTATTACATGTTTGAGATCATTTTATTACATTTTGGAGACACTTTTTATGATTTATGTATTGAACATTTGGACGTGTTACATACTTATGTTTTATGGTACACATATATATACTTGTTATAATTTACATGTCACATTCATACAGTTATGTTTTATGGTTTGAATCTAGGTTTGTTATATATGTGCATTATTATGGTTTGATGAACTCACTTACATTACATCTATAAATACATCGTGCATTAAATTAGTTTATGGTTTTATTTATTTAGCAAGGAACAAGTACCTTTATTTAAATTTAAATTATGGTAACTTGTTCAAATGCACTTGTTGTACATATAGATAACTTTACATTGTGAAATCAAAATGTTGGACTCCACTATCTAATGGTTGCTATTTGTAAATTTAAAAAGATGGACATGTACATGTAATTAATTTAAATAAATAGTTCAAATGAATTTGTCTTTAATAAATAGGTCAAGAAATAGAAAAAATTGAATGCAAATATGCTTGAGATTAATGCTATACATTTTAAAGTAGAACATAAAAATGCAATTGGAAATAGAAGATAGTTAGATTGAATTCTTTAAAGCTCTAAATGTTCATTTTTAAAGTCAGTAAAAGTTAAATACATTTAAATTGTGCATATATCATGCTCTACATTAACCTAATTTCTGATTCCATATAATCTAATACACATGTTCATTTGAATGTGCATGCAAAGAATTCTTGAACTAGATGATGAGCTATACTTATGTCAAGTTGAATGTAAATGAAATCATATATATATATTTGAAAGTGTTCACTTAAGAATGAACCATATAATTCAAATAAAGCATGCAAGCTATAAGTGGAGTTGAATGTAAATGAAATCAAATTTCTAGTCTTGAAAGTTTAAGAATTCCATGTGGAACATTTATATATATGTAATTAGAAATTGATATATATATTTAAATCTTGAAAGACATGCACATTTAATATTAAATTAAAAATTGATGACAATTCTATATAAATTAAAAATTGATCAAGTAGATCTAGATCTTCCTGGATGACAATTCTATATATAAATTAAAAATTGATCAATCCATATTTAATTGTACTGGAAAGATGGACCAAATTACATACATGGTCTCAAGCTATACATGGTAAACAAAGCTAAATTGATGCCAAAATGTAGCTATCTCAAGCACCCCAAACACCATCACTATGATTCACTACAATGTTCATATATTCCAATGCACCTTAAGGTGAACAAGAAAGGCCAAACCAAGAGAACCTGGATACAATCTAACATTAACAAAATGGATAAATAATTTAGTTCTATACTTAAAAGATAGGAGCTAATATTCTTAAGCAAATTTGGATTTTAAAGATGAAATCAAATTATAAGGTCAAGTGATTTTTTATTAGGAGATTGGATTTGAAATGGATGATAGTCTAGATTAAGGATAAGGTCCCTAGATGTTGAAAACTTTGGGTGATGACAAAAGGACAATATGATGTATGGACTAGATTGAGACCAAGTAACCAAATTTTGATGTTCAAGTGATGCTTTTTTATTATTAAGGATGGAGAATGGATGTATGGTTGAGATGGATCTAGATGGATAATTTTTAAATGATTCTAGGATGAGGGATGCTTACCTGATGAAAATAATAAAATTAGGATGTGATGATTAGGATACATGAAAATCCAAATGATCATTTAAAATTATTGAATGTCGTGCATTAGTAATGTATAAAAAATAAAGAAAACTAGAGACAACATTTATGTCTAGATTCTTCACCACTCAAACACCAAATCAACTAGATAATTTTATATAAGTTTGTGGAGTTGAATGTTCAAATGAAATGAAAGATTTGAATGTGAACTTAAGAATTCCGGAACATAAATAAATTTAAATGCAAAATTGGAACATAGACTAGGTTTTGTACATATTGTTGCACATATATATATATTCAATCTAGCTCATGTATATAGGTGGAGTTGAACAAATATTTAAATTCAAAGATTTGAAAGTGAAAGTTTAACAATTCCATGTCAAACATAAAAATTTACAATCAAGGAATCTAGAGAGATGATATAAAGGAATTTCTAGAGATTCTCAAGAGTGAACTTAAAAGAATGAACCATGTCCAACATGTAAAAATGCAATTGGAAATTTAGATGATTTAAAGGAATTTAGGCAAAATGTAAATTAAAACATTTTTAAAGTCACTGGGTTTTGTATCAAGCATATATATGATCTAACATACATGTCACATTCTAAAAAAAAACCCATTCTAAATCATGTCACATGTCCAATCAATACAAATATATATTATCTAGATTTGGAGTCATAAATGTGTACACATGTATCCAAAAAACAACTTAAAGCTCCTGGTACATAAAATTTGGATCCTCTCTATCTTTAATTATCTCTAAAATCTTCTCATGATCTTCAATAGGCAACCTCCACTTTTGTTTGGCACGTCCTCTTTTAGGTAAAGTTTCTAAATTTATTTTTGTTGCCAAAACTAAGTGACTGTAATGTAGAACCTTTTGTCCTGGCCTATAATCAACAAATATAATACCATTTTTATCTATCTTTATTTGTTGATAATATGTGCCTTCAATAACGACTGATCCAATGGGATACTCTTGTCCATCACCATCTGTCATCGATTCGACCAATTTGCTTTTTGGTTGTGTACATCTTAGTAGATAGTAATCTACACCTTCCGCATTTTCAGGATCTGCAACTACAACGAAAATATCTCCTGTACACACACCACATATTTACATATTTAAGTAAATTATACATTTAAAAGTTGTAAAAATTTATATTTTATATTTGAAACTTACTTAAACATAGATATATATATATATATAAATTTAAATCTTGATTTTAACTAAATTAATCAATTTGGACATACCTATAACAACTAAATCAGATACACGTTCGTAATCAGCTGAATATAGTGGATCATAGACATCAACATTGTCATCTTCAACAAAAGGAGGCATTGATATTAATTGTTTCATTTCCCATTGTGAAACATACCCATCTCTAATATTCTCACATTGATCAATATTTGCATTGTCCTCAATGCAATCAATACAAAAACATGATTTTTCTCTCACATTCATTGCATAAGGCCTACTACTCCCCGTTGTCATGATTTGATGTAGATTTCTAATACCATGAATTGCTTGACAATTATAAGGATTTGATCGATCAATATCTGTTTAAATTCAAACTTGAAAATTCAATTTGAAATCATGTATGTACTTGAACTTTGAAATTCAAATTTTTAAAACAAATTTTGACTAGACATACATACCTGTAACTTCCCAAAAATACCGTGTGTTGTATGTTGAGTCGCGAGCAGAAAAATGACTTTTGCACCATTCAACAATTTCGTTTGCATTCCGTATGGCATTACCTACAAGTTACACACAAGTTGGCACAATTTGTCACCTATTACTTTCAAAGAACTTAAAAGAAAATTTAATTTAGTTAAATTAAATATATATATACATATCTAATCTTTTAAAAAGTATGAAGCTAAATTGGACATACCAGCAAGTTCATGTTGACGAAGTGCACGCTTCACACATGCTCCTGCTCCATCGTGCTCTCCTTTTCCATGTCCACTCTCATAAAAATTCCACAAAAATTTGGTGTTGTGTCTAGCATGTTGACTGCTTAACCAAACAAAGGATTTTGCAGACTTAAATTGTCCTGTGAAGTTACAAATAATTAAACACTTGAAAACCAAATTATCTTCAAAAAACAATTTAAGTCTCAAAGTTTTAAAAGTAAATATAAATTAATTAAAAATAATTTAAAAACCAATGTACTTACCAGCACATCCATCAGACCATATCCAGTGTTGTTCTTGATTTATGCCACGTCGTCTTAGGTCTTCAAAAAACATTTTGAAACAATGAGCTACATAGCTTCTATCATGATTCGTATCATCACTGATATAAAAGTGAACCTCTTTGATGATAATTCTATCATCTTTGCTACTTTGTATTCCATCGACCGCTAACTCTGCATGCCTGTAGCAAACTTGCACGAAGATTGCAAATTGCTCTGAATGATAATATTGACTTTGAATCTCAGTTTGAGGACTAAATGTATAGTTCTCAGAGAAATCTACAATAGAGAGAATACAACCTGGTGGAAAACAATTCTTTGAATAACGAAATTGCTTAGATTGCCATCTTGCACCATGACAATGTTGGATATGTGGATATATGATATTGCGAAATTTACTCATGAATTCATTGTAAGGCAATCCACTCTCTTTGAGAACAATTTTTTTGGCCTCAACTCCTGACTTCGTTAAGTATGTCTCATATTCAAGTCTCTTCCAAGTAACTTGCATTTCATTATTGTCAACATGTAAAAGATTCTTCAAATCTCCACAATCATTACATACATTTTTTATACACTGAACATTGAATTCATCCGAATTTTCTGATTTGTCACATAGAAGAGACTTCACAAATTGTGTTGTGCTTCCAGGGATGGCTAAATTTCGATCATTTTTTTCCATAACTTTTCTATATGATTGTCGGTGTAGATCAAATTCAACATGATTTCAACAACAACAAGTTTCACATACTTTATTTATACGTACAAATGATGGTTGTAGTGTTTCAAACATCCTTTGACAAATCTTCACATTTAAAAATTCTTGTTTAAATGCTTCAAAAAGTTCACTTTGTGTTGTATCTATAAAATGTTTTGGATGAGAAATTTTTGTACCATCATCACCTATTATTTGTATAGTATCCCTTCTATTGGAAGAAACACGAGAGTGGGTGGTCCAATATTCAACAACTTGTTTCTTTACATCTTCTGAAATTCTATCTTTTCGAGGAACCCTACAAATATTTACCCAATTTTTCTCAATTTTTCCATCTATTTCATCTCTCTTTTCAATATATCTTTGAACAGTTCTCCTAGAAACATTTAGTAATTCAGAAATTGCTTGAACTTGTCTTCTATATGATAATTTCTTACTAGAAATTATAGTCATCAACGCTCTACGTGCAACACTTAAATCACTAGACCGACTCTTCTTTTCAATACATTCTAATGCTTCTTGCAGGTTTTCAACAATTGTTTGTTTTAAATCTGATGACTTTTTCCTATTATCAACCCCTAACAACTCCAAAACAGGGGTCATTTCTTTTCGTCTAAATAACTTTGCAATTAACTGTGCTCTTCCAATTAGAGATTTCTCTTCAAAAAATTCATCCCATATTTTTTTAGAGTGTAATTTTAATGTGCTTTCAGATAACATATCTTCAGATGAAATATTATTGAAAAGAGAATCTTCATCCATCTCCATCAAATTTTCCATACCATAGTCCAAAACATTTATATTAGTACTAGGTTCAGTTTGTTCTTGTACCTGTACGTCACCTTGATCATCAATATTTTCCATGGGTTGTTGTTCAGTAGATGTTCCTTCATCCGCTTTTCTCTTTCTTTGTCTTACTCGTGTTCGATCATACTTCCTCGATCTAGCCCTTGGATTTGCCATCACAAATTACACTCAAATTTGAATGATTGCCTACATACAAATTTGTACACACATAAGCTTTCCATGAAACATGTACATGTAATATAGCATAAATATTTTAAAAAGCTTGTAACTAGATGCAAAACATAAACATAAAATATTTAAACAAAAGTTTTTAATAAACATAAACATGCAAAACATAAAATATTTTTAATTGAATAATGAATATATTTCTACACATATTTCTTTGATGTTAATATTTTAATAAAAAAAAAAGTGAAAACAAACTTCAAATGCATTTTCAATAAAAAACATAATCAATTAAATAAATTAAAGATCAATACACCTTAAAAATATCTCTCCTCTTCTCCAAATGCCTTTTTTTTTTTGTCGAAATAAGTCTTGTAAATTTCAGAAATGATAAACCTTCCAAAATGTTGAAATAAATCTTCTTTAATCGAAAATAGTCGAGAAAATTTTGAAATATTTGTTATTTTTGAATTTTTTTAATTTGATAAATTTGAAAGAAAATAACTTTATTTTATTTCATTAGTTTTCGGCGAGTACTTATCAGCCGATAAATTTTCGATCGATTAATTTTTGGCCGATTCATTCCCGGCCGATAGGGTTTCGGCCAAAACGTGAAAATCGGCCGAAAACATCTAGTTGGCATCCTACATGGCAGCTTACTCATCATTTTTCAGAATTTTCTGAAACATTCATTTTTGGCAGAGTATTTCTCTAGTCAGATTGATTTTTTTGCAAAAAATAAAAATACCCTTTTGTAGAGCTTGAAGTGTAGAATCCAAATATAGAATTTTTATAATATTTTGATTAGTTTTAATATCTTTTATTTTTAAAATAATGCAAGTAGGTTTTAAAAATAAAAAAAGAGGCTGATTTGATATTAAAAAAATGATAGTAAAGTTTATTAAAATGTTTTAAATATTATATGAGGCATAAGAGGAGAGAGTCTACTTCAAAAGGGTATATTTTGTTTTTTGAAAATGATTGAAAAAATTGAAATTAGTTGACGGCCCGTGAAAACTGTCAAATTCTGACATGTTTGACTTTAAAACGTTATTACGAGAAAAATATACATCAAAATGTGATTTTTTTTTCCATGCACAAGATATTGAAATTACCTATTTGGAAAAAAAAAATAGGGAGAAATGAAGTTTTTTTCATTTTGTTTCTTTATGGCCCGTGAAGTCACTCTTTTATGAAATTTTCAGCATTCCAAAATTTGTCCTTAAATTGATAAAAACATAATTATTATTATTTTTTTAAAAATTTTAAAAATTACAGGAATAAACTACACCAAAAGTTCTACATTTTATTAGTTTACACCATTTTGAAATTCAAAACATAAAGACCACTTTTATGTGGTCGAAGTTCAGAATTTTTTTTGTTGTTGGCCGATTCCTTTATAAAGTGTGACACAGGTTTGTGCTTTTACCCTGCCTTAATGATCATGATATTGTTATCATTTAATCTCTTCAAGGCAATCCACATTTCTTTGGGAATGCCACACTTGGATGACTTGGGATATGCCAAAGTGTAACATCACAATCTTGTTTGAACTCTTCATGAATTATTGAATAAGGAACCTAACTACTTTTTTTATATGAATTAAGAAATATTTCTTAGGGATGTAGGAGTTATAAAAAATCCAAGACCTTAATTTAAAATGTTAAATTTGAGTTTACTAATGGTGAAAAATGTCGGGTTTGCTAATGGTGAAAATTAGTCAAGTTAATTTCTATCTTGTTCTTCAATCTACAATTCTAGGTGATGATATCCCCACCTTCTTTAAACTATTGTTGGGCATTAAACAATAGGTCTACTTTGTGGGGAACAAAAACATGAGGATGAGGTGACTAAATTATTAGAGGTATTGACATCTCTATGGAAGTAATGTTGGTGTGAGAGTTATTAAATGTGCACCAATATCATCCAGTATGGAAGGGGTAGAATTCGTAATCCTTGGTGAGGGGTTAAGTTTGGGCATGTCAATAAAATTGATTAAATCACTGGAATAGGTAATAATTTCTTGGATAGAAGCCAAATTATCAAGTGCATGGGGATCAATCCTACATTTCACCTTGGAATCACAAAATTACTAGGGTTAATATGAAGTAGAGGTCAAAAAGTTGCATTTAGCTTGATTTGCAACAAAATGATTGATAGGAGCACAACAAAAAATAAGGAGATATTAAAATAGTAGAGATTAAGGATGAAGTATCTTTCTCAATAGAACAAAGAATATTTGAATGGGTTATTGAATATTTTTGTCTAGTGGTTATTACACCGAGTGCTTGGTAATCCTTATGGATATGATTGTGTGTCTTGGTTTGTATGTTTGGTTGTTCAAGGCTAGTTACATCCATCAACATAGTCCATAGAAGATTTCAATTCCTATGAGTGCATTTGAGCAGTGGCATAAGTGATCGCATTATTTTTCCTAATAGGGACTTGGTGTTGAGAGAGAGAAAAATAGATGAAGCAAGGGTGAAGGAGGCCCTTCGTTGTGGGAAAATGGTTTTTGTACATTTTGTTGTGGTTTTCACATACAACAACATTTAATGTTCCTCTTGTTTTCACAAAAAACCTTGGTTGGTAGACCCTTGGGCTCTTGAAAACCCAAGTTTTGATGCCTTTATTGGTTGTAATTGTTATAGATGCACTATGGTTGGCTATTAAAAGAGTTATTATAGATGCTAAGGCACCAAGAATGATTTGTGAACTATTCAAAGTAGGATTCAAGAATCACAAAATATTTATTACTTGCTACTTGTTTAAACAAATGAAGTTTTCTTTAAGAGAAGAGAATATTGTGAGTAAAACAAAAATTAAACTTAACGAAGACTTACACAAAATTTAGTTTTTTATCTTGGAAACTTCTAGTACCACGGTAGCAATATCAACTAGGTCATTATTGTGATTGCAATCTTATCCTTCAGAGTTTTTTTGTTAGTTACTTTTTTTGTATCCGTTTTTTTTTAATCCAATTTAAATTGTTCAAGTTCTTGTTTCTCATAAATTTTCCAAATCCAATATAGAACCCACCTCCCTTCTTAGGAGGTGTTTAATGTTAGTGTGAATGGGTCCTTTACTATAATGGTTTCCACTCAAAATGTGCATAATTGGGATGGTGGGATTATATTAGAAGCTACACTATTCAGGTCTTCAGAGTGGACAATGTGAGTGCCTTTTGGATGCCTATGATATTCTCTAGAAAAATGAATGAAGACCCTTTAGAATCAACATGGTGTGAAAATTATTTATCATTTCCTTGTGAAACAAAAATATTTCATCAAAAATCTTGTATAAATCATCTAAAATAACAACTCTTGGAAAATCATTATGCATGTGAAATGCAACAAAATATTTTCTTATTCCTTCATAATCTTTTAGATACCAGCACCGGTAAAGGAATATTAAAGCTATACAAATACATCAAAAGTAAGTCAATCATTCACCAAAGCTAATGCAAGTAAAATTAACCTAAGAAAGAGTAGTTCAGTGTTGAATAGAAAACCCTTAATTTATATGTATCCATTCAAAGATCTTAGAAGATGGATCAACATCCTGCAAAAGTACCAAACTAATTTGAATTGAGCATGCTCGCAACTTTTTGCTGATTTGTTGACCCAACTACAGTGTATCCTTTTATATTCTTTTAAAATGTATAGAAAGCTATTTTTTTGAGCCAAAAACTATAAAGTGCTAGTTTCCCAAGAAAAAGATGTTGAAGAACAAGAAACACATTCTTACAACTTGACCTGCTTATTATGAAATCCAACAAACAACCTAACCTGAAGTTCTAGTGTAACGAATATAGATTGTCTTACGTATGTCATAGATGATTGTCACATACAAAATGATATCCCCCACTTTTAGCACTTGTAAACAATTGTTATAGAATCTATCATAACATCTTTAAAACTAGGATTTCCATGTTATACCACTAAGTGGGCATTTTTGACAACAAATAACTTATTTTTCAAGGTGCCGATCACATGTGGCAAAAAGGAAACTCAAAATCTCATGCTCCTCTTGATGGAGCACAATTATTTAATATTAAAAATGATATTTTTCCATGGGAAAATGTAAATTAACAATAAATAAATAAATTAGGAGTTCCCAAGGTTGAGACACCTTGATTCCCAACATTCCCCCACTTTTCAAATACCTTGCAAGAGATGGGGGAATCATACCATCATGGAATCAACTAGGTGCAAGAAACAATGCCCATGGCCTCCTTGCACCAAATGAGCTTATTTTTTCTTACAGGTTTGGTAAGATAATAAAAAAAATTCACCTCAGTGTCAATTTTTTTCAACTCAATTTGTACATTAGAAATCATTTCTCGAACAAAATGGTATTGTTCATCCACATGCTTTGTCTGAGCATGATACATAGGATTCTTGGCTAAATGAATTGCACTATGGCTATCACAACCAATATAAAATGTCCTGGAATGCAATCTAATACCTACAAACAACCTTTGTAACCATACTACCTCCTTAGAAAAATGGGTAGTAGCCATATACTCTGCTTCAGTAGTGGATAAAGCAACCGTAGCTACCTCTTACTCATCCAACTTATAGCTCCTCCAAAAAAAGTAAACACATAACCACTAGTGGATCTTCGACTATCCAAGTCACCTGCCCAATCTACATCAACAAAACATTGTATTTCCAATGCCTTATCCACATTGTTAGTACTAGAATAAACCAAACAATAATCAGAAGTACCACACAAATATCTTAACAGCCTCTTTGCATAATTTTGATGCTCTCTACCAAGGTTAGACATAAACCTGCTCAAAACCCCCACTGCTTGGGAAATATCTGGTCTAGTGCAAACCATTGCATACATCAAACTTCCTATAACACTAGCATATGGCACATTAGACATATCCTCAAAATCATCTTCAGATTTAGGACACATATAAATTAAGCTTAGTGCCAACTAGTAAAGGAATTCTAACTGGTTTGGAATCCTGCATATTAAATTTGTGTAAAATAGTGCTCACATACTTACTTTGTGACAACCAAAGCTCTTTGTTACCTCGATCTCTTCTAATTTCCATTCCCACTCCCAATATGTATCTAGCTACGCCCAAATCCTTCATCTCAAATGCTCTTGAAAGTTGAGCTTTTAGATCACTAATCATACATTTTATGTTACTAAAAAATAACATATCCACATACAAGGCAACAATTAGTAACTAATCATCAATACATTTAATATAAACACAATGATCCTCTTTGCTTCTATCAAAGCCCAATTTCAACAAAAAAGAGTCAAATTTTTGATATCACATCTAGTGTGATTGTAATAAACCATAAAGAGATCGTTTCAACCTGCAAACCAAATTTTCTTTCCCTTTTACCTCAAATCCTTTTGGTTGTTGCATATAAATTTCCTCTTTGAGATCTCTATGCAAAAAAAGTAGTATTAGCATCCATTTGCTCAATTTCAAAATCATAAGCAACAACTATGGATAAAAGAAATCTAATAGAAGATAATTTAGCTTTGTACTTCTCTAATGAACCGTCTGCACCAAACATTTTTTCATAAACCCACTTACAACCAATGGCTTTCCTTCCTTTGGGCAAACAAACAAGATCCCAAGTATCACAAGAGTCTAAAGCATTCATCTCCTCCTGTATGGCTAGTTTCCAAGACTCACTATCATATGCAAGAATAGCTTCCTTGTAGGATCTAGGCTCATCATTAGTACTCAATAAAGAAAATACACAACGGACATTTGGTGGGCTATACCTATCAACTAGATCCTTCTATCTTGTGGATCTTCTCAAGGGTGGAGTAAGAGATCCTTCGTTAGGTTCTTCAGTGTGCTAAACTTCTTCTGTCACAATAGAGTCTTCCTCTTCATAACTTTCACTTGAACTCTCTTCTTCTTCTCCATCCTCAAATCTATCATTATGTTCTTCCCAATGTGCATCTTCTTTTCGTAAATCAAAATGCACTATCTTTTTCCTTTCTTTCTCTTCTGGCTATATAGGATAAAAAATAGCTCTAAGTTCCCTGAAAATAATATCTCTAGAATAGACAATTTTTTGGTTAGAGGATGCCATAAACTTATAACCTTTTTTATTCTCACCATATCTAATGAAGATGCATTTCTTAGGTTTTGGATCCAACTTAGAATGTTTTTTCTTAGGCACATGAACAAAAGCCTCACAACCAAAACCCCTTAAATGTGAAGCAAAAAGTTTCTTACATGTCCACACTTAATAAGATTTCGAATCAAGAGCCTTGCAAGGAGATATATTAATCAAGTAACTAGCAGCACGCACATAGCTTTTTCCCAAAAACATTTATCTAACTGTGCATCACTTAACATACTTCTAGCTATTTCCATAATAGTTCAGTTCATCCTTTCTGCAACACCATTCTGTTGTGGTATATAAGGAGTTGTATTTTGTCTTATGATACTTGCATGCTTACAAAACTCATCGAATTCCTTAGAGAAATATTCCACTCCATTATTCGATCTTAATACTTTTATTTTCAATATTTGATTGGTTTGATACTAAAACTTTAAGTTCCTTAAAATTATTGAAAACTTTAAATTTATTTTTCATAAATTAAATCCATGTAAATTTGGATACATCATCAATGAAGGTCACAAAATAACGATATTTTCCAATAGAATCATTTTACACAGGACCAAACACATCTATATGAATAATTTCTAATTTCTCTTTTGCTTTATTACTTCCTAAAGGAAAAGACATGCTCTGTTATTTTTTCCAAACACACAATGCTCACATAAATCAAAGTGCTCATTAGAATAAGATAAACCATCCAAAAACTTTTTATTCATAATAGTTTTCAATTTTTTTACTTATGTGGCCTAATCTATAGTGCCATAACATACATGTATTTTTAGATTTTTCAGCCACATGTGTGGACTTCCAAATAGTAGTGGCATCAAGCTTAAATAGAGTTCCCATCCGAGTTCCCCTTGCTTCCACCAAGCTTCCTCTCACCAATATGCAACCATGATTATCAAACGTTGCATGCATTTCTGAATCATTCAACTTCAAAACTAATATCAGATATCTAGCTAATCCAAAAATATGTAAATCACCAAGAAGGTTTTAATCCTCCCATCATTGAAACACAACAATAACTTTCCATGTCCAACAATTGAATATGTAGTGTTGTCCCCAAGGTAGACATTACCTCCATCATATTTCTCATATGTGGAAAACTACTACTTATGAGGAGTCATATCATACAAGCATCCTAAGTCAACCAGCTAATGTTCATTAGCAGTGACATTACAAGAAGAAAGTAAAACTTCATCACCTGCATTGGAGGACTTTTTTATCGTAGAATCTCATTGTTTCTTTTTATTTCTGCACTCCTTCACATGTCCTCTTTTCCCACAATTCCAACACTTTACTTTGTTCTTCTTTCCAAGAGTCTTAGAATGACCTTTAGACTTGTCCTTAGTCCCTTGATCTCCCTTTGGCCCTCTTTCTTTAGGCCTACCCCTTGCATTGAGAGCATCCACTGAGCTATCCATAGCCTTCTTCCTCATTTCCTGTGAAAACAAAGTTGCAACAAGTGCATCTATCTTGGGATCTTCGAGGTTAGCAATGATAGCAAGAATAACATTTTCCTATGACTCGAGTAAAGAACAAAAAAGCATAATGCATTTGTCATCTTCCTCAAGTTTAACATCTATAGATGCTAATTGACTCAAAATTGAATTAAATGAATTTAAATGCTTTGCAATGGATTCACCTTACTTCATTTTAAGAGAAAACTATTCTTTTCAAATACAATTTGTTCACAAGGCTCTTGGCTTGACAAATCTCACCCAACCCTTTCCATAAGGAAAATGTAATCTTTTCTTCATACGCATTCAAGAGGACATAATCAACAAGACATAACCGAATAGTACCTCATGCCTTTTTCCACCATCTCCCAATCACCATCACTCATTTTTTTGGATTTCTTTTCATTCAACCACCCATTGATATCTTTCTTTGAGGAGATCCTCTATTTTCAACTTCCACAACTCATAGTTAGATCCATTAAAATTCTCAATGTCCAATTGAGATACAGATGCAGCCATGATTCCTACAACCACAAATCTACAAAATAGAACTCCCACTACAATACAAAAAACCTTCACACTTCCACCCAATAGACAAAGCTAGCCAGGCTCTAATCCCAAATGTTAGAAATGAAGGCAACAACTACAATATTGAAATCTTAATTAACTTGAAAATCTAAAATATAAAATTGTAGAAAATAATGGAGAAATGATTTAAACTGCAAACAAATCACACAACTCAAGAGCCATACACATAACACAAGGATTTATGTGGATAAAACCCTTTTGGGTAAAAAACTCCACCAAGAAAAGAGGGAAAATCTATATTATTCTTCAAAGAGATTACAATATGTATAGAATTTCCTCAATCTTGACTCCAATCCAACAACATTTGTGTACCTGTAAAACATCTCATAGTGTCTCCATCTCAACCCCTCAATATATAGACTCATGGGGGCTCAAAATACCACCATAAAAAATTACCATGGGTTATAACAAGGTTGAAAATACCATGGTAAAAATCCATACGACCCCTTACATGCTAAATATGGTCTCTTACATGACATTACACCCTCTTACAAGTTGTCACAAGAATCCCTAGAAATTATGAGATGCTCTTACATGTGTCATAAACCATCAACAAAGATTCTCTTACGTGTGTCAAAGATGATTCTCACATCCAAAATGATATCCCCCACTTTTAGCCCTTACAGTTGTCATACAACATCCTTAAAAATAGGCTTTTCATGTTATACCACTCAGAGGGCATCTTTTGACAACAAATAACTTATTTTTCAAGGCACCAACATGTGGCAAAAATGCCAACTCAAAATCTCACGCCCCTCTTGATGGAGCACAATTATTTAATATCAAAAATGATATTTATCCATAGGAAAATATAAATTAACAATAAATAAATAACTTAGAAATTGTCAAGGTTGAGACACCTTGATTACCAATAGAAAGGGGCTAGGACTCAAGAATTTTTTTTGCAATGTCAGATTGAGTCCATACATGGAGTAAATGAGAAACACCCATAGGAAAAAAATGCCTCTCCAAAAGAGAGAAAGCATGAAAATGAATATATACAAGTAATGAAAAGTTCTCAACATGAAGAAAAAAATCTAATGGTCTATATAGAAGAAATTCCCACTCTAAGAAGATAGATGAGGAAAGAAGTTTCTTAATGTGTGGTTAAAAAAAATATTAAAGTTTCCACATGTTTGAATTAAATGATGTCACAATGTAATGAGGTGAAATCATTCTAGAAACTATTGAAGACTCATGAAGAATAATATCTAAAGATAAATGTCTCCTATTGAAGACTCACGAAGACTAATATCTAAAGATAACTATGATGAGATATCAATTGTGCCATAGCTATCATCAAAGAGGGAATGAATATCCTCTAGTGTGTCTTCTAAATATACAAGATTGGACCCACTAAATAAATCTATATTACCTTTCAAAAGGTCATCTCATAAATTTAAATATGAACTACTAGGAGATATTGTTGAATTGAATTAATTGAAGATTAAAGAACACTAAATTTTGAAGAAGTTGGAATAAGGGGAATCTCAATAAATGATTTTGCTCTAAAAATAAATAAAGGTGAAGGATCAATAAGATATTTGTAGGAGGAGAAGGAGAATTAGAAGAAACCTCATCATCTTCACCATCCATTATTTATATCATAGCCATATAGTATATTGTCTAAATCATCAAGAGGTACAAGACTCATTTAAGAATGGTTCAATATCATGATCTCCATAGATCTCCCAAAATTTAGTCCAAATAGCATGAGGACGCTTAATTTGTGCAATGTCTCTCCAAGTGTTATCATCAATGTGTACACTATTCAATCTTATGACATGATCATTTTTAAATTTTCAAATATTTTTTTTTATAAAAATTACATGGTTGACAAACAATACCATATAGACATGGAAAATGATGAAGCCAACTCAAGTGCTTCAAGATTCCACCTCTCATTTCTTATAGTTACCCCTTTGCAAGATGATTACAAAAATATGAAATGAAAAGAACCATCATGAACTAGGATATATCTCTAAATTATATCTATAGAAATGAAACCATCAAACAAAATTATAAGTTTCCCAATATTGGAATTTTAGCCCCCAAGCACAAATCAACCACCAATTTCAACAATTCTCCAAGAAATGAGCCAAAGTGGTCAAAATCACTTCAAACTAAAATTCTGATTTCTAAGAATTTGAAAAAAAAATGACATGAAGGATGTGTAGTGCTCAAAAATATATTCCCAAAATCTATAAGAACTCAAAAATTATATATAGTGGGCATAAGATATGGCTTGTCAAAAAATATGCGTGAATTTGGGTTTCAAATTAATATATTAGGCACTTGCAATAAAATCTTAAAAAATACCTATACCACTATGAAGTGCTTGGAACTAGATTTTGGACACCTATAACAATGCAAAAAATAAATACCCTAGTGAATGGTTATCTCCTATAAAAATAGCTTCCTTTCAGCAAATAGAAAAAGAACCTGGCCATTGTTCCATTGGTAGGATGGTGGCATCACTCATTGGGCTAGGTAGAGGTAGTGGAATTGGGCTATATTGTCGAGGGGAATTGAGTTATAAATGAGTGTTGATTACTCATGAGACATTTTACCTATTGGAGATAATTCCACACATGCTAGGAAGGAACATGAGCTTTGGTTTTCCATGACTAACTGTTGGTTATAGAGTTTGATTTTATTGGTTAATATTTATAGTGCAAGGGAAACATAAGGGTACCTCTCCTGTGGGGTCTAGAGGGCCCATCCTCCCTGCAATGAGGGGTTGAAGGGTCACACACCTTGATAGAGGTATGGGATAAGCACCCCCAAAAGCCACATTTTATATATAAATTTATTTATTGCAAATCTAGACCATTCATCATGAGGTCATAGATTTAACAGTAGAGGTTATGTTGGTTTTTCTTGCCCTAGAAGGCAACCCCCTCTTTATGTGAGAGAATTGTATTAAACTCTTGTATATTGTATATTGTGATGATACTATGATAGAGAGAATAGGAGTTACATCGAATGTGTTGTAGGTTGTATTCCTTCATTTTTCTAGACAAAATAAAAGAAGGATTGGTTGTTTCTTTGTGGAT
Source organism: Sequoia sempervirens (assembly GCA_007258455.2). Lineage (NCBI taxonomy): Eukaryota > Viridiplantae > Streptophyta > Pinopsida > Cupressales > Cupressaceae > Sequoia > Sequoia sempervirens. Next base: position 243,521,839 of record VDFB02058242.1, on the reverse strand, counting down.
GTAGCCCATATTGGGCGAACCATGCATATTTGTGTCTTTATGTTTTGTGTTATTTTTAAATTTTTATCTCTACATTAATTTTATCATTTATTGCTTTGTGATCCTATTCTTAACACCAACAACTTCAAAAAATATTTTTTTTTGATAATTTTTTTAAACAAAATCTGATTTGTATCTAAGTGATGTAGATCATAAAAAATCATACACTAGCATAGAATGTGATATAGAGGAGAATGTAGACACCACAAACTATAGGGAATATTCTACTAAATATGCCGACCGATACACCATTTTTTGACAAAAAAACAATGATTATATGAATCATATAAGATTTTTAGGGATAACTTTTTATAAATCCTTAAAAAAGTAAATTTCTTTCACTCCAAACCCTATCAATTTCTATATGACTTTATAATTCTTTGAGCCTTTTAGACTCAATTGTGAGGTTTATTTTGCTTCAAAATGTACACAACAAAAATTCTTGCAAAAAAATCTCTTTAATTGAGAAGACTTATAGATTTGAAGCGTCAAAACTATTTAAGGGTCACACAATAGACTCAAGTAGCTAGGGTCACCTGCAAAATCAAAAACCTTTCATTAGAGAGTAGTAGAAATGAATGCTAGCTTACACAATACATACAAAATGCTACAAGATACATAATGTACACAAGGAACCTTGCTTATATAGTTAAGGTGAATGATAAGACTACATAGGATTATGAGAAGTGTTAATCATATGATAGAAGATACAAAAAGTAAATGACCTAAAAGTGTCTTAAATAAATTTAACTAACTAAATCTTTTTAGGTTATATAATGCATTCACAACAAAAGATAGTCAGGTATTCAACATTTAAGGATATGATTATTTCATATTAGAATCCTTGGGATTGGAAGAATTTCCCTTCATTATTCATGTAACTAACACATATTGTATAGATGTTATTGTATTGTATCTCATTCTACAATAGTGGACTACGTGAATCAAAAATAAAATTTAAAATTTATGTCCAATAGGAATAATAAATAGTATATAGTTTGCTAGCTATCCTCTAGCTAATCATGCGGATCTCTATGAAGCCATCCTAGAAGATGATAGTGTACTCTTGAACTAGATTAAAACAAGATTTTCATAAATTACTTAAACTCGTATCTTCCTCTTCCATTTTCTTTACTCACCGCCAGCTCTTGGCAATCGGATTTGCCATTCTGTATTGTTTGGTATCTTGTAACAAAGCACAAATAATGTGGGACCAAAGTGGTATTATCGCTCCTTGTTAATGGCTAAATTTAGCTCATTCTTTTTAAATGATAGTTTCCCATCTCGTGAATGTTAGGAGTTTTTGTTTTTGAAAGAGGCTAATATTAACCGATGATCATGTTAAGTACTAGTAATTTCCCATGGAATAAACTTCCTCTTCTCCCAACATTTCAGGATTTTATTTTAGTTTATTAACAAGCAAAAACAGTAGCCAAAAGGGGCTTGTGGAAAATGCCTTGAAAAGTGTTAGAACAGATTTAAGATTAGCCTGTTCACAGCCTCTTAGATTCATTTGTGTAAAGAAATGAGATTGAAACAATTGCAAAATAGCACCCATGTAAAGTCAAGCACAGCAAAAAATTTCAGTGTACTCCACAATGTGCCAAAATGTGAGCTTTGTAACAGGGAATAGATAACCCCTTTTCCCCAAAATGTAATTTTTAATTTTGTTAAACGAAATTGTGACTATCCTGGATGAATCTCAATTTAGATAAATATGCGGAACCAAATAAATTAGAACTGTGCTTCTCTTTTATTTATCTCACTAACTGACACATGCTTATTTTTAGGAAAACCAAGGAGAGCCCTTCTAAAAGACTGAACTATCAATATTTATTCATTAACTTCCAACAAATCTATTTCTAACATCACTTATATAACTGTTCTAGCTGCCTTTTTTAAAAACAGAAAACCTTAAATGGAATACTATTTCTGCATATTTCACACTCCTATCTAGCCAAATATTTTTCAACTAGGATAGAGTTCATTGAATCCTTCTTTAGAAAACTCAAACTTGTTGTCAATGCATCTGCTACCATCATTTCAGTTGCACAATGCTCCATCTATACAATATTCTTCTGAATTTGTTCACAAATAAAATGGTAGTGTATGCCTGTGTGCTTAATTTTGCCATGATACTTTGAATGCACTTTGCTATGACAATACAACTTTGACTGTCACATTTCAACACTGTTAGTTGTGTTTGAGCAATCCCAGTGTTCTGGGATAATCTTCTCAACCATATTTATTCCTTTGCTTCTATGTATTCTTCTCTTGCGCTCGAAAGAGAAATTGTCAGTTGTTTCTCAACTTGTCCATGGATTGTCAGTTGTATCTTGAAGTTGATCTATTGCTATCAATATCCCCTTCCCAATCTGAATCGCAATAACCCATAAGATATAGGTATTCTTCTAAACTCCTATTGAATGTAATTCTGTACTTGTTGCTAGAAGATATCAGAAATTTCTTTTGGTTCCTGCCCAGTGTTGTCCAAGATTGCTGGAAAATTAGTTCAGAATGTTTAGAAAATTAGATATATTAGAAACCATCCCATACATTAAGCTTCCAGCCTTCCACCAAAATTCTGATATGGAATTATACTCGTAAAATCTACTTCATTCTGACAGGAATTATACCCATATAATCTACTTCTTGTGCTTTGGGATACATTTCTAATTTCTGTTTCTTATATGTTTATGTTCCAGCACTAGTGTACCCTTCTTTATTAAGATACATTGATCTCTTCTCCCTATGGCTTAAAATTTGAATGTCCTAGCATTATTGATTCTCACAATAATTGGTCATGATAGTATCAATCCACCCCTTTATTTTCCCCACTCCAATACACTTATACCATGCTCTTGAAGACTATTTTAGTCCATAAAACGTCTTTTGAAGCTTGTGTACCAAGTACTCCTTTCCTTCTCGTACGTAGTTTCTTGGTTATTCCATTTATACTTTTACAACACATTTATAAATGTTTTTGTACCTAGCTGATGTGCAATAAGATCTAAGGCTGCTGGAATCAGTGAAAAAACTTTGATGGATGTTATCGTGATTATAGGTGAGAATGTGTCATGAAAATCTAAATTTGCAATTTACGTTTTTCCTTTTTGTTACCAATCAACTCACCGAGTTTTGTAGTGGTCTAATCGATCCATCTAGCTTATATTTTGATTGAACAACCACTTACACCAAACTATTAGGTGTGCTGTTTTGGAGGGGAATGATTGCAGGAGAGACCAATCGGGCAGAGGCAATGAGACCTATTGCTGCGACCTTTTCAACCAAAGAAACTTCATGAATCAGGTGCCCATCATTATAAATGACCAGTATTACAGTTTAATGTATGTTGACGATTGGTATTAAAGCTTAATGTATGCTCTTTTTCTTCAGATGAAATCTTTTAAAGTTTAATTCCATCAACAGTACGCTCAATCTTGTTGTTGCTCTAAGTCGAACAAGATGTAGTCATCATTCAAAATTCTTTGCAAGAATTTCAGTCACGTCATATGGTTGACCAGCTGCGGTAAACAAATCTGAAGTGAAGATAGGGAATATTATGTAATTGAAAATAAATCCCATGGAGCCTCACAATACAAAATTAATAGCTCTTGCAGGAATATTCTCAGTGGCTCTTATAAGAATAGGCATATGGATGTATCGCAGGAATTTCACATTGGAAAATTGTTTGCGGAGTAGCCAGTGTAGGAAAGGTGCAACTGCACTTATAAAAAAGAGCCAGTTTTGTGCTGAATATATTCCTAGGTTTCCATTGCATATTACAAAACTGGTTCTTTTTTGATAGGTGCAGTTGCACTTTCACACATTGGCTTCTTAGCAAACAAATTCTCAATGTGAAATTCTTGAGATACATCCATACACCTATTCTTATAAGAGCCACTGGTAATATACCACCTACAAAGAGTTGTTAATTTCGTAATGTGGGCTCCGCGGGATTTATTTTAATTACATAATATTCAATCGTCACAAGAAATGGTGGGTTCGCCACAACTACATTCTCTTTGCAGGACTTGATGCAGAAGCGACATTCTTGGTTGTTTCAGCTTATCTTACATTGCAACATGAAAACTTTGGCCAATATGAAACCGAGCAACCAACCTGGTGTGGAACACCCGATTCTTGGGCATATAATTTGTTATTATACAAAATGTCCAACTGATCTAAGTGGTTGTTTATATCGATGCTAAGATGTGTCCTCAATTCAACTAATAATTGTATGGATATTTTCATTTTTCTACTTTTGTACATGTTGCAAATTTGTAATAAGAATATGGTGCCCCATGGTTGGCAGAATTTTAGGCTAGTAAATTGAAGCTCTATGTTATTGAAATATTCAGTAAATATATTGTAATTGCATGATGTATATCTAATCTCAATTCAAAGTCTATTGTCATGTGCCCATGTCATCTTGTTTTAAGTTGTGATTAGGTTTGATTCATATCGATTTGAATGTAGATTGGTTGTTGAAATTTTTGTCGATGTATCACATAATCCTCTTCTGCAAATGAAGTGCATGTTCGATCATCCACATGTTTTCTATTTCCAATTTGTTTCATCACATTTTACAAATATATAGTCTTAGAATTCAATATATTAAATTGGCAAGGAATGTATGTGGCCTTTGTGAATGATTATAAATGAGTTTATTTTGTTTGTTTATAACTTAATTCTTTAAAACTTAAAAATAAAATATTGAGATTATGGTTATTGTATTTAAGTGAGATTGAATGAGAGAAAAGTGTATTTTTGTTCTTTTTTCTATTTATTTTACATTCTTTTTGAATGCTTCTTTATTGATACTCAATTTGGATGCTCTTGCTCATATGCTAACTCTAGCCTATCTTTGTACGACTTCATACTACCTTCCCAAACCATAAAATATGGGGTCACCCATTCTCTTATTATTTCTATTTCCATGTTGAGACTACAATTGTAGTCATCACCTTGGTCATAACTATGAGGCAACCTCAAACACCAATTTCAAATTCCTATATCTCACTTGCCAATGACATCAACCAAACTACTCCTCCTCACATGTCAAAATCCAATCAAGTGGTGGAGGAATTGGTGGATTACTCTCTTTTCATGCAAGAAGAGTCTTGTGGGTAGTAATGAGATGATTGTATAGAATGGGAGTCACCTTGGTAGAATATTTCACTCCTTGATCTAAGAGTACTTGATGGAAAAAGGTGGTGTTAACTTGTAAAGTTGTTACTTGGTATTGTCATGAAAATTATGGAAGGGCAATTGTGGTTGTAATTCTAACATGGATAGGAGGGTCACTAGCTCTAATTATGTTTAATTCATTTACCACAAAGAAACAAAGGGTCTTTAGACTTTGGTCTTCTAGCTCTATCAATTCTTCCTATTAAAGTGTGAGTTCCCTTGCATGAAACTCTTTCTCGTGAACCTTCACCTATGACCTTGCTAGATTTCGCTTATGATCTTTGATGGTTCTTTAAATTTCTCTTTGGTGGGTGTTTCTTGAATTGGCAAGTTTTCTCAAATTTTAATCAAAATAGCTCCAATCCAATCTTCCTTTTTAATAGGATGCATCAACTCTAAAATGCCAATTGAGGAAAAAAAGGGAGATCATAAGAGGTGTGCTAGTGTTTCTTATTTAACTTTTCTCATGTTTTCTAGTTTGATCATTACACTATTGAATGACTTGGATGTTATAATTGGTTATTCTTATTTTGTGTTAGATGCCTTGTGATGACATTAAAGAATTTTTGTATTTTCTTTATTTTTTAGTTTGGGTGTTGACGCATCTTAAACAAATCTAAATACATGTAGAAGAAAATATATTTTATCTTTTTTATTTTTTGGAAGCCAAATATTATACGATTAGTCTACTTTGTGAAGGAAACATTTTTTTAATATTTTAGGATGAATGCAACTAGATAAAGGTTTCTAGATACAAATGTTATGTTCTTGTTTTGGATGTTTCCTTGTGCTCTAGCATGAACGAATCTCTCATCTTCCAAGTTTATTTTAAAATTCAAGAAGAAAGAAAAACAATCTTTATTTAAATCTAGTAAAACAAAAGAAATTCTTGAAATCTATTCCAATAAAATGTATGTGATTGTTACTTCTCCTAGGTAATAGTTATTGTCTAATTAGAAATTTAAATTATACCTTTTTCTAAATAAATCTAGTTTTTAATGAATGGCCCTGTAAAATGAAGAAGCTTTGAAGAATCTCATGTTGTCATAGATCGTTAGGAGGTCCAACCTCTAGATCTTCTTCTGCAGTAGTTGGGTGCTCCTCCTTGATAGAAGAGGGAATATATGTGATACTATAGATTTGAGAATATTAGAAAATTATTTGGAAGGTAGAGTGAATCTTTGAAGCTTCTATGTAAAAAATAGGAGAAGGCATGTGTTTTGTGCAAAAAATGAGAATTTTGTCGATGGGAAAATTGATTAGGCCTCATATTTTTCTATGTTGTTGGCACATGGAAAACAAAATTTGAAAGATTGAGGGATCATATCCCTCTAAGGAATTTCCAATAAGATCATTGCCCTCAATCCATGGTTGGTGCAAGAGTCATCCAAATACAATGTTCATACTTATGGATCATCAATATGGATAAGGAACTCATATGGATAATATTTGAGTAGGGGTTATGTATACTCTAGAGGCATTGTTGATGATTGATTGGTGATAAATTTCTCTTTGATTGCTTTCTAATCAACATATTCATTTTTAAATTTGCTAAGGAGCACCATCCATTTTTCTATTTGACCTATTAATGTTGTTTTAGAGAGAAGGTATTTCATAGGGTCTATATTTTCAATGATCTTAGTGGTATGTGAGAGCATATAGTTTATAAGTTTTTGTGAAGAAAATATCATAGCTATGAAACCCCTTTTGATTTGTGTGTATTGGTGTTCATGACTAAACATAGTTAAGATAAGATAGCATATGGCTCATTCCTTACAATGTTCATCATGTTGTGTGAAATTTCCTACAAGGAATGTTGAATGGAAAAGATATATAAGAGAAGTAGTTCATCAAAGTTAGGTAGCATAATCACTAGGGAGTTGACAAGTTTGTTCAATTCTATCATAATCTTGTTCATGTGATTCATACCAAGATTTTTTCAATTCTATCATAATCTTATGCTGAATATATTCCCAGGTTTCCATTGCAATATCACAAAACTGGTTCTTTTTTGTAGGTGGAGTTTCACTTTCATACATTGGCTTCTTTGCAAACAATTTCCCAATGAGAAATTCTTGGGATAGATCCATATGCCTATTCTTATAGGAGCCACTAGTAATATACCACCTGCAAGAGTTGTTAATTTTGTAATGTGGGCTCCATGGGATTTATTTTACTTACATAATATTCAATCGCCACACGAAATGGTGGGTTTTCCACAACTACATTCTCTATGTAGAACTTGATGCATGAGTGACATTCTTGGCTGTTTTAGCTTATTTTACATTGCAATATAAAAACATTGGCCAATATGAAACTGGGCAATCAACATGGTGTGGAACACCCAATTCCTGGGTAGATAATTTTTTATTATCCAAAATGTCTAACTGATCTAAGTGGTTGTTATACCGATGCTAAGATGTGTCCTCAATTCAACTAATAATTGTATGAATATTTTCACTTTTCTTCTTTTGTACGTGTTGCAAATTTGTAATAATAATATGGTGCCCCATGGTTGGAAGAATTTTAGGTTGGTAAATTGAAGCTCTATGTTATTGAAATATTCAGTAAATATATTGTAATTGCATGATGTATATCTAATATCAATTCAAGATGTATTGTCATGTACCCACATGTCGTCTTGTTTTAAGTTGTGATTAGGTTTGATTCATTTGGATTTGAATGTAGATTGGTTGTTGATTTTTTTGTCAATGAATCAAAGAATCCTCTTTTGCAAATGAAGTGCATGTTTGATCATCCACATGTTTTATATTTCCAATTTGTTTTGTCACATTTTACAAAGATATAGTCTTAGAATTCAATATATTAAATTGGTAGGATCATATGCGACCTTTGTGAATGATTATAAATGAGTTTATTTTGTTTGTTTACAACTTAATTCTTTAAAACTTAAAAATAAAATATTGAAATTATGGTTATTGACCACTCTATATTTAAGTAAGATTGTATGAGAAAAAAGTGTATTTTTGTTCCTTTTTCTATTTATTTTATATTATTTTCTAATACTTCTTTATTGATACTCAATTTGGATGCTTTTGCTCATATTCTAACTCTAGCCTATCTTTGTACCACTTCATACTACCTTCCCAAACCATAAAACATGGGGTCACCCATTCTCCTAGCATTTCTATTTCCATGTTGAGACTACAATTGTAGTCATCACCTTGGTCATAACTGTAAGGCAACCTTGAACTCCAATTTCAAATTCATATATCTCACTTACCAATGACATCAACCAAACCACTCCTCACATGTCAAAATCTAATCAAGTGGTGGAGGAATTGGTGGGTTACTCTCTTTTTATGGAAGAAGAGTGTTGTGGGCAGTAATGAAATGATTGTATAGAATGGGAGTCACCTTGGTAGAATGTTTCACTTCTTGAGCCAAGAGTAATTGATGGAAAAATGTGATGTTAACTTGTAAAGGTGTTATTTGGTACTATCATGAAAATTATGGAAGGGAAATTGTGGTTGTAATTCTAATATGGATAAGAGGGTCACTAGCTCTAATCATGTTTAATTCATTTACCACAAAGAGACAAAGGGTCTTTAGACTTTGGTCTTCTAGATTTATCAATTCTTCCTATTAAAGTGTGAGTTCCCTTGCATGAAACTCCTTCTCATGCACCTTCACCTATTACCTTGCTAGATTTCACTTATGATCTTTGATGGTTCTTTAAATTTCTCTTTGGTGGGTGTTTCTTGAATTGGTAAGTTTTCTCAAATTTTAATCAAAATGACTCCAATCCAATCTTCCTTTATTATAGGATGCATCAACTGTAAAATGCGAATCGAGGTAAAAAGGGAGATCATAAGAGGTGAGCTAGTGTTTCTTATTTAACTTTTCTCATGTTTTCTAGTTTTATCATTACACTATTGAATGACTTGGATGTTAGAATTGGTTATTCTTATTTTGTGTTAGATGCCTTGTGATGACATTAAGGCATTTTTGTATTTTCTTTATTTTTTAGTTTGGGCACCGTTGACATATCTTGAATCAATCTAAATACATGTAGAAGAAAATATATTCTATCTTTTTTATTGTTTGGAAGCCAAATATTATATGATTAGTCTACTTTGTAAATGAAACATTTTTATTTTATTTTAGGATGAATGCAACTAGATAAAGGTTTCTAGATAAAAATGTTATGTTCTTGTTTTGCATGCTTCCTTGTGAGAGCACGACAAATCTCTCATCTTCCATGTTTATTTTAAAATTCAAGAATAAAGAAAAAAATATTTATTTAAATCTAGTAAAACAAAAGAAATTCTTGAAATCTATTCCAATAAAATGTAAGTGATTGTTACTTCTCCTAGGTAATAGTTATTGTCTAGTTAGAATTTTTTTAATTTTTTTATCAGTAAAAGGCCTAAGCCAGAGAATTTTGTATATGAAAATATAGAAACAAAGAAAAAATTGCAAGCCCTTGAAAAAAGGGGAGAAAATACGGAAAAAATGAAAGCCACCCAACTGCACTCCAACAACTTTGTGAGGAAACAAAGCCAACACAACCCAATGGAATCAATAGAGGACGATGATCCAAGAATCAAAACCAAAAAAGAGGAAGAAAGAGACTAGCCAACTAGCCAAAGCCATGCTAAGATTTAGCCTTTTTTCTGGGAGAAGAGAGCTTCCATGGTCCATTGAGTGCCCTCCTCCACAGCCTCTTTTCCTTCAATCTGGATTTTCTCAGCCTTAGATTTCCTCCCTTTTTTTTCGATTTGAAGCACCACAGTCGAGTTTTGTCTTTTTGGATTCCACTGTCTAATTAGAAATTTAAATTATACCTTTTTCTAAATAAATCAAGTTTTAAATGAATGGCCCTGTAAAATGAAGAAGCTTTGAAGAATCTTATGTTGTCATACATTGTTAGGAGGTCCAACCTCTAGATCTTCTTTTGCAGTAGTTGGGTGCTCCTCCTTGATGGAGAGGGAATATATATGATACTATAGATTTGAGAAAATTAGAAAATTATTTGGAAGGTAGAGTGAATTTTTGAAGCTTCTATGTAAAAAATAGCATAAGGCATGATATTTTGTGTAGAAAATGAGAATTTTGTTGATGGAAAAATTGATTAGGCCTCATATTTTGCTATGTTGTTGGCACATGGAAAACAAAATTTGAAAGATTGAGGGATCATATGCCTCTAAGGAATTACCAATAAGATCCCTACCCTCAAGCCATGGTTGGTGCAAGAGCCATCCAAATGCAATGTTCATACTTATGGTTCATCAATATGGATAAGGAACTCATATGGATAATACTTGAGTAGGGTTTATGTATCCTCTAGGGGCATTGTTGCTGATTGATTGGTGATAACATTCTCTTTGATTGCTTTCTAATCAACATATACATTTTTAAATTTGTTGAGGAGCACCATCTATTTTTCCATTTGACCTATTAATGTTGTTTTAGAGAGAAGATATTTCATAGGGTCCATATTTTCAATTATCTTAGTGGTATGTGAGAGTATATAGTTTATAAGTTTTTGTGAAGAAAATATCATAGCTATGAAATCCCTTTTGATTTGTGTGTACTGGCATTCATGACTAAACATAGTCAAGCTAAGATAGCATATGGTTCATTCCTTACAATGTTCATTATGTTGTGTGAAATTTCCCACAAGGCATGTTCAATGGAAAAGATATATAAGAGAAGTAGTTCATCAAAGTTAGGTAGCATAATCACTAGGGAGTTGACAAGATATGTTCAATTCTATCATAATCTTGTTCACATGATTCATACCAAGATTTTCTCAATTCTATCATAATATTGTGTTGAATATATTCCTTGGTTTCCATTGTAGTATCACAAAACTAGTTCTTTTTGATAGGTGCAGTTGCACTTTCATACACGAGCTTCTTTTTGATAGGTTTTTATCTCCACGGAAAGTCACCTACAGGTTGCAAATTATGGTTTTAGATCCAAAAATGAAGTGTGGAAGAAAGAGTAGAGATAGGAGAGCAGATTCAGGTCTTAACCCTCCAAAAAAGTAGAGTAGGAGTGATATTCCACTTGTGGCTTATGAGTCCTAGTACAAAATATTTTCCAGATTTTAGTGAATCCAGATCAACTACTGTGAGATTCCAATTTTGGCATAGAAACCCTAGTCTGAGACTAAATCGCCCAGACTGGGATATGAGTCCTAGTGGGCATTAAACTACAATATTTTAGGGTTTTGAAGCTTGTTCTAACCTCATCCCTCTCCCAGGTGCACCTTTGTAATTTCGCAGTCTTTTATTCTACATTTCAGTTTCATTTCCTAGGTCATTTAGTTAGGTTTTGCATAGTACTTTGCATGTTACATTCATTTCTTTTCTTTCCAAGCCCTAGCTTGGTGGTGAACCCTCCTTTAATCTTTAATCACACCTTAGGATACCTTATTGCAAGATCTCTTTCCTTCACTTCATCCTTGGATTGATATCTCTAAGGTTTCCTTGAATGAAACAATAGTGAAGTAGGAACCCTATCTCCTAAAAGGTGGGGCACCCTATTTCTATTGTTACAAAATGAATGGTTAGTTTTAGTTAGCTATCCTTTTTCTTTTATTAATGTATTAAATTTTATTATTATTTTAAAATGAGAAGATCATTACACTTGATTTTATTCACATCTCAATGTTGTATACATCATTCCTAGTTGATAATATGAAGAGAAATTGAACAACATATTTTTTATTAGCAAGAAAAACAAGTTTTGAAGGGACCTGAAACCCTTTACAACAAAATCTTTCTCAAATAAAGAAAAACACAACCACCTAGCAGCCAAACAAATTTATAGTACCTTCAATAGTTCTTTTACATCACAATCATACTATAACATGCATAAATAGATTTTGCAAACTCTTTTAAGAGCTTAGTTGTTGTTTCATCAAAAGTAATAGTCAAGGTACTAATTTTGTGGTATTATATCTTTGCTTGTAGAAGGTACTTGTAATTGAAATATTTAAACATAGATTTAGTTTTTATGCAATACATGTTCCATCTTCATTTTGAAGGAACTTTTTTACATTAATTTTTATACATGTTCCATCTTCTTTAATGGAAAATGTGTGTTTTGTGTGTATAATTATGTTGTGTTATGTGGAAGTATTTTGATGTAATGAATTAGCTTTGATGTTGATAATAGAAGTTTGTAGTACTAATGTGTTATGTTTCCACCCTAGTTTGTGACTTCCAAGAGTAAGTCAAGTTTTAGGGGGGGAGGATGTAGAGCCCCTCCATTCTCACTATGGATGTGCAGGTAGTTTGGCTCTGGAACTTGGAGGTGAAGGTAAAATAATCGGAATTTTTAAAGGTATGTGCTTAATCAAGTTGATGTATATTACAAATTTATGGAATATGTGTGAAGGTTAGGATAGGAATAATCCTATCATGAGCATTATGTGGCTATCCGATCATGACTATTATGTGATTATTCTTATCTTGATTGTTATGTTTTACAACTAATTGTTATGAGCTGATGTGGTTACTTGGTGATGTTCTCGTTGATGTGTTTGGGTGAAAGGGACAGTGTCGCATTGCTCACTTGTGAGTACCCTGTGACGTTGTGATTCCCTTTCACGGTGTGTCTGCCTAGATAGGGATATGTACATGTGCAACCATTTGGTGTGCTATAGGTTGCAAGTACTAGGCATTGACTCCACCTGAATTGGCAGGTTTGAGCGTGCCTTGAAACCCAATGGATAAGTTGATCAAAGATAACATTTGGTCCCCTACCCTAACCATCATCCTCGAAGAGGATGAGTATTTAGTTTGATACCTTGTTAGTTTTGTCAGTTGGTCAATTGGCGTTGTTTGAATTTTTTCTTTTGACCCTATCAATAATGAATATGACAATTCAAATGATATTCTTCGGACCCAATGAACTGGCTGACGTTCTTCGTGCATCGGCCGGATATGACGGATGGAATGATAACGATGGAACGTTTTCGGAAGCGGATATTTTATGGACTGGCAATAATTAATTCGTTGGTGGAGTTGGTTTGGTTTCCATTGGCATCAACGAAGAACTCGTTCAGTGCGACGATTCATCATGGAACGTTGGAAGATTGCGTGAAATGAAACATTTCGGCGTCGAACATTAACGCAGGAATTAAACCGCAGACTTAACGGCGAAGAACGGCGGCCGCTTTATGCCATCTATCTCTGAACGCAACGTGGTTAATACCAGCTGCTAGGTTTGACTTTGATTAACAAACCGATCGACATGGATAACTGGACGCCATCAATGGAAGATTGTGGCAATCTCATGCTTCTTCATATGGCTTTAATTTCATTTCTTTGTCTTATTGTTGAGTTTTTAGTGATGAACAATTCCAATAATATCAAGAAGACTATTAGTGTTCATGTTTCCAATATGAACTAAAGTTCAGATTAAGGGATTGTTCTTACACTACTTCAAAACTGAGTCCTAATCTAAAGAAATATCCATATCATTCAACTTGTTTGTTGAACTTGTTTTCTTCTCTAACAATGCCTCAAGAAATTGTGTACATAATTCCAAATTTAAGCTAAACATCTATCCACTAGAATTTTGTATTGAATTGATGCATTTTTCTTTTTGCAATCACACAAAAAACTGTCATCAGTCTTCCCTAATAAAGGTTGAAAATTTTAATAGGAGTAATACCTACAGGCACCTCTAGTTTACTTTCAAATGCATGTATTCCAAACATCAAACTTCAATGAGACGTAGGATGATTTTTTACTTATAGTTCCATATATCATTTTTTTCATAAAAAGTACAATGACCAATCAACTAGTGAATTTTACAAGTAACCTCTAGCTCAAGGATTATAATTTACCTATAAAAGAAGATGAAATTAATAGTGACAATGAGTCTTGTACAAAGGTTAGTAGAATTGAATTTTTTTTTTTTAAAACGCACATTATTATCATGCCTTGAATATCTTGTGTTATGATAAAAATAGTATTTTAAGCACAATATAGACCCTTTTTTAGCATGTGCAAAGATAAATGACCATTGAATTTTCTTGGTAGCATAGTGATTTGTATATATAAACCATCGTAAAATAGTGAATTTGTATCTTTCATTTGCATGATCACCAATTCCAATATTTTTAAATGATATGATTTAAAGATAGATAAATAATGGCATCTTTGCTATTGATCTTTTGAATTACATTTTCAATCAATTTTGGTTCTAGTTGTACAAACTAAATAAAGAGAATGATAAGGTAAACATCTTATTTTAATCTACGGAAAATGCAATTACACATAGTAAATGAATAGAACAATAAGTTAAATATCAATCACACTAAGGTGAAAGAACATAAATAGGTAAACATCTTATTGAACAATCAACAATTAAATTAGTTAAACATATTAAATGAATATGACAATAAAATAAAGATCTAGAAACATAAAAATACAAATAAATAAGTAGTAAGTAATTCTATCATTACAATATCACATAAGTTTTATTTAAAAGATATGCATACTTTATTCTTTCAAATTTTAACTTATTATTTTCAAATAATAAATCATCCTATTATTACTAGATTAAAATTATGTTCAAAATGTGGATGGCAAATTAGAAAGTACCAATTTCCAATAGAAGAAGAGAATTAAAAAATGTATTGAAAAGTTGGATGTTAACTATTACTTTCTCATGAAATAGGACTCAAAATTATATTCAAAATTGATTAAGTAGATGGTAAATACTATTATCTGATAGGAGAGGAGTCAAAGTTATTGCAGAAAATGGGTAGAAACTTCCAATTTATGATATTTTCTTGTCTATTGGATGGACTTGAGACATCAAAGTAGAATTTGTTAATACCATAATATTAAAAATATAAGACTATTAGGTTTTTTAATTTCATCTCTATATGCTTGTTCACAAAAGAATGAGGTGGATATTCTAGGAGATGATGAATAATTTAGTCATGGGTAGTGTGGTTTTAGTATTAATTATGATTTGGAAGATGTTAAGTAAATTTCTCGACCATGTTTTGTATTTAATTATCAATTGGAAATTTCTAATTATCTTTTAGTTGTCATGAAAGTTGTTAAATGTAACTAATATGACAACTTTTAAAGTATTTTTTAGTTGTCAAATTAGAAAAGAATGTGAAAAAGGGGAAGTTAAATGTAATCTTGGAGAAGATAAGGAAGTTTTTTTAGTTTGTATGAGCTAACGCAGTCGAGACTGGAGGACCTTATTAGGTTGTCACAATCTCACAACCAACTTTCTCTCTCACACACACACATATTGAAACACACTGGTTTTCACAACATGAGAGACCAACACTTTTCTTTATTATTGAGAACACATTACATCATTCAAGCCATCAATGGATAATTACAAAATGTTTGCTGACATGTAGATCAAAACCTCAACTACATTTCTTCTTCTCACATGCTCTAGCCTACACTCTCTGGCTTGCTTACTTTGGATCACAGTTCTAGCACCCTTCTTTGGCACCCTTATTCTTCCTTCAGGCTTCTCCGCCATTGCCTCTCCTTTCTACTAGCTATTCCACTACCTCTACTCCTGCACCCCACTCTCATGATGGGTATATATATATATCTTCTCTCTATCGTCACCAACAAGCTTTCTCCTTTACATCGGCCTTGTCATTCTTCACTCCTATGGCGTAGCATCACCATGTAGTTGCCTCGCTATCAGGAGCTTCATCCAGTCGTCCAATCAACATCTAAGATTTCAAAGTGGTTACATCATAGTTAGCAGCTCTACCGAGTTTTCCAATGAACATGTATTCCACAACACTGATGTGGAATACGCCTACTATCATATTGCCATTTGTCATGATTGAATTTTTCTACCACCATGTTGACCATCCTCGTTCATCTCCTCCATTAGAACTTCACCAAGACTCTAAAAAATCTCCCAATGATCTACATATGTCACACCGACTTCGCCACCACTATCCAACCTATCTTGATCATCCACCACTTCTCAGAATGTCAAACAAACATTTCCCAATCTCTTGTCGACTATGCATTGTCTCATCGATTTTTCCACACACTACATCGTCTTCATCCTACCAGTTCCTACCATGTGTCATCTTTTCATTTGCCTTCCATATGCTTCATCATTCTTACCCTTCCGAGACCCACAATCGACATCACATGCTCCTATCGCTTGGTTTGAGAGACTTTCTCCAAAGTCCTAGCGACACTACCCTATCTTGCTGATACATCTCCATCATGTCATGCCCACCATTAGGATATCGAAGAGACATTCATGAATGTTTTATCGATAGACCCATGTCTCACCGACAAAGATCCTTGTCCACATGATCACCACATCACACATCGTAATCCACAACAAGGATGTGGATTACCCAATCCCATCACGCCATGCGTCTACTCATCTTCATTGTCTCCCATGTCATCACGACTGGGTCCTACTTAGAATGTTGCCTATTTATCGCCATGTCGAAGAGACATTCCTCAATGTACCGGTGATGCTCCATTGTATCACCAACAATGCTTCCCTATGCACCATCGCTAAATCGCCAAACACATGAACTCCAAAACCCCCATCGTTGTGTCATCGAAAGTTAGAACTTACAAACCTCTACTCAAGGGTTGTGGAGTTTCAAAAACCAGCGACATGCCGACAAAATAGCCATCAGGCAGTCGAAGGGACACCCACTTGACTCATGCCGATACACTAGTGTCCTGTCGATGATATGACCACCTTACACCAATCGCCCCGTCGCTGGGACAAAGCCTGATGTCTCGCCAAAACTACATACTCATGCTAATGAACCGTTACAATTCATCACCATCGGTTCATCGCTAGGACATGGAACACGGTCCTGTTGAAATTCAAATATCATGTCGATGAACTCCAACACCATTATTACGTCACTGGAATGAGTAGAAACCTCCTGTCGATAAGCTACAGTTCTACCCATGATGAGGGAACAACACTGGCCAAAGGGGAGGTGGAGCATGATGCTCCTGCATCAGACTCCCTAGGTGAATAAGAAATCATGTGCTCCTACACATGGCTTCCGCAACGTCAACTTTCAGATTTAGTTTCTTTTTCCTCATCTTCTAGTTTCTTGATTTTGCACTTCCATACTTGCATTGTTTTCCTTTGAAGCTTCTCAAGCTACACTTGTCATCTTTTCTCTTTCTATATATACCTTCTCCTTCGGTTCTCTTTGTAAACTTCAAATCCCCACCATTCTTCCTCACAGTCTATCACCCTTGTGGGAATTAACCCACCATAATCTGTCCTCCTCCGAGAACACTCCTTCCATTGTTCATCCTTCTCTATCTTATCCTTTTCTACAAGGATTTCTATGAACCTTACTATCAATATGCTTTCTCCACCATCATCCACCTTCATCAACATGTCCTCCAGGGGAAAATTTATTTATGCTCTTGTAACTCCTTCCTCAACACATTCTGCATTCATCTATATGTCCTCCAAAGGACTCTCTTGCAACCTCTTTTCCTTTATGCCTTCACAAAGACATGACTCCACTGCAAGCTTCTCTCTTGCTTCTCCCCCCTTATCCTCTCGTATGGGGATTCCTTCTTCAATGCCACAGTATTGACATCATGTTGCAACCTCTTTGTTTCCTGTAATCACAACACTACAAAAAGGATTTTTAAAATCACGAATCTCTAAAGACTCTTCTCTAGCACCATCTTCTCTTGGTTCAATAGATTTCTTCTTCTCGATCAACTTGTCATATTCAACTGTCAACAGTTCGTTGATTCTTATTTCCTCTATCAACAAAGTGGCATCCTCATCTTCACCAATCTCATCATCAAATCTAGGACCATTTGTGTTCACCATTTCAATTTTTGAATGCCCTTCTTCCATTTCACACAAATTACTCCACTCATTTGTCATCTCTACCTCCCTTAGCTTCTTATCTTCTCCACTTGTGTGGGCTTCCCCCACATTTTCTTCCTCCCATGCCCCTTCCATCAAAGGGCCACCAATAATTTCAATCCTTGCAACCTCGGTTGCAATCTCTTCTCTTTCTTCATTCTTCATTCCCAAGCTTTACTCAAGGAAATCTAATTTCACTTCGATCTCTTTCAACTCTGCAATCAACTTCTTTCCTCTCATCTTTTCCCAATACTCTTCCCAAAATGAGATTACCACTGATCTCCTCATGACCCATCTTGTCCTCTTACTCGAAGACATCTTCAAGAACTCGTAAGTCCTACAATTACAAGTCTTCCTTGCAACAATTTCTCTCTCTCTCTGTCTCTATTTAGGGTATCAACCCCCTGCAGTCATAGGTCCTTCCTGCAACAAATCATTTTAGGTTTCAGGTCCTCTGCAGTTGCAAGTCTCTTCTCACCTTCAACAATCTCTTCTAGAAATCAATCCTCTGCAACTATCCTCTACCCAACAAAGATCCTGGAAGATGCTTCCTCTACCCACTCTCTCTTTTTGGAGGAACTCTACACCTTCTATTGAGCTTTATCTTTGCTGGAGGATAGCAGTTACAAACCCTCTTTCATGCCTGCAACAAACATGCTTTCCACAACTCTTCTTAGCTCATCACCCGCAGGTCATCTAGCTTCAACCCACACTGACAGGTTCTACTGCAACTGCCTCATGTTCAGTGCTCTGTTACAGACTCAAAGAACTCCCGCTTTGAGACCACTTGACACAATCGAGACTGGAGGACCTTATGAGGCCATCACAATCTTGTAGCCAACTCTCACACATACACACAGATTGACACACATTGGTTTTCACAACATGAGAGACCAACACTTTTCTTTATTACTAAGAAGACATTACATCATTCAAGCCATCAATGGATGATTACAAAATTTTTGCTAACATGTAGATCAGAACCTCATCTACATTTCTTCTTCTCACATGCTCTAACCTACACTCTCTAGCCTAATTACTCTAGCTCATAGTTCTAACACCCTACTTTGGAACCCTAATTCTTCCTTCAGGCTTCTCTGCCACTGCCTCTCCTTTCTACTGGCTATTCTTCCACCTCTACTCATGCACCCCACTCTCATGATGGGTATATATATATTCTCTCTATTTTCACCATCAAGCTTTCTCCTTTATGTCGGCCTTGTTGTTCTTCACTCCTGTGTCATAGCATCACCATACAGTTACCTCACTATCATGAGCTTCATCCATTCGTCCAATCAACATCTAAGATCTCCAAGTGGTTACATCATATTTAGCAACTCTACCGAGTTGTCCAATGAACATGTATTCCACAACAACAATGTGGAATACACCTAATATTGTATTGCCAAGTGTTATGATCAAATTTTTCTACCACCGTGTTGACCATCCTCATTCATCTCCTCCATCAGAACTTCGCCGAGACTCTAGACACATGTCACACCAACATCGCCACCACTTTCTGACCTATCTTGATCATCCACTGCTTATCAGGATGTCGAATAGACATTTCCCAATCTCTTGCTAACTACGCATTGCATCATCAATTTTTCTACACACTACATCATCTTCATCTTGCCAGTTCCTGGGCTATGTGTCGTCTTTTCATTCACCTTCCATATGCTTTGTCATTCTTACCTTGCCGAGACCCACAACCGACATCAGACGCTCCTATCGCTTTATTGGAGAGACTTTCTTGAAAGTCCTAGCGAGACTACCATGTCTTCTCAATACATCTCAATCGCATCCTGCCCATGATCGGAATGTCGAAGAGACATTCATGAATTTCTTATCAATAGACCTATGTCTCGATGACGAAGATCCTTATCAACCTCATCACCACATCACACATCGTAATCCACAACAAGGATGTGGATTACCCAATCCCATCACGCCATGCGTCTGCTCATCTTCATCGTCTCCCACGCCATCATGACTGGGTCCTATTCAGAATGTTGCATGTTTATAGCCATGTCAAAGAGACATTCCTCAATGTTCTGGCGATAATCCATTGTCTCACCAAAAATGCTTCCCTATGCGCCATCGCTAAATCATTGTGTTGCCGAAAGTCAGAACTTACAAACCTCTAGTCGAGGGTTGTGGAGTTTCAAAAACCAGTGACCCGCTAACAACATAGCCATCGAGCTATCGAAGGGACTCCCACTTGACTCCTGTTGATACACTAGTGTCCCGCCGATGATATGACCACCTTACACTGATCACCCCATCGTTGGGACAAAGCCTGATGTCTTGCCAAAACTACATACTCACGCTGATGAACCGTTACACTTCATCACCATCGGGTCATTGCCAGGACATGGAACATGGTCCCATTGAAATCCAAATCTCATGTCAATGGACTCCAACACCATCATTCTATCGCCAAAACGAGTAGACACCTCCTGTCGATAAGCTATAGTTTTGCTGACGAGGGAACAATGCCAGCCAAAGGGGAGGTGGAGCACGATGCTCCTGCATCATGAGCACATTACTAAAATATGTATAAAATCATAAAGTTGGAAGAGGAAGTTTATTTATTTTGTGATTTATGCCTAAATGGTTTTAGAAACCATTCATGATTTGTGGTTTCTCTTATGCCTATATATTTAATGCTTGAGTTGAAGAGAAAACAAGTTAATTCATAGGTTGTTGAAGCCACAAAGTGTTGCAGAGAAGTTGTATTGACGTAACTCAATTAGAGGATTAATACAAGTCTTGGATCTCTTTGGCTGTGGATTATTTTCTTGCAAAGGTTTCTCCACATAATTCTTGAGTTCCTTGTTTGCATTTATATTGCAATTTATTTTCATCTATGATTTATTGCTATCTATTTATTTGGATGCATAAAATTATGTACATATTTTCATTGTTAAGTTTTATCTTGATTTTCAATAGAAGAGACATCTTTGATCATATCAATGGAACTATTATATTGGAGTTTTTCTATTGTTGTTAACTTGAGTTGAACAAGAATCTCAATAATTATGATTATAAGGAAAATTTGACACTAACATATTTTAAATTTATCATCAAGAAATTAAAATTTTAATATCGACGAATAATAAAACTCCAAAAATTAAAAAAATAATGTATTAAGATAATTTCCATGGAAATAAGATCAAAACTAAATATATTAATTTCACCATTACAATTTTTTATTCATAAAAGTTTAAATAAGCTAATTAAAGTACTAAAATATTATATTTACAACCTAAACCTTAAGAATATTTTCATGCTCTTATATCATTAAGAAATCTAAGGAAATTTAATTATTGTAAACTTTTAAAAATATCTTTCTCATCAAATCAAATACATTGTTCCTTATTCATCATAATAGAACAATTTTGTGGAAAGATGGAATAGGACTAGTTGACAATGTGAGATGCAATCTTCAAAATAATGGGTTAATTATTATTTTTTGGTTGAAGCAATTTCTAAAACTGCATATGTACGATATAGACTACTTTGAACTACTACATTGCATAAGAAGACACCTTATCAATCATGGAATGAAAGAAAGAACAATATTTAAGAGTTTGAGAACTTTTGGTTGTCTAGCATAAGCACACATATCAAAATGGAGAAAGAAACAAATTAGATGACAAGGAAAAGAAATGCATAATGATATATGTTTTAACTTAGATTCAAAATGATACAAAATTTATGATACCGAAACCCATGAGGTTCTACCAAGGAGAGATGTATTTTTATGAAGATTTAGTTTTGCATTAATCAATAGTTGTGGAGAATGTGAAGGATACAAAAATAAAAATAAAAAATTATTGCATATCTAAAGAAATTGACAATGAGGATTATATTCTAGTTGGACTAGTATGAACACTTCAATTTACAACTATACAAAATGTGGAACCTATTTAAGAGCAGCCAAAAATTTAAGGATTGTTAATTTAAGTATGGAAATCCACTAAAAAGACACAAGAATCATATGCACTTTATGTAGTAGTTGATGAGCCACCTAATGTTCGAGAAGAACTTGAAAGTGACTATGTAAAAAAATGGAGGTATGTAATGGATGTTGAAAATGAGTTGCTCATAAAAATCAAACTTGGGAACTTCCAAGTCTTCCACCCAGAAATGGAGGCATTTAATGGATATCGAAAATGAATTTCTCATAAAAATCAAACTTGGGAACTTGCAAGTCTTCCACCAAAAAAGAGAATAGCTTGGTGTAACTGGTTATTCAAACAAAATGATAGGTTAGATGGATCAATAGACCACTACATAGTTTAGTGAATCAATTGAAGATAAAAGTATACATTTAAATTGTAAGTTTGAATTATCACGACACATTCTCACCCATAGTCAAGATAGTATCTATCAAAGTTTTGTTGTTTGATAACCTTATATCTTCATTTACATCAACTAGATATAAATAACTTTGAAGTGTATATGGAACAACTAAAATAATACATAAAAATATGAAAAGAGTGGTTGGTATCAAGCTTTAAAATGTAGTCCTCAAGAGCATGGTACACATGTCTTGATGTATTTCTCCAAAATAAAGGATGTGTGAATTGCAATATTGGTTTGAATATCTATGTTAGGCGTTTTGGTGAGTCAATGATACTTTTAACTATATACATTATTGACACTATCATTATGAGCAATGATCTAAAAAAATTAGACTTGTTTAAATTTCTACTAGTTGTAGAATTTTAAATATGATGAAATTCAACATTCAAATTTTAAGGGATGGGAAGAAGAGACAAATCCATTTTACTAGAGGTAAATCTAAAACATTCTTTAAAAATATGAAGGTGGAAATTTGCAAACCAATCAATACTATTGAAACAAATGAGAAGCTTTCATGACAAATTTGTCCCAAAACACAACAAGAAGTAGATTATATGGGTACACTTCCATATCATAATGTGGCGGGGTGGGGCAGAGCGGGGCGGGGGGTGGTTCTAGTGGGTCTAATATTGCACGTGTTGTAAACCTTTTGAGCCAACTTTCTACCTATCTTGGACCTCAACACTGGGCTATAGTCAAAATAATTTTTTGATATCTTCAAGTGACAAATCAGCACAAAATTACATTCAATGGAAGTTTAGAAGGTTCTCTAAAGCTTATAGGTTATTGTGATGCAGAGTTTTTAATGATATTGATAGGAATAGATCAACTTAAGGACAACATTTTTTTATTCTTAGTGGAGGTACAGTTTTGTGGACATGTTAAGAAACAACTAGCAATTTATCTTTCAAGCACAGGAGAAGAATACATAGTAGAAAAGAAATCAACATTATTGCAAGACAATATTGAAGTGTGATAGTTAAAGTTGTATTGTCATGACAAATCATTCCAGGTATTATGGGAAACTTATTTTTTTGTTTGTCAACAAATTTAGAAGAACATTGTATAGAAAGAGTATTGTGTGACTGAAATGATGGTGGCAGATGTATTGACAAAGGCACTATCAATAAACAAATTTGAATTTTGTAAAGAAGAATTCAATTTACTCTAGCTAATCCGTAAATGGTAGCCATATATTTAAAGGTTTGGTATTGTATTTGAGGTTTTTTGTGTTAATAAATGGAAAATATAGAACAATAATATAAGTGTTGCTAGAAATAGATTAGTTGAAGGTTAATGAATAAATATAAGATAGTTTAGATAGAATCTTTTTTGGACTCTCCTACTTGGTTGTCCTACAAAGAAAAACATGTGTCCCTGTTTGAGTTAGTGAGATAAATAAAAATAGAAGCACAGTTATGATTTTATTTGGTTTTTCATAAATTCAGTTTCAGTTCATGATATTCACAAACTCATTCAACAATAGATTACATTTTGGGGAAAAGGTGGATATCAATGCTCTATTACATTTTAATGGGATGAATGTTTAGCTTATTGTTCTATTTGTTTATTGTGTTTAACTATATTTGTCATAGACTAAATCAATATGCTTGTCTTGTCATTTTTTTGACATAGGTTGTAGAAATAGAACCATCATTGATTAAAAATGCATTTCAAAAGATCAGTAACATAAACACCTTTACATCTGCATTTTTAAATTATATCATTTAAAAATATTGGTATGGGTGACCATGCAACTGAAAGATACAAAATGGTATTGTCTAATAATTTACATATGCAATTTGTTATGCTACCAAACACATTCAATGGTCATTTGTCTTTGTACAATCTAAAAAAAGGGTCTATATTGTGTTTAATGTACAAGGGAATTTATTTTATCACCAACAAGTGAGACACCAATTTCATGTATGAGTACCTCACCTTGAGGTCCACAAAGGGATTGATGCCCACTTCAATATTATTAAAACATTCTATTATCAATTTTTGACTTCATGGAGAAAGTTCATTACTAACTCAAACTTGTGAATCCACCTAAACTTCCTTATTTTCACTTATTTCCATTTCACCTTATGATTTATACTTTATCTTCCCCACAAAGATATTTTCTCATCTTCATGCTTGTGAGTTGTTACTCCATTTATTTGTCAAGTTTTATGATCGTATGCTTGCTTATGCTCAATGAATCACACATAAAAAAATTTACCAGAAGAAACATAACATATTTTTGAAATAATATATTGAAGTTTGCAAGTGACATTATGTGTAAAAGATCATCTTCTCGCCTCTTGCAATATTATAAAGTATGATATTAATTTAATCTAAGCTATTTAATCTAAATTTTATGTAACCTATTGCTATACTTTTGTATTCAAGGACATTCAATTTTAACATCAAAATCATATAAACTATGCACAACTATACATGTTGCTTTGATTAAAAAAGTAGAGTTTTGAAAGGGCACTGATTCCTTTTACAAAGAGAATGATATAGCAAAAAGCACAACAAAGTAGTAAATAACAAACAAGAAACAACAACGAGACGGGACAAAACTCCAGCCAACAAGCAACAACCAAGTAGAACTGTATGACATGACTACCAACAGAGCATTACAAAGCAATAAACACCACCCAATCAACACTAAGTCAAGGTGTTTTAAAAAATTGTTCCAAATATTTTTGTTTTATTGTAATACAAGGATTCCTCTCCAGAAATATTTTTTCCTTTTTTCTACAAGGAGAAGACATAAGACCATTAACTAAACCAGCCAAGCCCAGAGTATCAACAACGAAGTTCATTGGTAAATCTTCCATATGAGACTTGTGAAAGGGAGTGGAGTAGTTGTCTTCCACAACAACTGATATCTTTTCCTTCTTCTTCCAAACAAAGTGTTGTTTCTTATTCCTCAAGCAGGTAAATGAGGCATGACCCACTCTACCATAGGAATGCCAAACAACTAG
Organism: Sequoia sempervirens; assembly: GCA_007258455.2. Taxonomy (NCBI): domain Eukaryota; kingdom Viridiplantae; phylum Streptophyta; class Pinopsida; order Cupressales; family Cupressaceae; genus Sequoia; species Sequoia sempervirens. Next base: position 243,496,394 of record VDFB02058242.1, on the reverse strand, counting down.
AGAGTCTTCATATTCAACTTTTTGTACCCACTTTGAAATTTTGAAGATAAGGTTATCTTAGTGGAGAGAATAATGTCATTCTCCACTAACACACAAAATCTAGTAGACAACAATCACTTCATGGATTTAGTAATCTTATTAGTAGTAGAAAATTTCCCAAAGGAGTTAGCAATGCTCATAAAAATCTTTTCATTCCAAAAATCCAAAGGAAGACCTGGCAAAACAAACACAAATAGGAAACTTAAAAGTGTTTGTCATTGGGTTGAAATGAGGAAACCACTTTTGAAGGTACAGACCATTCGAGCCTAGAAACTAGGGGCCTTCAAGAAGGACCCTTAAACTGTCTTCCACGCAAGGAAAAGGAAAGAGAAAGAATCCATTGATCATAGCAGTTAACTCAAATTGACCATAAATCTTCCAAACCCAAAGGACCCATCTTCTCACAGCATTGATATTGAGACAATTGCCACAAAATCTCCCAACCAAGGAGCTCTTAAGACAATCCAAAGATTTAGAAAAAAGGGAGTCATGAAAATCAATCCTCACTGTCAATATGAAGTAGTTGTTTAGACGTGCCACCCACCTCCTTAGCTTGAAGCTCCTCTGAAGCAGGAACAACCATAGGAGAGGAAGAAAAATCAGCCTGAAGAGTGCTCAAACTCTCAGCCCTACAAGCCATCCCATCAATGGGAAGCTCAAAAATCATAGGGGTCAAAGGGGAAGCAACACGAATAGGAACTTCAAAAGGTGATGGAATAACACCCTCTTCAACAACAGGAGGGAGAAGAAAACCTTTTTTGAGACCTGTAAATAGAGCATTATTAAGGGGTTTCTCCTTAGAACTCATAGCCAAACTCTTCTGGCCTCCAGACGGGCTCCAAGAAGGATATCAACAAGAAGCTCATCCTCCTCAACATGCCCATCACAACCTTAGCCAAAATCCTCAGGATCGCCATTCTCAAAAGAGAAAAGCTCTTCCTCATCCCCACCATGAGCCTAAAAATCTACCTCAAAAAAGACAGGGGCACCATCAACATCAACAGCCCAGACAACCGCATCTGAGTCCTCATCATAGCCTCATGTTGTTGTAAAGACAATCCATTAAGAACTTTGACCTAAGAAGGTTTGAACATAAACACCAAAAAACAAAAAAAAAACATGTTTTGTTATACAATACATAAACACGACAGCCCTTATTAACTCATCAAATATCAGAGATCAAAGGACTCTATGGCTAGGAGTCTTCTTGTTAGATGCGCACATGATATGCAAGAACCAAAGTAATTAGAGTCAAATCCATAACAGTCTCATTCAAACCACACAGCTTTTCAAAACATCTCCGTTGTCGTCTAGTCCGGTTTAGGATATCTGGCTTTCACCCAGGCGACCCGGGTTCAAATCCCGGCAACGGAAATCCTAAGTTGGTGATCTTCAAAGCTCTATTATTGGGCTTTTTCTTTTTATCTTTGAATGTCTCTGTATTTCATTGCTGTCTTTTACTGTTATGGTCGTTTGTCTTAATCTTTCACACAACTTACTGCTCTATTCTACCACTTTCATCTGAAATCTATTCTAACACTTTTCAAGGCATTTTCTACAAGCCCATTTTGGCTACTGTTTTCGCTTGCTATTAAATTGAAATAAAATTCTGAAGGAAAGTTTAATCCATGGGAACATTTGAATGAATTCGAAACAGATGAAATCTAGTACTTAACATGATCATCAGTTGAATTCCACAGCAACAATCCCTAGGCTTACTTTCACCAGATGGGCAGCTAGCCTATCATTCAAAAAGAATGAGCAATAACAAGTTAATCCCACATTATTTGTGCTTTCTAACAAGGCATTAAACAATATCAGACTTGCCCAACTGTATGACTTGAGTGGCCGGTGAGGAAGATAGGAAAGTAAGAGTTCGCTCTATTCTTAGGAATGCTGAAGCTGTGCACCTGACCACTATCCTGTGTATTATTTTATATTCTGGTTGAAACAGATATGGTGTTCAAGTATTCTTTTTCATTACCCTTCATTAATTTTATAAATATTTCTAGTTTTCCTTAAGTTTGCTATATTGTCCGCATATCTTCCTACATCATCCTTGCGCAACTCGATCAAATGACATAAGAATTTGGTAAGGGGCATATTTATTTTGTTTTTCTTAAGTTTGCTACAATATATCATCAAACACAAACAATAAAATTAAGAATAATACTAATTACTAATATTCACTAATGAATTATTTTTCCCTAAGAATAATTTCTATTTTGAAAAACATTTGTAAAAAAATATTTGACTTAAATTGTCATTGAAAAAATAGTTGGCAAAATATTAATATATTAAAAAATGAAATGACAAATTATAAAGGTTTAAAGAGAACAAATTATTATGAACTAATTTTCCTTAATGTAAATATACTAGCATATCTATCCTATCACATAGTCTATATAAAAAACGTCGAGAGATATCAATTCAAGGAGTTAATTTTTGTATTACTTTGTTTAACATATTTATATTACTTTTATATTATTTTTAAAATTATAATATATTATGTTTATTATTATTGAAAATAAGTTCTCTATAAATTTAACTATTTTTTAAAATTATATTAAATTAAATATTATAATATTATCTAAACATCAAATAATAAAAATTTAATAAAAAAATTATTTTTTTCTCTCTCTACATATATTTCTCTATGTCTACCCTAAACATATATATCATTTCCCTCTACATATATTTCTCTATCTCTATCCCTATACATATATATTCATTATCAAATATTTAGAAAATGGAGAATTCATTATCAAAATTAAAAAAAATACAAAAAAACTATTCATCATCAAAATAAACAACGAAAAATTAATAATACAAAAAATTAAAATGACTGAATAAAAAAAAGAGATTGAAAAACAAAAGAACATAGAAAATAAAAGAACATCAAAATAAATAACAAAATAAATAAAATAACTTCAATTAGCTATCTCGTAAATAGCTAGTAAACATTAAGAACCTTTTGTACTATTCTAGTTTATTCTCATAACAATACGTTAAAATTAAGACTTACTATGACATTAAACAGAGGTACAATTAGTTTATTAGTTAACAAAGAAAATTATAGTGACTGAAAAAAGCATTTGAACTTTTGTTTGTTTTGTGTTTGTAATATGCCTCAGTTTGTGACGTTGAATCTTATAAAGTCAATTGAAAATAAAGACAAATTAAATTTTGCTTCACCAAATCAATAGTGAACAAAGATTTTTTTCTCTAAAATTCCATAGCTTTCAAAATGGATAGGAATATGTACAAACAGTATGCAAAGAGCCAATTCTATCTAAGGAAAACAAATCATTATCAAATGTTGTGCCAGAACAACTTGCATTTGCTCCAATTGTTGTTTGAAAGAATTAATTGGTGTTTGAAGAACGAACTCTGCCTCCAACTTCCCCAACTATGAACATAGTTGCTAATCTGCTTCTTCTAGTCTTTAACAATCTCATCCTCACCTTCTCCAACTTGCCATCAACTCACCTAAAAAGTTAAAAAGACTCACCCAATTTTAGCATTGCATCTTGAAACATATGAATGTGTTCCTATCCTTGGGCTTCCCCATTTTTGTCACAATCTTTTCATTTATGAACACCTATCAGTAATGTAATCCTCGACAAAAAAAAGCACCTAGCGAAGGATATTACCCAAAACGTAGGTATTTTAAAACTGCACTCTAATGCTTATGTTTAAATGCATTTTATTGGAACCAAAGTGTAAGTCATGTATCATGTATTGGGGGCTTTAAAGCTATTTTTAGCAAATCATATCCTTACAAAAAGAGGTGCCTAAATAATAGTTTTAGTTGGTAATTAATATTACACTGGAAAAGTGCATATCTATTTTTTGGTTGTTTATTATTAATATCAAAATTTAGAGAAAAATGCCTTTATTTTACTCTTTATTCATGTCTTATTACTAAAATTTAACTAGTTATTACTAACTCTTATTTTAACCAATGAAAACATGAGTAATTTTTCTATTTGAAATTTTCAATCTATTATCAATGTATAGATGCACATTATATAACAAAATATATTTCAAAAATCAATTCTCTTGAATCTAATTGGAACACAATTTTCACCCGATATAAGCGATTTTGGCGCTTTAACCGATTATTATGGAATGGTGGATGATAAAAAATATTCAAAATTTTTTGCATTTAATTTATATACTCATTAAGTTTTATCTTTTTTACAATCACACTTTTTAGTTTAGAGATTTGTTTATAAAATATAAACATTATATTTGTTTATTATCTTTATCTTATATAGCATTCATAACATTAAATTAATATAGAATAATTGCACAATATCACTTAACCAATCAGGAAAAATTTAATTGCAATATTATTCGCACATCAAACTAACAAATAAACATTGAAAAAAATTTATTTTTTTATATTATAACATTCATAACTTAAACCTTTTATACACAATATCAAGTTAATTATAAAAAAAATAAACAATTTAATTTTTTTAACAATTTAATAAAATATAATTTAATATAAATAAGAAAAAATTAATAAGAATTATAGATGAATTTATGAAATATTGATTTACTTATCAGAAAAAATCAATGATAAATTTACTTATTATAGATAAATTTACTTACCAATCTATTTTAACCATCAAGAAAAATTTAATCATTAGTGATTGTAACATTATTCCACCACATCTTTTAAATTGACAAATAAACATTGAAAACAAATTTATTTTTTATATTATAACATTCATAACTTAAACCTTTTTATACACAATGTCAAGTTAATTATAAAAATACATAAATTATTTATAAGCAACTTAAATTCTTTAACAACATATAGTAGAGTTTAGATTTGTTATATCTCTCATATATCAACATAGGTGAATCTAAAAATATTTTAAATTATATAATTTCAAAACAAAATGAATGAATTGATAGAAGATTTGTAATGCCCCGTCGTGCGAACCCCAGGAAAATTAAACAATAATTACTGTAACTGTGACAGGTTGTATATTGGAAAGTGAATGCTGGAATTTGGAAATAACACCATCTACTTACATTATTATCATATCCCAACTGTTATCCACAAGATTATAGGGAAGGAGACAGGTGAGGTGCAAATACGTGACTTAAGAGTAGGAGAAATAATGTACAACTTTTCTTTTTTTTGAACTAGACGCAATTTAGTTTGGTGGCGAGTTTCCAGAGATGCGCTCAAATTTGAAGTTTGGAAGTTACACTTCACCACGATCAAAGGTAAGCTCTCGTACGTTGACAATATTTCTTTTCAAGTGCAGCAACTGCGATAGATTGTCGGCAGAATCAAGCAAGTTATTTAAATCTATAAACTTCCTATTATATTCAAGTGCGCAGCTGAGACAGGTTGATAATGAAACCAGAGAGATTATTTAAACCTTTAAACTTGCTATTAAGTTCAGGTGCGACGGCTGTAGCAGCAAGATGTTTTGCCCAAGGAAATCAATGAACACCGATTAGAGGTTTATCAAAGGAGTTCCAGTCGACATTTACACTAATGCGTATTCATATAAATATATATTGATAGGTTAGCAACCTTAAAACAAAATTACATAATAGAATGAATGCATCAGCCTCAACCTCAAAATTACATATTCGATATATTCAATGAATGCATCAGCCTCTATAATGGATGCCCTATATAAGTATTGCAATGCAACTGATGCCCTATATTCGATATATTCAACTTTATGCACCGTTTCCCTACATGAATGCAGATTTATGCCTAACAACGGTTGAGTGACCATAAGAACGCTAATAGAATTGCATGCAAAATGTGAAAACTTAGCTGGGCGCATGAGCCATTTGATAGAATAACTCAGAGCAAGGGTGAGTAAATAGCATGCAATGGAATACGAGGGCTTCAAATATTTTCAACAACTGTACATGCTTGCAGAGGACGATACAGTTAAATGTTTATAAGCTAAATAATAAGATCAAACCTTGAAGTTAATACAAGCAATGTTTCCCAAACAAAACATCGATTTATATCTAGCAATAAGGATTTACAATCATAGCTATATCATATCGAGATTACCAAGAGAGAAGAAAATCGAACACAATAATATAATACCATTATATTATTGAACGATAACAAAAAGGAGAAATGACAACGAAACCAACCTGAGTTACTAAGCGGCTGGAACGAACTTGAAGCTACGATCAACCTTCGCTACCATTCTTTTTGAATAAAATCAATTGATTCCAATATTCTTTTCTCAATCCCCTTTCTCCCAAAAAAATATGCATGTACATAAAGCCCAAGACAGGATAAGTTTTCGAAAACACCAAGATCAATAAAATTAGCAAGTTACCCATTCAAATCTTGTTTCTAGTTGTGCATGTGCTTGCATGCAATTCTTCCCGTCTTTTTTTCCGCTTTAACATCTATTCAATACTTATCTTTCTTATTTGTTAAAAGTCACTTGATTTTTCCCATCTTTTAGGCTTTACTAAAAAAAAAACTCCACCTTTTCTATCTTTATTTTGCTTTAACAAAAATTTCAATCTTATCTTCTACTTTCATATTCAAGATCCCTGTTTTTTTGTGATTAACCAATTATCTCTCAAAATGATAATTTGTCAACTATAATTTGAAACAGACTTCTATCTACACAAATTAAATTTAGTATTTATTAATGACTTAACATTATATTATTATTACTTTAAATTATAATTTTATTTGAATTACCTTATAAGGAATTCTATTTTAATTTTCTAATTTTATTATAAACAACCTTCCAATCAATTTAATTTAATTAATTGTTTAAACATGACTAATAACATATTATATTTTTCACACAATCAAATAACACAGTAAACAATGAAGCACAAACAAATACTCACACAAAAGTTTAGAACAACCGACACGGAGGGGCACTACAAGATTATTTTTATTAAAGTGATAGAATCTAACCCCAATACTAACACTAATTATAAGTCTAACCATAACCCCAACCCTAAAAATATCATTAATTAACTTCAAACCAAACTCTAATTTTATATCCAACCCTAAACATAACTATGATTCTAAAACTAACATTAATAAAACTATAATTGAACCATAACCCTTACCCTAATACTAAGCCCTGCCCTAATTGAACCATAACACTAACCCCAAGCTTTATTATAGAACCTTAATCTTTAACCCAACCCTAATTCTAACTCAACCCTATACCTAGTTTTAATTAAATTCTAACCCTAATTGAACCTTTTAAACTAACAAATAAACATGGAAAACAAATTTATTTTGTATATTATAACATTCATAACTTAAAACTTTTATACACAATGTCAAGTTAATTATAAGAACACATAAAATTATTTATAAGCAACTTAAATTTTTTAAATTATATAATTTAAAAAAAAAATGAATGAATTTATAGAAGATTATTTTTATTAAAGTGATAGAATCTAATCCCAATATTAACACTAATTATAAGTCTAACCATAACCCAACCCTAAAACTAACACTAATTAACTTCAAACCTAACTCTAATTTTATATCCAACCCTAAACATAACTATGATTCTAAAACTAACATTAATGAAACCCTAATTGAACCATAACCCTAACCCTAATACTAACCCTTGCCCCAATTGAACCCTAACACTAACCCCGAGCTTTATCATAGAACCTTAATCTTTACCCCCAACCCCAACCCTAATCCTAATTCAATCCTATACCTAATTTTAATTAAAGTCTAACCCTAATTGAACCTTAAACTTAATTGAACTCATGTTTAGGGTTAGGGTTCAATTAAGGTTGGGATTGAATTATGGCTATGATTAGGGTCAAAATTAAAATAGGATTATGGTTGGATTTTAATTAAGGTTACTATTCACTTAGGGTTAGGGTTCAATTAGTATTCAATTTGGGTTAGGGATCAATTAGGGTTACAATTCAATAAGGGTTTAAGTAAGGTCAAGGTTAAGATTAGTCTTAAATTAGGGCTAGGATTGGAGTTAGGGTTCAATTAAGGTAAGGGTTATTGTTTATTTTAGGGTTAGGGTTCAATTAGATTTCTCTAGGGTTTTGATAGAATTAGGGTTAGGTTTCAATGATACCTAGGGTTACAATTATATTTCAATCAGTGTTAGAGTTAGGGTTATAGTACAAGTTCAATCAGGTTAGGTTTAGGGCTTAATTAGTGTTAGAGTTAGGGTTGCAATAATAAAATTTTCCATAATGATATGAAAAGGCATTCAATTGGATCCATATCCAAATGCACAAATAAGAATTGGTAATTAAGAATTCTCTAGAACTAAATTTATGACAACAAATACAATCCTTAGCTTAATCATTTTTTTTGTTACACAACAGTCCCACCTCATCAATAATTTCATTTCTAAATTTTTAAAACATAAATATTTTATAACTTTTTGTCATCAATAATTTTATTTCTAATTTTTTAAAACATAACTATTTTATAACTTTTTGGCAAGAACTTCGCTGCCTGCAGCTCTTGTTTTAAGTAGTTATTATTTTATTATGATTTCTCTTGTTTTAAGTAGTTATTATTTTATTATGATTTTTTTTGGTTGTTTATTTTATAAAGGTTCTTTTGGTTATTATTTTTTGATATTATTGAATGCCTTTGTTTTAGCCTTTATTCACACCTTTTTAAATTAACATAATAAATGCCTTTATTTTAGCCTTTATTCACGCCTTATTTTAAGTAGTTATTATTTTATTATGATTTTTTGGTTGTTTATTTTATAATGGTTTATTTGGTTGTTATTTTTTTTTATTTTATTGAATGCCTTTGTTTTAGCCTTTATTCATGCCTTTTTTTAAGTAGTTATTATTTTTTTAATAATGGTTCACACCAAAAAAAATGAAGGGTGATGATTTGAAAAATTCTCCTTGATTTAAGGTAGAGTTTTTTTGAACACACCAAATGCCATTGTAAAACGTCTCTTGACGTAATAAAAACATATTTTATGTTGGATTAATTAACAAAATTATAGACCTAGAATTTTTTTTTGTCAAATTGATTTCTTTCTTTTTCATTAGCCTTACTAACTTTAAAAGTTGTAAATTACGTTCTTCTATTAGATTTAAGGTTCTCTTGTGGATGATCATTATCTTGTACATGTACTTACAAAGAAAAAGATCATGGAGTCATTGGTATAGGCTATAAGAACATCTAGTTATATCCCAAATGTATATTTTAACACATACACTATGACATTTAGGTCAAGATGGTTAGGGATATATAATTCGAGGAAATGTAAAATACAAATTCAACTACCATAAAAAAAATCATGAAATTTATTTATGAGTAAAACACAAAGTAAAAAATGAAAATTATTTTATATGTAAAACAAAGTAAATGTCGTGTCTACCCTTTTATCATTTAATTGTAAAACTTGCATATATCTACAAGTCACAAACATTTTGAAACACAATCTTCATATCTTGCTAGATATCATCCTATTACAACTTGATCAAGCTACAAAGTAAATTGGTATAGGGTTGATATTAGACATTTATAAAAAATAACAAAAAAGTAACACCTAATCAAAGAGATGTTGTATATCTAAGAATCAGTTATTGAGTGAGTCATTTCCAAAGATTTTTTGGATATGACTCAAAGACGGGTTTTTTCAAATCTATAGAGATGTATCTTGAAAGAAAACTTAGTCAAATATATTTTGAAGTAAGAAAATCTATATCAAAATAAATCATGCATGTACAACTTGTAGAGAATTATACACTACAATCCTAAAATGAGATTCAATCATAGTACTACAACTACTAAAGTTTCTTCATTTGTGCATATAGCATTCATTCATGCATTTGATAGTATAGAGGAAGATAGGAAAATATTGAGGGAGTATAATTTTTATATTAGTTATGATCACACATATTCTATATACTTCATGCAAGGTTTCTTTGAGATGTTCTACGATAATTTGGCTGGTAGGAACATCACATTTGGTCAGTATATCATATGGTAAAATAATTATGCATCATAATTCAATAACTCGTGGTTGATTAGGATGCACAAGATAAGTTGTTCAATTATGTCGAATTTCTTTGAGGTTGAGCATGGAAAGGGGGAGCATGATGGTGCAAGAGCATGTATTAAAAGATTCTTAGCACGAGAAGAATTGAAATACAAAGATAGAGAAAATTTCACAGATGTAGCATCTATCATAGAATCATGTAACACTAGATTGGGTTAAGGTAACAAAGGTAATTTTATAGTTCATAGAAATTTTTGTTGGTAGATGAAGCTAATATTGAAAAATATGAAGATTATTATACATTGACAAGATTGAGTGAATTCCACTATTTTAGAAGCTCAATTTTAGGTTCATGCAATATTCATATGAGACAGATTGTGTGTTTTTTTCTACATGTATAGATCTTACTTGGAATGAGTGCAATTCAAAAGAGTTGATTGATGACATATCGACTTTTGAGAGCACAACTCAAAGAGACAAAATAATTAGTTTAATTTGACCACATTTCAAATCTAGTTCAACCAAGTATTATAGATTCATGATTTAATAAAGTTTGGGTGAGTGCAAAATCATGGAGGTCCAAAAAGTGGCAATATGACAAAAAAATGGCAGTTGACTTTTTTTTTATCAAAATTTGATGAAATGAAAAGAGTTTATTGAGTAATTGCCAGCTTTCCACCAATATAAGATATGCCTTATTTTGAATTTAATAGATAATTATTATTGATTTTCTACATGAATTAGGACTAAATTCCTAATTAATAGGCTAATTGAAAAACATCTATGCTTCCCATACTATAGGATAAAAAAAGTGAATTTATAAATTTTTGACCAAGTTATGGTAGTTAGACAACAAGTTTTAATATATTTTTTAAAATTCTAATAAAAAATTAATAACTAATTATTTACTTGCAAAAAAATTACAAAAAAAATGTGGCACATCTGGGCATGTGTCCTCTACTTATATTGAAATTTTCAAAAAAAAAAAAATTGCTTGCACTTAGGTTGGTCAGACATACACCTACTTTTTTATTTTTTCCTGAAAATTTAATACTATTGCATTGAAATTTCAATTTTTTACAAAATAGATTTACATTTTTCCAAAAAGGACTAGTATCTTAGAAACTACATTCAATTTGCTACAAATTATGTTAATAACCTATTCAAATTTTTATGTCAAGTTGTCTAACTCAGTTTTTCTGAATTTTCATTGCCACTTAAGGGCCTAGTTTGGACCCCCATGATCTCGCACTGACCCTTCACTATTTTATCTTATTTTGTAGTATTTTTGTATTGTTTACTGAATTCATATTATTAAATACACAAATCAATGTAGTACATGTTTATGTAATCATTATGAATGAAGACAATGAAGAAACATATTATTATCTATGCCATTATTTTGAGAAAAAATAAATTGGGTGCTCCTATCATAGATGGAGAAAAAAATTCAAGTATCGTACAAGATTAGTGGTTGTTATTGGAACATGGCTTAGAAGGTACCCATTGTAGAAGTCTAATGTGTGGTTGTGTAGACACCAAAATCTATCCATACCTAGTCACACTTGACTTTACCCTATCCTTACCTTTGTCTCCCACCTTAACTAAATACAATTATATTTATTTAACTAATTCTAAACCTTATCCACCAAATCATCCACCAAATCAAGTTAATTAATATCCAACTCCTTTTCCTATAATATTTAATTCTATATCCCTCAATCCTTGCCCATTTAATCGTAGCTATTAAATCCATTCACATGGATCATAACCTAAATTTTTCATCATGTGACAAGTATCTCTCCGATTTTTATTCTTTCACATATGAGAAGATACAAAATTCATTCCTACCTTTTACACCTTTACACCTCATGTAATAGTTGTCACATAATTAGAATTTCAATTCAAGCCCTAATCATCAATCAATCTCAATCTTCATTAACCAATATATTTTGGACCTTGATTTCTCTCTTGGGAAATATTTAAATTGAATGCCTCTCATCCCATTTGGGCATCTACCTCTTCCATGGCCTTATGTTGTTGCATTTTCTACTTTCTTAATATTCATCATATTCTTATGCTTTCCATTTGATCTCTCATCATCTCAATCCTACTATCATGTTGTGGGTTTCATAAGAAACCACATGAATCCATATATCAAAAGAGGACATTAAGAGAGTATTGGGTGTAACTCTTGTTCTAGCTCAATCGGAGAAGAAAGGATTAAACACTTGGTAAAAGGTCAAATATTTATGTATTTTAATACTTTATATTCCTTTCTTCATTTTGGTATGTCTGATGTTTTTGAATCGAACATTTTTGTGAGTTTTTTGAGTATTCTATCAGAGGTTCTTGAATGACACTTATGCTCTATATTTTAGTGCTTGGATTTCTAGAATAGTGCTTACACTTTGTGTATTATTACTCACATCTGTAGATTTACGCTTCTATATTTTTTTTCATGTGCTTGTGTTTCTAGATCCATGATTATGCACTATGTTTTAGTGCTTGCATTTCCAAATATTCTCTTATGCACTATATTTTAGTGAGCTTGAATTTTAAGATATGTGCTTAAACACTATTTTTTTTTCTTGTGTTTGTGTATCCACACTTTTTCATTATATTTTCACGCTTGTGTTTTATATTTGTATTTTTTAATGTGTTTTAGTGATTTTATTAAAGTTACTATATTTGCATTCCTCTAAAATACTAATATCACCATCATTGAGTGCAATTGAAGAATTACTTGGACCCATTTCTATAATTATCATTTTCATAGCATTCTCTTCCCAATTTCCATTTTCACAATTGTATTTTCTACATTCACCTCACCCACGTTAGTCTCTTCAATGTTTTCTTCCACAATCACCAATTAGATGCTTCAACATTCTTCATTTGTCAATTCCTCTCTATCCTATATTTTTATTATTTTTGCCTTCTTTCAATGTACTTCTATTAATTTGGGTGTCATGAAAAAGTTCATTTTTATTATTAATGTTTATATGATTTCATAATCAATAAATTATCTTGATAAATTAACAAGTGATCTTTAATTTATAGATTGACCACTCATTGATCTCTTTGAAGTATAAGAAGATGTAGATTATTTGTTAAATATATCATGTGTACTTGATTCCCTTAAAAAATAGTTCATGTGTTTGATTCTAATTAAAAAAATTGTTTATGATTGAATCTCTTTAAAACTGCTTATGATATGGCTAAATATTAATGTCAATTTGAATTTGTAAGAGAAACTTGCATAAATAAATTTTATTCAATAGTTGTCAATTTGTGATCAATAAAAAAATGTAGTATTAAATTTTCATACTAAATTTTGCTAAAAAAGGACATGGCTAAATATTAATGTCAATCTAAACTTGTAAGAGAGACTTGCATAAATAAATTTTCTGCAACAGTTGTCAATTTGTGATCAATAAAAAATGTAGTATTATTGGCATACTACATTTTGCTAAAAAAGGACCAACAATGAATATAAAATAAATGGATAACCATTTCTATAAAAATGAATATCCATTAGGAATGGAAATCTGATCCTAACGAATATCCTTTTTTAAGAAATATGTACCTAGATTTCATAACAAATATCCATTATGTGAAATTTTAAAATTTACACCCATATTTATTCTTTGGTGTTAGACTTGGAATAAACTTGAAAATTGAACCCCAAGTCTTGGACTTGCAAGTACAATGTCATAGTACTAGTAAGAGTAAAATTTAACTTTGGTTTAATATAATTGATAACTTTTCAAGGAACAATTGGATAAAATTAAAACCCATTATAGATGGCAATGTGTAGCATTTAAATGTATATTTTTTAATTTATGAACATATTTTTCTATTTACTGATTATTTTTTAAGAAAAAATCATCATAAATATGAAATTGTTGAATGCACAAGACAACTTAGAGGGGGTGAATCAGTTGTACCTTAAAACTTAAAAACCCTAATTAACATTCAAATCACATTCATTCATTAAACCCTTAAGTTTGTTATGATGAATTAGCATGAAAAGAAAATAACTGAAACTAAAACAACTTAACACCATACACAAGAGAAAATCGGATTTACATGGAAAACCAAAGAAGGGAAAAACCACAGTGAGGATTGGATCACAATATAAGTAATATCAACAATGAATACAATAGGGCTCACTATCGGAGGGCTCACTATCCAAAGAAGAAAGGCTCACTACCAGAATAGAAAAAGAAGATAGAGAAGGAATGTTACATAGAGAAAATCATCTCAATGTAACAGGCAATCCACCATAATGACTTCAACACCTTCACAGTATGATTGAATAATTGTAGCCACCTTCTACTCACTGCATCCAATAAACTAACACATGAAATTTCACATTGTATTACTCAATTTTGCACACTAACACTCTACACTCCGCATCATTCACATTACACACATCTATCTTCACATCCTTCATCAACTCAACTCATACGTATACCATCTTCAACCTTGAAACCCTCTCCAAGGTCATCTATGCACCTCAAATGTGCAAATTAAAATTAGGTCGGTGCCAAAACACTTCTATGACAGATAGAAGTGAATGAAGACCACATAAAGTCTTAGTTGGGACCCAAATAAATAACATCTCTCAACCACATGCTACCACAAACAATATTTATCCTTCACATGTAGTGTAAACACCAGGTCAATCATTACCTATGTAAACACCATTAAAATTTTAAGTACATGATTCCTCAAACCCAAGGATGACTTGAGAACCACACACCATGATACCCTAAAATTTAACAAACTCCTTCTCAATAACTTCCACCTGAAGAATGTATAAACCTAGTACACTCAGACAATACTACCATACACTATTACTTAAAAGACTATCTTCCAAAGCACCAAACCTCAAACCCTCTTGACTGAGGTAAACTACCAACACCATCAACAAACCTTTAGAATTGCAAGACCCAAAACACAACTGCAGAGAAACATGGAGAAAAAACATTTCTCCTAGACACCTCTACAATGCACAGTCACACACTAGTGAACACAACTTCTACTGTATATTGATCCAACATACCAACTCTTGAATACAACATCTCTGAAAAATTATCATCAACACATCTAAATCACACAGGAAGATCTTCAACCTAGAAGAATTGTGGAGCAATATCGGAACACGACTTTGTTACCCAAAACACCACTGCAACACATTGTTTCCTCTTTTTATCAAATTTTCTCAAAATCACTTGGAAACCAAACACCATAGGCACGTCCTCATCATCTTCAAAACTTCCACAACCATATACATAAGCTTACCAAAGCAACACTAGAGTTTGAAACTAGTATTTTTACTAATGACAACATAGTGCATCTAATCAAAGCATCAACTGCTCACACTCCTGCAACAAACTCAATAGACATCAATGACAACACAAGCTTGTTGACATCAATGACAACACCAACTGCTCATACTTGCAACAATATCCCCCTTTTTCATTGATGGAAACACATAATGTGAAAAACCATCAAAGACACAACATCTCTGAATACCAACACACTGCAACTCTTCATATTACTTATCCCCCTGGATAACTTATCTTTTACACATTGTTCTCTCTCTCTCTCTCTCTCTCTCTCTCTCTCTCTCTTTGTAGCTTGTTTTTTTCTCCCTAAATGACTAATATTTTTCTATCCCTCTTATTACTTATTCTTTTTTACATGTTTATCTCTCCCCCTTTGACATCAATGGCAAAGGACATAATATTTATATTATTTATTCTCTTCCTTTGACATCAAACAACCTACTCACTACTACAACTTATGTCCTTTACTGCTCTGAACACTCCCCCTTAGGAGCACACACCAATCTGTACCACATCAACAACCACTACACAATGACAACATGCACTCTTTTGATTGCAACAGTCAGAAATGTGACTTCCTACTCCCCTAAGAGGTAGCCACTAACATTAGTCCAAAGAAAGAATGAATTTTGAGATCCATTGGATTGATGTGTCTCCTTATGAATCTAGTTCAAATAAGGAGGGGAAATCACCCCCAACTTCTCTTGGAGATACTCAAAAGTATCCTTAGGAAGAGCCTAAGTGAATATATCAATAATCTGATCCTTTGTAGGCACATATTCAAGCTTCACTTCATTCTCCACAACCTTATCTCTCAAAAAGTGATATTTGTTATCTGCATATGGGACCTACCCTTTGTTCTAGTGGTATTTATTGTGTATTTTGCATACACACCCCATGAAATGGGGACCCCCTCTTTTCTTTCACTTTTTGTCGCGTCAGCTTTGCCTATGCCAACTTGTTTTTTCTTTTTTCCTTCATTTTTTAGCCTTTGGTCCACTTTGCCTTCAAAATCTTAAGCACCCCTTGAAAATTTTAAAAAATTGGCTGCCTCCATTTACGAGTTTCACCTTGCAAGATTCCACAAGGCAGATGCCGATGTTTTTTGAGCCACTCACGGGTTTCTTAGTGCAGGTCACCACCTACTGAATTCCACTTGTGGAATTCCATAGTGGTGACACCGTCGACTGCAGCTTCTGCGTCAGTTTTTCTGCATCATGGTGGCCTACAATCAGTCGGCTTTCGCAAACACTTGGCCCACATTGTGTTGGCATCCACAACCTTAATCTCTGCACTCATCAAGCTTCCACCTCTCGGGATTCCGATTTTAGGGTTTTTGTGCTTTAACCAAGGTATCTATCACATTTATTGCTACATTAATAGTGGTTGTATTTGACTAGGGTCAAGTTTGGGTTCATTTCCACCTTGTAGGTTTGGTGATTTTGACGACCTTGGTTTTTCCTACGATCTTTGGGTGATTAGATTGTGTTGTAGCCATGCAAATCATTTCTTCGATTGTCCAAGCTTGAAACATGTATGAATTCACCTCCATTTAGGCCTTCATTTCATTGATGTTTTTCCTATTAAATTTTTGGGTGGGGTTTGCATCTTTCATCGAAAATGTTTTTGGCGATTTCACAAAACTCAAAACATGAGAAAACCCCTCAAACTTTGAAACCTCCCAGTGGAAATCCCCTTGCGAGATTCTGCCCCTATCATGCCAAGAACTTGGCTTAGAGAATGGTGGCTTTCGCATATGCTAAGTCCCCATCCCACGTGATTTTTCTTACGGATTTACGTGGTGTTCATGCCACTTCCCTGGTTTGGCCACCTTTGGCTTCCGCACGAGGTCTTTGGCATTAGATTTAAATGGGAAAATCATTAATCCCTACATGTTTATTACCTTGAAGGTTCATTTTCCAGCGTGCATAGTTGGACAAACTCAAAATTACCAAGTGTGCAAACTTCGCAGGAATGGTCATGCGAAATTCTACTTTCGGGATGCCACATGATCCATGCCATGCATATGGCTCAAACACTCATGGATGTCGCTCTTGTAGATTTTGCACTTCATTTTCTTGTAATAGTAAAAGCAATGAAATATCAACATTCGAACATTCACACATGTGTTTCCCCATGTGCATAAACGATCTAAACTAAAATTGTGAAGTGTTGGACCTTCACGGGAATAGGAATATCATTTGTGGGATGCCATTTCGATGTGCCAATTTATGGAACAAACATCGACGACTTCCAACCTGATGGTTTCCGCATTAGTTTATTTCGCATAAGTACAAATGGATGCAAATGCTGAATGTTAAATGATGAAACCTTCGAGTATTCATTTTTCCACGTGCCTAAATGGACAAACTCAAAATTTGCCAAGTATTTGGTCTTTGCGGAAAATATTTTGCGAGATCTCATGCACGAGATTCCACTTATGGGTTGCTACTTCACTAGCACCATTCAACTTAGCTTCCACATTCTCTCGGCCCGTGACCCTTTGGCATCTACATACTCCTAGCCCGCAAACCTTCAAAACTCACAAAATATCAGAAACTTTCCCAAATTGCTAAATTTAATAACTTTTCTCTGACATTGGATGTTTTATGATGATTGTAATCCAGATGATGTATTTCATGATCGGACTAACCACCCTTTTTT
Organism: Sequoia sempervirens; assembly: GCA_007258455.2. Lineage (NCBI taxonomy): Eukaryota > Viridiplantae > Streptophyta > Pinopsida > Cupressales > Cupressaceae > Sequoia > Sequoia sempervirens. Next base: position 243,478,339 of record VDFB02058242.1, on the reverse strand, counting down.
TTGCTTGATCAACATAACTCATTATGCATTGTTCTTGCAGGTTATATGGAAAAGGGTGAGAAAGCAGGAAAGATTGAGAAAGAGAAATTAGCCAATATGAAGTACGAGTTCCACAGTGTTGAGATCACATCAAAGATCCTATCCGACTAGGAAAAGATATCTGATACTGACATCGAACATTTAAATGTCGATGAGTTATGAGAGCACACCCTCATCAATCTGAAGAATGATATGGCCAAGAAGATCAAGAAAAGTGGTATTGCACACGCAACTGGTTTCTTGCCATCCTTAATCATCCCTAAAATTATTCATGGATGTCAAGAATTCTACCATAAAGAAACTCGAAGGATAGAAACATCTAATGGGTGGATAGTAGCCGACTTGTCCCCTCCATCCATTGCTAGGGTCTTTGGGATCCCATCCTTTGCAGAAATGGAGGTGTGTTCAAAAGAATATGATCTTAGTGGGTGGAAAACCAATCCCAAAGGTTGTGTGCAAGTCATCATCAAGAAAAGGATGCACCCTCCTCGACCTAGTGTCGAGAAGCTCCCAAAGAAGTTGTATAGAAGTAATTTTGTGGCAGAGGTAAATGATTTCACGATGTTGCTAAGTAGGGTGGTGAGACTCCCCATCTCAAATGTATTTGAATAATGGATGTACTAATTTTTTGAGGAGATACTAAAGGGAGAGACCAAATTCAATTGGGAAAAGACTATCAGTGGCAACATTCATACTTAGTATATATCACTTAATAAGATGACTCAATTCTACATGACCTCGTATGTCATCTACTTGCTAGCAACAAACGTTCCTTATAGGGGCTTAACGTGCAAAGGGAATTTTTGGACTGGCCTGAAAGAAAACATTGTCTATGAGTGCTACCCACAATTGTAATACAGGAACTACAAGCAGAATTACAAAAAGGTGAATGATTCTTTCATCATGCACATTGTCAGATCTTTGGTTGGTGACTTTAGGAATAGAATGTCATTCTCCACTAAGGAAATGGTAAATAACTTTGGTTATTAGTTTATCCAATACCCTAAGTTCACCTATTTCAGAATTGAGGGTTTCTCAAGCACTCCATACAGGCTTCCAAGGTACCCCACCGATAAAATGGTGATATTGGAGTTAATAATACAACTTCACACTTCTCATCAACTACTACAATTGAAGCATAGGGCCGGGGTGCCATTTTCCATAACTCTAGGAAGGGATTTATATTCTTTCCCATTCATAATATCTACAAAAAGCTCAAATAAAAAAAATCAAGAGTTTGGTTTACTCTTCCACACTACACGGGGAAATGTGGATCCTCTAGGAAAGCTAAAAAAGCAAGTCGGGAGGCAACATGCTCACCAATGGCATGTGGAAAACTTATGGGAAAATTGTGAAGACAACCACGAGATTAGGAAAAGAATGTAAATGAGGGTGTCCTTGAAGTTCAACAAGAGTCTGGAATTATACACTATCCTTGATCAACTAGAAGAATATGGTGATGGCTTGGACAAAGAGGCTCACAACAAGGTTGCAAAGCTCCCTCTTTTATTTATTGATTGGATTGAGAAAGAGGAGACAAATATCGATTTGGTTACCCATCTAGTGCTAGAAAGAATGAAGAAGTCGCTTGATTCCCATATCGCTCGATTGGAACAAGGGGTAGATATAACTTATGGTGAATGGGAACATGAAAAGGCTTAGGGAAGTGATGATGAAGAGAAGACCAAAGATGAAGCTCCTGAAGGAGGTGCTCTCGAAGCAATCTCATCAAGCAAAAGCACCATGTCTCCTCCTACCACCCAGTCTCAAAAGAGAAAGGAGGTACCAAAGAGGAAACTGACAAAAATGCATTGGGTTTATGAGAGGAAGGTTTTGGAAGGACACATGCCTATCTCCAAGAAGGAAAAGAAGGGTGGTACATTTGTAATGGAAACCATTAAGGAGGAACTGTCACCGCCTAAGGAATATTCTCAAGATCAATCACCCACTCACCCATCATCACCACCTTCGTCCACTGAACCACTTCCATCCGCTTTCGCTCCACTCCCGCCACCCATATCTTCTCCACTTGTTGTGGAAATTTATGTCCATCTTTCATCCACCACTCCGGCCACTTCCATGATTTTGGTTAAGTCTTCTTCCTTTGCCACATCATCCCCTTTTTCCTCCTACTTTCCACATCCTCATCATACCTTCTCTACATTTCCACCTACTCTCCCTTTTGTCCCACCTTTTGTTGCCTCTCTACCTGAAACTTTTGTTGCCATATTTGAAGAATATGCCTAAGGGTTTTTCGAAAGCCCTTTTATCCCTAGATAATAGGCTTCTCATGTCTCAAATTTCTACTACCCTTCATATTCCTCCTCCTCCTACCATGGAACCATAAAAAATGGAGAATATTGAAAAAATATGAGAGGAGATGCAACAACATGAAAGGGAGAAGCTCAAAGATGTAATCGACATGGGTGATGACTTTGTAGCATCTAAGCTTGAAGATCACATGGAGGAGTCGGGCGAATGCTTCAAGGTTGTGGAGCCTGAGGGGGATACTGATGATGATGATGATGAGAGGAATCTAAGAGGGAATAAAATAGATGAAGCTTGTGAGGAGCGACATCACAAAGAAGAAGAGATTCCCAAGGATAATAAAACACAAGAGGGGATGCTCAAAGAAGAAGAATCTAAAAAGAGGAAAAGAAGGAAAAGGGAGCAATGTTGATTCTACTCAATTTGAGAAAGCATCAAAAGAGGAGCATGTAAAGGAAGAAAAAAATCAAAGGAAGAAAATATAGTCAAAGAAATGCATGGGGATAAAACAAAAATGCAACACAAAGAAAGGCAAGAGGAGTTGCAAGAATGTGAGATTACTGCCACATCTTTGATAGAGTAAACATCTACTCCTTCTTGGTTAGAATAATAGATAAAAGAAAAATCTCCTATGGTGCGTGATCCTCGCACCCACTTTGAAGCTATCATGGTGATTGTGGACCAATAGTCGAAGGAGAGGAAAAAGGCCAAGGTTTGATCTCGTATTACTAAGGATGCATTGGGTTCCCACATGATCCACATTGCCACTCCAGTAGTGTACAAGAATGTTGTGACTATTTCAAATTTTGATTACAAGGTGACCTCAATAGACATTGGCCTGACTAGCAGAACACAAGAGATCGATGAGTTCCAAGGGTCAGTGATGACCATTTTACATATAATGGATAAGGATCAAGCCACAAAAAAGGAGTTAAAGGCACAAGTGGTAGAATTGACTGCCTTTATTCAACAATTGGTTACTCCTAGCCAAAAGATCCCTGTAGAGATGTCTACTCTCGCCATCTTGTCCATGGAAGAAGTTATCAAGGTAGAAATACTAGAGAATTGGACAAAGGTCACCTAAGAATAAATTGATCATGTTGCAACTATAGTTGACAAGGTGTTCGACGTAGGAGTAGAGATGCATAAAAACTTCTTGATTTTGAAAGTAGAAGTTGATAAAGATATTGAAAACTGCACTGCCTTCGTGAAATACTATGAGCTCACATACCCAAAGTTGTAGGTCATAAGAACCTTGTCTATAGAAATTTTGGAGAAGGGGCAGATTTTTACAAAGAACATAAAACAACCTTAATTTTGGATCTATGCAATTGATTTCTACAAGGAAAAAATTTCTAAAGCTTTGTCGAAGTTAGAAATAGTTGTAGATAGGATCAATGATCCCTTGCTCTATTGTGATTCATTTTTGGGGCTCTTGGTTGGAGTTGTAATTTTTATAGAGAAGTTGGATGTTGAAGTTGTCAAGAAAGCTTGGAAAGTGGGAATTCACAAGGGACCTACAAATGGCCTAGATGGTGATTTTATGGATATGGTTGCAGGGCATTTTCAAAATCAGAGGAGTTGATCAAACAGAGAAGGACTTGTGTGAACCTACACAAGGAGTTGCTGGTGGAGTTCAAAGTTAGTGTCTTCAAAATCAATAGAGCTCGGCTGCAACCTCACCAACAACTTTCCAAAACATTGACTAGTTTTGTTAAATATGTAATAAAAGAGAAAGAAGCTAGAAATATTATAATAGAAGATAAATATCTATAATTTCTAGCTACATGAAAAAATTAGTTATCTCAAAGTGCACGTGCACCAAGTTTTGGTGGATTTTGTAGAATATTTCTTAATATAAAATATGTAAGGATATTTTACATTTTCCTAGGTTCATATGTGATCCTATTTTATATTGGGATTAATCATAAATGTATTTGATGTACCCTAAAACCTAAAGGGATATTAAATCTTGTCCATTGAATTGGATTTAATCGTGGTCATTGATTTGCAATTTAATATCTATAAAGGGAAGCCTCCTCTCATTTGAAAGGGGTCGAGAAGAATTATTGTAACAGACATTCTAGAGAAATTCAAGTGAAGGCATTGAAGTGTTGGTGATTTCCTTGTGTTGTTTGGATGTATGCATGATTCTATCTTCCAGCTTTATTTTAGCATTATTAGCTTATGTTCAATTTTAATAATGACAAAGTGTTAGGATATTTTGATGAACTTCCTGCTCATACCTTTTATAATTTGTTGATGGTAAATTTCTTTGCAAGGTTATTTTGAGCTGAATTATGCACTTAAGTTCAACCATGTGTGTTTATTCATTTATATATGGATGTTACAGTCTGAAAATCTGAAGGTTACCTCTAAAGATTGCACTTGTTCTGTAGCACTGTAGGTTTACTCTCAGTTAAGAAGAGCTAAGTTTTAGGGAGTTTGTCTATCTGAAGCATCATCCATTGTTGCAATTATCCTTAGGTTCTCAGAATTAGGATTTCTCTTAAACCCTCAACCTTTTACTATTTCTTGATAAATTAATGTTAGTATAGGATTAAAACATCACCAAAATTTCCATATTTGATGATAAAAGATTATTTTCAGACTATTGTTCTAAAATTATAGCTAGGGTTTTAACTAGTCATCAATTTTTTTGAAACCTCATTGCATTCCCATAGGCTTCCAATCTTTTTTTTGTATTGATTAAGCAGGGAAAGGGCCCCATCCCTTACAACAAAGTACAACAATTAGAGAACAGTATCTAGTCAAAATAGCCATAAAAGGAAGCCAACAAGAAAAGCTTCCCCAACATCCCCATCAAAAAGCTTAACCAATTCCCTCACGGTCAAATATTTTAGCTTTATCATAGATATCAAAAAAATACATATATTTTGTATTCAAATCCCAAAATTTAAACTTTTAATACTATATAATACTAGAAGTAACGTCCATGCATAAACTAGAACTACTAACAAAATAATAACTAAAAGTTTGATAGTCCAGGAACCAAAGGACAACACCAGTAAAAGTATCACTAGGAGAAACACCAGAGAAAATCATAGAAACAAAACAAAAAGAAAAACAAAGACCAAGGATCAAGCATCCTCAATCAGACACCAGGCTTTCAGAAGGTCATTGACAATGTCTTCCACTTTCTCTTTTGGCTCCATCTTGACCGATAAGTCAACCATCTCGTCCATCGACTTTCTCTTTTGCTGATTTTTAATTTTACCTTGACCCGAGACCATAGCCATGATATCCTTCTTCATAACTGCATCCACCACCCTGCAGAGACTCTTCACTGCTGTTTCCAGAGTTTGGATTCTGCTTTCCTTATCCTCCTCTTGCATCATCTTTTCTAGCCATTCTAATCTCTCCTCCATCCTCTTGATTTTTACATTATCAACTTCATCAATCCTCTCTTCCTCACGGTATTTTGTTTCCATAACTTCTTGATAATTTATTGCATTAACATTTTCCTCCCTCCCCTCAATTGTCCTTTTCAGCCTCATGAATTTCCTCTTGCTGCGACTCCCCTTCCACTTCCTCATTGTCATAACCATCCTCCTCCTCCGACTCAAAACTTTCCTCCACGAAATCTCCTCCCAAACTATCTAGGATTTCCTCCATAGAGGAATCCCTGTCTTCCTTCACCATCTTTTTTCCTTTGCTTTCCTACGACCCAGAAGCACATTTTTCCTCTGAATCCTTAGACTTTTACTATTGTCTAACCCTTTAGAAGCAGCCAAAGCAAGCCTAGTAGATCTTCTACCAACCGATGTTGAGCACTCAGGGTTTTCATTGTCATCGGGAATTGTGATAGTGTTGGCTTCCTCCCTCAATTCTTGGATAACCAACTTCCTCTTTTTATTCTCAACAGATCCGATGAAGGCAACACTCCTTTTTTTAGGAGTGACTTGTAAGTGTTTAGCCCATAACGAGTCCTCAGGGTTAGGAAACTTTTTAATGGGATTTTTAGCAAGGGTATGAGGGCGACTCTCTATGAGTTCTATTTTCACAGAGCTCTTAGGGACGGGGTTTTCTATCAAATTAAGGGGGAGATTCTTTTGAGGAGATGTAGCCAACACATATTTGAAGATAGCTCTAATTAAGCCTTGGTGTAATGGCAGATTTTCCCCATGGGTAAGGCTTTGACTCAGGGAAGAAAATAGAAAAAAAGGAAGATTTATCTTTTCGAGATGAAGAATATGGTTAAAGATAGGGAAGTGATAACCATGCACAGACTGGAAACGACCCTCCATAGTAAAATACTTCATGACAAAGAAACACACATTGTGGTACAGGGGAGGGAGTAAAACCCTAGAATAGCCATTCTAGAAATGCTCAACCTTCTCCTTGTCCTCAAAAATTTTTAGAATAGTCCTGGTATTTCCCATTACTTACCTTTTCCACCTTCTTTCCTTCATAGGCCAGACCCGTCACGTTTGCAATAAGCTTGACATCTATCTTGAAATGGAGACCACCCATTTTGACTTCACCGTCCTTCCAGGCATTGGCGAACTTGTAGCTCAGCTTCTCGTTATACCCTTCCATAGCTATGAAATAAGGAGTGAAACTAGCTTTCTCAAACAAACCCCAAAGCTACGTATTTTTTCACAGCGCATCATATTTGCTGGGTTCCTTCCTCTTCCTTGGGCCTCCCATGTCGGTCGCTTTACAAAAGTTATTTTTTGAAAAGAGGGGGAACTCTTTACTGTGCCCTTCTTCGTTGTTAACAATGGAAACCGACAATTCAAAAAACTCAGTATTAATGGTGACCTTTTGGTTTTTCATTTGATAAGATAGCGACACTAAACTTTTAGTTGAATGTTTGGAATTGAAATAATGTCGATTATCACCTTTTCAAATCCCATCATAATTAAATCTGACAGCTCTGCCACCCTTCCTAGTAATAATTAAATTTATTTTATTCCCAATCTTACCATCATCACTTGCACATGTTGATCTATCTTTTCCAAAATCGTCCCTTAGATTTTTATCAAAGTCTTGGAAAGCATTCATTATTTCTTCATTTAAATCTTTCCTTGCGAGGCATGAGCCATGCCAAAAAGACCGTCCTTTCCCAATTATTTCTATTATAGCTTTGGGATTTGGTGTACCTTTTTCTCGTGCCACTCCATCCATCATGTCAACAAGCCTGAGTGCCACCAAGGATTCCCAATTACAGTTGGACCTTTCTTCATGTGCCACTCCATCCATCCAGTCATGAGTGCCACCAAGCATCCCCAATTATAGCGGGACCCCCAGGGATGCCACCCATTTTAATTATAGCTTCTCCCACCATCATTAATCCAAGCATTAGATTTGTTCTTCATTTTAAACCTATTGTGCCCTCAGCACACATGCCCCGTTCAGAATGGGGACCCTCTTTTCTTTCACCTTGTCGGGTCGTTTTGGGCACCGCCTCATTTTGCGTGCCCCTCTTGATGTTTCGGATAGTCGATGTTCCTCCAAAGCCCCATCATAAATCAATCATGCCTCCGCTTTTGGTTTTTTGTTGCGTTCTGGGGCCTTGGGGAATCCCTCTGGCATTTTGGCCCTGAAACGGCCTCGAGCCCCTCTGGGCCCGGGCGTCCGGGGTTCCCTCTTCAGGTTTCCCCTCTGGAAATGTTGTCCCTTCGGCGTTCGCCGAGCGTCTTTTCAGACCTCGGGGTCCGCCCTGCCGCCCTCCGTCTGAAACTTGTCACAAAAATTTTGGGGTGGCGTCTGCCCCTCAGGGCCCCGGACCCCGGAAGTCTGCTTCCGGACTTCCGTCTCAGTCTCACCGTCCGCGACGGCGAACCTCCTGTGGCCTCTCGCTCCTCGAGCCCCGCTTGCCTTATCTCTGTCGGAGGTCTTCGTCGTGGCCTGACTGCCGTGTACTCTTCCAAGGCCCGTCCGTCCGGAGTTCCGCTCCTGGAATTTCGTGGCAATTTCGTCGCCCCTGACGGCGGATGTCTTCTGGCTTCCCGCCCTCTGACCATTGACTTGGGGACAGCAACCATTGACTTGGGGACAGCAACCAGGGAGCAAAACGTCGAGCACCTTGAGGAGTCAGTGGCCACAGTAGTACACCTGATAAAGCAAGACAAGGTCTCCAAGGATGAGCTCAAGGCGCAGGTTGCAGCATTAACAGATTATATCCAGCAATGGTCCTTAGTAGACGACCTGCCCACCACCTCCACAGCTGCACCGCAGTTGCTCTCCAAAGAACAGATAGATAAACTGGAGAGAAGGAAGAACTTGGAGAAAACCAATGAGGATTGGTTCCGGCAGGTCACATACATCAGAAACATGGGAATCGGCGGGGCTGTGTGGACAGCCAACAAGTTCTTGGACCTAATGTAGTCCCTGGAGAGCACAAAGAGGCTCTGCACCAATTTCTCCACCACCTACGACTCCACCTTCCTAAGAATCGAGGCTATCCTTCAAATGCCTGAGGCCATGTGGGAGGAGAAGCTAGAGCTGAAAAAAGATCACTCGCTAGTGGATGTGTGGCGCAGAGACTTCGACAACCGGAATGAGAGGTTGGAGAAAATCCTGAGCAGAGTGGATCCAGATATTGAGTGGATCAAGGAAATCCGGGCGGAATGCGCCCAATACCTTAAGCTGATGACGGGCTATGATATGCCCACCGTGCAAATGGATCCAGAAAAGATCAGACCATATTTCCAGGAGAAAATGAAGGACAAGATTGCCAGAGAAATCACAACGGAGTTCCTGAGTTTTGCTGCCCACGCCTTCGACCGATCAGAGTTGTTCATGGACCAAGGCTCGAAGTATGATGAAGATTGGAAAAAGCTGGAAGAGAACACTAAGGAATGGAGCTATCAGGCATTACGATGTGAAATCCTCGAGATAGACAAGCTCCAAGCAGTCATCTTCAAACACATAGAACATGCAGCTTCCGAGGAGCAGGAGGACAGCCCAGCCAAAGAAGAAGACCTTCCTGAAGAGTAGCTACAACAAAGGAAACAACAATCAGCTACAGGACGAAAGAGCTATAGTGCCCTCCACAAGAAGACGAAATAGAGAAAGGACAAAAATGTAATTTTTAATTGAGATCTATTTGGGGGTAGGTGAAACCCTATTTTGTAATGAATCTTGGCCACACAATGAGAATGAATCTTGGCCATTCATTTAACTTTTGGAAAACTATAAATAGGGCACTCCTCTCATTTGCAAAAGAGAGTTGAGTTGTTGTAAAGGCATGCTGCTGAAATTTATAAGAAAAGGCATTAACTTGGTGTATTTTCTTGATTTCTCTCATGTTATTTGATTCATTCTCCAATATTAGAAGTTTGACTTAGATCTTATTGCTGTTTAGTTAGCTGTTTTCTTTCTTTGGATAAATCTTAGGAATGTTGTTGGGTGATTGTAAAAATTCCTGCTTTGTTGATGATTCCTTAGTCCATATTTTTTGCTGTTTGCTGATGGTAGATAGCTATGCAAAGTTAGCCTGGACTTGATTTTAAAGCTGTCCCAAACATTTATCTTTTATTCATGCATGTATGTGGTGGATGAAGGATGAAATATCTGCAGCCCTTAGAAGATAGCACAATTTCCATGATACTGTGAAATCCCTGGTTAAGTGGGATATTGTTTTAAGAAATTGTCCATTGCAGGAACTCCATTGTCACTATTCATTGCTAGTTTCAGACTTAGGAACTTTTCCTCTCCTTTGCCCTTTTCCTTTTTTTTTAGTAACTAACCTATGTTAAGGTTCATTGCACATTGTAAAGCCAAATCCAACAACTAGATGGAGTCCAAGATTGTTGTTTGAACCTACAGCCAACACATAATAGCCTTTATCCTAAGAACTCCATTTTAAGATCCAACTTCATGCTTTGTGTCCGCACTTTATATTTTTTGTAAGACCACCTTGTGATTCCAGCAAATCACATCAAACTACTGAGGTATCTAAGCACTGTCATGACCTGACATCCGAGAGACCTTGGGATAGTGTTCTACAATCTGATTGTGGAGTATTGTCTTTCAAGAGAGGTAGTGCACCTACGCACTGCCTGTGTTGAGAAGTGCATAAAAACACCATCAACAAAACCTATCTTGGGTCAAAACATCTTTTATTTGATTAGACAGGTTGGAAAAGTCCCATAATTTTAAAGCATCCTATCTCAGATCCATGTTAGCCAAAGCATCCACAGCTCTGTCTCCCTCTCTAAGAGTATGAAGGATTTTATATTGTTGGAAGAACTGTAACATGCTTTTACAATCATCCAAGAGATCCTTTATTTCCTAGGGTGCTTCAACATTATTGTTAAGATAGTCAATAATAAGTTTGGAATCCCCTTCAATAATCATTTTTTTGTACCCATTATCTCTAAGGTAACCAATTCCAACCCAAACAACATACACTTCATCAAAATTGTTTGTAGTTGTTCCAAGACATTTGTTGTATCCCACCACATAGATGTTGCTTTCATCCCTAACCACTCCTCCGACTCCAACTTCTCTCGGATTCCCTTTTGAGCAGCCATCAAAGTTACATTTCACCCATCCAGGATCAGGGGGAATCCAAACAGTGATTTTTTCATATGATCTATTTTTCCCAATTCACATTATTCAAATCATGGGAAATCCCCTACTACTGCTTTATTCTTAACTCTTGATAGTTAGGCCCTTTCTTAGCCTAGGTGTACTTACAATTATCAACATTTTCTCGAATTTGTCTCCTTATAATCATACACAGATCCTTACTACTCTTAGTTGTATCCTTGAAAACCCTATTGTTTCTTTCTTTCCATAGACCCCAAACCAAAAATGGGGAAACGTATCCCCATAAATCAAGAATTATATTATGGAAGTAGGGGCTAAAGCTCCATCCTTCAACAAACGTTTTGATAGAAGTAGGGAAAACCCAATCAATCTTAAGAGTCTTAAGAACAAAATTCTAGACCTTTTGAGCATAGGGACATTGAAAGAACAAATGCATAATCTTTCTTCATCTTTATTGCACAAATAACATCTATTTTCCAAATACCAACCCATTTTCTTAAGGTTATCCATAGTTAGAATTTTACCATGTATAACTATCCACCAAAAACAGTTAATTTTTGGAATTAAGTTTTTTCTCCACACCTTGATCCAGTTAAATTCCCCCTGATTGATAGGTTGTTGATCCATAGCCTCATAGGATGACTTCACAAAGAACCTTATAGAATGTTTGGTCCAGATCCATTCACCCTTTCTATTTATTGAAAAGAGGTCTGGGATTCCAATCTGATTCTTCAGTAATTCTAACACAACATCCCAATTTGGCTGTCTTTCGCTCCTTAGAACAACATTATTCAAATAATCTTTAAAGTCAATCCATTTGGGTCTCCAGCCATCCCAGTCCAGGTATCTAGAGACCCTTTTACCAATACCTATTTTTAGCCTGATTTTGATTTGTTGGAGGTCCTCCATGGCTGATAAAGGGGGATTGGTGAACCAAACATCCTCCCAGAAATTAGTGCTCAGTCCATTACCAACCCTAACTTTTTCTCCTCTATTCAGGATTCCTCTAATTTTTAGAAAATTATTTCAAAAGACAAATCCATAGGGAAGCTCCTTTTTCCTGATGAAACAACTAGCTTCTTTATTGTTTAAGTATTTGGCCATGATGATCTGTACCCAATATTTTTCCCCTTCTAAAAGAAACCATCCCATTTTAGCCACTAGGCATTTATTAAACTTTTTTAATCTGTGAATCCCTAGCCCTCCTTCCCTCTTTGGAGTACACACAATTTCCCATCCAACAAGAGCCATTCTTTTCCTTTCTTCCACTCTAGACCATAAGAATCTCCTTTGGATTGATTCAATTTTGTCTGCTATGTAGGTGTGAATATTGAAAATAGAAAGGTAATAGACATGTATATTCTGAAGAGAATCCTTTAAGAGCTTAATCTTACATGCAAAACTTAGTAGTTTAACCTTCCATCCAACTAGTTTCTTTTGAATTTTCTCCACAATATAATTCCAATAGTGTCTATTAGGATTTCGAGAAATTAGAGGTAGTCCCAAATAAGTAGCAGGCAAGTCTTCATCTTGACATCCAAGGATGTTTTTAACTTTGTCTTTCACCTCCTGACTGGTATTAAAAAAGTAGATTTTTCTTTTTTGATAATTTATGAACTAGCCCGAGAGTTTAGCATATTGATTAAGAATAGCTTTCCATTGCTTTGATTCAACAATAGAAGCTTCCCCCATAAGAATAGTTTCATCGAAAAATTGTTGATGTGAGGCAGGGGGTAAAGAGGAAGCAACACAAAAACCTTTTAAATTTTTATTAGCCAACTTTTTCTATATATTTCTCCCTAAAGCTTCAACAACAATAACAAACAAGTAAGATGATAATAGGTCCCCCTGTCTCAGACACCTTCCTGAAGAGAAAAAAACTTGAGGATCCCCATTCACCAAGACAAAGTACTTCAGGTTAGTAACACAAGCTCTAATAAAACTTAGGAATTTTCTATTGAATCCAATTTTTTCAAGAGCAACGAAGAGGAAGTTTCGAGAAACATGATCATATGCTTTAGAGATATCTAATTTCAGAACCATACCCTATTTTTTGTTATGGTCCATAGAGTGCAGCACCTCATGTGTAAAAATTGCTACATCCAATATTTATCTTCCTTGAACAAAACCCTTCTAATTAACAACAATCATTTTGTTCATAATAGATTTCAACTTGTTAACCATGATTTTAGAACAAATCTTATAAGTAGTGTTACACAAACTTATTGGTCTATAGTCATTCATAGAAGCAACACCAATAGATTTGGGAACTAAGGTGATAAAGGTAGTATTCATCTAGTTTAGGATCCTTCTAGATCTAAAGAAATCCCTTACGACATTGAAGAGGTATAGAGAGACAATTTCCCAAAAGACCTAGAAGAAGCTTGGGGGGGATCCATCTAGTCTTGGTGGTTTAAAAGCACCAAAAGAGAAGATATCCTCCTTCAATTCATCCATTGACATGGCCTTAGATAAATATTTTAAATCCTGATCCGTGATCACCTTAGGAATGATCGTCAGAAATTCATCCAGCTCTAAGATATCAAATTCAGGAAATTTAGGAAGATTTGAAAAGAAGGAAACAACCTCTCTAGCTATGTCCTCTTCACAGTCAGGTCTTGTCCCATTGGAGGTGGTTAGAAATCCAATCCTACTTCTTCCTCTATGCTTCAAAACATATTGATGAAAAAACTTAGTATTTCTATCTCCTTCTCTTAACCATTAGATTTGAGATTTTTGTTTCTAGAAGATTTCTTCTTTTTTGTTTATTTTATACCATTGCACTCTCAGCTCCCTCTCTTTGGTACAAATCTCCTCATCAACAATTCCAACTTCCATAAGTTCTTGGATCTCTTTAATTTTCAGGTTTAAGTCTTTCTTATTGGTAAAGATATTCCCAAACATGTACTTGTTCCATCCCTTAGCTTTTTCTTTGACTCTTTTCAGTTTTTTAGTTAGTTTAAACATAGGAGTACCATCACAAGGTAAATTCCACCACTCAATTAAATATTTGAAGTCTAGATGGAGCGACCACATTATTTCGTACTTGAAGGGGTAAGGCCTCTTAGTCATTTTATCATCCCATTTCAAAAGGAGAGAACTATGATTAGACCCTATTCTTGGAGAAGCAGTAAGGGAAAGATTTTGTAATATTTTCTAGTTAGAGGAGATAAAAAATTTGTCTAGTTTAACTTGTATCAAGTGAGTACCCTATCTTCTATTGGACCAAGTAAAGAGCGCTCCAATCAGAGGAATATCCATTAACCCAATTGAGTCAAGGAACATCAAAAGATCCATCATGCTATCAAAGAAATCAGTTAAGCCTCCACTTTTTTCTGATGGGTATAATGGGGAGTTAAAGTCTCCTCCCAACATCCATAGCTCATCTTTACTATTAGTGATAATTCCTTCCAACATATTCCAGAGATTAAGCCTATCTAATCTTGAATTGGGGCCATAAATATTGACCATATTCCAGTTAATCAAGGTATCCCTATCTTCCAAACTGATTAAGAGACTATTTTTGTTTTGTACTTCAACCTTCCAGAAAACCTAGAGGAATTCCAACACGTAGCAATCCCTCCCAAAGTACCCTCCGCATCACTAACTTCAAAACCTTCACCAAGCCAAAGCCATTTTAGCACTTTCTCGAAGCTCTCCTTTTTCATTTTAGTTTCTTGGATCAAAAGGATATTTGGTTTTACTTCAGCCAAACAAGCCTTTAGTACACACTATTTCTAGGAGCCATTAAGACCCCTAATATTCCAAGACAGAATACACATTTTTACAAAAAAAGAAGAAGTATCAGGCCGATACTGCTTAGGGTGGGAGAAAGACTCCCTTATTTCTTTTTTTGTTTTATTCCCTGCCAAAGAATCAAGAGTCCTCTTCTTACCAGCTACCACATCTCTTGTTACAGTTTCTTTGTTTCTTGATTCTTTTAATTGCGGTCTACCCACTTTATTGTTTCCACCTACATCTAGTTTTTTCTTTTTCCTTGATTTAGTATTTATCCAATCTTTCTCATTTTAACCTTCTAGTGTGTTATCCTCCCCTAGATTTAGGTCTGTTATCAAGGTTTTAGAGGAAGGGGTCATTGGCATTTACAATCTCTCCATCTTCTAGTAGCTCACCTTGATGTTCTCCAGTCTTCTGGTCTTTAGGTGAGGAGGAAACATAGTCCTCCATACCTAAACCTTGTTCAAAAATATTCTCCATTGAAGGTTTGGAGGGGAGCACAATAGTTGTTTCCCCCACAAACATCCCTTTCGAGTTCTCCTTTAGCGTTTCCTCTTTTTTGCCTAGGTTCTCCTCCTCTTGTGCTTGTGGAGGGGGAATGGCCTTTTCAGAGAACATCAAGTCTTTATTTGATATTTGGGTTCCTTGCTCCTTTAAAATGTTAATAGGAGCAACATTCTTCAAAGGAGAATTATGTTTTGTTTCAATTTGTGGCATCTTTGATTCCAGAGGTGCAATATTACAGGCATCCTATAAGTGCCCAAACTTATGGCACCCTTGGCAGAACACCATTGATTTTTCATATTCTAACATGGTTGAACCCATCTTCCAAACTTTGATTTTAGAGTCACAGAGGTGGGTAAAATTGTGTTAATTGCCACATTAACACATATTCTAGCATAAACTAGACGAGATTTTTGAAGAGTGACTTTTTCCATTGTGACTAGGTTGCCAAAAGAATCAACAATACCCTTAAAGACATTCTGGTTCCAGAATTCCAGTGGCAACCTAGGGAGTCTGACCCAAGTAGAGGCAGCTTTCCCCAAATCCGCAGAGGCATCAAACCCAGGTTTCCACTTACATAGAGACAAGATATTCTTAAAGGTTCTATCAAAGGCCCACGATCCATGTGTGACCACCTTTATCATATCTTTAGAAATAATAAAGGTGAATAAAAAAAGGCCTTTAGGCATTACACTAACAGAAAGACTTCCCTTGAGATTCCAAGTGTCATTGGCCCAATTGCGCACCTCATCAATATTGGGGCAGTCAACAAAAAACTTCCCAAGCAAGGATAGCTTCAAACCCTCCAAGGCATCATTTAAGAATGCATCTGGGATGTCCACTTCGTCCCACTCAATAGTAAAAAATGTCAAAAAGGAATCCTGAGTTGCCTTAGTCGAAGCCTTTCTCCAACTAGCTTTTCCACATAGGATGCAGAGCTGTCACCCATGAGCAGTGTTACCAATTTTTTGCTTCCCGCACAAATTAGTGAAGTTTTAAGGGGGAATTATTTACTGGGGTGTAAAAATTTTGATGTCAAGTTATCCAATGAACTTTTTTTTTCAGAATAAAAGAATGTTTTAGGATTGATTTGTCAAAGTCATTCAAACAGTTTAGATTAAACTATTGAACAATCCTAACAAAACAAAGGCTAAACAAGTTTCATTGGGAGAAAAAACATTCAAGCTAAGTTATTCAACTACAGTGATTGTTATTGTTGATTATCAAAAATACATTGTAGATATAAGAGCAGGAATGCAAATAATCATTCATTTTGATTGCAGAACATGTGTTCTAAACAATGGGAATTTCATTGTTTCAAATTATGTAATTGAAACAAATTCAGATTGGTACACAAGCCATTACATATCATAAACAATTGATTTATTAAGAGATATTTTTCTGTAATCCCACACAAGCCGTGGGTAGACTAAGTTGACCGGATTCAACAAGAACTACAAACTATACAACTGAAGAACAACTAAGAAGTGAAACATGAAGAAGGAGGTCATGTCCTCATTGCCTTAAGGGTCATTGTAGGGTTGACTCATTACTCTCCAGCTTGGTCTTCAACACTTTCAGTCTCTAGCTCCACTGCTCCTCAATTCCATAATGTGCAGTTGGTGGAAAATTTTTGTTAGAGCTCAAGTCATGAGATCCAAGAACATGTTCAATTCAAAAAAGATATAATTTGTGCTCATTATCAAATCAAGTCAACTTAGACAAATATCTGAGAGATAAATGAAAACTGCCAAGTCAAATCATCATGAGAAATCATTCAATCCACTTTTTTTTACTAACTTGTTTGCTTCATTTGCAAATACAGGAAAATTTTTGTTGCTGATTTTTGAATTTCAATATGAGGGGATAAAATATGGCTCCCACAAGGGTAGAGCCTAGATAATTTAAAGTTTTGTGCAGTGAATTCAACATCAGATCAATAAGTTGTTTTATAAGTTCTTGAGAATGGTCTCAGAGTTCAAGAAATAATTGTATTACTAGAATATATTTTCCAGACATAAATAGTTGTTCTTTATTCAAGAAAGTAAATCATTTGATTTGAGGAACAAATAAATTCATCAAGTAAGCAGGAATCAACACAAATAAAAAATCACATTGTTATCATACTATGTCTGAATTCTGACTTTTATCAGTTATTATTTAATCATCTGTTGCAACTGTTAAAAGGTATTACATAATCATAGATGGAGTTTGATATGAAGGTCAAATACAGTGTGTTTTGCATGCTCTGTTAAGATTCAGAATACCAAGGTAATTGAAAATTCAACAGAAGAGAAAGAATAATTTCTTTCAACATTTTTATATAAGGAAAGCTGTAGAAATGTTTGTTGAACATAAGGCAGAAACTAAAATATTCATGTAAATATCTCAAAGCCATGACCCAAAAGCTCAAGATAGGGAGTTTTCTCTTGATTGACATTGAAAAGGAAAAACACAATTGAGAGTAAAACACCCAACAGAGATTTTTTTCATAGCCGCAACCTGTTTTTACAAGTGGCTTTGTATTTTACAAATGAAGGTTTTATGAAGGCATAAATATTGAAAAGAATTTTTTGTAGCTTATTCTTGAAAACTAAAATGCCCATTTTCCAAAAATGAAGGAAAATGACAGAGGACTACAGGATTCATAAAGATCCAGTGAAAAGAAAAGAAATTCAACATCTTCCATTCACAAGGCACCAATATTTTTGAAGTTTACGATCTATCAATGAAAATCTTTATAACAATAATAGATAAAAGACAGTGATTTCCATGAGGAAAGGTGTGTATGACAAGATTCAACAACAATTTGAGGGTTTACAAATAAATGTTTACATAAACGCATAATTTCATCATCATTTTTGCACAGGAAATTGGAGTAGTCAAGTTTTCTTTCGTAGATTTAACTGAAAATCTTAGAAAAACCATAATAAGCAAAAGTTTTGAGATACAAAGGGGAGAAATGATGAATTATTTCGTAGTAAAGAAGAAGACCCAGCATTCTGTATGCAAAGGAAACTCTTGTAATGTAGAAAATCCAACATAGATCTCATATAGAAAACTCCAGAAGGCTCGAATCATTACTCTCCATGGCGGCACCTAGAATGATGAGAGAAATAAAACACAATAGAAAAGCAACATTTTACAAAAATAAAAAGATGAACAGTAGCATAGCCACAACCTTTAAGCTTGAAAAGTTTTTCAAAACAAGGAGAAGACTTCCAGATTTGAGTAAATCAAAACTCACCTTCAGATTTCAGCATTGAATCTACCAAGAAACCTTCAAGAAGCAGTATAAAGACAAAGTCTTCCATCTGAAAGATCAGACCAGAGGTATCCATGGCAGCCAGGAACAAAGAACACAACAAAAAGACAAGATTCACATTAAAATACATTAAGAAATGTGTAAGGCTATGCCTGAGAGCTTTCAAAAGCTTTCAAATGGAGGAAATTTTTTCCAGATCTAACTTACCATACATGGAATCTTCAAAATCTCAAGAGAAAAGCTTCATAATGACGCAAGATTGGTAAGCTTCACAAACCCCTATGGTGGCGGCCTCCTCTCACAACATGAGTTTCCAACAGCAAGAAGAATAAAAATAAAAATGAATCTCTAGCTTTTGTTTTAGGGTCAAAACCCTAAAAGATGCGTTGGAGGAAAGGCATTTTTTTCCTTTAAGGTTTTAAATTTTTTGTTTAAAGCTTCATTCACTTCTTTTGTGCGTGGCATTTCTTATGCCTTTCATTTTTTTTTAATTCTTCTAAGTTTTCATAAAGTAAGCCAAATGAAGCCTTTATATTTGGCTTTATTAAAACTTTTATTTTACATTTAAATACAAATTTGTATAACTTTATTTAAGTGATTAATATTAATCACTTTAAATAAAATTTATTTATAAAATGTAAAATAAAGATAGGACTTTATTTATTTTTGCATTTAATTCAAGTGTAAATCTTTATTTTAAATGGTAATTATAAATCATTTAAAATAAATGATATTTTGAATGCAAAATAAATGATCATTTGAATGCAATTTCAAATGATGGGATAATTCAAAAGGGAATCAAATGGAGTATTAAAAGCCTTGCATAAATCATGGAGAGGTTGAGAAATTTGTGCCAACACATGGAGGAAAATCAAGAGTTTGAGGCACTTAATGGACAGTTCTATATCAGTTTTGAACTCCATTTGACTTGACTTGAGTCAAGGAGTGAAATTGGGTATATTACATCATGTTACATTCAGTTATGGTCCTGATTTGGAGGGATTTTCATTTGCATATGACCCACAAGGTTGTTGAGACTTTCACAACTCTTGGTGGAGTTATTTTTCATGCCTTGTTTGGAGGAGAAGATGGACAACACATCAGACTTTTGGAGCCAAGATTCAAATTCGAATTTTGGAGACTTTTCCTATAAGTCTATCTTATCTCTCATTTCTCAAGGCTAGTTTTGAGTTTGGAGATTGTAGGAGAAAATTATTCCTTGCTTTGTAACTCATTTTCTTGTGAGTTCTACAGATTTGTAATCCAAATATCTCCTAGTTTTCAATAAAGAAGCTCATTTTCCTTCTCAATTCTGTCTTTTGCAAGTATTGTGTGTAAGATTTTAGGATAAATTTTGTGATTTCCATGAAATCCTTCTTTTAGTCTTATTATTTCAATGTCTTGTTTAGATTCAGTATGTTATAGTGCATGTCATTGACTGTGTTTCTTACATTTGTTGATGCTTGTTATGAAAACATTATTGTTTTCTTTCAAACAAACTTCAATAATAGAAGCCGATCAAGTGAAGTAGTTATGCAAAACATATTTGATTGACCTGTGAATCCTTTAGTTTCAAGTTGAGTTATCTTGTGAGATTTTAAAAGCATTCAAATCATTTACAGTTGGTGAATCACCTTTTTCTAGATTTAGTATTTGCTTTATCCTTCTATCCTTTACCTCTGTTTACAAACCAGATTTACAAGAAAATCCAAAGGGAACCAGCCCAAAACCTGGAGGTCTATTCTCACCATAGGATACCCACAGCCTGAGAATAGTCCCACGTGCACAAGATTTATTGAGTTTTTTAACTTATCTCCGGGTGCAAATCCTTGTGTTAATAATTTTGGTATGCCCAGTGGGACCTTGAGTTCATTATCAGTTCAAAAAGACCTTCATGTTGCTATTGTTTTGGTGTGAGCAAAATTATTCTAAGCCTTTGGAGGAAAAATTTATATACACCTGGTGGCTCTGAGCTCAAATATACTGGTTTCAACAGTCTATATGTTGGTATGTTCTAGAAAAATCTTTTAATTCTTATTTCCAGCTCTTTGAATGAATAGAAATGTCAAGCTTTCATGAAAATGCATGCTTTCACCCCCCATATGATGAGAACATTGCCCCTACACCTTATCAACCTTATTTAACCAACCACAATATTGGTTTTAATCCAAATAGCCCTGCTACAACAAGTAACTAGCATGCACATCATGCTTATCACTGACCCACCCATTCCTAAGAAGTTCATATCATTCCAAATCAGCATGTTGTGGAGTTAAGTGATATAAAAGGCCTATTGCAAGCCTTTGGCAATGAGAAACAAGTGTTACAACAAACTTTACAAGATTATACTGATCAGATAGATGAGATCAATAAAAGCTTAGATCAATAGCAAGATGAGTGGGCTTATCAAGCCTACCTCCATGAACAAGAAGAGTTGGATCTTCAAGCCCAACTTCATAGGTAGGAATTGGAGGCACAAGGAAGGTAGTTTGCAAGTCTCTTTGCAAAGGAGTTAATTGCACAAAAAGAAAGATATGAGCAGAAGCTCACAAAGTTAGAAGCACAATCATTTTCTCCTCCTTCATTAAAAGAATCTATATATCTCCAAGAGGTTCAGCCACCAAGTACCTTTCCAAACCTATTCTTCGGTAAATAATTTCCTTTGTTCAACACCATGTGTTTCATACAAAATCAGCCCATATGTGAGCAGGTTCAGCTTGCAATATCTTAGGAGAGCTGTTATATTGAGCATAATAAGCTAGAACACAAGTTATAGAGAAAGAAATTAGTGATCAACCTAAGGTTTTGCATAGTTTGTTCAATGAACTTCCACTCTTCTTTGAAGAGCAGGAGGTTGTACAATGTTCAATGCCAGCAAATTAGTTGGAATGACAAAATGAAGATATAAAGGAAGGTAAGGTTGAAGGTACTAATGATCAAGTTTTCAATTTCCTATTTTATGAACTCCCTTATTTTTTTGATCAAAATAAAGAAAGCATGCCCATGTCAATGCCAAATCAAGTTCATGAGCAATATCAAGGATAAGAAGAAGTTGATCAAATTGAACAAGTTCCCAGATCAGAGCAGATGATTCAAAGAGATTCATCAAGTATGGAGAGGAGTTGCAATTATATCAAAATCAGTACTATTTTGTTGAAAACTGAAGAAGATTTGGAGGAAGATTCCTTTTGGGCTGATTTGGAAGGTTTTTGCTCAACCTTGGATATTAAGGAAATGCCTATTAAAGTGGAAATTCATGATCAACAAGAGAAGGATGAGCAAGAAATTATGGTTTTGCTTGAACCACATGAACTAGTTCTTTCCAATCAACAGAAGGAGGTTCAAGAAGCAGTTCATCAACTTGAGATCAGTAGGGAGAGTTCAGGATTTATTCACACAAAAGGGTGTCCTATAAGGCATCTTGTTCATTTGGAAGCCAAGAAGACAACACAAAACAAACTTGCACCCAAGCATGCAGCTTTGATAAAAGAACAACATGCTCAACTTGCTTATGCTCCATCAAGCAGTAGTATATATGAGCAAAAGGAAGAGGTAATCCACCTTGTCTTCATTCTTGAAGCAATAATGCAACTATTTGTATGACATCTCTTCATTTCTCAGCTTCTCTCAGTTGTTCATCAACATTTAATGCATCCTAAGTTTGGAAGAAAAGGAAGTTATTTCACCCAACCAGTTAATGGGTTTTTTTGACTAGCTTCTTTGTTGGTTAGGGTAGGTTAGAGTAAATTTCAGTTAGGTTTTAGGTTTTTTCCCTAAGTATTTTTTTTGCACAATTAGTAGTTTACTTTGAGTTTTGCTGGGGAGAAATGGAGAAAATAAAAGCACTGTTGTTACTAGTCATAGTTCAATGAAATAGACACCTCTTATTCATAACATGGAATAGAGCTTCAATGTCATGAACAACAAATGTATATCCCATGGAACTATAACTGGTCAAAACAAAGTTACAAGCAGTTACAATAGAATGAGTAAACTCCGTACATTTTTTTTGAGTCTGAGAAGGGCTAATAAGCAAGGAAAACGACCTATTTTGTTTAGGAGGAAAACACCCCTGAGAGGTCGCTAGAAATGTTACCAATTTTTTGCTTCCCACACAAATTAGTGAAGTTTTAAGGGGGAATTATTTACTGGGGTGTAAAAATTTTGATGTCAAGTTATCCAATGAACTTTTGTTTTCAGAATAAAAGAATTTTTTAGGATTGATTTGTCAAATTCATTCAAACAATTTAGATTAAAATGTTGAACAATCCTAAAAAACAAATGCTAAACAAGTTTCATTGGGAGAACAAACATTCAAGCTGAGTTATTCAACTACAGTGATTGTTACTGTTGATTATCATAAAGACATTGCAGATATAAGAGCAGGAATGCAAATAATAATTCATTTTGATTGCAGAACATGTGTTCTAAACAATGGCAATTTCATTGTTTCAAATTATGTAATTGGAACAAATTCAGATTGGTACACAAGCCATTACATATCATAAACAATTGATTTATTAAGAGATATGTTTCTATAATCCCACACAAGTCGTGGGTAGACTAAGTTTACTGGATTCAACAAGAAGTACAAACTATACAACTGAAGAACAACTAAGAAGTGAAACATGAAGAAGGAGGTCATGTCGTTATTGCCTTAAGGGTCATTGTAGGGTTGACTCATTACTCTCCAGCTTGGTCTTCAACACTTTCAGTCTCTAGCTCCACTGCTCCTCAATTCAAGAACTTGTAGTTGGTGGAGAAGATTTGTTAGAGCTCAGGTCATGAGATCCAAGAACATGTTCAATTCAATAGAGATATAATTTGTGCTCATTATCAAATCAAGTCAACTTAGAAAAATATCTAAGAGATAAATGAAAAATGCTAGGTCAAATCATCATGAGAAATCATTCAATCCAATTTTTTTTACTAACTTGTTTGCTTCATGTGCAGATACAAGAAAAGTTTTCTTGCTGATTTTTGAATTTCAATATGAGTGGGGATAAAATGTGGCTCCCACAAGGGTAGAGCCTAGCTCATTTAAATTTTTTTGCAGTGAATTCAACATGAGATCGATATGTTGTTTTATAATTTACTGAGAATGGTCTCAGAGTTCAAGAAATAATTGCATTACTAGAATGTATTTTCCAAGCATAAACAGTTGTTCTTTATTCAAGAAAGTAAATCATTTGATTTGAGGAACAAATAAATTCATCAAGTAAGCAAGAATCAACACAAATACATAATCACAATGTTATCATACTATGTCTGAATTCTGACTTTTATCAATTATTATTTAATCATCTACTACAGATGTTAAAAGTTATTACATAATCACAGATGGAGTTTGATATCAAGATCAAATACAGTGTGTTTTGCATTCTCTATTAAGATTCAGAATACCAAGGTAATTGAAAATTCAATAGAAGAGAAAGAATAATTTCTTTCAACATTTTTATATAAGGAAAGCTACAGAAATGTTTGTTGAACATAAGGCAGAAACTGAAATATTCATGCAAATATCTCAAATCCATGACCCAGAAGCTCAAGATAGGGAGTTTTCTCTTGAACGACATTGAAAAGGAAAAACACAGTTGAAAGTAAAATACCCAACAGAGATTGTTTGCATAACCATAGCCTATTTTTACAAGTGGCTTTGTATTTTACAAATGAAGGTTTTATGAAAGAAAAAATTTTGAAAATAATTTTTTGTAGCTTATGCTTGAAACTAAAATGCCCATTTTCTAGAAATGAAGGAAAATGACAGAGGACTATAGGATTCATAAAGATAATCCAGTGAAAAGAAAAGAAATTAAACATCATCAACATCTTCCATTCACAAGGCACCAAGATTTTTGAAGTTTACAGTCTATCAATGAAAAGATTTATAATAATAACAGATAAAAGGCAGTGATTTCCATGAGGAAAGGTGTGTATGAAAAGTTTCAACAACTATTTGAGGGCTTGCAGAGAAATGTTTATAGAAACGCAAAATTTCATCATAATTTTTGCACAAGAAATTGGAGCAGTCAAGTTTTCTTTTGCAAATTTAACTGAAAATCTTAGAAAAACCATAATAAGCAGAAATTATGAGATACAAAGGGGAGAAATGATGAATTCTTTCGCAGTAAAGAAGAAGACCCAACATTCTGTATGCAAAGGAAACTCTTGTAATGCAGAAAATCCATCATATATCTCATATAGAAAACTCTAGAAGGCTCGAATCATTACTCTCCATGGCAGCACCCAGAATGTTGAGAGAAATAAAACACAGCAGAAAAGCAACATTTTACAAAAAGAAAAAGATGAACAATAGCATAGCTGCGGCCTTTAAGCTTGAAAACCTTTTCAAAATAAGGAGAAGACTTCCATATTTGAGTAAATCAAAACTCACCTTCAGATTTTAGCATTGAATCTACCAAAAAACCTTTAAGAAGTAGTATAAAGACAAAGTCTTCCATTTGAAAGATCAGACGAGAGGTATCCATGGTGGCCAGGAACAAAGAACACAACAAAAAGACAAGATTCACATTAAAATACATTAAGAAATGTGTAAGGCTATGCTTGAGAGCTTTCAAAAGCTTTCAAATGGAGGAAAAAAATCCAAATCTAACTTACCATACATGGAATCTTCAAAATCTCTAGAGAAAATCTTCATAGTGGTGCAAGATGCAGAGATTGGTAAGCTTCACAAATCGCCATGGTGGCGGCCTCCTCTCATAGCACGAGTTTCCAACAACAACAAGAATGAAAATAAAATGAATGTCTAGCTTTTGTTTTAGGGTCAAAACCCTAAAAGATGCATTGGAGGAAAGGCAATTTTTTCCTTTAAAGTTTTAAAGTTTTTGTTTAAAACTTCATTCACTTCTTTTGTGTGTGGCATTTCTTATGCCTTTCATTTTTTAAAATTCTTCTGAGTTTTCATAAAGTAAGTCAAATGAAGCCTTTATATTTGGCTTTATTAAAACTTTTATTTTACATTTAAATACAAATTTGTATAACTTTATTTAAGTGATTAATATTAATCGATTTAAATAAAATTTATTTATAAAATGTAAAATAAAGATAGGACTTTATTTATTTTTGCATTTAATTCAAGTGTAAATCTTTATTTTAAATGGTAATTATAAATCATTTAAAATAAATGATATTTTGAATGCAAAATAAATGATCATTTGAATGCAATTTCAAATGATGGGATAATTCAAAAGGGAATCAAATGGAGTATTAAAAGCCTTGCATAAATCATGGAGAGGTTGAGAAATTTGTGCCAACACATGGAGGAAAATCAGGAGTTTGAGGCACTTAATGGACAGTTGTACATCAGTTTTGAACTCCATTTGAATTGGCTTGAGTCAAGAAGTGAAATCGGGTATATGACATCATGTTACATTTAGTTATGGTCCTTATTTGGAGGGATTTTCATTTGCATACGACCCACAAGGTTGTTGAGACTTTCACAACTCTTGGTGGAGTTATTTTTCATGCCTTGTTTGGAGGAGAAGTTGGACAACACATCAGACTTTTGGAGCCAAGATTCAAATTCGAATTTTGGAGACTTTTCCTATAAGTCTATCTTCTCTCTCATTTCTCAAGGCTAGTTTTGAGTTTGGAGACTGCAGGAGCAGATTATTCCTTGCTTTGTAACTCATTTTCTTGTGAGTTCTACAGATTTGTAATGCAAACATCTCCTAGTTTTCAATAAAGAAGCTCATTTTCTTTCTCAATTCTGTCTTTTGCAAGTATTGTGTGGAAGCTTTCACTACAACAGAACATGACAATAACACCTAAAATAGCGCCAGATTTCAATGTATTTCAGTCCACAATTTGGGTGAGCTAGCCAATGCCAAACTCGACGCAAACAGGCATGATCATCTTAGTGCCAACATTTACGTTGAATTTGGTGCCAGAATTAACGCCGGAAGTAGTGCCAAAATTAACGTCAGAAAATCATAGCGCCCCCATTAGCGCCATGAAATAGCACCAAAAATAACACCTTTGTTTACGCCTAAAATAGCGTCAAAAATAGCGTCAAAAATAGCGCCTAAATTAGCACCCAATTAGGCTTCCGGTTTTGCTTCCAGTTTTGCTTCTGGTTTTGCTTGTAGTTTTGCTTCCCCTTTTGCTTCCAGTTTTGCTTCCAATTTTGCTTCCAAGTTTGCTTCCAGTTTTTCTTCCAAGATTGCTTCTAATTTTGCTTCCATTGTTGCTTCCTTTTTTGTGTCTAAAAATGCTTCTTGTTTTGCTTTCATTTTTGCTTCTAAAAATGCTTCTTGTTTTGCTTCCTTTTTTGCTTCTAAAAATGCTTCTTGTTTTGCTTCCTTTTTTGCTTCTAAAATGCTTCTTGTTTTGCTTCCTTTTTTGCTTCTAAAAATGCTTCTTGTTTTGCTTCCTTTTATTAATTTAATATGTTTTATTTTAATTTAATTAGTTAAATATATCGTGCGTCTTAAATAATTTCAATTTAATTAGTTAAATATATTGTTCCTCTTAAATAACTCATATAATTATAGACTAAGTAATTTAATTATTGAATTCATATGATTAAATAACAAGAAAATTACCCACGAAATAGACTAATTAATTTAATTATTTAACTCATATGATTAAATAACAAGACAATTATCCATGACATTTTTGTATTGCTTGTAAAGATAAAAAAGTACATCTATTGTTCAGTGTTATTACCCACCAAAATTCCACAGCAAATGACAAAAACCAGAGGCACCTTAACATGCAGATTAAAACATTAAATAAACCCCGTAACTGTTTAATAGTAAAATCCTTACAAAAAATAACCACCATTAACAGTGTTCATAGTTACACGCTTTAATACAACAAAATCAGACACAAACAAACATGAACAGTCTCAACGAGCTCCACCCGAACCCAACGAATGCTTGGCTACCTCCTCCAGAGGCTTCTTCTTCCGCCACTTCCCCGAATTCTTCTTCTGGCACTTTCCATCCGAGTGTTCGATGAAGAGTTTGAGCGCTTTCCATCCCAAATGCACTTCCTCACGACAACGAGCTTTGTATTTTCCTTTGGGCCAGTGAATAAAAGGTTTGAGCCCTGGTCTCCAATAGAGCTCCTCAATTTCATCATCTACCAGTCCTTCAAAATAATCTAAACCTACACCTAGAACCGCCCATTCGAGAATGTTCTCCATGTCTACCAGAAAATATTCATGCACAATTTTCAGCATCACCATCCTCACCATTTCCTCTGGTTCACCTAAATCCAAGCCCCATGCCGCAATTAAGGATTAAACGTCCATGTTGGTTCGGTATCTATGTGTCAGATAGTCGAAATCCCTGCCACAAATCATTTTTGCACACTGCACTAGCCGATCATCGTGAACAAGGAAAAGGCCCTGCAATCATTTTCCGGACGCCTCTCCATAAAACGGGTCCAAAGATCTTCGTGACTGGAAGGTGAAATTGGCTTCCATTTCTCTTGAGCGTTGCCACCATCAAAGTTTGTTGCAGAGTTTTTCTCGACCCTTTCCAATGCAATTAACACATCTTAATCGATGGCTTGCATTTAACACCATCTTGGATTGCCCATACTTTCTATTAATGAAGTATTATTTCACCACCGCCCACCCCTACCTTCGCTTGTCATGTCAAACCTACTTCACTTGATTTTCCACCTTGTTCATTTAAGGTGTTGTCCGCTAACTTAACACCTCTAAAATCCTTCAACCTAAATTCCCCCATTTCACCAAAATTTAAAGCCCATTTAGATAAGACAATATATGCTTCCACATTACCACCTCTTTTAATGTGGCTCACCGCAAAACTTTCAATTACGTTTTGGAGGTGCCAAGCATTAATTTTACCTTTCATCACCGCCTGAACTATTATTGTAACATGATCATCATCTATAATTAAAACAAGTGAGTCAAATATCTATAATTTAATTGAATTTGACAACATCCATCCTGAGCAGCAAATTAAAATCATCATACGTAATAAATATCCATCCAAAAATCATCAACCACTTTTAATATATATAAATTGACAAGTCAATACTGATAATATCATCATCATATATAACTAAAGCAAGTGAAATTCAAATATGCCAGTACATCAAAAACATGTCAAAATGATACGTCCAACAGTCGACATAAGTGAAAATGATACATGTACAAATGATATAAATAAAATTGATAAATTATGTAACTCAAATAGATACAAGTCAAGATGATACATGTCCAAATGATATAGTGAAAAATTGAAAATGATACATGTCAATATGATACAACTCAATAATATAGTAATTGTAGGCCATTGAAATGATACATATGATAGTAACCATGAAAAGAGTCATCATAACGATATATCAACAATGATCCATGATGTAGTCTATATGATCATGAATGTCACTAGTTACTATCACCAATTGTCTCATCATCATCATCACCATCGTGATCATCATCATCATCATCATCATCATTATCGTCATCGTCGTCATCATCGTCATCATCATTGTCATCGGCCTCGATGTCTTCCGCATCTGCGTCATCATCATCCTCTACCATGTGATCTATACAGGAAAAGCCAATATTTTGTGGATTTATATCATGTTGAGGATCATATTGATCTTCTAGAAGACCTATGTTCTGCAAAATAAAAACATTTAGAATGAAAAGTAATTAGTTATTTAATGCAATAATTTATTTTTTAGTTATATATCTAATATTACAACATATGAGATGAAACCATAATCATATTACATCATAACAAAGTGCACATACCATAATAAAATTTCAAATTCCCTAGCTAATACTTGAGATTGAGATTGTTAACCTTGAGAGAGTATCACTGGGCCAAAGGAATTTGATATGGCTATTATTTTCAAAGACTTCAAGTGGGATATACTCTGCATTGACGCCATTCCTCAATCTTTGCTTGATGGAATCAAGGGATGGCTGAACTCCATGGATATAAAGTATTATGAAAGCAGAATGAAATTGAACTGGTGGCCAATTTTGAAGAGTATTACTAATGATCCAGATAAATTTTTTGAAGATGGTGGTTGGGAATTTTTGAATATGGAAGCTAGTGATTCTAATTCTGATAATTCAGAAGAGTGAGATCAAGGTTATGAACCCTCTGATGTAGAGGAGGAATCAGAATCAGATTTCATGTAGCCACCATCAAGAGTGTTACAAGCCAACAAGATGCAGGGAATTCTTATATAAGGATAATATTCAATGTTGCAGGTACCAACTTTAATGCCAACTACAATGGAAACATTCAAATTCCCTAGCAATATTTATGTTAAGGAAATTTCCTTTAGATGCAAGGATTCAAAGCACATCAACCATGTGGTACAGATGATTAAATCCTAGAGACAATCTGTAGTAATGAAAGAGTCTAAAAAGGTAGAGAGAGCTACATTGGTGACTTAGGAGAAACTTTAGCTTTCAAAAACAAATCCAATTAGGCTGGCAAATGTGTGGATCAGGCCAACATTTGGTGGAAGAGGAAGAAAGATGACTACTAGATTTCGGTATTCAACCATGAGAGCAGAAGAGAGAGTTGATATCATGTATCAAAACATTAAGCATGCATTCTTCCAGCTAGTGGAGAAGGAGATGATTACTTTGCTTCATTTTCATTTGCATAACCATATCATGGCATGGGAACCAAGAAGACCAAGGATGTCCAGTTTTATGTGGAGGTAATGGATGTGGTCCAAACTTTAGGAGGGGCAAGAGGGTCAATGTATGATCTTGATGAAATTGAGGAAGAAAAGCAAGAGAGGGACAGGAAAAATAAAATCAATACAGAGTTTCAAGGATTTGTCAAAGTGAGTAAGAGAGCTTATATGGGAGCAGCCTCATCTAAAATATTTTGAACTAGAGTTTGATATACCATTTAGAGAGCTTGGTTTTCATGGAGTTCCTTTCAAAGCCTATGCTTTTATTGTTCCTACGGTAAAATTTTTGGTAGAGTTGGTGGAATTACCTTTCTTAGTAATCGCTATTAGTGAGACTGAGATAGTTAACCTTGAGAGAGTATGACTTGGGCCAAAGGCATTTTATATGGCTATTGTTTTCAAAGACTTCAAGTGGGATTTACTCCGCATGTATGTCATTCCTCAATCTTCGCTTGATGGCATCAAGGGATGGATGAACTCCATGGATATAAAGTATTATGAAAGCAGAATGAAATTGAACTGGCGGCCAATTTTGAAGAGTATTACTGATGATCTAGATAATTTTTTTGAAGATGGTGGTTGGGAATTTTTGAATATGGAAGCTAGTGATTTTGATTCTGATAATTCAAAAGAGTGAGATCAAGGTTATGAATCCTCTGATGTAGAGGAGGAATCATAATTAGATTTCATATAGCCACCATCAAGAGTGTTACAAGCCAACAAGATGGAGGGAATTCTTATATAAGGATAATATTCAATGTTGTAGGTATCATATTTAATGCCAACTACAATGGCAACATTCAAATTCCCTAGCAGTATTTATGTTAAGGAAATTTCCTTTAGATGCAAGGATTCAAAGCACATCAACCATGTGGTACAGATGATTAAATCCTAGAGACGATCTGTAGCAATGAAAGAGTCTGAAAAAGAAAAGAGAGCTACATTGGTGACTCAAGAGAAACTTCAGCTTTCAAAAAAAATTCCAATTAGGCTGGCAGACGTGTGGATCAGGCCAACATTTGGTGGAAGAGGAAGAAAGATGACTAGAACTCTAGAGGCTCACCGTACTGGATTTCAGTATTCAACCATGAGAGCAGAAGAGAGAGCTGATATCATGTATCAAAACATTAAGCATGCATTCTTCCAGCCAGCGAAGAAGGAGATGATTACTTTGCTTAATTTTCATTTGCATAACCATATCATGGCGTGGGAACCAAGAAGATCAAGGATGTCTAGTTTTATGTGGAGGTAATGGATGTGGTCCAAACTTTAGGAGGGGAAAGAAGGTCAATGTATGATCCTGATGAAATTGAGGAAGAATAACAAGTTAGGGACAGGAAAAATAAAATCAATACAGACTTTCAAGGATTTGTCAAAGCGAGTAAGAAAGCTTATATGGGAGCAGCCTCATCTAAAATATTTTGAACTAGAGTTTGATATACCATTTAGAGAGCTCAGTTTTCATGGAGTTCCTTTCAAAGCCTCTGCTTTTATTATTGCTACGGTAAAATTTTTGGTAGAGTTGGTGGAATTACCTTTCTTAGTAATCACTATTAGTGAGATTGAGATTGTTAACCTTGAGAGAGTAGGACTTGGGAAAAAGGCATTTGATATGGATATTGTTTTCAAATACTTCAAGTGAGATGTACTCTGCATGTACGCCATTCCTCAATCTTTGCTTGATGGCATCAAGGGATGGTTGAACTCCATGGATATAAAGTATTATGAAAGCAGAATGAACTTGAACTGGCGGCCAATTTTGAAGAGTATTATTGATGATCTAGATAAAAATTTTGAAGATGGTGGTTGGGAATTTTTGAATATGGAAGCTAGTGATTCTGATTTTGATAATTTAGAAGAGTGAGATCAAGGTTATGAACCCTCTGATATAGAAGAGGAATCAGAATCAGATGAGGAAGGTTCAGAAGATGAATATCTTGTGGAGTCAGAGGAGGACAAAGAAGAAGAAGAAGATTCTGAAGAGGAGGAAGGTAAAATAGGGGATGAATTAGAAGTTGAAGCCAGAAATGCATATAAGGAAAAAGGAGATGAGTCTCACAGTGAAGAGGAAAGGTGGCAACGAAAGGTAAAAGCTACAAGGAAGTCTCAGGCACCTGATATTAGAGATTCAAGAGGAATGTCTGCCAAGACGCATAAAGTCAGATGAATTGAGTTCATCTACATCCTTCTACTATTTATTCATGCACATAAACAGTCATCTTGTAATCATAAGATTTTTCCTCTATTTACTCATCATATGCATCAATAAACAACTCAACACAAGAGATGAAAATTGACATATTAACACAACAATATCCAACAAAGTTATTGAAACTCAACTATTGATACCTCGTTCTCCATCCAGATTACAAAATCGTTCCACTTTTTGTTTTGTAACATATTCTTTTCAAATTGCTTTGGACTGCAGCCATATTTCTTCTCCTGTTAAAACATGGCACATGGAATAGTTAAACTAATTAATATGCAATCATTTACTTTTTCCAAAAAAATAAAAAAAAATATCATTTAACATATTAAATATACTTACAAATGTACATATCAAGGCCTGTAAACCTTTTTGGCCACTGCGATGCATGGCACGAAGTTTCCCAAGCCTAGCCTTGGAGGCCTTGTCCTAAAACATATACTAATTCAATTTAACTATGCACAGATAAAATTTAAATATCATTTAATAAATTTGATATAATCTTATGAGAAAATTCAAATACCTGCGTACTCTCCTCACCTGACTTCCTTTGTGCATCGGACTTCTCATATGCTTTTACAAGCTCTCTCCATACTTTCACACTTACATCCATTGGCCTTTTTTTTGCCTTAGCTCAGGAGGGATTTTTTTTATCTTCTTTGTTTGGTTGCATTGAAATCTCTTGCAGTTTTGAGACATTCATAGCTTTATCTTCTTTACAGACCAACCTATGCCAAAATTAGTCTCCATGTCATGGATAACTATTTTTTTCAGGTGCATGGGTATCTTTGAGAATGGAAAATGTAGATGGTCTTTGAACCATTGAAGGCATGATTCCTTCAACCTATTCGCAAACATTTTCCTAGCATCCGTCATTCAAACTTCCCTTGAAACCACCTTGTATTCTATCTTCGTATTGTAGCTACCAATGCAAGATTGATAACATGGCCTGGTGGAACTCTATGTCCCAGGAGTGGAAGTACTTGCTCCCTTTTCCACATTCTTAGAGTTTACTATCACTGATTTCTTCTTGGATCTTCTGCTAGATCCAGGACTGGTTGGGGAATCAATTGATTCCCTTTGACATAATTGATTTGTTTGCAATGTTTGAGGGGCGTTAATAGATTGTTTTTCTATGTATCTGACAAGTGTTGTCCAGTCCACATTAACCAATCTGTTCACTACGTCTACCCCCAATATGGAAGCCAATTCCTCTTTATCTTTGTCAGTCTCATGTCCCTATATATATATATATTTTTAAATTATATTTCTTCTTTTAAATTTAGAAATAAAAAAGTAAAAAAGTAAAATTCAAAGAAACAATGGAAACATTTACAAATCTATAAATTGACAATGAATTACCTGATTGTGGCTAGAGTTTGTTGTCAATGCTTGCTTGCCTCCATTGCTTGACATTTTGAGGCAACCTAGGGTAAATTATTTTTGTCCAGTCTGTGGAGGCAAATGACGTACATGCTATCAAGTATGAAAGTTTTCATCCAATTTGTGGTATGAAAGTTTTGTTTTGTGGGAAAATATGTTCGCTGGGTTTTCTTAGTGTTGATAACCCAGGGAAAATATGTTCGCTCAGTTTGCTTAGTGTTGATAACCTTATCATGAAAACTATTTCATAATGCAATCTTGCATGAATTTTTCATGGCATTGGTGACTATGGTGCAGCTAGGAAAAACCAAGTTGTTTTTGCATTTATTTTCAATAGTTGCTCAGCAGTGACCGACCCAATTCCTAGATTTTCCAAGCAGTTCACTATTTCCTTGATACCTAGGTTAGGGAAAGAATACAAAGGAATCCTCGCTTCGTGCTATAATATTTTGAGCCAAAGCTCAAATGGGTAGGGTAAATTTTTTTGTTGGTTTCTCAAAGGTTTTACAATTTATAATGATGGGACAATTTAGAGGTTTCTTGGATTGGTTAGGCCACAAACCAATAAATAATCACGAATTTGAATGAAATACAAAGAGTAGTAAACAATCATGAATTCAAGCAAGAAAAAAAAATTTAACCTTACCTATGGTGTCACAAACTAAATCAAATTTCTCATAAAAATTCAACTTAAAGGCTGACAATCTGCACAAGTTATTTGAGGAGGAGAAGATCAACAAGACAACTAGTTTTTTGGTCAAAATTGTAACATGGAAAAGAGTTTGGAGATTCCTTAGCTTTTTGGTTCTCGGTCCCTTAGGCCACTTGGTCTCGTGGACGTCATTAAAGTCTCTCATTCATTCATTCATTCATTCATTCATCAGTTGCTAGTAGCGCCCTACTCTCTTCCTTTGCGCAATGATTTTCCCTTTTTTGTCGTTTGATTTCTACCTTCATGCGATAAAGTTGTAATTTTTTTATTTTGATTCATTATTCATGCTTTAGTCAATGGTAGTTAGCACCAACTTTTGGCCGTTAATGTAATCTACTTGGGATGTATAAGGCGGCATCAAGTGCACCTAATTTAGCGCCTATCATTATTGTATAGTGACTATTTTCATTGTTGTGTATCACAGGACCCAGTGTTGGAAATAATTCCAACTCCTGCCTTGTTTTTGTGACCACCATTGTCTTGTGGCCTCTTCATCAACTCGGTGCAGGAGAGCGGTTTTTGCGCAAGGTGCTTCATCCTTCTCAGCGGTAGTGCGGTGAAAGCTTCTGTGGCGACATGAGAGTCTTCCTTATGTTCCTGGTGGTGTTGCAGTGACTCCCGCAGTCCCGCAAGTCTTCTACCATTGGCGTGTGGTAGTGCAGTGACCACCGCTATCCCATGGCTCCTTCATCAGCTTAGTGCGGTATAGCAATTTTTACTGCAGTCCCACAAGTTTCTTTTTTCTTCTCGGTGGTAGTGCGGTAAGAGCTTCTGTGGTGGCATTTTTATTCACAGAGGAGGCCATGGAGAGAGGATGTGGACAACATAGAAATACTAAATCGCTAAGAGGAAAGTGGGTGGAAATAGATGAGACAATGGAATCTGCAGATACAATATAGGTAAGAAGAGAAAGCAACCTCAACCAAAGGAGGAAGGTGTTTATGAATTCACAAATTCTACAATGTAGAGGAGATAAAGTCATTTTTTTTCCCATGAGGCCTTTGAGGTCAAACTTATTGGTTGAAAATGCACGGGAATGGTGATTAAATGTGATTCTATGATCAAGGGAAAAGTTTGAAAATTAGGATAGCCAAAACATGATATCAATATGTCAAATATATGACTAAAGTGAGGTTTTGTGTTGGATAGCATATTCGTTGAAATGATCTAATTGGTCTACTAAACATTATTTACTATGTTGTGTATTATAGGAGCGAGATGAGGCCATGGCAACAGATCGTGTCATATCAATTGAGGACACAACAGATGAAGTGGGACATCAGGTACTCAAATTTTGACTTCACTTAGGAAAAAATGATTTGATGGCATTTTGTGATACGTCCATCTTTTTTCACAATATTATTGAAATTTATAATGTATTATCCAATCTTGACATAGATTAATGCATGTTGTTGATAATTTTAGATGGAGGTTGGAGCAAATGCAAAGCCTAAGTGTTCAACTAGCGAAAGAAAAAGATATGTATGTGGACGTGGACCTAAAACTGTTAAATCACGTAGACAACAGTGGGTGGAAGAGGATATGACAATGGATACTACAGACACAACAAATGATTGCATTGAAGAAGGGGTAGGTCAGGACTATAGTACATGGGATGAATACTTTGAGAAAATTGTTGTTTGTGGGTGTTTTGTAAGTCGTGGAAAGAAACAATTCAAATGAGAAATTGTACAAAGACATTACATATATGATGAGCTTCCAGTTAGTAGTATGCCTCCTACAATCGATTCAAATCTAATAGGAATTGTGGTGAGGAATTTTCCAATTTGATATAAATAACATGTATACTTCATTTAAACATTGTTTTATATTATTTAAATGACTAATTTTTTCTTAATGGATACTTGCAGGATAAAGTTCTTGGTTTAAAGTTTCCTGGATCATTGACTTCCAGCCTAGAGGGAAATGATCATTTATTAGATGATACATCTAACAAAAATATGTGCCAATATACCAGCTCGGAAGATGAGGAATTGGCGAAAACAAGTAACAGAACAATAACCGGTGTGAAGATGCATAATTTTCTTAAAGACAAGGGGAAGGTGGACTACATACCCTATGAGAATGAATGTGATGGAGATGATGACTTGCCCCTGAGTTTGAGATCAATTTACAAAGAGACATTTGATCATCAACTATATTATGCTTGGCCTAGTGATCAACAACTACCTAGAGTGTATGAGGTGTTTCAATTTTGGGGATACAACTACATGATACGGACCTCCAATATTCATGGAGCGAATCTAGGCCTCTTTATTGTCCAAAATGTACATGTGGGATCCAAACATAGAAACATTTCAGAACAAACCACTAGGAGATTAATGCCATATTATGATCCATCATATTACAGTGGTGAATGTAGAAGGCTAGCATAATATAAGCCTAACATGTCAGCATATGGTCTAAATTCGAATATGTATACACATTGTCTCCAATTGGAAAGTGGAAAAGAAATGAATAGAGGTCATATTATGTATATAGATGGGCGTGCATACACACAAAAATATTGCAGGATTTATAAATAGTAGTAAGGGAAGGGAACCTAATGTAAGACCGAATTGTCAATTTGTTGAGGTTATAAATGATAAAGATGGAGATATGGAAAGAGAGGTTGATAGATTGATAATGGTTAAGGCTATTATGGACCTTACCATTGGGTTTGATTTATTGATTGATTACCCCTTCTTAAAATGCACTCTTGCACGAAAGAAGAGGGAAGAACAAGGTCTCCCTAAGGATGTTCTTAAGGGTAGAAAACCAAAGAATAATAAATGAGTGTCGACTGATGTTTTATAAACTATGTTGTCAAAATTGTGTTTTATAGAAATTATTGTATAAAAAAGGTAGTCTATAAAATAATTTTCCATTATTCAATTGATGTATATATGTTCATATAATTTATATAATGTCTAATATATGCATGTCGTTCATGTGCAGGTATTTTTCTATGAAGATATTTTGGACCCGAAATGGATATTTGTCATACATTATGATCCAAGATTAAGGCATGTATTTGACGATGCATTAGTGGATAGTGAGTAAAACAATGATGGCCAACAAAATGAGAGAGAGGGATTAGAGAACATCGAAGAAATTGACATCCATGATGTTGTTGAAGATGGTTATGTTCAGGCACAAGAAGACAACAATCCAGAGTTAGATGATGATATGGAAGACAACAATATGGATGGTATAGAAAATGATGATCCAAATACATCTGGGAACAATATAGATGGTCTATAGTCAAATTTCAATGATGATGAAGATGATGTAGGTCAAGATGAGGAGGATGATAATATTAAATACTTGAAAGAACATATGAACATTGGCAATGATACACTGGATGACATTGTAGTAAACAATAATGTTAGTGACCAAGAATTCTAAATTTTTAGAATCATTTGCAATCCATGTTTAAAAAAGGATGATTCTTATGGCCTAAACTTTGAAATGCTTTAGTAATATTATGTTGTACTTGGACAATTGGAAACTTGTTTTCTTCTCCTAGCAAGCTTTTTTATTTTCCACTATAATTCTAGACTAAACAACATTTGCAGGGATGGCCTTTTACACCAATCTTAATTTGTATGAAGTTCACAAACCTATTGTCAAGCAGTAAATTCCTTTCGTAGACAGGAAATGTAAAGGCTTCATTTAAGAAAAGATAAGTAGTCTATTTATGAGGGTAAACCACATGTGAAGTAAAAAAAACATAAAAAAACATTTGTACAGTAGAAAATCATATTCAATCAGTTATGTCTTATTTCACTTGCACACTTATCTGAAAGACATAGGGTATTCACCATACATTTCCCTTGACAAAGAAAACATGTGCTTTCATTTATTTTTACTGTATATCTCAGAAGTGAAATTGTTGTTACATAATGATGCACTGAGAAAATAATATATACAAAAAAATGCATAGAAAATGTTTGAAATTTAACATGCCACCTACTATGTTGTGCTGAAAGGAATCAAGATTAACTGGGACAAGAAATACAAATAAAATTTTGATGATTGTACTTAAAAGTGAACAGGATATGAAAAGTGTGGATAATGATGGTGCTGAAATTGAAAACCCTGATTCTGATGATATTACTGTTTTATGTCATTTGAGATAAAGAGCACATACAATTTTATATACATAGCAAATGAAGATTTGAAACTAGTAAACAAAAAATGTAAACATTGTAAGATTTTTCCTTAAACAATAATTCACATACTCACTTACAAAAAAGGGTGAAGCATTTTTTATTCAAACTCTATTTTATTTAATAGACATAACAGTAAAAGAATATTTACAAGTACAAGAATATATACACTTTTTCATAGAAAATAAGGAATGTTTCATAGAATATACAAGTACAAGAATATAGCATCATCATCATATCCTTAATTAATACCTATTGCAATATCCTTAAATTGTTCAATCTTTGGTATGAATTGTTGGCAGTAAAAATTAGGATTACTTGGATGCTTCTTTCATTCATTTTGAATCAACATATGTTCGTGAAGACACAAAAGTTAATAAAATATTAATGCACGTAAGTCACAATTATTTTAATAAGCAACTTTGTTAATTTTATTATTTTTAAATAGTTTCCATTTTTATGTTGAACATGTAACAAGGAAAAATAAGCTCAAATTTTCAAAAAAATTAGCAGCTCTACCAACATCCACAATAAATGCTTTATTGTATCAGCATATTCATTCATAGAAGCACAATATTGAGGCTCAATAACTGATATTCATTCAAATATAAGAAGAAATAAGTATGGGAAACATAAGAAAAATACAAAATGATAACACATTCGTGGAGAATCTCTAATAATAAGATGTTCTCCATTATATTGCTTCAATTGTTATTTATTAATAACAAAAGTCCTCAAAATGGAAATGATATATGATGATGATAATTTAAAAATAGTCCTTGGTTTCCTATATATATAGGAAGCAACAAGCTACAGGCCTTTTACAAAAAAAATGACCTTTCATAACTACTTCTTTTACTAACAACTATTTAATTATCATAATTAAGGAAATAACAAGACTTAAGACATTTTGACATATGGTTCCATTATTCAACGTAGAAGACCCATGATCATTGATCTAGCAAAGTCTTCCTCTCCATGATGAACGTCCAAATGCTCTTGCCTCAATGTCCCATTCTTCTGAAACCAAATGCTTTTCCTCCCACTGATACATCATAAAATCTAATGGCCACTTATATTCCTGGATCTTTTGCATGTTTTCAAGATGAGTTTTCCATCGACTATCTAGTAATGCCTTTGTATCATTGAAAAACTTTAGGTATCTTGCATCAAGAACAATCAACCCATCCATGATCTGATTTAGCCTAGGAAGACTGGTATCATCATCCTTCGGCTGTATATGAGTTACGCACTTATGAACAACCTGACTGAATTCTTTCTTCCACTTATCCAAGTCCTCCAACTAATCACCATCTCTCACGATTTCAGGTATATACCACTATTTGCAGGTATGGAATAAATCCATTCGTGTTACAATCTTTTTATCAAACCCTTGTACATACTGAAATTCACCAATAATCATCTTCACAGTTTGTTCAGTTGGCTTTAATGTTGTGGGTGCATCAGGACTTCTTTATAGAACTTTGCATAACTTAGCCAAAGTGTGGTGAATAGGTTGCCACCTTTTGAACAAAGGATCTAATACAAGCATATGTGTCTTTATTTGATCCATTTCCTGCTAAAGTGTTATATAACTATCATGCACATTCTCCAGTTTATCCATAACTAATTTTATCCTGTGCTCAAGAATCTTTTCCATAACTTCACAAATTCGTCTTTTCACTTCATCCTAGGTTTGATTGATGGCCTTCTTTACATCATCCACTTCCTTCTCTGGAGTTTTTACCTGTTCTACAAAAATGTTCTTCACAATATCCATTGGAGCAATAGGAGGCCTATAAAACACCATCTCCTTGCTTTGTGAGGGTCCTGCTCCTCTTAATTGTTCTTTCATTTTGACATTCTCCATGAATAGTTTATTAACTTTATCATTTAGGAACTTTTGTTCATTTTCACACTCCTTCAATTTGTCTTCTAATCCCTTAACAGTTGCTCGAGTGAACATGGCCGAATTAATGGTCATTGTGGCTACCTCCAAAGGGGTGGTATCTTGTATTGTCCTTACCATCACTTCCCCTTTCATCCCTTGAATTACATCCAATAATTTTGGCTTCTGTGTATTTTTGTGTTTGATCCATATGGCCAGGGTTTCAATCTTTGGGTTATACCCAGTTCCACTCACACCTTCATCGGAGTCAAATTATGCAACTAGCATTGGATCTTCCTGAGCTCACACTTGATCAAGCAAAAACATTTTCTTTAATTCCAAGCCAGGGAAAATGAGCATATTTCTCTTCAATACCATTTCTCCA
Source organism: Sequoia sempervirens (assembly GCA_007258455.2). Taxonomy (NCBI): domain Eukaryota; kingdom Viridiplantae; phylum Streptophyta; class Pinopsida; order Cupressales; family Cupressaceae; genus Sequoia; species Sequoia sempervirens. The sequence goes on along the minus strand of VDFB02058242.1, from coordinate 243,437,589 downwards.
GCCTTCTAGGGGCTAATGTCAATGTTGTCAACTCTTAATTCCTAGAAAGTCTGTGCTACCATTTCATTTTTATCCAATTCTTCAATTCCTACTTCAGTTGATTCCATCCTCTCTTGAAATTTTTTTATCTTCATCTTCAACAAGAAATCCTTAAACTCAGGAGTCTTAATGAATTCATCATCTTATATGAATCTCCTGGCTGCAATTTCCCTTTCATCTTCATGTACCTCTGTACTTGTTTTTTCTACATCACCCATCCTTTCGTCATGTTTATGGGAATTGGTCTCAAGGATGGGATGATCAACTTCAATATCACCTTTCAATGTCTACAGTACTGTAGCCACTTCCTCAGTCACCTCCTCAGTATCCTCATAAGGTACTAACTGTTCAGTACTTCCTGTCTTCTGTCTTTTGGGAGGTAACTGCTCCATGGGAGGCTTAGAGGTTTCACCTGGGGTATACTCTTCAATTGCACCACTATGATGTTCTTCGAGATATGCTTCCTTCTTTCTATACAAATCTTCATATCTACCAATTATCAATTCTATCTTCTTGATGAGGTCCTTTTCCTCAACAAAGTATCCTAGGAAATCCTTGGACCTCTACTTCGTTCGTTCTTCAACCTTCTTCATATATTCCCATTTTTTCCTTCTACTAAATACATCATTATAAGTAATGTAGTTCCTTCTGACATCTTCTTTAAAATCCACTTGGTGTGGCACTCTCACTTTGGTAAGAAGATTGTGCCTTATGCTATTCATATGATTTTCAGGGTCAAAGGCTCTTTCTTTTCCAGATTTCAATGCATTTATTGTCTTCAAATAATATTGTAACTACTCTAGTGTGTCTAAGCCTATAGTCCAATCTTTGCACTTAGTTTGGTTTGGCAAGAAAGTTCCTTTCTTCTTCTTATGCATTACATCTTTCTCCATCCACATCATTTACCACATAAATTCAAGAAATGCTAATTTGAGGGGCACAAATTTTGGCAGTATGTGTGGAGCAATAGGGCATCCATAAACTCTTATTATTGTAACTTCCAGGAGGAAGAACCAATCTCCAAAATTGTGTGTATGACCCTACTCTGGTCTTAAAGCCAAAGGTCTCACTAGTTGCAATATTTTGGTTGACAATCTTGGTATTGCATACCCAAGAACTTGAAGGATTATGTGTACAAAGTCTTCGTAGAATACAACAAAGCTTGAATTCTTGCATCGATTGTCCCAAATATAGCACCATTTTTGGACAGGTGTGGGATTCCCTTGCTCATCTACTATAGACAAGTCCATTCTTTTAGTCCATTGGTCCCTATTCTGGTACAATATCAGATGACACAGTAGGGAATAGTGTCTAAATGTAATTGGTGCTCTATCCTCTATAACTTGGAAGAATTCATCATCTAACACCTTCTCATGGTATGAAGCAAAGTCATATTCAATATTAGTTTAAAGGTTTTTAATTCTCATGGCCATCATCATTAGGCCTATTGGCATTTTATATTAAGCATCTATCCCCAACACTTGGAAAAGAGGTAAATATGTATTCACAAAGTAATATTAAAAAGTTGTCACATTAAATGGTTCAGTAGTGGTAGTAGAGATGGGGAATGTTTTGTTACCAATGCCTCTTTTCATATATAGGGGTACCTCATCACTTCTATAAGTCCTTTTTAACCTAGCATAATCCTCCTCACTTTTATGTAGGTTTATCTTGGTCAGAGAATGCTTGTTTAAGCCAAAACACTCAATGATGCCTTTTTTGGTTACTTCTACCAATACTGCATCGTTTGGAAACCTTACTGTTTTGGTAGCTAAGTGATAGTGTTTGGCTAGCAGTCTGATAAATTCTACATCAACAAACACATTTTGGACAATCAACCTTGCTATATCCAACATCCAAGCGTTTGATACTAGAATCTCCTTATTTTTCTTAATGTAAAAATACCAAAATAGGTCCCATCCAGATTGGGAAATGAGGGCATCCCTACAACTTTGTGTGGTTTCCACAAGAAAATTCTTATTACCGTCTTTAGTAGACCCTGGAATTATATCTAATATGGACTGATGGAGAGGTCTTTTCTTTACTTTAGGTTCTTCATCTTTAATTTTAGGCTGACTTTCTTTTACTTCGGATCGTTTTCTTTTAGGAGGCATGTTTCAATTTTCTCTACTATGGCTTCATATGACAAAAACTTGAAAGATTTTTTATATTAATAGAGCTCTTTTAGAGAGTTTTCATACACTTACCCAAGTATTTCACGCTTGCAGGACTTCTTCTTCTTGTATCCTTAGCTCCTTCCATGCTAGTGCACTGCAATTGAGAAAACTCACTTATCTTTGGATGGCATGGTATTCAGTCATATGAGTTTTGGCAACCCTTAATAATTTAATAGCATTTAATTTTGGCAACTTATATGATTTTCTACATTTATTGTTGTAAATTGTAATGATGCCACGTTTACCACACTACCGCCTTGCTCAAGGCTTCTTTCTACGGGGTTGCGGTGTATACCACTCTACCGCATATGTTGCTCACCTTCCTGGCGGTATAGCAGTGTATGCTTTTGATCATTACTTGAAGAGTGTCGATGAGAAAATTTCTTATTTGTCTTACCGATATCTCAATGTCTCATCGACATTAGATCTTATGTTCCTCTAATGTTGGTTTCCAGTGTCAATGAGACAAGTTAATACCTCTTGCCGATATGCCACTGTCTCATCGATATTTTCCTTCAGCGGTATTTCTTTATATATCAGTGTAACTCTGCCATGTCGAGGAGACTTGTGATTATCGTTGCGGTATAGCGGTGTTTTTCCCTTCCCTTCTGTTGTTTACCGTACTACCGCCTTGCTCAAGGCTTCTTGTTATGGGGTTGCGATGTATACCACTCAACCGCATATGTTGCTCACCTTCCCAGCAGTATAGCAGTGTATTCTTTTGATCATTACTTGAAGAGTGTCGATGAGACAATCTTATTTGTCTTACCGATATCTCAATGTCTCATAGATATTACTTCGTTATATCCAAGAGTTATGTTTCAATGAGACATATAAATAAGTCTCTTTGACATAGGGGTGTCTAAACTGGTGCTAAACTCGAAGCTAAACTCGAAGCTAAAGTCGGAGCTAAAAGAGGCGCTACACTCGAAGCTAATATTGGCGCTGACATTACTTAGGGCGCTAATTAGCGCCCAAATTAGCGCCAACTTGTATTGGTCGGCGCAATAAATGCCAAAAATTGTGCCATCCCAATAAATAGCGCTAACGTTTTCAAAAAATTGCCAAAAAATACATTAAAACAGTGGGTGGAAGCAAAAAACAGAGCAAAAAGAGTTGAGCAAATCATAGGGATTTGTTGTAGTGCTTTAGGATAAAATTTTGTGATTTCCATGAAATCCTTCTTTTAGTCTTATTACCTCAATGTCTCGTTTAGATTCAGTATGTTATAGTGCAGGGCATTGATTGTTTTTCTTACATTTGTTGAATGCTTGTTATGAAAACATTATTATTTTCTTTCAAACAGACTTCAATAATAGAAGCCTATCAAGTGAAGTATTTATGAAAAACATATTTGATTGAGTTGTGAATTCTTTAGTTTCAAGTTGAGTTATCTTGTGAAATTTTAAAAGCATTCAGATCATTTACACAGTTGGTGAATCACCTTTTTCCATATTTAGTATTTGCTTTATCCTTCTATCCTTTACCTTTGTTTACAAACCAATTTTACAAGAAAATCCAAAGGGAACCAACCCAAAACCTGGAGGTCTATTCTCACCATAGGATACCCACAGCCTGAGAATAGTCCCATGTGCACAGGATTTATTGAGTTTTTAAACTTATCTTCAGGTGCAAATCCTTGTGTTAACAAGCAAAAAATCCTTACCCCAAGGAGAAGAAACATAAATTTTCAAACCCCCAGGAGACGAAACATGTGAAGTACCAGGCATAATTTTAGTACCCCAAGAAGGAGAAGTCGCACCATTTAGGAAAGCAACATTATTCATGGGTGGGGGAGCCCTGATGGGTCCCACTCTAGAGTGATTCATCAGACTTCAAAAATTTGAAAAAGAAAAGTGCACGCAGTTGCAAAGCTCTTTCACTCTAGCATTCCTCAATTGTTGATAATGTAGTAAACCACTAGAATCCTTGGAATAACATTGTTATCAAGGGGTTGTTCTATAATTTTTTCTTCCAATCTTTGCTACCATAAGTCCCCTTGTGATTACTAGCACATTACATCAACTATTGAGCTATTTTGCATTGTCAAGACCTAACATCTAGAACCTTGGAGTTATTTTCTAAAGATTTTCTATAAGGAGTCACCTTTCAAGAAAGATATAACACTTGTGTTTTATCTATGTTGTGAAATGAAAAAACACTCGTCAATATTATTGAATCCTCATAAATCTCTTTCTAATATTGGGTCTCCCACCTTCCTGATATAATTGATGCACAAAATCTACGATAGCACCACCCATAGTGTCTATGAAGCTCACAACCATTACTCGACCCTTTGTGCCCTAATCACTATAGTATCTCTCTCTAGAATAATTTGTAAATATTACACCTATAAGTCCTATAGTTGTGCTTGTAACACATGCACTTGTGCCTTTAATGTTACAACTTGTGCCTATGTGTCACCACCCTTGGCCTCTTCCTCCTCCTTGACGAGCACAACCTCTATGGACGTGCTGATAGATACATCATGCAACCCCTTATCCACTACCATATCCACCTCTACATCATGCTCCTCCTTCTCTTCTTGAGAAACCTCCTCCTCCCATACCTCATCCTCCTCAAAAATAGGTGGAACCCTTCCTCTGCCTCTACCACCTCTCCCTCTATCATCACCTCCTCTACCTCTATCACCTCTCCCTCCATAATTATCTCCTCTACCTCTACCACCTCACCTCCATCATCATATCTTCTACCTACACCTCCCCTCCATCATTATCCAAGTACCTCTCCATCTACCACCATCGTCCCTCTTCGTCATCATTCCTATCTCTCTTGAGGAATCGACACCCCAAGATTTGTAAATGAAGTAGGCCTATATTGTGCCCACCATGCATTGTACTCTTGAGAAGTCTCAAAATTTATAAGCTCTATCCCGAAAAACCCACTGTATAGGCTACAGTTGATCAAACTCATGGAAAGAAACTTGAGAACTAATCATGGGTCCCTAGTGACCCACATCTCGAGTTGATCGACCAAACAAATAAATTACCCCAAGAACAACCTAGTGCTCCCCAAACTATTATGGTACCCTCTCTGACAATTGTCACTCAACAATATGCTATGAAAATACCATGCATCCAATCAAGTACCTCATTTTTCTACAATAGGGAAGGTGCTCTACATCATCCTCCCATGGTGCGCACTATCTGCATGGCCTCCATGTGAAACCAATGAGCATGCTACTCCCATGTCTCTAGTAATTGACCTTACCGACATACCTCTAAGTAATATTGTCACCATACATGTAAACATATGGTAGCCCCGTAGGTAGATCTATGTCGGTAACTTGTAAAAATACAACAACATGCTCCCACACCCACACGTGGAGTAGTATCACTCCATAGCCAATAGAGAAAAATCCCTTATATGCAACATCATGAAGTTGAAAGTCTAACATATAAATAACTCGAGGACCATAGGCATAAAATGTGCCCTCATCCATCATCCCCACTAGCATCCAACCCCATCCCACTAGAAACCCATGCTTGTGTTGATCAGGTACCATCACATGGGTGATCCCACAATAATGGGTTACAGTTTTTGGCCAAACTTGACATTAAAATCAAGATTTTTCACTGGACATTCACTTTCTTACACCTATAGCAGCTAAACCATTAAGGTTTTGAAGATGAATCAAACCAGTTATTTGTTAGATCTTTTGTGTAGATTCTAATTATATATTTTTTAAAAAAATTAAAAAATAAATTGTGAATCATTTTATGTAATTTTTAATAACTTATTTTTTCTACTAATCAGCATTTTTAAAAAGTGATGTTTACTTCAGACCACATAACTTTTTTTATAGATAGGATACAATTCTATTTTTTAAAATACAAATTTCTCACACGAATATCTAGGGCATGGATATTTTTTCATAATTTTTTGTTACATATAATTTTTTTAATTAATTTTCCAAGTCAGCGTAATTATAATTTGGACAGAGGTGTACTTCGGCCCGCATAACTTTTTTTGTATTCATTTGAATTAGCTTATTCTTTTTTTGTTGGAATAAGGACATCAATACCTAGTGTACATGTATTTTTTAGAATTTTTTTCTCTATTTTTCTATTTTTTCGTATGTGTGAAATAAAGAACTTGAAGTTCATTGAAAATCCTACATTCATAAGAAATAAAAAATAAATATAATAATCAAATTAAACATATTTAAAATTATACTTTTACAAAAGCTTATAATAAGGGCTACAGGCTTACAAAACATAAATTTTAAATGAATTCATTTGATCACCCAAAAGGTAAATCAAAAGTGGTTTTTTATCAGCATTTTGATAGGTGTAGAGGAGACTCGATTATAGGTATGGTTTAAATCTAACAAGGTTCTATCCAAGGGGGTTTGATCTAAAGGGGTTTGATCAATCCCTCTTTAATTAAAATAATTTAAATGGAACCTTCAAAGTCTTAAATCATTGTATTTTCTAAAAATATGTGATTTCAGGCAAAAATCAGGATATCCCAAAAAGTGTAACCCATTATTGTGGCAGCACCCACATCAATCATAACACTATAAATGACAAAAATCAGGCAATCATGTTGATCAACTAGAGTATCCCATTAGATCTCATACTCCTTATCACCAAGATCACCGGTCCCAAAGAATCTCCATATCACTACCAAACTGGACTCAAGATCATAAGAAACCCTCTCACCATGAATTAGAATGTGAAGGGTGCACCATACATCCTCTAGAGTAAGTGTAGCCTCTCCAGTAGGAATGTGGAAAGAGCTAGTCTTTGAGTACCACCTCTTAGCCAATGTAGTAATAAGTCCCTTATTATCCCTAACCTTGGGCATGAATGTGATGTAGTACAATCCAAAAGCATGAAGCCTGGAATGCTCACCTTGGTCCAAATGAATTCACAATGCAATAGAACCAGGTCAACTCTCATGTGTATACAATGGTATAAATATCTCATGCACTCAAAACATAACATTGTGTCAATCATGACATCTGCCTAAACCTATTTGACTAGATAAACCTTGGAATTTTTTCCTAAAAGTGCAATTTTGAATTTCACAATCAAATATTTTGTTATAATTGACAAATGTGTCACTCTGAACAACAACAACTATTTTGTGGGTGAATTGGAAACATCAAGTTTGAGAATGATTCATGACTTATTGTCCTCTACATCCTTCCATGTGAACGATTCAAGATTTACTCTCACAAACTTATTGTTTTTTCCCCACACACAAACAAGTAATAAAAAAGACAATAGGACTGAGCATAGATGATTTTCCATTGTCATGTTTAAGAAGCACACATGTTGATGAAAATACCAATGATATTTCCATATTTATAGATGTAAAGAGAAAAAACTACCAAATAATCAATGGATTTCGAGTCAGTGCAGGATCATGGGGGTTCAAACTAGGCCCCTTAGTGGAAATGAAAATTTAGAAAAACAGAGTTAGGCAACTTGACATAAAAATTTGAATAGGTTATTAACATAATTTGAAAAATATGTAAGAATAGAATTTGTAGTAAATTGGATGTAGTTTCTAGGCTACTAGTCCTTTTTTGAAAAAAAAAATCTATTTTGCGAAAATTTAAAATTTCAATGCAGTAGTACTAAATTTTCAGGAAAAGATAAGAAGCAGGTGTATGACGTTTGACCACCCTAATTACAAGAAATATATATTTTATTTTATTTTGAAACTTTCAATATATATAGATGACACATGCCCAGATGTGCCACATTTTTTTTGTAATTTTTTTGCATGTAAATAATTAGTTATAATTTTTTTATTGGAAAATTTCAAAATTATTAAAACGTGTTTGTCTGACCACCATAACTTGGTCAAAAATTTATGAAATTCAATTTTTTTATCCTATAGTATGTGAAACATCTTTTAGATTTGAAAAATGTGAAATAGTTTAAAAATTATAGAAGATTTTCAATTAGCCTATCAATCAGGACTATAAATGTAATGTATGTAGAAAATCAATAATAATTATTTATTCAATTCAAAATAAGGAATATCTTATATTGGTGGAAAGCTGACAATTTTTTCAATAAACCCTTTTCATTTCATCAAATTTAGATAAAAAAAGTCATCAGCCACAAGGGTGAACTTTTGAAAACTAAGGAGATTTGTAAACATGTTTTTTTAGTTGACTTTCCAGGTTTGACAATCTTGAACCAAGTCCCAAGACAAACTCGGGGAAAATCCCAAGGCTACAATTTTTTTCAGACAAAATGGATATCCATTTGAAACAGATATCCATTTCAAAATAGATATATGTTTCAAACGGATCTCCGTTTTGAAAAATGGGTACCCGTTCTTGGGTCTTCAAAACGGATCTCCATTTTGAAAAACAAAATGGATATCCATTTGAAATGGATATCCATTTTGGAGAACAAAACAAATATCTGTTTTGAAGACCTAAACAACCCTCTTTAGTAAAATGGGCATAACTTTTGTGTTTCTTATCAAAATTTTGATTTTTTATAGGCGTTGGAAAGGTGATTGAGAGCTCTATGCAATGGAATAGGTAGTGTTTCTATATTATACACAAAAATTAATTATAATAATTTAAACTTTACATTTCATTTTTGAAACATCAAATGCTCACTATTTGCATACGAATTTCCTTTTTCATGATATTTTTGTAACACTCATCTCAAAATACTTGAAACATTAGAAAAAGTAATCAATAATGAAATATTTATATTTTTTTATAGTAATGGGATGAACAAATCTTCATAAATCATCATATCTCTCTATCTCTTTCTCTACCTCTCTATATTTCACTATATCTCCCCTTAAGCTCTGGACCTATCCCTCCACTTGTCTCTCCCTCCCTCCCTCACTATTTAGACCTCTCCCTATTAATCTATTGAACTCCATACTTAACTATCTACTTATCCATCCCTCCCTCCCTTCTCTCTTTGTCCCTCTTTAGACCTATCTTTCTCACTCTGTCCTTGAGCTCTAAACCCATCTCTACCCTCTCTCTCTCTCCCTCCCACCCTACAAATCCCTATCTCTTTCTCTCTATCTCCCTCCCACCCTCCCTTCCTCTAACCCTTCCACCCTACCACTCCCTATCCCCCCCTCTCTCTCCCTCACACCCTAACACTCCCTATCTCCTTCCCTATTTCTCTCCTTTCCTCTCTCCCTCCAACCCTACAAATTCTCATCTCCTCTCTCTCCCTCACACCCTAACAATCCTTATCTCCTCTCTCTCCCTCCCACCCTACCAATCCCCATCTCCTCTCTCTCTCTCTCCCTCCTACCCTACCAATACCTATCTCTTTCTCTATCTCTCCCTCCCACCCTACCAATCCCTATCTCCTTCTCCCTCTCCCTCTCCGCCCCTCTCTCTCTCATACTACCAATCCATATCTCCCTCCTTTCCTCTCTCTTCGTCCTACCCTACCAATCCCTATCTCATTCTCGCTCTCTCTCCCTCCTTCCCTCTTTTTCTCCCTTCCTCTATCCCTCCCACCCTACCACTCCATATCTCCCTCTCTCTCTCTCTCCCTCCCACCCTACCACTCTCTATCTCCTCTCTCCCTCCCACCCTACCAATCCCTATCTCCTAATCTCTCTCTCCCTCACACCAACCAATCCCTATCTCCTCTCTCTATCCCTCCCATCCTACCAATACCTATCTCCTCTCTCTCTCTCTCTCCCTCATGCCCTACCAATCTATATATCCTTCTCTCTCTCTCTCCCTCCCACTGAATTCCCACCTCCTCTTCTTCCTCCTCTCTCTCTCCCAACTTCTACCACTCCCCATCTCCGCCTTTCTCTCCTCCTTCCCATCTTGGTCCAACCCTACCAATTCCACATCTCCTCCCTCCCTTTCTCTCCTCCCACCCTTGCCAAATCCCCTATCTCCTCTCTCTCCAATCTCTACCAATGTCCTCTCCCTCCCTCCCACCCTACCAATCCCCTCTCTCTCTCTCTCTCTCTCTCCTACCACCCTATGAACTCTATCATCTCATTCTCTCTCTCTCTCCCCTCCCACCCTACCAATCCCCATTTCCTCTCTCTCCTCCCAATCTCTACCAATCCCTATCTCCTCTCCTCTCAATAATCTGCCAATCTCATCTCCTTCTTCTCTCCCTCACCAATCTCTACCAATCCTCCTATCTCCTCCTTCCCTCTTTCTCTCCCTCCATCTATCCCTCCCACCCTACCACTCCCTATCTCCCTCTTTCTCTCCCTTCCTCTATCCCATCCACCCTACCACTCCATATCTCCCTCGTTCCCCCCTCTCTCTCCATCCACATATCCATCCCACTCTCTCTCACCCTACCAAACGCTATCTCCTCTCTCTCTCTCTCCCTCCCACCCTACCAATCTCCTTCTTTCTCTCCTCCCACCCTACCAATCCCTATCTCCCTCCTTCCCTCTCTACCTCTCTCTCACTTCCCACTCACCCTCTCTCTCTACCTACTTCTCCCTCTATCCCTCCCACACTACCTCTTCTTCCCTCTCTCCCTCTCTCCTTGTCTATCTCCCCCTCTCCCTCTCAATATACCTCTCTATCTCCTTCCCTCTCTACTAATCCCTACCTCCCTACATCTCACTCTACCCCTCCCACATTACCTCTCTCTCTCCTTCCCTCTATACTTCCCTATATATCCCCTCACCCTCCCTCTCCCTCTCTCTTTCTTCACTTCTCTTTATCCCCCATCTCCATCCTCCTCTCTTTCTACCTACCTTTTACAATATCACTCCCACCCTAGCTCTCTATCTCTACCTCACAATTCCTCCCTCCCTCTCTACTTCTCTCTATTTCCCCTCTCTGAATCTCTCTCTCTCTACGTACTTATTGATGTTGAGACCTCCAAACATCACTCTTCCATCATTTGATCTTCTTCTGCATTTCATCTCCTTTTTGGAGAGGGGTTTTCTTCCCACTGGGTTTTCCCCTTTTCTTTGTTTGTGGAAGATTAGTTGCATTTATCTTCATTTGTAAATGGGTACCTAAAATGGCCATCATGTTACCATGACCCATCATTCCATCATTGCATTATCATTTCCTCCCTAAGTTGTACTTATGGGGGGTGTTGGTGTAATTAATATTTAATTACACTTGCATAAGTTTACTTAGGCATATTAATTAATTAATTCCTAGGTTGCATTTACTAGGCAATTAGTTATAATGGGGTCATCCCCCTTCACATGTATTTAGTAAATAAGATTCTTCTAGAAATATCATCTATAACTTATCTTACTAGTTCATCATTTTCTAGGTAGTTAGTTAGTTGCCACATGTTGTTAGATCAAGAAATATGTCAACATCATAATGCATACTACATTTCACTCTTGCCTATTTATACAAGGCATTTGTACATTATTTTAGATCTCATAATAGAATATCAATTTGCATGCCTAAGTTGCAACACTTTCTTTGTGGATGATATTGTTTTTGGTTAAGGTCCTCTTAAGTCTACAGATCTAAAAAAAAAATTCCATAGAGTACAATTGAAGGAGGATTTTTTTTGTAGACCGTATGATTCGTACGGTACGGATAACAAACCCTAGTTGAAAAATACCTCTGATGACTCCCAAGAAGATGTCTCTGATTTTGATGATTTGGCAGGTGTTTCTAGGGTTTTGAGGCCTTATAAGTGTAATGGTGAGGTTGGATAGGATTCAATCTACACCAAAAATCAGCTAGTCCCTAGGTGGATTCAACTAGCCTTCAATGAAAACCTTCAAGCCTGCAATGCGAATCTCTCTAGCCCAACTTTCTGATCTTGAGATGTCTTCAATGGACAAGCTCTGATACCATGTAGAAATTATGAATGCTCAATAACCCTATGAAGCTACAAACTTTAGAGGACCTTAACATTACATTCAAGATCAACATCATTCAAGCAAGAGTCAAAGTTTACATCCATTGGAGCCATTGCATACATGTTTGCAACACTTTATTGCTAGGGTTTGGTGAGTTGCAACATTGTTATTTGTTCATTCATCATTCTCCATTCTTATTTGATTTCATTTCAAGGATTGATTTCCAAAATGGGGTTTGACCAAGGAAAACCCTTATCCACTAACCCCACAACATCTTTCTCTCTCCTTTTTATGTGATTTACAAGTCTAGGTTGCAGATTTCCTAAGGAGCAAGATTGAAGAAAATTTGCAAATCATTCAAAGTTGTCAAAGTTGTCATCAAGCCTTGGAGAACATTGGAGAAGATCTATAGGTTGCAATTCATAGATTCAGATCCAGAAACCAATCAGGAAGGATAGAGCAGACATAGAAGAGAAGGATTGGCCTTTGAAGCTCCAAAAAATCCCAGCTAGATTGATTCGCCACTTCTGGCGAATGAGTCCTAGTTCCAGTCAAATTTTAGTTTTTTATAAATTTGGATACCCTTTTGGCAGATTCCTGTTCATGCATGGTTTTCCAGAAACATGACTGATTCGGCCAGCTTGGCGATTGAGTCCCAGTCAACATTAACAACAGAATTTCCAAAGATTTAGACCTCCATTCATCCATCTTTAGTTTCCCAGGTGCACACCTTCTTGTCTTCAATTTTCTATTTCATTCACTTTTCTAGGTCATTTAGGGTTACTTTGTATTCAATTAGAGTTTAGTGTTGCATCTTGCATTTCATTATCTTTTCCAAGTCTAAACTTGGTGGTGAACCCCTTATTAGATCATACTCAACCCCTAGAACAACCCTCTTGCAAGCTTTTTCTCTTTGGCATTGAGACCTCAAGGGTTTGTTATTGAGTGAAAGTTAGTGAAAATTGTCCTTTCTAGGTCTTAAACTCTAAGAGAGGAACCAAAACAATTTTCCACCTTTCATTTTGGTGAACCTACATTTAGAACATTTCATTTTCTAATTTGGAGTGCATTATCATCCTAAATTTAGCTTGCATTAACATTGCATTAGGAATTGCATTGGTTAACTTGCATTCTAGGGTTTCAAATTTTGCATTAGTGAAAGCTCACATAGCTTGCATTTTTGGATCTCATTTTACTAAAAATCATTCAAAATTTGCATTTGCATCTTAGATATAGATTAGAAAACATAAAAAGCATAAAATTCAATTAAATTTTTTTTAAAAATTTTGAAAAAAATCATCACTGGGACTCATTCGCCACCTTGGGCGAATTAGTCCCTTTGCATATTTTGTACTACATTTTCTAGAATTCAAAGTTCAGTTTCTAAATTTTTTTTTTCTGTTATTGCCTTTCTATTTCAGTTTCCAGAATTTTTGTTTTAAGCATTTCATTATTCTTAGCTTACATTGCATTTGCATTCACCTTGCATTTAGTAGCCCTTGTATGAGTATTTGGTGTCCTATTGCTAATACTATAGTGAGACAAATTTTGAGACTCATGTCATCCTGTGATAGCACAATCATTGTGGATCTTGGGTTGTCTAGCTCTTTCACTCCTAGTATTGACACTAGTACACTAGGTATGGACCACACCTTTAACAACTCTTTTCATTCAAGTAGTATGCAAGTTGAAACAAGGAATGATAGTGTCCAACAAGAAAACATAATTCAAATTCATGGGGTAAAAGCACAAAGTTGTGTCACACTTTATAAAGGAAACAACCAACGCTGATCCAATTTTTAAACTTGAATCACTAAAAAGTGGCATATATGTTTTGAATTTTGTAATGATGTAAACTAGTAAAATATGTATTTTTTAGTATATTTTATGTTTGTATTTTTTAAAAAAAATTAAAAAATTATTTTAAACTAGTTTTTAATAAATTAAAACTATAATTTAGTTGCTGATAAAATGTTGAAAAATGAAGTTGCATACTCTCCGTCAAACTTATAATAGTAAATTTTACTTTTTTTCTTTCAATTTTTTGTGTGTATTTATAACTTAAAATTTTCGTGCATGGATATATTTTTATCCAATTTTGATAAATATATATTTTTAAATAAATATTAAAATGTGCGTGAATAAAAAAACTACTGTTTTCATTGGACGCCAATTTTCATATTAAATATTTATCTAAAATGGAAAAAAAATTATACCATCTTAAAATAGATTCTTTTATCTATGCATCATATTTTTTTTCAATTTTTTTTAGTACGTTTTAGTATTTTTCCTTAGCATAGTAATCAACCTAATATTTTGTGTTGATAACCTACTTTTAGTAAAAATAAAATATAAAATATAAAAACTAATTAAACTATTAAAATAAATATATTTTTGAAAACTAAACTTATGGATCTACAAAAGGGTATTTTTATATTTTTTTTAAAATGTTACTTACATTAGCAGGAGTTAAATTGAAACTTCAAGTTTTTCGAATAATTTTTATTTTTTTGGTAATTGGAGTCAAAGTGGTGCTCCATATATTTTTAGCCAACAATTTTAGTTGAAAAAGTCGTGGAAGTATCTAACTTACCTAGAATGAATCTTACTAGATCATATGTTTGACCAAAATTGATTTTTAGTTAGAAATACTTAAATTTAGTTGTGTTGATAAGTTGGTTGAAAGTGTGACACAACTTTGTGCTTTTACCCCATGAGGAACTAGAAAATTTACAACATCAAGTGCAAAATGAAAACATTTCAACTACTGACATCCCTACTATAGATAACATTCATCGCATGCTTGAAAGTGAGGATAGACTTGACCTTGTGAAAAACATAGTTCAAATCTTTGGAAAACATATCACCCCAACCACTAGTTGCCCTTTACCTACAAGAAATGTCACAAGCCAAGGAGGAACTCAAATTCCTCCTCCCACAACAATTGTCTCAATGCCTACATATACCAACCCTCAAGTCACAACAACAATGCAACAAACTAGTAATGTAATTCCTTCCTTGGGTATTCGCGCTAGCATCCCTAATTCCTATGTGGCATCGCATGTTATATCTCCTACTACCTTACTACCTATAAGCATTCCATTCACTTGTCCCTCAAACACATACACCCCTTCACCATTTTCATTTCCATCTCATAACACAAGTAATGACCCTCTCATTAAGCAACTCTTCCAAACCCTTTCATCCCTTCAAAACAAAATCTCCACCATCAATCAAAATCAAAATGTCCCACCTACATATTATGTCAAAAGCAGTCCATTGTACTTAGAGATATTGCGAACACCGATGCCACAAGGTGTAGAGGTGCCTAGATTTTAGAAATACATATGAAATGGAGATCCTTCTAACCATGTTAATGCCTACACTGCTTTATGTAGTGACTTTGTCAATGATGATAAACTTCTGGCTAAGATTTTTCCTAGGTCGTTGAAAGATACTACCTTGGAATTGTTCTCCTCTCTACGAAACAACTTAATTCATTCATTCAATGAACTTGTTGAGGAATTTGTAAACCACTTCCAAGTGCATATGACTCCTAAGATGACCCTGGCCGATTTGATGAGATGCAAGCAAAAAGAAGAAGAAAAGATATTTGACTTTATCTCAAGCTATCAATCGCTTTATTCCCAAATCGATGTCAAGGTCCCTGAGTCTCACCTTGAAAATATGTTCATAAAAAAATTACAAAGAAAGATTCAAGACAAGTTTACCATGATGAAATTCCCATCCTTTATGCACTTGTGTACTGCACTCTGTGATTAAATCAAAATTTGGTTAGTAATCGAGATACAAAGTCCACTTCTAGTTGAACCGACAAATTTGAGCTCGCAAACCTAAACAATTCCCAACCATTTAGAAAATAGAATAAAGGGTTCCTTCAATTCAATCCCCCTCAACAAACTACTCAAAATTCCAATAACCAAGTAGCCACTATTAAAGCCGCAATACCCTTTAACTATGGGGACCCGAAAAGATAATTCACTCCCTTACCCGATACCATTCATAACACAATGTCCCAACTCTTAGAACAACAAATGATTACCTTGCCTCCTGTCAAAACACCCAATCCTAATAAAACTTTACCCCCAAGCTTTAGATCAAATGCTTATTGCCATTACCATCGACAAAGCGAACATGACAAGGAACATTGCAAGCATCTTAAACATCTTGTTCAAGACCTCATTGATTCTGGTCATCTTTATGTTGGAGGTGCTAGTGATCAATGAAATAAGCTTGTTGCCCCTCCTAACCAAAACTTGTAAATCTTTACCAACCCCATGCCAAAACATAGTATTTCATTTGTCAAATCCAGCGAAACTACAAAGAATGATGTGATAAATGTTGATATAGATGATGATAATGGTGATTCTATTCAACATGATCTCATTGATAATGATCCTATGGATGAAATGGTATGAGTGATAGACATCATTCCTTGTAAGGGACAAACTAAGAATCCTCTTGACATTGATTTCTCCACTAAAGATATACTTAAACATGCACCCGATGGTCCTCTTTACGTAGTCATCTATATCTATGACAAGCCCACTAATGGGATACTAATAGATCCTGACTACGGAGAGAATGTGATCACTGAAGAATTCTTACTTTTGCAGGAGCTTTATCAAAATATATACGATAAACTGAAAGTATGGATCAAGACGCATAATGGGTTCGCTTGCCCTATGATAGGATCAATCACTCTTCCTTTACAAATAGGACTGAAAATATTAGATACCTCATTCTCCATCATCCGACAATCGGACCAATTTCATGTGAAGTTAGGCCATCCATGGCTTCACTCCATGAAAGCTATCCCTTCGATTGTGCATAAATGCTTAAAGTTTCCCTTTGACAATGAAGTTTTCATTGTCCATTATAGCGGCTTTAACCCATTGTCCTCTAAAGGTAAATTTTCCTTAGATTTCTTTTGGCTTGAGCCTATGGAACCTATAAAGCCATGAGAATACTTCTTTTTCTTGTATTATCAAAAGTTCAAGTAAAAGAATATAGCAGAACTATCCCTCCGAAATATGTCCCCACCTAGCACTAAGCCAACTATCCTAGACGAAACCATGCTTGAGCCTAAAGAAATTCCAAACAACCAAGACCAACCTATGACATAAACTTCACCTACCTCCTACAAAATACCAAGAGATAGTGAAAACAACCCCATCACACCTCCTAGAATAAAACATGTATACAAAGTCAAAGAGAAATCAATTGAACAACCTCTCGTGGTTCCTTCCATTCCTCCCCTTACAGAAGAAAAGAAACCTTTGGTTGATCAACCCACTCCTACACAAATGAAACTTGAAAAAAAAATTAAAAGAAACAGGGGTGCTAGAGAACATAGGTGTAGATGTCATTCCCTCGCTCACAGGTTACATGAAGAATTAAACAAAGAAAATCAAGATCTGAACTTGACTCAAGCAATGTGTGATGCACATCCCCCTTCACCGAAACAAAACAATCCAATAAAACAACCTCAAAAAGAGTTGAAATCTTCCATGGACATTATCATTTGACCTCCTGTTGTGATTAACTTAGATGATGATGACGAGGTTACTAAAATTGACGAAGAGGTGCATAATGAATTGAATACATTATTTTCCTCTTCCATGAGCTTAAATGACAAATCTCCTTCAAAGAGTGTTGAACTTGGTACTAATCCTAGTTCGACACTTTCTATCGTCCCTTTGGCTAGTTGTCCGACTTCGGTATACAATGAACATTACTGGGAGGTGGATGAGCTACTCATGAGTTGACTCACATGTGAATTACTAGTCCTTTGCATTATTTCTTTTTCTTTTGTGTGATTGCATGTGCGTGATGTGATCCCCTATGATGTTATGTTTGATGTTCTCTCTCTTTGTGATATTCCTCTATTTGTACCTTCATTCTTCTCTATGTTGTCAATCTTTTATCTTTTCAGTATTTATCTTTTTCATTTGTCTTGTGTTTTCCTTTTGGGAATGACACAAGGCATCGATACATTCATGTCTCTTCCATGTTGACCCAAAAGCTTTTCTTTTCATATTCTCTTTTCATTTGTCTCGTGTTTTCCTTTGTTTTTGCTCTCTTTGTGTCATTCTTCCAGTTCTATGTGTATTTGGGGAATGATGACAGTTCTGAGCTCTCTTAAAAAAATTAGAGCAAGAACATACTAACCCCAAATCCATAGATATGAGAAATATAAGCACACTCTCAAATCCACAAGACCCTGGACACCACACTGTAGAGAAATGTAGACCAAAATAATTTCTCCCAGACAACACTACTTCATAGTTCACACACTAGTGAACACAACTTCTTCTTCCAAACAATCCAAAATAAGAAATTATGGATATAACACCTTTGAACACCTCTAATAAACACATCTGAGCCGCAAAAGCATATCTTCAACCATGAAGAAATGCAGAGAAAAACATAGAACACCACTCTACCACACTTATCACTCTTTACCACATTGTTTCCTTCTTTTATTCAAAATTTCTTAAAAGCACTTGGAAACCAAGCACTACAAACACATACTAATCATCTACAACACTTTATCACCACAAATAAAGCAACTACAATACAACTCAAAAATACTAGATGTTGAAAATCCACCAACACATGCTTATCAAAGCAACACTAGAGGTTGACACTAGTGAGACTACTACTGTCAACATGATGCAACTAATCAAAGCAACTCCATGGTCAACATCAATGCAACAGCATAGATCTGTTGACATCAATGACAACACAAACTACATAGACTTCCAATGAGTCATATTTATATCTCCTTCAAGGATCCTATACATACAGTATTTAGCCATCAAATTTTACTGTGTATAGCTTATTATGTTACCCCCTTTTTTGTTCTACCATTCTTCTCAGATAATAAGTTTGCTACATGAACCAATGCCTACAACTATTTCAACCATATTTTTTTATGCAAAAATGTAATATCATTCTATTTAATAGATTTAAAGCAACCTTTATTATGCAAACCCATATTGAAAATACTCAAAGTAAACATCTTTCATACATCCATATATCTACCAATATCTCACATGTAATTTACAGCAATGGCACACATTTTACAATTTCCAAATAGGATTGTCCGTATTGCATTTTCACTACAATATTATTCACAGTATTCCCTCTAACATACAATAATATTTTTATCATTTTACATGTCTTTCATGATAAATTTAAAACAGAAGGTGGAGCAATTTTCTCAAAATTGTCTCTCTCAAGCGTTCCAACCTGCACTATAAACACAATGCTCTCCAATGGCCATGGGTGTGCTCACCACCCAACCTTTGGCTAGAAAACTAGTCACCCCAAGCTTGGAGGTAACCAAGAAACTGGGTACACTGAACAATCATACCAACAAGCCACTCAAACAAATAAAAGAAAACACACAAGTGCAAGATACACCCTTCCAAGGATTTCACATTTACATAAGGATTCTAGTAAGAACTCAAAATAGGGATGGAGGGTGGACTACACTCCATATGGGGAGACTCATGAAAACAAAAAAGTAATAAATTATCTCATTTCTTTTCCTCTCCATACAACCCATTTCACCCAATCTCCATATTCACCATACAACCCATACCACCAAATCACCATTTTTACTATATTACCACATATGCATAGGTACTCATAATCTCAAGCCTCTTATTCTCTAAGGAGGTTTAATCTCCCCATAGAGGTTCCTACCTCTCACTATCCCCAATAGTGGATGCTCTTCCTAATTTGGGTGAGCTTGTCCCACACAACCCAAAACCCTTTACAACATATACATTCAAAAACACAAGAAGATATACAAAATGTATTTTACAACATACAATAATTCACATTTACATGAAAACATAGAGAGGCATAAACCAGAATGAAGTGCCTACCTCAAGTCCAAGCTTCAATGAAGAAAAATTTGAGGATGAACTCCAATATCCTCTTATTTCAAGCTAACTTCTTCAAAATCTCCAAATCCAAGCCCAAATTTAAATTCTCTCTCAAAGACAAGTAAAAATGTTTCACCAAAAATAAGCCCTCCTTTTTTTTTCGAAAGGATAGAAATAGGAACAAAGATTTGAATCCTTGAGTGAGGGAGTGACACATGTCACTCTCATTCATCCCTTTGGAAAAATCTCCCCACAAGTTCTCACACATGTGTGAGAACTCATGGGGAAGATAAGAGACAAGGAGTGTTCAACACTCCACAAGAACTCTCCAATCTCATTAATGATATTTTGGAGGCAACACTCCATCTTATTCCCAAAACTTCCACCCTCCTTAAATGGTAATTAAGGAGGGCCATACCTCGAGCCATCCCAAAGATTCAGACAATATTTGACCCCTAACCCATAGGTATGCATCCTAGGGGTCCAAAAATGATTAAGACTTTTGTCACCCTTTCAAAACCCAAAAAGAGAAGAATCTAAATTTCAAATATCACAAGGGTAAATCAAACATCAAAACCCCCATCTAGGATCTAATCAACTTTTAAACATTAAACACATCATCATACATTTAATAATCACATCACAAATTAAACACACCATATATGAGACTATAGTCCCTCCAAATGGATCATAGTCAATTTAATGTGGCTTAACACATACATGGTACCCTTGGTTACCTCCTATCCCATTAGCCATGGGAATGTACCTGCAAACTCAAAGCCACATTTCAATATGTCCAATACATGATAGAAAAGGAAATTGAATCAATCAACATTTCATATATATATATATATATATTTAACATAACTAATCTTTGGGATCAACTAAATGAAATATCAATATCAAACAATTTATCCTTTCCCATTTAATTAGCATATTCTATCAATTCACAGCTGAACCATTGCAATGTTATAAAGCAAGTCACATAATCATTTAACTTAATTATACATCTCATCAATTCAATAACATAAACGCACTTATCCATTATTACCATGACAACAAGATTAACAAGAGCATAGTAAATAAGAGAGCATAACATATATCTATAATCATCATAAAACATCATAAAGAAGAAAGGAAGCATAATACTGAATATCCATAATTATTCAAAATGATGTAAAACACATAGAGTATCAAAATGTTCGAATCAAAATACAGTCAAACTGGGTGTGTCAAATAGTAGGCCTCACAACATACATGTATATATATATATATACATGCATACATATATATACATGCATACATATATATGCATACATACATATACATACATATATACATACAAACATATATACATACATACATATATATACATATATACATATATACATACATACATACATACATACATACATACACACATATATCTTTGAAGGAATGGTTAGTTTTAGTTAGCTAGCCTTTTTCTTTTATTAATGTATTAAATGTGTTTATTAGTTTAGAATGAGAAGATCATTACACTTGATTTTATTCATATCTCAATGTTGTACACATCATTCCTAGCTGATAATATGAAGAGAAATTGAACAACATATTTTTGATTAGCAAGAAAAACAAGTTTTGAAGGGATCTGAAACCCTTTACAACTAAATGTTACTCAAATAAAGAAAAACACAACCACCTAGCATCCAAACAAATTTATAGTACCTTCAAAAGTTCTTTTACATCACAATCATACTATAACATGCATAAATAGATTTTGCAAACTCTTGTAAGAGCTAGTAGTTGTTGTTTCATCAAAAGTAATAGTCTAGGTACTACTTTTATGGTATTATATCTTTACTTGTAGAAGGTACTTGTAATTGAAATATTTAAACACAACTTTAGTTTCTATGCAATACATGTTCCATCTTCATTTTGAAGGCACTTTTTTAAATTAATTTTTATTTTTCTTTAATATGCACAAGTCAAAAAAATAAAATGCATTAGAATTGATCAATTTAAATTTTGCCTTAACAATGGTTTGCAAAGCTTGCCTCATGGTTGTAAAATGTTCAAAAATAGTTTCAAGCATCATTTGCTCTTTGGTTACATAACAAGATCCAATATGAAACATGTTGACAATGAGGAAACCTTACTTTCATCTCTATCCAACCAATGTCTCAATTTTTCTACTTCAACTATGTCAAGTTGTATAGTTAATATAGTTGCAACATGATTTTTCTAATGTAATTAGCTATATTTCTATTTTAATTGTAACCAAAACCATTTATTTTATTTTATGGATGTGCCTAAGTTTTCCTCCTTCCCTTTGACACATAGCTCCCCATACATGTTAACATCAATAGTGAAGATTGTCATGTTTTGTAATCTCATGCTTCCTCATATGGCTTTAATTTCATTTCTTTGTCTTATTGTTGAGTTTTTAGTGATAGAACAATTCCAATAATATCAAGAATACTATTAGTGTTCATGTTTCCAATTTAATTGATTCATATGAACTAAAAATGATGTGCTCGGATTAAGGGATCTTTCTCACATTATTTCAAAACCGAGTCTTGATCTAAATAAATCTCCATATCATTCAACTTGTTTGTTGAACTTGTTTTCTTCTCTAACAATGCCTCTAGAAATTGTGTACATAATTCCAACTTTAAGCTAAACATCTATTCACTATATTTTTGTATTGAATTGATGCATTTTTGTTTTTTGCAATCACACAAAAATTTGTCATCAGTCTCCCCTAATAAGGGTTGAAACTTTTAATAGGAGTAATACCTATAGGCACCTATAGTTTACTTTCAAATGCATGTATTCCAAACATCAAACTTCAATGAGATGTAGGATAATTTTTTACTGATGGTTCCATATATCATTTTTTTTCATAAAAAAGTATGATGACTAATCAACTCGTGACTTTTACTTGACTAATCTCTAGCTCGAGGATTATAATTTACCTATAAAATAAGATGAAATTAATAGTGACAATAAGTATTGTACAAAGGTTAGTAGCATTGGATTTTTTATAATAGAAATAGTATGTTAAACACAATATAGACCCTTTTTTAGCATCTGCAAAGATAAATGACCATTGAATTTGCTTGGTAGCATAGTGATTTGTATATATAAACCATCGTACAATAGTATTTATGATGAGGGCCACAACGCCCTAAACCTTCACAAATCACAACAATAGATACCAGCATAGAAGATGCAAGACATAAAATAACTCACTTTCAATTATTTTCAAAAAATGAAATTACAGATTTAGAACTTACAATGCTACAGCCTCATAGGCTTGATTCATTACAATAAAATCCACTCTAAAAAAATATATATATTATTTGAAGCCACAATTTGCACTAATGGAGCCACCTTCTACAACCCCCACTTAACCCTTTTTATTTTACCTAATAACTGCCCTAGAATGTTCTAGAAAGTGTAACTTTCCCTTTTGTTTTGATGCCAAAAGTCTCACTGTTTGATTTCTTGCCTAGGAAGATATTTTAATGAAATTCACTTTTTAGTGGGGCAACTTCGCGAGGCCATATCTTTTAATTCGGGTGTTCAATTTTCTATTATAAAATATCGTTGGAAAGCTTTCGAAGAGATCTACAATGCTAAGTCGATCGGAGTTCGGTTGGTCAACTTTTCGAGCTATTTCGAGGCCTCTAAGGTTTTCATATTTGAATTTGAAGTTGCATTGGATAAATTTCTCGAGACATAAACTTTAATATCTCCCAAACCATGCAGGGTATTGAGACGATTCTTTCATGACCAGAGATTTTTTTCAATTACGCTCCTCGAGGTAAATTTTTAGGTCCATAAGCCCATTTAGGCTGACTTACAAAAAATAGTATTACAAAAAATAGTAAGTGACCATTTTTTACCTTTTTTTTAACTTATGAAGTTGTCTTACACCCTTCAGTGCCATCATGGGACTCAAAACAACTAAAGAAAATATATTCAAAATTATATTCAAAAGATTAAAATCATATTCAAAATGTGGATGGAAAATTAGAAAGTACCAATTACCAATAGAAGAAGAGAGTTAAAAAAATTATTGAAAAGTTGGATGTTAACTATTACTTTCTCATAAAATAGGACTCACAATTATATTCAAAATTGATTAAGTAGATGGTATATACTATTATCTAATAGGAGAGGAGTCAAAGTTATTACAAAAAATGGGTAGAAACTTCCAATTTATGATATTTTCTTGTCTATTGGATGGACTTGAGACATCAAAGTAGAATTTGTTAATACTATGATATTAAAAATATAAAACTATTAGATTTTTTAATTTAATCTCTATATGCTTGTTCGCAAAAGAATGAGGTGGATATTCTAGGAGATGATGAATAACTTAGTCATGGGTAGTGTGGTTTTAGTATTAACTATGATTTGGAAGAATATGTTGTGTAAATGTCTTGACTTTATTTTGTATTTAATTATTAATTGGCAATTTGTAATTATCTTTTAGTTGCCATGAAATTTGTTAAATGCAACTATGACAACTTTTAAAGTATTCTTTAGCTATCAAATTAGAAAAGAACGTGAAAAAGGGGAAGTTAAATGTAAGCTTGGAGAAGATAAGGAAGATTTTTTAGTTTGCATGAGCACATTTCTAAAATGTGGATAAAATCACAAAGTTGGAAGAGGAAGTTTATTATTTTTGTGTTATGCCTAAATGGTTTTAGAAACCATTCATGAATTGTGGTTTCTCTTATGATTATATATTTAATGCTTGAGTTGAAGAGATTTCAACAAGTTAATTTATAGGTTGTTGAAGCCATAAAGTGTTGCAAAGAAGTTGTATTGATGTAACTCAATTGGAGGATTAATAAAAGTCTTGGATCTCTTTGGTTGTGGAGTTTTTTCTTGCAAAGGTTTCTCCACATAATTCTTGAGTTCTTGTTTGCATTTATATTGTAATTTATAATTTTCATCTATGATTTATTACTATTTGTTTTCAATAGAAGAGACATATCTTTGATCATATCAATTTGGAAACTATTATATTGGAGTTTTTCTATTGTTGTTAATTATTTTGGAAGTATCCAATTCACATAGCTATTTTTTCATTTGTTGTCTTAATTTGATCTAAATATTATTCTTCTTCTATTTTTATTGATTTCTATGGAATTTTTCTTGCTAATTGTATTTAGTCTTTATGTAGAAAAGAAATCTAATGTTACTTTCTATTTTCAAATATTAACTTGATTTTCTATTAAGTCTAGGTTCAAATTCATAGTGCTTCCAACCTAAGTTGAACAAGAATCCTAATAATTATGATTATAAGGAAAATTTGACACTAACATATTTTAAATTTATCATTAAGAAATTAAAATTTTAGTATTGACTAATAATCGAACTCCAAAACTTTTTAAAAATTGTATATTAAGATAATTTCCATGGAAATAAGATCAAAAGTAAATATATTAATTTCGCCACTACAATTTTTTATTTATAAAAGTTTAACTAAACTAATTAAAGTACTAAAATATTATATTTACAACCTAAACCTTAAGGATATTTTCATGCTCTTATATCATTAAAAAATCTAAGGAAATTTCATAATTGTTAACTTTTAAAAATATTTTTCTCATCAAATCAAATACATTGTTCCTTATTCATCAAAATAGAACAATTTTGTGGAAAGAAGCAATGGGACTAGTTGACAATGTGAGATGCAGTCTCAAAATAGTGGGTTATCTATTTATTTTGGGTTGAAGCGATTTCTAAAACTGCATATGTATGATATAGACTGCTTTGAACTACTACATTGCATAAGAAGACACCTTATCAATCATGACATGAAAGAAAGCACAATATTTTAAGAGTTTGAGAACTTTTGGTTGTCTAGCATAAGCACACATATCAAAATGGAGAAAGAAACAAATTAGATGACAAGGAAAAAAAATGCACAATTATATGTTTTAACTTGGATTCAAAATGATACAAAATTTATGATACCAAAACACATGAGGTTCTACCAAGGAGAGATGTATTTTTATGAAGATTTGATACCAAAACACATGAGGTTCTACCAAGGAGAGATGTATTTTTATGAAGATTTGATACCAAAACACATGAGGTTCTACTGAGGAGAGATGTATTTTTATGAAGATTTGATACCTAAAAACATGAGGTTCTACCAAGGAGAGATGTATTTTTATGAAGATTTGATACCAAAAAACATGAGGTTCTACCAAGGAGAGATGTAGTTTTATGAAGATTTGATACCAAAACACACAAGGTTCTACCAAGGAGAGATGTATTTTTATGAAGATTTAGTTTTGCATAAATCAATAGTTGTGGAGAATGTGATCTTTAGGCTACAAAAAAAAAAAATATTGCATATCTAAAGCACTTGACAATGAGGATTATATTCTAGTTGGACTAGTATGAACACTTCAATTTACAACTATACAAAATGCGGAACCTACTTAAGAGCAGCCAAAAATTGAAGGATTGGTAAAAGTATGGAAATCCACACAAAAGACACAAAAATAATATGCACTTTATGTAGAAGTGGATGAACCACCTAATGTTTGAGAAGAACTTAAAAGTGACTCTACAAAAAATTGGAGGCATGTAATGGATGTTGAAAATGAGTCGCTCATAAAAATCAAACTTGAGAATTTCTGGAAGTCTTCCACCTAGAAATGGAGGCATATAATGGATATTGAAAATGAATTGCTCATAAAAATCAAATTTGCCAACTTGCAAGTCTTCCACCCAAAAAGAGAATAATTTGGTGTAAGTGGTTATTCAAACAAAATTATAGGTTAGATGGATCAATAGACCACTACATAGTTTAGTGAATCAATTGAAGACAAAGGCATACATCTAAATTGTAAGTTTGAATTATCATGACACATTCTCACCCATACTCAAGATAGTGTCCATCAAAATTTTGTTGTCCAACAACCTTATATCATCATGTACATCAACTAGATATAAATATCTTTGAAGTGTATATGGAACAACTAAAAGACTGCATAAAAAATGAAAGGAGTGGTTGGTACCAAGCTTTAAAATGTAGTCCTCAAGAGCATGGTACGAGTGTCTTGATGTATTTCTCCAAAATAAAGGATGTGTAAATTACAATATTGATCTGAATATCTATATTAAGCGTTTTGGTCAGTCAATCATATTTTTAACTCTATACATTAATGGCACTATCATTAGAACAATGATCTAAAAAAAAATAGACTTGTTTAAATTTCAACTAGTTGTAGAATTTTAGATCACTAATTATGATGAAATTCAACATTCAAATTTTAAGGGATAGGAAGAAGAGACAAATCCCTTTTACTAGAGAGAGGTAAATTTGAAACATTCTATTTCCAAACCAACCAATACTATTGAAACAGATGAGAAAATTTCATGAAAAATTTGTCCCAAAACACAAGAAGTAGATTATATGGGTACAATTCCATATCAGAATGTAGTGTGTCTAATATTGCATGTGTTGTAAACCTTCTGAACCAATTTTCCAGCAATCTTAGACCTTAACACTTGGCTACATTCAAAATATTTTTTTGATATCTTCAAGCGACAAATCATCACAAAATTACATCCAATGGAAGTTTAGAATGTTCTCTAAAGTTTAGAGGTTATTGTGATGCAGAGTTTGTAATGATATTGATAGGAATAGATCAACTTCAGGACAATATTTTTTTATTCTTAGTGGAGGTGAAGTTTTGTGGACATGTTAAGAAACAACTAACAATTCATCTTTCAAGCACAGGAGATGAATACATAGTAGAAAAGAAATCAACATTATTGCAAGACAGTGTTGAAGTGTGACAGCTAAAGTTGTATTGCCATGACAAAGCATTCCAGGTATTATGGGAAACTTATTGTTTTGTTTGTCAACAAATTTAGAAGAACATTGTATAGACGGAGTATTGTAAAGAAAAATTCAATTTACTTTAGCCAATCCAGAAATGGTAGCCATATATTGAGAGGTTTGGTATTGTATTTGAGGTTTTTGTGTTAATAAATGGTAGCTATAGAATAGTAATATAAGTGTTGTTAGGAATAGGGTTTGGTATTGTATTTGAGGTTTTTGTGTTAATAAATGGTAGCTATAGAACAGTAATATAAGTGTTGTTAGGAATAGATTAGTTGGAGGTTAATGAATAAATATAAGACAGTTTAGATAGAATTTTTTTTGGACTCTCCTACATGGTTTTTCTATAAAGAAAAACATGCGTCCCAGTTTGAGTTAGTGAGATAAATAAAAGAGAAGCACAATTATGATTTATTTTGGTTTTGCATAAATTCCGTTTCAGTTCATGATATTCACAAACTCATTCAACAATAGATTACATTTTGGGGAAAAAGTGGATATCAATGTTCTGTTATATTTTAATGGGATGAATGTTTAGCTTATTGTTCTATTTGTATTGTGTTTAATCATATTTTCCATAGACTAAATCAATATGTTTTTCTTGTCATTCTTTTGGCATAGTTTGTAGAAATAGAACCAACATTGATTAAAAATGCAATTCAAAAGATCAATAACATAAACATCTTTATGTCTCTATTTTTTAATTATAACATTTAATAATATTGGTATGGGTGACCATGCAACTGAAAGATATAAAATAGTATTGTCTAATAATTTACATATGCAATTTTTTATGCTATCAAGCACATTCAATGGTCATTTGTCTTTGTACAAGCTAAAAAGAGGGTCTATATTGTGTTTAATGTACAAGGGAATTTATGTTATCACCAACACGTGAGACACCAATTTCATGTATGAGTACCTCTCCTTGAGGTCCACAAAGGGATTGATGCCCACTTCAATATTATTTAAACACTCTATTATCAAGTTTTGACTTCATGGAGAAAGTTCATTAGTAACTTAAACTTGTGAATCAACCTAAACTTCCTTATTTTCACTCATTTTCATTTCACCTTATGATTTATACTTTATCTTTCCCACGAAGATATTTTTCTCATCTTCATGCTTGTGATTTGTTTCTCCATTTATTTGTCAAGCGTTTTGATCTTATGCTTGCTTATGTTCGATGAATCACACATTTTTTTTACCAAAAGAAACATAACATATTTTGAAATAATATATTGAGGTTTGCAACGTAAAAGATCGTCTTCTCGCCTCTTGCAATATTAAAAATTATGATACTTAATTTAATATAAGCTATTTAATCTAAACTTTATGCGACCTATTGCTATACTTTTGTATTCAAGGACATTCAATTTTAACATCAAAATCATATAAACTATGCACATCTATACATGTTTTGATTAAAAAGGTAGGGTTTTGAAAGGGCCCTGATTCCTTGAGAGAGGGAGAGAGACTTGAGAGAGGGAGAGGTAGTAGGAGGGAGGGTAGCTTGAGAGAGAGAGGGTAGAGGGTTTAAGGGTTTAGGGTTATGGGTAGAGGGGAGAGAGAAAAAGGGATTCAGTGAGAGAGAGAGAGGGAGGGAGTGGGAGAGAGATAAAGGGTAGAGGGTAGAAGGTAAAGGGTAGAGGGGAGGGAGATAGGAGTGAGTGAGAGAGATAATTTAGAGTGGGAGAGGGGTTAGGAGGATGAGACTTGAGAGAGAGAGAGAGGGAGGGAAGGAGTGGGAGAGAGATAGAGGCTAGAGGGTTTAAGGGTTTAGAGTTTAAGTTAAGGGTTTAGGGTTAAAGGTAGGGGAGAGAGATGGAGGAGTGAGTGAGAGAAACCTAAGAGAGGGAGAGGAGGTAGGAGGAAGAGTCTTGAGAGAGAGGGAAGGAGGGAGTGGGAGAGAGATAGAGGGTAGAGGGTTTAAGGGTTTAAGGATTTAAGGGTTAAGGGTAGAGGGTTAAGGGTAGAGTGGAGAGACTTAGGAGTGAGTGAGTGAGAGAGAGACTTGAGAGAGGGAGAGGGGGTAGGATGGGGAGACTTGAGAGAGAGAGAGGGAGTGGTGCTAAGACGGAGAGACTTGAGAGAGAGAGAGGGGGAGAGTGGTTGATAGATAGAGGGAGAAAGGGTTAAGGGTAGAGGGTGGGGGGTTTAAGTATTTAGGGTTTAAGGGTTAAGGGTTAAGGGTTAAGGGTAGAGGGTTTAAGGGTAGAGGGGAGACACATAGAGGGAGTGAGTGAGAGATAGAGAGAGGAGAGGGAGGAGAGGGTAGGAGGGAGAGACTTAGAGAGAGAGAAAAGAGGGTAGAGAATTAGAATTAGATAGTAGAGGTTTGGGGTTTAGGGGTTATGGGGTAGAGGGGAGAGAGATAGAGGGATTAAGTGAGAGAGAGAGAGAGAGAGTGAGGAGTGGGAGAGATAAAAAATAGAGGGTAGAAGGTAGAGGGTTAAGGGTAGAGGGACATAGATGGGAGTAAGTGAGAGAGAGAGAGAAGGAGAGAGAAGAGAGTAGGAGGGTGAGACTTGAGAGAGAGAGAGGGAGGGAGAGAGTGGGAGAATGGAGAGGAGTTTAAGGGTTTAGAGTTTAAGGGTTAAGGAGTTTAAGGTTTAGGAGTTAAAGGTAGAGGGAGAGAGATAGAGAGTGAGTGAGAATGAGAACACAGAGAGAAGGAGAGTAGAAGGGTGAGTCTTGAGAGAGAGAGAGGAGAGAGAGGAGTTTAGGGTTTAGGGTTTAGGGGTTTAGGGTTTAGGTTATGGGTTATGGGTAGAGGGGAGAGAGAGAGGGAGGGAGTGGGAGAGAGATAGAGGGTAGAGGGTAGAGATAGGAGTGAGAGAGAGAGACCTGAGAGAGGGAGAGGGGGCAGGAGGGTGAGACTTGAGAGAGAGGGACATACGGGGAGTGGGAGAAAGATATAGGGTAAAGGGTTAAGTGTAGAGGGTAGAGGGTTCAAAGGTTAAGGTTTATGGTTTAGGAGTTAAGAATTAGAGGAGAGGGAGATAGAGGGAGTGAGTGAGAGAGAGAACCTGAGAGAGGGAGAGGGGGTATGAGGAAGATTCTTGAGAGAGAGAGAGGGATGGAGCGGGAGAGAGATAGAGGGTAGAGGGTTTAAGAGTTTAAGGATTTAAGGTTTAAGGGTAGAGTGGAGAGACATAGGAGTGAGTGAGAGAGAGAGGTCCTTGAGAGAGGGAGAGGAGAGTAGGAGGGGAGAGATGTGTGTGTGTGTGAGAGAGAGAATTAGGAGGGGGAAGGGAGAGGGGAAGAAGGGAAGAAGGGTAGAGAGAGGGAACAAAATTAGGGGAATAATGAGAGAGAGAGAGGGAAAGAGATAATATTTAAATATTTTATATGTTAGTAATATTAATTAGTTATATAATATTTTATATATTAGTAATATATATATACATTAACTAAAATATAGAAATAATATTTAAATATTATACATAATAATATTTAAATATTATACATAATAATATAATATATTATATATTAAATTATAAACTATATTGTATATTCTAAACTAGATATATTAAAATAAACTATAAAATATTTATTGCATTTTCTAAATCATATTTTATAAAGTGTATAACATTTTTTAAAATCGGATATCCGATTCAAAACGGATATCCAATTTGAAATGGATATCTGATTTGAAACATATATCTGATATTTCTGACGCAGAATTTATTGCCTAGGGATTAGCCTCGGTCTTGCTTTGGTATTTGGCTTGGACATGCCAATCCTAAGAAGTCAACGCAAAAAACGTGTTTGACAACTTACCTTGTTTTTCTAGACTTCGTCCATGTGGCTGACGACTTTATTTTTAGCCAAAATTGATGAAATGAAAAGGGTTTGTAGAGGAGACTCTCAACTTTCCACCAATATAAATTATTCTTTACTTTGAATTTAATAAATAATTATTATTCATTTTCTATTAGAATTACAACTAAAGTCTTAATTGATAGGCTGATTGAAAAACATCTATAACTTTCAAACGGTATCATATGTTTTGAATCCAAAACATGCATCACATTCTATGCTTCGCATACTATAGGATTAAAAAAAAAATGAATTTCATGAAGTTTTGACCAAGTTAAGGTGGCCAGACATACGAGTTTTTATATTTTTTAAAAGTTGTAATAAAAAATTCATAATTAATTATTTACTTGGAAAAAAATTACAAAAAAATACGCGTCACATCCGAACATGAGTCCTCTATTTGTATCTAAAATCTTATAAAAAAATATTATTATTTTATTGTAGTTAGGGTGGTCAGACAGACACCTACTTCTTATTTTTTCCCTGAAATTGAAGTACTACTGCATTAAAATTTCAAATTTTCACCAAATAGACTTTAGAAAAAAAAAAAGAACTTAGTAGTTTAGAAACTACATTCAATTTGCCACATATTCTATTCTTACATATTTTTTAAATAATATAGATAACTTATTCAAATTTTTATGTCAAGTTGCCTAACTCTGATTTTTCTAAATTTTCATTGCCACTTAAGGGCCTATTTTTTCCATGATGATCATGCACATAGCCTCTTGTTTCTATATACTTTCAAATGCAGCATGTACATCAACGGCTGGTTACATGCATTTGAGGTGAGATGGATCATTTACCATATGGACACTATTGCATTCCTATTTTTGGAGGTGACCTTCCATTTTCATTTGATCAAAGACTACTGGGTACTTGTATTTCCAACTTGCATCTTGCTTGTTAAGTAGTGTCATTTTTGGTAACTCATGTAGTTTCATGTGTCGTTTGTATCTTCAAGTTCTAGATATTTTCTTTTGTTTTCCATAGATGATTCTAGTGTAGTTGGGGGAACTCATGCAAATTATTGTCTCTCTCGTGATCAGTGTTCTTCAGACTTGGTACCTATATTTTTGACTTACATCTTGCATGTTGAGTAGTTTCATTAAGGTCACTCATGTAAATTCATGTACCACATGTATCTTCTACTTCCAAATGTTTTCCTTTGTTTTCTATCTGATTCAATTAGTATCATTGGATGCACTCATGCAAATTATAGTCTCCTTGGATCTTGACATTTGTATCTTTGATCTCCATATGTTTGCCTTTGTTTGTCATCTAGTTTGAGTAGTGTTGTTGTGGGAACTCATGCAGATTCTTGTTATCTTGATCTTGATCATCAATTGTTTTAGAGGAGGTTCTTTATTTTAGCACCATATCAATCATCATTCGATAGCAATCTACAACTTCGACGTGCTTGTGTGATGTTCTACATGTTCCTCTTTTTTGTGAATTTTCTTTTGGTTGGAGGCTTCTCAGTCCTTCACACCTTGACTTGGAGGGTTTTCAATCCTTCATTCTCCTTTCTCTCTTTTGGAGAGGAATTTTCTCCCATAGGGTTTTTCTCCTTTTTCTCCTATTTTGAGAGATCTTTTGTTTGTACATGGGTACCTCACCAGGCCTTGTTTGTCAAGACCCATCATACATTTTTCTAGGGATTTTAGCTTCTCCCTAAGTTCATCTTTTAATGGGGGTTTTAGAGTAATCATGCATTAGCTAATAATTAATTAACCTTTAATTGATTATTAGTCTAATTTATTCTCATGCACTTAAGCTAAACTTAGGAGTGATTTTATGCTTTTAGGATTTTTCTCCTGCATAGCACTCAACCCTCATTGCAATTATCATTCGAGATTTCATATCTTTTCGATAATCTCTTTCTTTCATAGCTTTTACTTGTTGAGGAATATTGTATATATATTGTTTGTAAATCTCTTGCGTGGAAGGTGTCTTTGTTCGTTGTTTGATCCTATGGCTCATGGTTTTGTGGTGTTTTTCACAATTCAAACACAAATTAGATGACAAGGAAAAGAAATGCATAATGATATGTCTTAACTTGGATTCAAAGTGATACAAAATTTATGATACCAAAACACATGAGGTTCTACCAAGGAGAGATTTATTTTTATGAATATTTAGTTTTGCATAAATCAATAGGTGTGGAGAATGTGAAGGCTACGAAAATAAAATAAAAAATATTGCATATCTAAAGAACTTGACAATGAGGATTATACTCTAGTTGGAATAGTATGAACACTTCAATTTACAACTATACAAAATGTGGAACCTAATTAAGAGTGCAACCAAAAAATTAAGGATTGGTAAAAGTATGGAAATCCACAAAAAACAAAAAAGAATCATATGCACTTTATGTAGAAGTCGATGAACCGCCTAATGTTCAAGAAGAACTTGAAAGTGACTATGCAAAAAAATAGAGGCATGTAATGGATGTTGAAAATGAGTCGCTCATAAAAATCAAACTTGGGAACTTCCAAGTCTTCCACCCAGAAATGGAGGCATATAATGGATATTGAAAATGAATTGCTCATAAAAATCAAACTTGGGAACTTGCAATTCTTCCACCCAAAAAGAGAATAGTTTGGTATAAGTGGTTATTCAAAAAAAATTATAGGTTAGATGGATCAATAGACCACTATATAGTTTAGTGAATCAATTGAAGACAAAATCATGCATCTAAAGTGTAAGTTTGAATTATCATGACACATTCTCTCCCATAGTCAAGATAGCGTCCATCAAAGTTTTGTTGTCGAACAACCTTATATCTTCATGTACATCAACTAGATATAAATATCTTTGAAGTGTATATGGAACAACTAAAAGGCTACATGAGAAAAAAGAAAGGGGTGGTTGGTACCAAGCTTTAAAATTTAGTCCTCAAGAACATGGTATGATTCTCTTGATGTATTTCTCCAAAATAAAGGATGTGTAAATTGCAATATTGATTTGAATATCTATGTTAGACATTTTGGTGAGTCAATGATATTTTTAACTATATACATTAATGACACTATCATTATGAGAAATGATCTAAAAATAAATAAACTTGTTTAAATTTCAAATACTTGTAGAATTTTAGATGACTAATTATGATGAAATTCAACATTCAAATTTTAAGGGATAGGAAGAAGAGTGTAATGCCCCGTCTTAATAACCTAAGAATGTTGCAATTGTGTAATAAAGGTGTAATAATATTTTTTTTAAAGTATTAATATTAAGTTAATTAATTGCATACATTCGTTAAGTTACTAAACGATTCACTACTTTGAGTTTTCCATAAGTGACTTAAGTATTTCGCATTGCACATAATAATTTATAACATACCATAAAGATAAACATTGCATAACATTGAGATTTCCATTCAAGATAACATAAAATACAAACTTGTTTCCATACATTGCATTTGGTATGATGTTACAATACTCATCCATCTTGATGAGGTAGTACAATAAAAATTACAATTACAGTTACAATGATGTTCACCTCATAACATTTGAGGGATGTTTTTACAATACAAATTTTACAATATACAATGTTGAAATAAGCATAAGTATCCAAACGCGAGCTCTCCATCCATGAAGCTCTCGATGCTATGATCAAACTAGGGACCCAACGGAGTAAGGTGCACATTCCACCCAACCATGTGGTACCCGTAGGTCCACCCCCCGTGCTAGGAGATAGTAATAAGGTTACCTAGACCTAATCTACTAACCCTAGACACTAGTACAAACAATCTATTAGTTACATTGCTTCCAGATTTAGACAA
This sequence comes from Sequoia sempervirens, assembly GCA_007258455.2. Lineage (NCBI taxonomy): Eukaryota > Viridiplantae > Streptophyta > Pinopsida > Cupressales > Cupressaceae > Sequoia > Sequoia sempervirens. The sequence goes on along the minus strand of VDFB02058242.1, from coordinate 243,402,189 downwards.
TTGTTTGAAATACAAACACAAGGTTAACTGTTATTCTAGGTGGAGTGTCATCACAACGATGCAAAGGTTACCCTGGTGTTTCTTCCTAGGTTCTGGCCCCCAATCCTTGGGTTACTCTGGTAACCTCTTACGAAACCCGACCCCTATTGCATACTATTGTGGAATCGAATGTCTTTTAAGGAAACAAGACACCGATTTTCCATTCTGGGCCTTCTCATCTTATACTCATGACTGTAGTAGCTCAAGAGTCATAAGCGAGGCATGCACATCTTGTTAAAAGTTTTTAAATCTAACTACTATGTCATTTAATTATCACTGACTTAGTTAACTATTTGTAAGTTACCCTGACACCACTTTGTGTGTCGGCCCTTACAAATAGCCACTCCCCTAAACATAACAAGGTATCTAAGTTTTCTGACTATGGTTTACAAGTGTACATTCATACAAAATATAATTTCAACACTATTATTTGGTATCTAAATACCATACAAAGAAATCATGTACACATCAATAACCAATACAGAAATTCAGTTTAACAATCACTATCCCCACTTTTACAATTTAATTTGGAAGACTTGTTTAATTGAGACTTTCCCATTTTACCTGACAAAGAGACAAGTTTTAAAAAAAAAACAATTTAATGAAATATATCACACCTACATTTGGATATTCTAAATCCTTTCAAACAATATAATATGCATGGAATTAACTCATCTTAATTAAAATACGTTTTCAAAAATAATTCTAGAAATTCACATGCAACAAAATTTAAAAAGAATATTTTATACATCTAAATATCAAGATTATTATTTTTTTTTTTATATTTTCTCAATTTCACTATAAACATTGTAATCTAAAGTTTCTCAATCATAATTTCCATATACAACATAATTTTTTTAAGAAAATATATTTGATATTAAAAAAAAATACCAAAATTATTTTCTTAATGTTATATATATATCATTATATAATTTTTCAAATTATAAATATATATATTTATATATTTATATATATAAACGAAATTCGCATTTTACACATACCATAAAATATTCGATTGAAATTAAGTTTAAAACAAAAGGAAATAATAAATAAATTTAAGTCTTATATCAAATGGCGCAGCCCGCGGCCTGGGAAGGCCGCGGCCCTTACCAAGGCTGCACCCAGCAGCCCTAGTGGCTGTTGTGCGCAGCCATGGGGGTTGCGCCTCCATAAAAGGGAGAGGGGAGGGTTTCGGCCCTCCCCAAACCCTCTGTTATTAATATTTTTTAAAAAAAAAAAAATTAAATATTCATCGTACGGCGATGCGTTAAAATAACGCGATTTCTTTTCTTTCTTTCTTTTTTTAAAATTGTATTTCTACAATTTTGCCCGTACAGCGATAATAACATTTTTCATTATTAAAAAAAAATGAAATTCCTAGAAATCATCTGTACATAAATTACTCATTCAAATATAAAGGATTTCCCAATCCAATTTACATATGAGATTTAAATATATATATATAAATATATATATATTTAAACAAACTAAGTAGGGTTTTCAAAATAAATACAGGAAACTGTAAAACTTTCTTCGGGGTTTTCATAAGGGAAATTGGGGAAATTTTACAAACTTCCCCAGGTTTTCACAGAAAACATACACAATATTTTTTTTAAATTCCAAATCTAATTTTCCCAGAAATTTTCAATTTCCCAATCAAATAATTCCTTTCATAAAATACAATACTTTTAACAGAGAATTTTCTACTTAAGCTTTTTAAAGCCATTAAAATTTCACACAACAGTATAGAGTAAACAATCTTCATAGGTGAAAAACAGAGATTTAAATTACTCTATATTTTTTTTAACATGCTTTCCTTTTCAAAATAAATAAACAATTTCACCAGTAGATTACTTGTTATCCTATGCTTTGAAAATTAACTGGTGAAGATTTTCCCTGTAGCTTCCACAATAGCCTGTAGCTTCCACAAATTGCTTTCCCGAGAACAAAACCCAAATAACTTAACCAACCACCAAGATCCTCCAAAGGATCTTCCAATTTCAAAATCAACCAAAAAAAAGTATTTACCGATTTTTTTTACAGAGCACCAAAAATAATTTTCCCGTGAGGAAATTCAACAACCTCTGTCATTTCCCGAGATCCAAAATATCCTCTCCGTAACAAATTTTCAACAACCCCAATGCAATTATTACACTCACACACATGTCGAGAAGTGGTTATGAAAATATCTTCTCCACTTCACGGCAATTTTCCATTTCAAATTTGCATGTAATTTTTAATTTATTCAATTTAAATTTAACAACCATTATTTCAATTTACATGCATATTTTAAATTTAAATTTACAATTTTCCATAATTTATTTAATTTTTAAATATAACTATTTACTCACTTAATATTTTAATTAAACTAATTAATTTATTTAATTAAATAAGTTTGATCTTTTAAAATCAAACCATTTAACCAAATAAGCTAATTAATTAATTAAATAATCAAGCAAGTAATTTCTTTAACATTTTAAAATTAATTTAAATAACAATAATTTAAAACACAATATTCCAACATTAAAAATTAATCAAATTTGTTTTTCAAACGATTTATCCAAACAGAAAATACAGGACAAACCTATGACTCAGAACTAAAACAGACAAAGTACTAAGATCAGGGTTAAAGACTAGACTAGGGTAAACCAGACTACTATCTCCCGATCAATGTATCCGTTGAGTCTTGACACGCTTAGACCTGAGTACCCAGGTGGAGTCAGTGTCATGTACCTGCAAATTCCTGCAACCAAGCAAATAACGTGCATACATATACATATATAAAACATTAAACAGACACACCGTGCGGAGAAAATCACAGATATCGCAGGGCACTCGCAAGCGAGTGATGCGATTCTGTTCTCCACACCAATACACTTCACAGCAGACTGACGAAATAAATAGCTGTTAGTCCATCATAACATATACATAGCAATGATCAACTGAAAGTAAACATCTAAACTATATCAAATCATGTCTAAAATCAGTAATCATTAAACAAAATATCATCATGTCATAGAATAATCCACTATCGCTCAAAACCAGCGATCAAAATATCCAACAAAGTATCATCATCAACAGTGTGAAAACATAGCAACAGAAAACATAAGCACAAACGGAGGGGTACTACATCCTCCCCCCCTAGGATCAGGCTTGCTCCTGAAAGCCTGCGAACAGATAGGGATAAAGTTCCCTCATGCGTGTCGCATCCTCCCAGGTAGCCGAAGCCTCATAGCTAGGATCCCATTGGACCCTCACCTGATCAAGGTCTCGACCCCTGAGACCGAGCGTCTGGTGCTGTAGAATGGCCACGGGCTCCAAAGCCAGCTGCCCGTCCTCTACCTGTAACGCATTCCAATCAAGTACATGAGATATGTCAGGATGATATGGTCTAAGAACTGATACATGAAAAACATCATGAATACGAGACAAACTGGGTGGTAAGGCGAGCCGATATGCCACGAGACCAATTCTCTCTAAAATCTCGAATGGTCCAACGAATCGAGGCGCAAGCTTAGAGCCTTTTCCATAACGGATTGGACTCTTTCACGGTCGCACTCGAAGAAACACTCTATCACCAACAGCAAACTGTCGGTCTATCCTATGCGCATCGACATATTTCTTTTGCCTATCCTGAGCTGCAATCAAATGCTCTCTAATATGGTCAACCTGTTGCTCCATATCACGAAGCATCTCAGGTCCAAGTAACACTCTATCCTCTAGTCGATCCCAACTCAAAGGAGTTCGACAAGGACGACCGTATAATGCCTGAAATGGTGGCATACCTATGGAAATCTGATATCCATTGTTGTAAGCGAATTCTACTAAATACAAATAATCCTCCCAACGAGACTGTTGATCCATTACATACATCCTAAGCATATCCTCTAATATTTGGTTAACTCTTTCAGTTTGACCATCGGTTTGAGGATGATAGGCTGAACTAAAGTTCAATTGTGTACCTAGAGCATGTTGTAACGACATCCAAAGGGCTGAAGTAAATATAGGATCTCTATCAGAAATGATCCTACGAGGAATCCCATGCAATCTAACGATGTCCTCCATAAATATCCTAGCTACAGATGAAGCATTGTACGATGATCGTACTGGTGAAAAGTGAGCTACCTTAGTCAAACGGTCAACAGTTACCATAATGGCATCATGTCGATGTGATGACGTAGGTAACCCAACAATGAAGTCAATGGATATAATATCCCATTTCCATTCGGGAATGAGATGTGGCTGCAATAATCCAGCAGGATGATGATGCTCAACTTTGACTCGCTGACATTCAAGACATCTCGATACATAATCAGCAATATCATGTTTCATACCAGGCCAGAAATACAATTTCCGAAGATCAGCATGCATTTTCTTGACTCCTGGATGAGCTGAATACGGAGCTCGATGAGCTTCAGTCATAATTAATGTACTAAGTCTCTCAACATGTGGTACATAAATACAACCTAAGTGTCGTAATATACCATCCGATTCTAAAACATAACCTGCAAATCGACCTTCTAAAGGTCTACCCAATTCAATTTCTAACTTCACTTCCTGATATAATCTATCAGTAGGAAGTGTAGCTAATATTTGACCTCTCAAATCTACTGCAAGAGTAGTTGTAGAGATCTCATGTCTACGACGGCTAAGAGCGTAGCCACTACGTTCTCCTTGCCTTGAACATATTTTACTTCAAAATCATACTCACACAAGAACTCCATCCATCGTCTTTGCCTAGCATTCAAGTTAGGTTGCGTAAAGATATATTGCAAACTACGGTGATCAGTATGAAGTTCAAAATGATGACCTAAAAGAAAATGTCTCCATCGAACTAAAGCATGCACAACTGCAGCTAGTTCTAGGTCATGAGTGGGATAGTTTAATTCGTGATCTTTAAGTTTGCGAGACTCATAAGCAATCACACGCCCATCTTGCATCAAGACTGCCCCCAAACCTTCTAAAGATGCATCTGTACACACTATGAAATCCTTAGTAGGATCAGGAACAATCAGTATAGGCGCATTAGTTAACTTTTCTTTAAGAGTCTGAAAAGCTAACTGACATTGTTCTGTCCAAACAAACTTCTTCCCTTTTCTTTGAAGAGAAGTAATAGGATGACTGATTCTAGAAAATCCCTCTACAAACCGCCTATAGTAACCAGCTAGACCCATAAAACTACGAACTTCACCTACATTAGTAGGCGCATGCCAATCTACAATGGCTTGGATCTTTGAAGGATCCACAACAATACCTTTTCCAGATATTACATGTCCAAGGTATTTTATTTCAGGTTGAAAGAAGTCACACTTCTTCAGGTTTGCATATAATTGATTTTCCCTTAAACATTGCAATACCTGTCTCAAGTGTTCTTCATGTTCCTTCATGTTTCTCGAATAAATCAAAATATCATCGAGAAATACCAGGACAAAGCGATCCAGGTATGTACGAAATACACCATTCATTAAACTCATGAATACTGATGGTGCGTTCGTTAACCCAAATGGTACTACTGTGAATTCGTAGTGCCCATAACGAGTTCGAAAAGCAGTTTTATGAATGTCTGCTTCAGCTATATGTAATTGATGGTAACCGGATTTCAAATGGATTTTAGAGAACACATTAGCTCCCTTAATTTGATCAAAAAGATCATCGATTCTAGGCAAAGAATAACGATTCTTAATCGTAACCTTGTTCAGTTGACGATAGTCAATACATAGCCTAAGAGATCCGTCCTTCTTCTTTACGAAGATAACAGGTGCTCCCCAAGGGGAAACACTTGGACGAATAAATCCCTTTTCTAAAAGTTCCTCTAACTGAATACAAAGTTCCTCTAACTCCTGAGTCGTCATTCTATAAGGAGCTCTAGATATAGGCTCAGCTCCAGGGACTAAGTCAACTCTAAAGTCAATATCCCTCTTCGGTGGCATTCCAGGAATGTCATCGGGAAACACATCAGCAAATTCCCTAAGAATAGGATGATCATCTAGAGATATCTCTCGACTCTCACCCTCTTCCAAATCAGTAACTGTTGTTGCAAACAGTTGACATCCCTGACGAAGACATCTCTTTAATTGCATAGCAGATATCATCCGCAAAGAGATAGGTCTATGAATACCTACGATTTCCACTTTCGCACCTAAATCATTAATGCAACTAACTGTCTTAAGTCGACAGTCAATTACAGCATGATAAGATGTTAACCAATCCATGCCTAGTACTATGTCGTACGATCCTAAGGGTGTAACATATAAATCTACTAAGGTAGTTAACGTACCAATTTTAAGTTCACAATTATGTACTAAGCTTTCTACTGCTACTTTCACCCCTGAGGCGAATTCAACTTGCCACTTACCACCTTGCTTTACTACCACAAGACCACAACGGTCAACAATGGTCGGTGAAATAAAGGAGTCAGTGGCTCCAGAGTCAAAAAGTATAGAAACACTAACACCATGTAACTTACCTGAAGTTTCGACCACCGTGTTCTGGTGATCGGCTTGGCGGTCATTAACCGCAGCATATACAGTATGTGCTCATGCATCGCCCACCGTAGGCTCTGAAGCTGTAGGTCGAGGCCCATAACCAGTAGAACCTCTCATCGGACACTGCCTAGCTATGTGTCCATGCTGCCCACATGAATAACAACCTGTGCCTCTGCCAAATCCTCTGCCACCCGAAGGTGCATTGGACTGCTGATAACTACCCCTACTAACAGTAGACTGAGCACTGTGCGCAAGCTGATCCTGCCTATTGCACTTGTTGCGCCACCAGTTACAAACCTTTCCTATTTGAGGACTATTTTTTTGTTGTGGTTGAGGGTTATTGTTCTTTTGAGGAGTTCATTGTTGTTGTTGCTGCCCACCCTTTGTGGGTGTCTGTTGGTTCTTAGAAGAACCACTTGTCTGTGCCTGTCCACCTCGTGGACTAAAACCTGCTGCAGGAGCACTCCCAATCTGCACTCCTGTGTGCCCACCTAATGCCATAATAAGGTTCTCCTCAACTATGCGAGCCTTCTCCACTACGACTTCCATAGTCTTTGGCTCAAAGACTCGGACACCACCACTGATGCGGGTGTTTAAACCCCTGATAAAATGATGTACTAGCATAGGCTCATCATCGCCAATACCAGCATACTGCTTAAGTTCATAAAACCTACGTTCATATTGCTCTACAGAAAGAGCCATCTGACGTAGATCATGGAACTCGTCAGCCCTACACTGCCTCCAGTGTTCCAACAGGAACCTTGCTCTTAACCTCTCGAGAAACATCTCCCCAGACACAGAACCACTATCCAAGTGGAGCTTTTGCTCCTCTAGGCACCACCAGGTAGAGGCGAATCCTCTCAAGTGCATAATAGTGCATCTGGCACGGGTATTACTACCGTAAGGGTGCATGGAAAAGCATCTACCCAAATCTAGTAGCCAAGTCTCAGCCTCTAAGCCACCTCCAGTACCATCAAAGGTAGGAGGGCGTGCCCTCAGTAAATCCCTCATATGACCTGCAATGATAGCATCCTGATGTGCTATGTCCTCAACTCTCCTAGGGGATCTATCCCTCTCTCTGACAACCTCCTGCTCATCTTCCTGTCTAGGTCCAAGACGAGCTAGGACCTCCTCTAAAAGTGGACGTATCTAAGAACCCTCTACTGCTGACTGTTCGGGATTCTGACCCTCATTTCTTTGACCCATCTGTTCTGCCTGGTCACTATGGTGAGGGCTAGGAGGGGGAGTAACCTGAGGGATTGGCCCTCGGCCTCCACCTCGACCTCTACCACGACCTCTTCCTCCTTGCCTAGGCATGTTCCTACACATAACAATAACGAGTCTTAGATACTATTCAACCAAGGTTATCAGTTACGACACTATGTACTAGGTCAACCTAATGGGCTCGTGATTACCCAGAGCGTCCAGTGTTTGTAACCTTGGCTCTGATAAAGAGACAAATCCCTTTTACTAAAGAGAGGTTTAAATTTGAAACATTCATTTCCAAACCAATCAATGCTATTGAAACAGATGAGAAACTTTCATGACAAATTTTTCCCAAAACACAACAAGAAGTAGATTATGTGGGTACAATTCCATATCAGAATCTAGTGTGTCTAATATTGCATGTGTTGTAAACCTTCTGAACCAATTTTCCAGCAATCTTAGACCTTAACACTAGGCTACATTCAAAAGATTTTTTTATATCTTCAAGCGACAAATCATCACAAAATTACATCTAATGGAAGTTTAGAATGTTCTCTAAAGTTTAGAGGTTATTGTGATGCAGAGTTTGTAATGATATTGATAGGAATAGATCAACTTAAGGACAATATTTTTTTATTCTTAGTGGAGGTGAAGTTTTGTGGACATGTTAAGAAACAACTAACAATTCATCTTTCAAGCACAGGAGAAGAATACATAGTAAAAAAATAAATCAACATTATTGCAAGACAGTGTTGAAGTGTGACAGTTAAAGTTGTATTGCCATGACAAAGCATTCCAGGTATTATGGGAAACTTATTGTTTTGTTTGTCAACAAATTTAGAAGAACATTGTATAGACGGAGTATTGTAAAGAAAAATTCAATTTACTTTAGCCAATCCAGAAATGGTAGCCATATATTGAGAGGTTTGGTATTGTATTTGAGGTTTTTGTGTTAATAAATGGTAGCTATAGAACAGTAATATAAGTGTTGTTAGGAATAGATTAGTTGGAGGTTAATGAATAAATATAAGACAGTTTAGATAGAATTTTTTTTGGACTCTCCTACATGGTTTTTCTATAAAGAAAAACATGTGTCCCAGTTTGAGTTAGTGAGATAAATAAAAGAGAAGCACAGTTATGATTTATTTTGGTTTTGCATAAATTCAATTTCAGTTTCAGTTCATGATATTCACAAACTCATTCAACAATAGATTACATTTGGGGAAAAAGTGGATATCAATGTTTTGTTATATTTTAATGGGATGAATGTTTAGCTTATTGTTCTATTTGTTTATTTTGTTTAATCATATTTGTCATAGACTAAATCAATATGTTTGTCTTGTCATTCTTTTGACATAGTTTGTAGAAATAGAACCAATATTGATTAAAAATTCAATTCAAAAGATCAATAACATAAACATCTTTATGTCTGTATTTTTTAATTATATCATTTAATAATATTGGTATGGGTGACCATGCAACTAAAAGATATAAAATAGTATTGTCTAATAATTTACATATGCAATTTGTTATGCTACCAAGCACATTCAATGGTCATTTGTCTTTGTACAAGCTAAAAAGAGGGTCTATATTGTGTTTAATGTACATGGGAATTTATGTTATCACCAACAAGTGAGACACCAATTTCATGTATGAGTACCTCTCCTTGAGGTCCACAAAGGGATTGATGCCCACTTGAATATTATTTAAACACTCTATTATCAAGTTTTGACTTCATGGAGAAAGTTCATTAGTAACTCAAACTTGTGAATCAACCTAAATCCTTATTTTCACTTATTTCCATTTCACCTTATGATTTATACTTTATCTTCCCCACGAAGATATTTTTCTCATCTTCATGCTTGTGAGTTGTTTCTCCATTTATTTGTCAAGCGTTTTGATCTTATGAATAAGCTCGAAGAGTGCTCAAACTCCCAGTCTTTCAAGCCATCCCATCAATGGGAAGCTCAAAAACCATAGGGGTCAAAGGGGAAGCAACAGGAATAGGAACTTCAAAAGGTGATGGAATAACACCCTCCTCAGCAACATCAAGGAGAAGAAAACCCTTTTTGAGACCTGTAAATAGAGCGTTATTAATGAGTTTCTCCTTAGAACTCGCAGCTGAACTCTTCTGGCCTCCAGACGGGCTCCCAAAAGGATATCAACAAGAAGCTCATCCTCCTCAACATGTCCGTCACAGCGTTAACCAAAATCCTTAGGATCGCCATTCTCAAAAGAGAATAACTCTTCCTCATGCCCACCATGAGCCCAAAAGTCTACCTCAAAAAAGACAGGGGCACCATCAACATCAACAGCCCAGACAACCGCATTCAAGTCCTCATCATAGCCTCATGTTGTTGTAAAGACGATCCATTAAGAACTTTGACCTAAGAAAGTTTGAACATAAACACCAAAAAAAATAAAAACCATATTTTGTTATACAATAGATAAACACAACACGTCATCCCTTATTAACTCATCAAATATCAGAGATCAAAGGACTCTATGGCTAGGAGTCTTCTTGTTAGATGCGCACATGATGTACAAGAACCATAGTAATTAGAGTCAAATGCATAACATTCTGATTCAAACCACAAAGCTTTTGAAGACATCTCCGTTGTCGTCTAGTCCGGTTTAGGATATCTGGCTTTCACCCAGGCGACCCGGGTTCAAATCCCGGCAACGGAAAATCCAATTTAGCGATGTTGATTCTCTTTCGTTGGACTTTTTCTTTTATCTTTGAATGTCTCTGTATTTCATTGCTGTCTTTTACTGTTATGGTCGTTTGTTTTAATCTTTCACAACTTGCTGCTCTATTCTACCACTTTCATCTGAAATCTCTTCTAACACTTTTCAAGGCATTTTCTACAAGCCCATTTTGGCTACTGTTTCCGCTTGCTATTAAATTGAAATAAAATCCTGAAATGCTGGGAGAAGAGGAAGTCTACTCAATGAGAACATTTGAATGGGTTTGAAACGGATGAATTCCACAGAACAATAGGCTTACTTTCAAGATCTGGTGATATTAGACACTTTTCAAAAGTGAAAACTCCCTAACATTCATGAGATGGGCAGCTATCATTTTAAAAAAATGAGCTAAATTTAGCCATTATTAAGGACCGATTATATCACTTTGATCCCACATTATCTGTGCATTCTACAACATATTATATAATATACAAAATTGCTAGCCGACGTTATAGTAATAGGCTGTGAGGAAAGTAGACGCAATAGGAGGTTCTTTGTTCACTCCAATTGTCGGACTTCATGAACGCTGATACTGTGGATCTGAGCCTTATTACAATTTTATATGCTGGAGTTAATATGTATGTCATTTAAGCCTATTCTAACCTTTCATACTGCATGTTAGTTACTAGAAAGCCAACATGGTAGCATGAGTATATATAATTTGGATATCTATAAAAATTTATTTTTATCATTACAAATGAGTATAATTTGGATATCTTTTAGATTATTTTTTACTCTATAATGTAAAAAGGATACATGTATCGGATTAGTCTTTTTTTATTTCAATTTTTAATCTTAGAAGTTAATTTGTAAAGTATGTTTTAGTTGTTAAAGGTTCGTCTAATGGAAAAGATAATAATATAAAAAGTGGTAAAAACATATTTTTTAATAAATATTAGAAGTTTATTTATAAATTCTATGAAAATGATCATTAAGACATAGTGTGAAGTATATGAAGATCACATCTTATACTTATTATTAATTTTTAATATTTACAATGGCAACCAATATTATTAAAAATAATAAAAGTAATGAAAGTGATTAATTTTTCTTTTTAAATAAGATCTAAATTTAAAAACATGGATGAATCTACAGAGAATATTTCTACTTTGTTACTATAATTCAAAAACCAACATAATTTCAATATAATATTCAAATCTAGACTATGTAGAACTTGCCAACATATTTAACCTTAAAAAGAAGTACCAACTTTTAACCTAAAAACAAGACTTGTTGAAATACAAGATCTTTGTTAAAGAACATTAATAGAACTTAAAATTAATCTAAGCAACATTTACAAATGATTCCTATTCTTTTTCACCATACTAAAAATGTAGCTTCTTTTATCATAACAAAAGATAGATAACCTCCTATAACTTAAATATGATTTTAAATTTGTTAACAAAGCTCAGCTCCCAACTAAAAAAAAAAAAAAAAACCTATACTTTGTTTCCACAAATTGATTTAAGAGGATAACTATAAATGGCTTGCATTCTAGTTTTACTATTAACCTTCTTCTCATGTTTCAAGAATGAAATGTGTCAAGAGAGATGAAATGTTAGGTACCTAGGGGATGATATTATAATGTATGTTGATTGGAGGCGATGCATCTATTATGTTAGTTATATTGTGTACACATGCTTTGTAAGATGCTAACTTGAGTGCTTGAGAGTGTTTTTACCTTTGATCCATATTTTAAACTTTTGAATTTCATATCTAGCTAGTCCTTTGGTTTGTTATGTCCTAGGTCTTGGTTTTAATTTTTAACATTTGTTTTTGTTGTACTTGGTTGTTTTCTTTCTTTTCTCTAGTGATTTAGCTCAGTCTTGTCCCTTTAAATTGTTTGCTCATGTCTTTGCTTTCATTGTTCAAAACAAAATACCTTAAAAATGAAATGAGATGAAAATTATACTACAATTTATTCAATAATATTTAAATTGTTTATGAAAATGATATTATTATAATAACTATAATAATCGCTTCTAACATTTCAAACTTATTTTTGATAATAATTTTTAATCTATTAATAAAATTGAATAGTTAAACAAAGAATTCACAACCCAAAATAAAATAAAATTTAATGATGAAATTGAAATTATACAAACAAATTGTTTGTTGACTTAGAAAAAGACTAAGTTAAAGCAAATAATTGGTCTCATTACCATCACCAATTATATAATATGTAATTCTTGTTTCTGCTGGTTTCTATTAATTTAATGTCTTGTGATGGGATTGGGGAATCATCACACATATTCAAGGGGTATGTGGAGTGTTGCGAAATTGAAGGGTTTAGATATCAAAACAATCCAACAAACTTACATTGTGTATGAATTAGTTAGAATGTTTTTTTTTTAATATTTTACAATCTGAAAAAAATAAAAGACATCATACATTCATTACACATGCAACTACTTTTTTTTTTAACTCCTATAATACTACTAATATTTCTTATAGATTGAACCATCAATTAATATTTTAATATTTTATCTTTTGAAACAATATATTGAATGTACAGTTTTTTTGTTTTCAAAATCTTATGAACCTTTTGTTATTAATATTGTAGATAAAACATTGTCAACTATACTCAAGTAACGCTTCTTGTCATGGATTGACAAGGCATCAGTCATCCCACTTGTCCTCCCGACATTCTTATGACACTGTTTTGACCAGTGAGAAGAATTGCGTTGGCGTGCTTCCACATATCTGCATTTGAGTAGAGTTTAGAGGAAGGTTGCTGTGCATGCAAGGGTCATAGGCATATATCCATACCGCCTCTTCTGTGTAATATCCCACCTTTATAGCGCATTTCTTAAACAAATTATTTATATAATGAACAAACAAGTTAATAAATTACAACTTTACATGAACAGGATCTGTTCTCAAGGTTGTACGACTTGATTTGCGTATCAAACTTAAACAAACACACAAATCTGAAAGATGAATTAAGGCTTTGAGGTCAGAGCGCGAATATTGAGACTGTTGTTTGCAACTCATCTCTCAATTAGGCATAGTCCAAGCAAGCAGTTGAAGGCCTTGGACCGTTCTGACATTTTGTTCCTCCTTTTACTACTGAGATGGTTGTCCTGCATATTCCAAGGAAGCAGTGAAGGCTCTGAGGTCAGAGCGTGAATATCAGGGCTGTTGTTTGCAACTTAGTCTCTTGATGAACATCCTGCCTACATATTCCAAGCAAGCAGTGAAGGCCTTGGAGCGTTATGACATTTCATTCCTTCTTTTACTGAGGTGGTTGTCTTGCTTGCATATTCGAAGGAAGCAGTGAAGGCTTTGAGGTCAGAGCGCGAATACTGAGGAAGCAGTGAAGGCCTTGGAGCATTCTGATAGATTCATTCCTTTTCTCGAGGCGATGAACGTTCTGGCCTCATATTCCAAGCAAACGATAAAGGCCTTAGAGCATTATGATGGATTCATTTTTTTTTTATTGAGGTTGTTATTCGCAACTCGCCTCTCAACGAACTTCGTGCCTACATATTCCAAGCAAGCATGAAGATCTTGGAGCGTTCTGACAGATTCATTCCTTCTTTTACCTTGGATGTGGTTGTCTTTCCTGCATATCCCAAGGAACTAGTGAAGGCCTTGGAACATTTTGACAGATTCATTCCTTCTTTTATTGAGGCGATGAACGTCCGACTGCATATTCCAAGCAAACAGTAAAGGCCTTGTAGCATTCTGGTAGATTCATTCCTTCTTTTATTGAGGCTGTTGTTTGCAACTCGCCTCTCAATGAATGTCCTGCCTGATAGATCATTATTGTATGCATCTCACTTTTACACATCTTCACATTTACCCATTGATGATATTGTAGTTCCTTTGGTTGATAGTCACTCTCATTCATCTAGTGTGAGTTGTATTTATGAGAAGTTTGGTCACTTGAACCTTGTTGTTCTTTCATGCATTCTAGTTATCGAGACTTGTGCTAAGCTTCCATCTCCTCCACTTTGTGCTTCTTCAAAGTTAAGTGTTGCTATGGTTGCTAAGTGTTGCTATGGTTGCTTCCAGTACTTCAATTCAATAGGGTCATTCTGGTCTTTCAGATTTAGCTTTGTAGGATGATTTTTTGACACATATTTGTGAATCCCGGATCTTTTATATTGACAAGTATACTTGAGGAATTCCATTTCCTTTTCTATGATAGCTACATCACACCTTTAATCACATAATATTTTTCTTTGGAGATTTTTCTTCATGAGTTTTCATAGATTTTTTTATTTTTTTCACTTCATTATATTGTAACATCCTTTGATTTCTATATGTGGACACTTTTGAGAAATTTTTAAAGGAAGATATCATGAGACTTCTTCCCTCATCTCTCTTCTTGGTGTTGAATTTTCTCTGCATACACTCTTGGATTTATTTATTCCTACTGGTAGAAATGTTGTTTTATTATTTTGGATTATATTCAACATTCATCTTCAAGCATTTACCATTGGCACAAGATCTACTTCTTTTTGGGTGGTATATATAGTCTCACAAGATTTCTCTCCTATGGAGGGGATATTGATTATATATGTGATGGATGTAGTCCTTCGGGGGTCATGTTGAGTCCTTCCATCACTTATACATTTTTGGTTGAATATTTTCTCTCTTTTTGAGAGGGATTTTTCCAATGGTTTTTTCTCCTCTACTTTGTTTGTGAGAGATATTTTGAACATGGGTAGCTAACAAGGCCTTGTCATGACGATGCATCTTTGCATATTGTATTATTTTGTTCCTCCCTAAGTTGCACTTAATTGGGGGCGTTGAACTAAATGGTGTATATTAACTAATCAGTTTACATCTAGCTCATATTCACAGTTAGTTAAGTTTAATTACTTAAATAACATTTAGGTGATTTTATTTTTTTGTCTCATGTCATACTTGTCATAATCCTATGTTGGGCATCTTTCACTTTCCTATATAAGAAAGGTTCCTCTTGTACACTATGTATCATGTATGCATTGTATAATCTAGCATTAATTTCTTACTACTCTCTTGTAGAAGGTTGTTTTTGGTTTTACAGATGATCTTGGTTGCCTGAGTTTATTGTAACTCTTAAAATTTAGAATGTCTATATCTACCACTTACTTTTTATATATATTTTTTTACCTTCTTCATCACATATTCTATAAATTTAATTCATAGAGCTTTGTAATGGCATTCAACATTATATCCCTTCTTGCATAGCAAGTTCCCTCAATTTGGTCTGTCTTTATACACAATCAACTCCTCATAATTTATCATGAGGCTAGAAAAAAAAGCAAGCACAAATCATTTAGAGGGGATTGATATGTTATGTGGCTTCTTTGGGATGGCTTACAAGGATTCCACATATTAATGTATTTATCAAATTTGTAGCTCTTTTTGGTTCAATGCTATTGTTCCAATTAAGTGTGTCCATATTTGGTGCATGTACACCAATCACAAGAAACCATGTATTTGAGCACAACCAAAGTGTTGTCACTCATATTTGTACTAATATATTTTTGTGTCAAATTTTCTGTACGACTTCTTCATTACACCGAGAGGCGTTATACAGTGAAAGCAACGAAGGAAAGCAACAAGGAATATTATGTGTAAAGTTTTTGACGTTGCATTGAAAATGACAGGCAGGTGGAAGTCATGTGCTGCTTTTGCTCCCGTTAGAATTTGTCCGGAAAAATTGCAACAATAAAAATAAAGATAATAGATTTTTTAATCTATATTTTGCATTCACATAAACAAAACAGTTATTGTTAAAGATTGCATTCTCTCGTAACTGTTTTTCATAACTTACATATTGAATATCAACTACTCTTGATAAATCACCATTTCGCAAAGCTGTTGCAGCATCCGTTCTGAGATCTATGGTCAATTGGCACAACAAGTAGACGCAGATTTGAACTGCACCGACCCCATCGTTAGCATCTCGCCGTGACTGTCTTACATGATAAGACCAGTCGAGGATTGATTCCAAGTTGTGTGGGATTGTAATGAATCTACACATTTTCGTACAACAGTTAGTTTTGTTACTTTAGTTAGTTTGAATATAAATTAGGGTTAATGGCTTTCCCCCGCCCAACTGGAGGAAAATCATCATCCTTGTATTGGTTGTCTGGGTAATTGATGTCATAGCTCTTGGTGCAAATGGTCGAGGCTTATTTAATCTCTAAAATTAGCCTAGGCTTGGTTTATGGAATTTAATCAAATCTGCACATTTCCGTAGACCAGTTGATTCAAACTATCTCAAATGGAGATGGCAACCTCAAGATTGTGCCATATCCAAGTAAGTGAGATAAAACTGTGCACTGTTTTTTCTAATTATATGTTCTATAGGGTTGGGCTTAAACATCAGCATTGACTTAGTCTCTGCTGTCACATGTGGGCCCCACTTCTAATTTCCATTTCCGTTTGTCGATTCATTGCTCGTGAGTTAACAATATAATTTTTCCTGCAAAATCTCCTTTTACTTTTTCCAACGGTTCGCAATAAATGACAATAATATTTAAACTATTATAAAGCGCACTGAAAAAATATTAATACACATTCTTAGTGTTAATCAAATTAAACCTATTTAACATCCTTTTCAAAAAAAATTATAAGATAAAAAAAGTAAACATTAATATTTAACATTAAACTATAGAGCGTTCACACTTAATAGCTATAATATTAATATTTAAACTTATTTTATAATTATATTTAATATATTTATACTATTATTTAATATTTATCAAATAATATTAATTATTAACGATAAATATTATAAATTTTAATTTAATAATATATAATATATAATATATTCTATTTACTAATTATAATTAATATATAATCTATTATTTAAACTATCAATATATAACTTTATTTAATAATTATATTTAAATATATAATATACTTAATCATATAATATGTTATTTAAAAATTTAATATATATTTAATAATTATCATTAATATATAATATATTATTTAAACTATAAAGAAATATACTTATCTCAAATGACTATTATTTAATCATTATCAAATAGTAGCTTAAAAATATTAAATATAGTTTAAATGATAACTATTAATTTTATAAGATATATAATCATATAATATATTTAATATTATATAATAATCATAATAATTATATAATAATAAATAATAATTATTAATTAATATTATTGGTAAATATATTATATGTCATCATATAAATATTAATAATTAATATTATTTAAACTATATTTAATATATGATATGTTAATATTAATGATAATATATTTAATCTTGTAATATATCTAATATTAATGATATTATATTTAATACTATTATACAATAATAATTAATAACTAATAACTAAATTATTAAAATGAATATATATTAATTATTTATATTAAATATATAATTTTAGTTATCAATTATTAATTATTGTTATTAATATTAAATATATTACATGATTAAATATATTATATATTGAATAATTATCATTAATACATAATACATTATATAAAACTATGTATAATTATGATTAGGGTTAAGATTCAAAAATAAATCTTCAGGTCAACATTATGGTTAGGGTTATGGTTATTGTTTAATTAGGGTTAGAGTTGGAGTAAGGGTTAGGGTTACGGTTAGGGATTAATTCATCTTAGGGTTAGGGTTTAAGTACAAGTTAAAATTCAATTATGGTTAGGGTTAGGGTTCTAGGATAAATACTGGGATTAGGGGTAGGGTTGTGGTTAGAATTCAACTAGGATTAGGGTTTAGGTTACAATAGTGGTAAGGGTTAAGTTTCAATTAGGATTTAATTAGCATTATGATTAATATTTATATTCAATTAGGGTTAAGATTAGGATCCAATTACAATTAGGGTTAAAGTTAGCTGAGGGTTAGGGTTAGGGTTTAATTAGGATTACATTTTAAATTAAGGTTGCTATTACAACTATGATTATGAATACAGTTAGAATTATGGTTAGGATGAGAATTATAATTAGGGTTATAGTAGGGTTAGCATTAGAAGTAGGATATGTGTGAGGATTATAATTAGGGTGGTGGGTTGGAATTAAACCCTAACCCTAACCCTAACTTACTTTAATCCTAACTTACTTTAACTCTAACCTTAACCCTAACACTACCACTAACACTAATTTTAATTGTAACCCTAACCATAACCTTGATTTTAACTATAATTCTAACTGTAATCTTAACCCTAACTCTAACCCTAATTCTAACTCTAATTCTAACAGTAACACTAGCCCTACCTCTAATGCTAACCCTATTTAACCCTAACTCTAATTCTAACCCTAATGCTAATGGGAACCCCAATTCTATCTCTAATCATAATCCTCACCCTAATACTAACTAAAATCTAATCTTAACAATAACACTAACCCTAGCCTTAATCCTAACTCTAACCCTAACCTTAATTATAACCATACAATTAACACTAACCCTAATCTAAACCCTAATTCTATCTCTAATTGTATCCCTAATCCTAATTCTAACCTTCAACATAGCCCTAACCCTAGCCATAACCCTAATTGAATAAACCTAACCCTAAACCTAACCTTAATTTTATCTCTAATTATAACCCTAACCTTGATACTAATTATGACCTTAACCCTAAACCTAATGCTAACTATAACCCTAACCCTAACCCTAACTATAACCCTAACCCTAATCTTAATCCTAACTCTAACCCTAACCTTAATTATAACCATACCATTAACACTAACCCTAATTTGAACCCTAATTCTATATCCAATTGTATCCCTAACCCTAATTCTAACCTTGAACCTAACCTTAACCCTAGCCATAACCCTAACCCTAAACCTAACCTTCATTTTATCTTTAATTATAACCCTAACCTTAATACTAATTATAACCATAACCCTAGCCCTAACCCAAACCCTAATCATAACCCTAACCCTAACCATGATAATTTTGTCTTCCATGTTGCGCTACAAATGCTCCTAGCATATATATATTAATTAATAAATAATATATATAAAAATACTGAAAGATATCCTTCTCGAGGCATTTATTACACAGGCACTTTGAGATCATAAGTAGATATTTTTTTCATTTGGGTTTCCTTTTGCTAGTTGTACATACCGCCCCAAAGCCCAACAGTCTCATAAACATCTACAAGCTTAAATCTAATCTCATGTTTCTTTTTGTTAATTAACAAATGGGACTATATACAGTTAGGTGGAAAACTATATCAAGACATGGATCCAATGCTTGCCTATGCAAACGGCTTGGCTACCTAGGAAAACTTGATAGATTTCAACATATATTCTCTCATTCACAAGCATATCACCCACTCATACTAGGTAACAACAAATTATTTTCAAAACATGATATTGGTTATGTTTTGGTGATAGGCGCTAAGTGGGTTTGATTTCAATGGCACATGAGATCAAGTGATGGAAATGGGCAAATGTGCATCAAGCAAACATAGCCTATCCAACAAAATGATTTGTATGATTTGAGCCAAGAATTGCCTCAACAGACAACTATGGTGGAGGGAATTCTACCACAAATGACTGCCAGTTTCATATTTGAACATTATGAGACTGTCAGATTATCGCAAGGATGTGCATCCCTTCGTATATACAAATTTGACAGAAGAGCAAAGAACCCATTCAGATGCATATGCAGATTGTACAAACATTATAGCTTTCATTCATATGCATATGTAGATTGTAGCCCTTGGAGTATATCAGGGCTCCCCGATAGGTATTTGGAATGAGTTGTTATTTTCCTTGCTACAAAGATTGTAGCTTTTACACCAAGGTTCCCCGTAAGGGGCTTGTATTTTTGTAAATTTATATTTTTATCGAATAGAGTTATATTATTCTTGAAATAATATAATTTTAAAATACATGTAAAATAGAATCAAGGCTTAAAGCTATTCAACGAAAAGACAAAAATGCAGGCAATTCCAAATAAAAAATAAATCATTGAAAAACATTTTTTTTTAATTATATGGTCTTTTGATTAAGTCAAGGAAAATTCAATAATGACATTTTTTATTTAGTATATGTTGGAATATTGACATATAGATTGAATAATAATATTTAAGTGACATGGTGAATGGTAATTTATAAATAATTAAGGTAATAAGGCTCCATTACCAATAGGCTCATGTTATTTTCTTAATAGGGAGAGAGGGAGAGGGAGGGAGATATGGGGATAGAAAGAGGGGGAGATTAGGGGGAAGAGAGAAACAAATAGAGAGGTAAGGAGAAAGAGATTGAGAGGAAATTAGAGATGGAGATGGAATGGAGATGATGGAGTTGAAGATGGAGATGGAGATGGAGATGGAGGAGAGGGATAGGCAGAGAAGGAGAGGGAGAGATAAAGAGAGAGTACAAAATAATAGATAGATATGGAAGAGATAAATATATAGAGAGGGGGAGAGAGGGAGAGAATGAGAGAGGGAGAGATAGAAATATAAAGATAAAACTAATCAAGATAAAATATATTATATAAGGAAATAATATATAATATTATTTTAAAATATATTATAAAATATATTATATGTTAAACAATGATAACCTATCTTGATTAGTTTTATCAGATACTATCATTCCAGTTAACCATTTTTTCTTGATTAGTTTTATCAGATACTCTCATTCCAGTTAACAATTTTTCCTTAGTTTGATAACAATGATAAAACAATGATTTCCTTAGTTAATGAATGGTTGGAAATTTTGTCCTCATTTTCTACAACCTATATCTTTGATATTTAAAAGTGAAATGCAAATTATTAAACCAACCATTTTTCCTTAGTTTTATAACAATGATAAAACAATGATTTCCTTAGTTAATGAATGGTTGGAAATTTTGTCCTCATTTTATACAACCTATCTCTTTGATATTTAGAAGTGAAATGCAAATTATAAAACCTTTTCAAATTTCAATCTCACTGTCGGGTTTCGATTCAAGCGCTCAAGTGTGACATTTTATCTTCCATAAGAAGATTAATGTATGCTGAAAAATTGATTGTAGTGAAGGCATGTTAAGTTCAATTTGTACTTGATAAACTTAAATTTAAGGGAAAAGTAAATCCTAGCTAAATTTTGTTTATGTTAAGAATTTTAAGTTTCTTTAATTATTATTTTACTAATTGAATTTGGTGAGCCTTATCCTTTTATGAGTTTTAAATCAACTAAAATTCTTGTATATTATAATTCAGGCATATAGATTCACTTAATTCTCCAAGTAGATTTTAAATTGACATTTATAGAGCGCTCACATCAATTTGGAGTCTAAATTTAGAGTTGACACCCATCATCTTCAAATTAGAGGTATACTTTGACATTTATAGAGTGCTCGCATCAATTTGGAGTCTTTTAGAGTTGACACCCATCATCTTCAAATTAGAGGTATACTGGAGCGTAAAAAATTAGTTATTTTTATTTTAGCTTGAAATTTTAGGGGAAAAATCCACGAGGTTTTGTTAGCACCCAGGTGGTTGTGGACCGTTGGTCATCTTCTACTATTCTTTTTGTTGGATAGTTGTCGACCCAACTAGGGAAGGGGCATACACTATCAAACCTACAAGTAAAACAACTATGTTTTATTCCTCCATTGACGTGTGGTTATCTTAGCATAAATTATCTTCTATATAGCCCCTACACTTACCATATAGAAATAACTAGAGATCATATTGCACTAGGCCAAAATAGAAATTGGTGAAACCCAAAATTAGGGACTGATTTCTTAACTATATGTAAGATCTAATCATTGGAATTCTCTATCAGTCCAAAGAGACAAGGAACAACTTCATTTCCCATGAAGTTCTTCACAACAAAATTCGATGTTTACATGACATTTACCTTGAGTAAAGAAAATTTTGCCCCCTTTATGTAATGTTAGATTATATAATATCCTTGTATTAAGTGGCTCAATTTTTTTTAACAACTCTTTTGATGGTCCATCACATTGCTCCAATAATCAGTACATCCGTGGAACCTTAAATGGTGCCAATGCCAGTATACCTACTTTAGACTCTTGTTATGTTAACAATGGATAATTAATTCTAGCATCGACAAAGACAACACTCGGTTTTGTAAGCAAAGGGAGAATCATTTTTAAGCCTTTCTAATAAATTTTATTTGCACGATGTTATACATTAGTTATCTTGATTAGTTTTATCAGATACTCTCATTTCAATTAACCATTTTTCCAGTATCTTCTATCTTGATTAGTTTTATTAGATACTCTCATTCCAGTATAATGAGAAGGAAGTGATATATAGAGAGGGGTAGAGAGAGGGGAAGATATATATCACTTCCTATCTCTATCTTTATATTTCTATCTCTCCCTCTCTCCCCCATTCTATATATTTATCTTGAGCTATCTCATTATCTATCTATTTCTCTCTACCCCTATATCTTCCCCTCTCTCAACCCCTCTCTATATATCACTTCCTATCTCTATAAAATGAGAGTATTTGATAAAAACTAATTTTATCAGAGAATGAGAGAGGGAAAGATATAGGGGTAGTGTGAAATAGATAGATAATGAGATATCTCGATAGAGGGAGATATGTAAGAATTTAAATATGGAAAGATAGAGATAGAGATAGACCTATAGACAGGGAGAGAAAAACAAGGAGTGTGTGTGTGTGTGTATTAGTAAGAGAGAGAGAGAGAGAGAGAGATATGGAGAGAGATAGAGAGGGGGATAGATCTATATAAATGGATAGAGAGGGAGGTAGATGGAGGGAGAGAAATAGAGACAGGAAGAGAGAAGTGGAGAGAAATAGAAAGAGGAAGTGATAGGGAGAGGGAGAGAGGAAAAATAGGGATATAAAGGAGAGATATAGAGATAAATATAATTTGGGAAAGATAGAGAGGGTGAGAAAGAGAGACAAAGACAATGAGGGATAAATATAAAGGGAGAGATGGAATGAGAGAAGAAGAGGGAGAGGGAGAGATAGGAAGAAAGAAATAGAGGGGACAAAAGTGAGAGATAAAGGAGGTGATATAGACAGTTAATAAAGATGATGAACTAAGATGAACTAAGATGATATTGTACATAGTATTGCATAAGCAAATAGGTCTAAAATCCTTAGGTTTTCTAGAATCAATCTTTTTTGGGAATGAGTGCTACGAAAGTAGCAATGAGTGCCTTTAAGACAAAACATGATTCATTCGATCCTTGAATCACTTCATAGAGCTCCTCATCCATTACATTCCAAAACTTTTGGAAAGAAAAGGTACAAAAACCATTTGGGCCTGGGACTTTGGCACCTTCGATTCTAAAAATAGATGTCTTAACTTCTTCCATGACGACATCGTTAGCTACATTCTTCCTTAATGAAATCTTTAGCTACTTTATTAGAATTTAGAATCATCATCCAAGGTCGGGATATGATACAAGAAGAGATCCTGCTTTTTTTCTTTTTTTTGTCTTCATTTTCGTCCACGAGCATGTTTTCCTAAGAGGATACCAAGGAAGCCTTGATGGTGTCAGGATCATCAGAAGTTTATCCATAAGCATCTTCAATCTTCATATTATGATTCTTTGCCTATTCATTTTGCATGTTAAATGAAAAAACTTGCTTTTACACCTTATTTAAGTCATTTAATCCTTGATTTTTGTCTCCAATAGATTTATTCAAAACTATAGACACCATCCAATTGAACTATGAAATTCCTCTCTTCTTCTATTAGGATGTAAGAAAAAACATTTGAGAGGTCTTTTTGGATCTTAGTCATTCTACTTTCAAGGAAATCCTTTCTCTAAAAAGGTTTCTAAAGACTTGGATATTCCACTCTTTCAGTCTGAGTTTTATGAATTTTTAACTTTCTGTTGAACATGCACATCTTAGTGTGATGATCAACTGACATTTAGGTGAGCTAGGAGTCAGTGACAACCATTTCAAAGTCTGGGTTTTCCATCTACACTTTTTCAAACTTGAAAGACACTCTTCTAGGGAATTTGTCCTTTTCTATGAGCTAGTAATCTGAACCAACTTCAAATAGGGTTACGATTAGGGTTCAAATAGCTTTATGGTTAGGGTTAAGCTTCAATTTGGGTTAAGGTTCAATTGGTTAAAAATAGGTGCCTTGAGAAGGATATCTCTCAGCGTACTTTACATATATTTTTAAAATATAAGTATGCTAGTAGAATATTATAAATCACAAGTATATGTATATGGATGTTGTGTGTGGTTTTTGATTTTTTTTTTAAGTTAGTTTCTTGAGTACTGTATCGGTGCCAGGATATTATTTGTAAACAATTTATGGAGGGCAAGCCATTTTGTTTCAATTATAATCAGTGTGAAGAACATTGTGGGAGATCCCAACCAATGTATTGTTATTAGTTTGATGAGGTACTTACTTGGATATGATCATGTTCCTCATACACAAATGCCAAAACGCATGAGTTGCTTAGCTAATTGATTGGTAGGGACATTGTGCAAGTGTTGGCAAAGGTCTTGTATTGTACTTGGTATGTTGTCTTCTATATTTTTCTGGGCTATAACAATTTTTTGGCTATGATGACACATTATAAGATTGTAGAGGAAGTAGCGAAATCTTATATATCTTTCAAACTTGTTATATGGTATCTTATCAGATGTAAAGTATATTCATGCATTTGGGTTTCCCTACTTCTAACTTGTAGTAGTGTGCCCCCATTTAGGAAGAGCATGGGAAAAACCATGTCTGATAATCCCACGGTATTGTACTCATTTATTGAGGAGGGGCTAAGTTGAGGCAAAGGGATGATGCTCTCACTATCAAGATCTAATTGTAATGTTTCTTTAATGGCTTCTTCCTCTCATTGTTTATTTTGTAATCTTAGAATAAATGATGATGAATACTCAAATTCATTGTATGGCTCATATTCATTGTTTGATAAGATTTTCAACTTCCACTTCATCATTTCTCCATTCTATAGGAGGACTCTCCTCCCTGGTTTTCCTAAAAAGCAGGCACCCTTGTTTCAGTTAGTGAGATAAACAAAAGAGAAGCAAAGTTTTGATCTATTTTGGTCCTGCATGTTCATCTAAATTCAGTTTCGGCTCAGGATATTCTTAACAAATATTTTCATTTTGGGAAGAAGGGGATATTGTGTTACAAAGCTCGCATTTTAGCACGTTGTGGAGTACACTGAAAAAGCTTGCTGGGCTTGGCACGCTGTGGAATACACAGGTGCTTTTTAGCAATTGTTTCATCTTATTTCTTTGATGATGGCTTCCAACCCTGAACAAACATAAATTCATTTACACACTTGAATCTGAGAGGCTGTGAAGAGGCTAATCTGAAATTTTCCACAAGCCCATTTGGGCTACTGTTTTTGCTTGTTATTAAACTGAAATAAAATCCTGAAATGCTGGGAGAAGAAGAAGTCTACTGAATGGGAACATTTGAATGGATTCGAAACGGATGAATTCCACAGAGATCTGATGATATTAGACGCTTTCAAAAGCGAAAAAACTCCCTAACATTCACGAGATGGCAGCTATCATTTAAAAAGAATAAGCTAAATTTAGCCATTAACAAGGAGCGATTGCGTCACTTTGATCCCACATTATTTGTGCTTTCGACAACACATTATACAATACACAGAATTGGTAGTTAGTATGATAGGAATGGGCAGTGAGGAAAGTAGACGCAATAGGAGGTTAATAGTTCTCTCCAATTATCAGACTTCACGAACGCTGATACTGTGGATCTGAGCCTTATTACACTTTTATGCTGGAGATCATATGTATGTCATTCTGCCCTATTCTACCCTTCCACGCTGCATGCTATTTACTAGCACTTGCACCAAAAGGGGTGTAACCACTTGCACCAAAAGGGGTGCAATGGTTACGCCAATTGTAATTTATATAGAATTTATATAGAACATTCGTTATAAATTTGATATGATTTATAGTTGAATTTATAAGTGCTTTATTAAAATTTGATACAACATAAGAACTATGTACTAATAATTATTAATGATTTATAGATCTTGATACAACTTT
The DNA here is from genome assembly GCA_007258455.2 of Sequoia sempervirens. Classification (NCBI taxonomy): domain Eukaryota; kingdom Viridiplantae; phylum Streptophyta; class Pinopsida; order Cupressales; family Cupressaceae; genus Sequoia; species Sequoia sempervirens. The sequence continues at coordinate 243,375,774 of VDFB02058242.1, read as the reverse complement.
AAGTGATGAATCATGACATATCATTAGACTTTTTCTTTTATCTTTGAATGTCTCTGTATTTCATTGCTGTCTTTTACTGTTATGGTCGTTTGTTTTAATCTTTCACAAGTTGCTGCTCTATTCTACCACTTTCATCTGAAATCTATTCGAACACTTTTCAAGGCATTTTCTACAAGCCCATTTTGGCTACTGTTTTCGCTTGCTATTAAATTAAAATAAAATTCTGAAAGAAGGTTTAATCCATGGGAACATTTGCATGAATTCGAAACGGATGAAATCTAGTACTTAACATGATCATCAGTTGAATTCCACAGCAACAATCCCTAGGCTTACTTTCACAAGATGGACAGCTACCATTCAAAAAGAATGAGCTAAATTTAGCAATAACAAGCTAATCCCACATTATTTGCGCTTTCTTACAAGGCATTAAACAATATCAGACTTGCCCACGCATATGTCAAGAGTGGGCAGTGAGGAAAATAGACGCAATTGGAGAGTAAGAGTTCACTTCATTAATCAGACCATAGGAATGCTGATGCTGTGCATCTGAGCCCTATCTTGTATAATTTTATATAGTGGTTGAAACAGATATGGTGTTCAAGTCATTGTTGTGTTTGTATCCATTGATTTTTTTTCATTACTCTATTAATTTTATAATTATTTCTAGTTTGTCAATCTTGAGGTATCTTGTTTTTCTTAAGTTTGTTATATTGTTTTCATATCTTGCTACTTCATCCTTGTGCAACTTGATCAAATGACATAAGAATTTGGTAAGGGGTACATTTATCTTGTTTTTCTTAAGTTTGCTACAATTATCAAACACAAACAATAAAATTAAGAATAATATTAATTGCTAATGTTCACTAATGAACTATTTTCCCTACGAATAATTTATATTTTGAGAAACATATGTAAAAAAATATTTGACTTATTGTCATTAAGAAAGTAGTTGGCAAAGTATTAATATATTAAAAAATGAAATGACAATTTATAAAGGTTTAAAGAGAACAAATTATTATGAACTATTTTTCTTTTATGTAAATATATAAAAACATATTTTGTGTTGGTTTAATGAATAAAATTATAGACCTAGAATTTTTTCTTGTCAAATTGATTTCTTTCTTTTTCATCAATCTTTACTAATTCTAAAATTGTAAATTAAGTTCTTCTATTAGATTGAATTTTCTCATATGGATGATCATTATCTTGTACATGTAGTTACGAAGAAAAAGATCATGGATTTATTTGTATAAGCTATAAGAACATCTAGTTATATCCCAAATGTATATTTAACACATACACTATGATATTTAGGTCAAGATGGTTAGGGATATGTAATTCAAGGAAATGTAAAATACAAACTCAACTACCATAAAAAAAAATCATAAAATTTATTTATGAGTAAAATTTAAAGTAATAAATGAAAAGTATTTTATATGTAAAACAAAGCAAATGTTGTGTCTACCCTTTTATCATTTAATTGTAAAACTTGCATATATCTACAAGTCACAAATATTTTTAAACAAAATTTTCATATCTTGCTATACTATTCTATTACAACTTGACCAAGCTACAAAGTAAATTGGTATAGGCTTAATATTAGACATTTATAAAAACTAATAGAAGAGTATCACCTAATCAAAGAGATGTTGTCTATCTTGGAATCGGTTGTTGAGTGAGTCATTTCCAAATATTTTTTTTGAATATGACAAACACTTTTTAAAAAAATTTAAAAAATTATAGAGATGTATATTGAAATAAAACTTAGTCAAATATATTTTGAAGTAAAAAAATCTATATCAAAATAAATCTTGCATGCACAACTTGTTCTAGAGTACATATTGATTTTTCTAATCGTTATGATGTTTATTGGCATATATGTGTAGGTTTACATACTATTGAGATTTTGCAAAAGTGTATGATAAAGGCTCCACCTAGATCTTCAAGAGATTTTATTCTGGACATTTTATGTGAAAGAGTGGATGAACAATTATTTTACAATAAATCATGTTTGGATGGAACATATGATAGTTGTGGTGACTTGCAACATTTGAAAAAATTGTGAACATGTGGAGAATACACATGCAATTAAAAATGAACAAGTAAGTTTTAGAAAATATAATTCAATAGAATATGTACTCTAAAAGATGGTAAAGTGAAAAAATGTGTGAATTAGTGAGTGAAAAAATATCAATGTATCAATTTATGTCTATTATCAAGAGAATGCATTGTATGAGAATGCAAGACATACCCATAGAGCTCATTAGTTGGACTTGATATTCAATTTATGCAAGAAAACATTTCCACTTGGTACCATCATTTCAATTATAGACTTTGTAAGGAATTATAAACTACAATCATAAAATGATATTCAATCATAGTACTACAACTACCCAAGTTTCTTCATTTGTGTATATAGCATTCATTCATGCATTTGATTGTATATAGAGGAAGATGGGAAAATATTGAGAAAGTATAATCTTTATATTAGTTATGATCACACACATTCTATATACTTTGTGGAAGGTTGCTTTGAGATGTTCTACAAAAATTTGGCTAGTAGGAACATCGCATTTGGTTAGTATATCATATGGTAAAATAATTATGAATCACAATTCAATAACTCGTGGATGTTATATTAGTTGATTAGGATGCACAAGATAAGTTGATCAATTATGTGGAATTTCTCTGAGGTTGAGCATGAAAAGGGGGAGAATGATGGTGCAAGAACATGTATTAAAAGATTCTTAGCACAAGAAGAATTAAAATACAAAGACAGTGAAAATTTCACAGATGTAGCATCTATCATAGAATGGTGTAACACTAGATTGGGTTGAGGTAACAAAGGTAATTTTGTAGTTCATATAATTTTTTTGTTGGTAGATGAAGCTAATATTGAAAAATATGAGGATTATTGTACATTAACAAGATTGAGTGAATTCCACTATTTTAGAAGCTCAAAATTAGGTTCATGGAATATTCATATGAGGCAAATGGTGTACTTTTTTCTACATGTATAGATCTTACTTGGAATGAGTGCAATTCAAAAGAGTTGATTGATGAATGGTTTGATATAACTCTAAGCCCACTTGAGACATATTGACTTTTGGGAGAACTACAACTCATAGAGACAAAATAATTAGTTTACTTTGACCACATTTTAGATCTAGTTCAACCAAGTATTATAGACTCATAATTTAATAAAATTCAATATTTTATCTTATTTGGTAGTGTTTTTGTATTGTTTACTAAATTCATAATATCAAATGCACAAATCAATGTAGGACATGTTTATGCAGTCATTATGGATGAAGAAAATGAAGAAACATATTATTATCTATGTGATTATTTTGAGAAAAAATAAATAAATTAGGTGCCCCTATCATAGATGGAGAAAAAAATGAGTATCCTACAAGATTAGTGGTTGTTATTGGAACATGGCTTAGAATCTATACCCTATGTAGAATTCTAATGTGTGGTTGTGCAGACACATAAATCTATCCATACCTAGTCACACTTGACTTTACTCTATCCTAGCCAATTAAATAAATATTTATATTATTTATTTAATTCATCCTTTACCTTTATCTCCCACCTTAATTAAAAATAAACTTTTATTTAATTAACTAATTCTAAACCTTATCCACCAATTCCTCCAACAAAATTAAGTTAATTAATATCTAACTCATTCCTATAATATTTAATTCCATATCCCTCAATCCTTGCCCATTTAATTGTAGCTATTGAATCCATTCACATGGATCATAACCTAAATTTTTCATCATGTGACAAGTATCTCTCTCATATTTATTCTCACATATGAGAAGATGCAAAATTCAAACCTACCGTTTACACCTTTACACCTCATGTGACAGTTGTCACATAACTACAATTTCAATTCAAGCCCTAATCCTCAATCAATCTCAATCTCCATTAATCAATACATCTTGGACCTTGATTTCTCTCTTGAGAAATATTTAAATTGAAGGCCTCTCATCCCATTTGGGCATCTATCTCTTCCATAGCCCTATGTTGTTGCATTTTCTATTAAATACTTAATCTTTATCATATTCTTATGTTATCCATTTGATCTCTCATCATCTCAATCCTACTATCATGTTGTGGGTTTCATAAGCAACCATATTTCATCTATCAAAAGAGCACATTAAGAGAGTATTGGGTGCAACTCTTGTTCTATCTTAATTGGAGAAGAAAGGATTAAACAAGGTAAAAGGTTAAATATTTATGTATTTTAATTCTTTATTTTCCTTTCTTCATTTTGGTATTTCCTGATGTTTTTGAATTAGACATTTTTGTGAGTTTTTTGAGTATTCTATTAGAGGTTCTAGAATGACACTTATGCTCTATGTTTTTGTGCTTGGATTTTTAGAATAGTGCTTACACTTTGTTTATTATCAATCACATCTCTAGATCTAGGTTTCTATATTATTTTTTCATGTGCTTGTGTTTCTAGATCCATGATTATGCACTATGTTTTAGTGCTTGCATTTCCAAATATTCTCTTATGCACTATATTTTAGTGCTTGCATTTTAAGATATGTGCTTGAGCACTATGTTTTTTCTTGTGTTTGTATATCCACACTTTTTCATTGTATTTTCATGCTTGTGTTTTATATTTGTGTTTTTTCAATGTGTTTTAGTGATTTTATTAACATTACTATATCCACATTCCTCTAAAATATTAATATCATCATCATTGAGTGCAATTGAAGACTTACTTGGACTCATTTCTATAATTATCATTTTCATATTATTCTCTTCCCAATTTCCATTTTCACAATTGTATTTTCTACATTTACCTCACCCACTTTGGTATCTTCAATGTTTTCTTCCACAATCACCAATTAGATGCTTCTACATTATTCATTTGTCGATTCCTCTCTCTTATATTTTTATTATGTTTTCCTTCTTTCAATGTACTTCTATTAATTTGGGTGTCATGAACAAGTTCATTTTTCTTGTTGAGGTTTATGTGATTTCATAATCAATAAATTATCTTGAAAAATTAACAATTGATCTTTAATTTATATATTGACCACGCATTCATCTCTTTGAAGTATAAAAAAATGTAGATTCATTGTTCAATATATCATTTTGTACTTGATTCCCTTAAAAAATAGCTCATGTATTTGATTCCAATTAAAAAATTTGTTTATGATTAAATCTCTTTAAAAATTGCTTATGATATGCCTAAATATTAATGTCAATTTGAACTTGTAAGAGACAATTGCATAAATAAACTTTCTTCAATAGTTGTCAATTTGTGGTCAGTAAAAAAGTGTAGTATTATTGTCATACTACATTTTCAACACACCCAGAGGAGGAGGACACCAATGCCCCTCCCTATTTATCTTCCAAAGAGGATGTCAACATTTATTTCTCATGATTTGACCAACACTTTGAGCAACACCCCTCTGAAGAGGAAGATTGAGACGAGTGCAACAAGGAACCTCTCCTGGATCCACACTCTCAGCCAAATCACACTTAGCTAAAATAGTTTCACCCAAAGAATGAAGAATCTTCCACCACAAATTTTGGACAACCAGCTTCACATCTTGAAAAATCATGTGATTCCTCTCCAACCAGATATCAGATAATAAAAGTCAGAGCAAGAGCCCAAGTGACTTGAAGAAAAGAGGTCTTAACAGGGGCCTTCCCCCACCGGGCAAAGAACTCTGCCAAAGAAGAGACATGCCAACAAGCCTAGTTCCTCATAGTCCACCAAAGGTGCCAAAGCTGCCTAGAAAAGGAACATTGGAAGAAGAGATTAGAGACACTCTCCTCACTTTTACAACACATAATACACATCAAGGGACCCTGGAACCCTCTCACACAAATTATCCCAAGTAAGACACCATTTTTGGACCACCAGCCACATAAAAAAATTGCACTTGGGCTAATAAAATTTGTTCCACACTTGCTTCCACCAAGGAACCTCAATATCCCCAAACAAGTCTGCCTAACCAATTCACCATAACACATTGAAACAGAGTACTTCCTAGATAAATCCCTATTACTCCAAGCCAAGACATCCTACCTCGCCATGGAATTGCATTCACATGATGCAAGAATCAGAGCCAACTCTTTCCTATCTTCCTCTGACCCTCCTGGAAGCCAATCTGAGGAATGCTTCCATCTAAGGCTAGCAACCAGTCCAATATTCCAAATAGACTTATAATGCTCAACCGTAGTCCAACCAGCAGCAGTGAAATGATCACAAAGAGACTGGATGTGAGGGTAAGCAAAAAGAATAGGAGGATGACCATCCCAAGAATCCCACCAAAAAAGAGCCTTTGAACCCGTATGACATATCCAGAAAATCCCCTTTTTAACCAACTGATCCCTCAATTTGAGGGTATTCCAAATCATAGATCCCCTTCCTTCTAAAGTGAAATGAGGAACATCAAAAGTTTTAACATCCTTAAGATACTTGTGGGTAAGAATACGGGCCCAAAGTTGATGTTGACCAGTACACCAACACCAATATAACTTGGCTGCAAGAGCTTTCCCATTCAAAATAGCAGAACGCAATCCAATCCCCCCTCTTTCCGCGGCTTGCACATCATATCCCACTTAACTAGACTCCACTTAGCCGACTGCAAGTTACCACTCCAAAGAAATTGACGTGATAGAGCATCAAATTCCCTCAGGAAATACAAAGGACTTGCCTAAACAAAACACTTGTAAATAGAGAGAGCCTGGATAACAGACTTCAGAAGAGAATAACGGACTTTAGAAGAGTCACCCTTGTTGCAGTAGAAAGCCAATGATGATTCCAATAATTGACTCTACTACACAAGTTATCAAGCAAATTCTGCCAAAAAGACCTGGGCTTCCTACCAACTACAAGAGGTATTCGCAGATAGACAAAGGGAAGAGAACCAATCTGAAACCTCAAAATATTAGTAATCCGTCATTGAATAGCTTGAGGAGTATTAAAAAAGAAGATAGAATACTTGTGCTCATTGACTTTCTGACTCGAAGCAGCAAGGTAAATATCCAAAGCGCGCCTAAAAGAAACAACCTCCTGAAGGCAAGCCCTCCCCATAAGAGAAGTGTCATCCACAAACTAAAGATGAGAGAGCTACGATAGCCCATTGCCCCAAATTCAACTTGCAATTATTGGCTTTTAGAATCTATTTTTTAGGAAATTAGATAAGCACCTATAAATACATAGTCCTTTTATCATTTGAAATAGGAAGAAACATTCTAACACACATGATAAAGTATTTCTAAGAGAAAATATCATTGTCAAGAGCATTCAAGAGCAGATTTATCAATCATTTATTGTAGAAACCAAGATCCTAACATCATGCTCAAGCTATGTGTGCTCATGTTGTCTAGTGAAGGCTAATATGCATTGTTGATCCTAAAGCATCCAAGCATTTCAGGTATCCAAATCAATCAAGCAAAGAAAGATCCAATTCCTTTGGAGAGATATGTTGCACTTCAATCCTCTAAGGGAAGCCATTGAAGGGTGGTGAGTTGTAGCAAGCATTGTTCATTCATCATTTCTTTCTTTTTTTATTATCTTTCTATCAAGGTTTAATTACCAAACTAGGGTTTGACCAAGGAAAATCCCCATACAAACAAAACAATTTTTCATATTTGTATATATGCAGATTACAGGTTGAAGAAGGATTGAAGAGATCTTGAAGGAGAAATTTCTCATTGTTGCACAAGTTTTCATCATTATTGTTAAGCCATGGAAACTAGGTTGCAAATTTTATTTCTGAATTTTTGATAGTGGAACTTGTGTCAAATAGAAACCAAGATCTAGTATTAGAGGATTGTCAAAAGTTATTTTGGAAGCCTTGACAAGGACCCATTCACCCAGGGGAAAACTAGTCCCTTATTAGGTCTCAAAAATAGCTTTTGGTGATAGGTGCATACCATCAAACCCTTCTTAGATGTTCCTGCAAACTATATCATTTTTATTTCTATACATTCTAAAATGTGCATTTTATGTATTAGGTCTTATTGTTCATTTAGTTTTAGCACTTCAAATCATTTTCATTTGTTTCCAGATCTTTACTACTGTCCTAAGGACTAAGATCCAGGTCTAATTAACTGACCATTGAGGTTTAAAGTCAATCTTTACACCTTGTGATCTCTTTCCTAATGAAATCCCTAGGGAAAGACAACTATTGAGACTCATAAAGTTTTATGCACAATAGAACTTTAGGGATCCCTTTCCCCACATTTCATTTTGTTGAACCTGACATTATGAACCATACCTTTCTAATTTGGAAGTCCTTGAAACCCTAGATCTAGGTTTTGCATCATTATTTTGTATTCTTCATTTAGGGTTAGATATTGCATATTTCCATCATTTAAGATTATAAAATGAACGCAGGGGAAATAGTTTTCCACCTTTTAGGAGATGGAACTTAGGACCTATTTCACACTTTAGTTCATTATGAAACCAATATCCCTCAACCAAGTGACTCAATCGAGGGATGGGTTAGGGGTTTCCTTGTGTGATTAGATGGGGGTTCACCATTTAAATGAAGTTTCAAAGGAGAAATGCAAACACTTATGCACAAAACCCTAGAAACTTGAGAGCATGAAATCAGATTGACAAACTGGAATCAAATAGAAAGGTACCTAGAAGAATTATACAGTCAAAGAAAGGTCTGTAAACCCTAGAAACTTTTGTTTCAGATTACACCAGGACTAATACGTGAGGTTGGGCGATTTAGTCCCACTCTAGGTTTTTTAGGGCAGGATCTGGGATTCTCTGAGAGTTGAGCAAGACCTATTGAATGGTGATTAGAAATTGTAATGGGAATAATACTCCAGGTTGGGCATATGAGTCCTACTATAGGATTTTCAAGATCTTTTTGAATCTTTCGAACCTAGATCTGACACTGTTGAATACTGTCAAAAGGCTATATCAGGGACTAAATTGCTAGGTTAGACGAATGAGTCTCATTCACATAAATCTACAAAACACACATCACAAGAGAGAGAGAGAGAGAGAAATGTTGACTTGTTAGTGGATGGGGTTCTACCTCAGTCAGACCCCATTGGAGTAATTAAACCTTGAAATGAATTTGAATAACATGAAGGGATGATGAATGAAAAAATGAATGTAACAACTCACCAAATCTTGTTGAATTCTTGGAGTGTAGATTTGCAACTTGTATGAATTAGCTTCAATGGATGTAGATCTTGATCATGAAGCTTGATATGGCTTTAAATGCTTGAACTTGGATCACAAATACTACATCAAAATGTTAGCTCACAAACACACATGATGCATGAAGACCTTGACATGATGCTTGAATCTTGAATTGATGCTCCAAAATGCTTGATAATCAGCTCTTGAATGCTCTCTTGATCATAAGCCTTGCTCTTGCAATTGAACACTTGAAAGCTCTAGGTCTTGGAATGATTCTAGCTCTTAGGTGCTTGCTCTTGAATCTTCTTCTTAGGTAAAATAATGACTTGAAACCTTAGTTATATAGGAATTCCATCAAATTTACTATTTATCAGATCCCAAATTTCAACATTCACAAAATTTGAATTGAAAACACTGATTTCCTACTCAAACCCTAAAATGGGCCCAAAATGGGACTCATACGTCCAAGGTGGCGTATGGGTCCCACCCTAGATTTTTAGGGTGAGAATGTCTAGGGGTTGAAATATTAAATGTATTTATTAATTCATTAGGATTTCAATTGAAATAAGCCTTGGGATATGTAATAAAGGGTATTAAGGGCCTATTAATGATGATTTGAAGGTCATGAATGCAAGAGGCCCCAAAACTTAGTGTGAAGATGTAAATAAATACATTTTACAACACTAAATTAAGAAAAAATTAGATCCATTTTAACTAGGAGGGCCCAAACAAGTGAGAAAATATAAAGGGATACATTTTTTATCACTGCATTTAGCCCCCACTTTAGTGAGAGGAGGAACTTGCTTCAAACTCGCACTAAAGTAGACATCCAAGAGGGTTCCAAGTGTACCAATGTGGATGGTATAGAATGGAAAAGATCAAGGGGGTGGTCAAGCCCCCAAGATCCAAGATTCTATGTCAAACCAACATAAGCACAAAGGGACACACACAAGGTGTATGATATGCAACAATAAGACAAGGTACACAAACATACAATGTCAAAGAATAAAAGAAACAAAAAACAAAATAAAAGGGGTGGATCAAGCCTCGATTGTTTGTCCAACTTGATGTGGATCAAGCCTCAACTGTTTGTCCAAAATGTGTGCTCACTCTATGGTAGTGGAACCCGGTATCCACTAGGTGATCCCCCAAAGAGGTGAGACACATACACATGCAACCGATATATTCTCACACACAAACAAGCAAGTGGCAATGGGAAAGTCATGCCTATGGTTGGCTCCCATACATACTAACCATACCAAAGCTATACCTCCTAATAAATTTGATAAGGCACCACAAAATGAAACTTCGAGCTTATGAACAACATGAAAGTAAAGGTTTTTGTTCAAAGGGATCTTTACTTAGTTCGTGTAAGGTCTCTCCTTAGGGATCATCATGCCTGATGTCTCTAAGAGAGGACAAGGACCAAAGAAATATCATTCTCTCAGAGGAAATAAAACCCAATGACACCACCAAGAAAAGGATGCATCACAAGAATAAAGAAAAAAACACAATGAAATATGAGTGTCAATGTATGCCCCCACTTTGAAGAAATTGTGAACACCATTGTTGTGAGAAAATACATTTTAAAGTAGAAGAAGACATGAGAGATTTCTTGGAAATCCCTATGCCAAGTCATATGTTCCTGAATGAAATTACATCATGAATAAAGGGTTGTCCCCAAAATGTAATGCTAAAAATAGAAATAAAAGTACGTCACATGCAAGCCAACTTCAGGCATGTCATCCACATCCCAAGATTGCTCCCATATATACATGGAAGGTGGTCAACTATCCCAAAGAGACAATGACAAGTGTCATATGAGGACAAGACTACCTAACCCCTTGCCCCCACTTAGTGTGAGACAAGGATGAACCGAGATAATTGATGAAAAATATGAAAATCACTATCAATTAGAGGAACTACGTACTACAACACAAGGAAGAGCACCACAATCCTTAAGATGTTGAATTTTATTTCCCAAAGCCTTACATTCATTAGTAGAATGACCATGAAATCTATGATATGTACAAAATGAACTCTTGTTGTAAACTTTCTTTTATGTTCTTGGAGGGAGAGATATCAAATGATCTTGGAGAAGTCTCATTAAGATACTCGCTTGATCAAAAGTAGAAGATGTTTGTTTGTTTTGTGACAAAGATATTTCTTTCTTAGTACAAGGTGTCATACTTACACAAGACTCTTTAGATGGCAATATTTTGTACTCTTCTTTAAAGGAAAGTGTAAAATATAGCGAACTCCAATTGTTAGTGTTTTCATGTGTGATGACATTGATATTAAGCGAGGATTTCTTTGATTCTTTCATTTATTTCAAAGGACAATAAGCAATACCACTAGTGGTTTCATGTGTGTTAGGTTGTATGGGGACACAGATACCTTGTTCTCTAGCACCACATCCTTTTCTGCTATAAAAAATTTGTGCCATAAGTTCGTAACCTCTTCCATAAAGATTTTTCATTTCTTTTGTATTTGGTGGTTGGTCATAATCAACTTCATCAAAAAATTTTGTGTAATTTTCTTCTCTTTCTAAAGTGGTTGAGGTGGATGCTTTCGAAGGTTCATCTAAATTTTATGTTGACATTATCATTGGTTTTTTTTATTTTCAGACTCTTTTGTTATGTTCTTGTATTTTCCCATGAATGTAGGTGTGAAGTCTAAGGAACTCCAATCATCTTCCAATAACTTTGTAACTTCTTCAATATGCTTTTCTTTGTCTTTCTCTTGCACGGGTTCCACTTGTGTAGTTGGTGTCAATGTTTTCAAAGGATTTTCCTTGCCTTTCTCAATGTTTAAACAACTATTTCAAGGTTCAAGGTCAACTTTGATTGTATACACTTTGTTGTTATAAACATACTTCATTATATGATGAAGAGTAGAAGGCACCCCATTCATCACATGAATCCATGGTCTTCCTAAAAGAAGATTGTATGAAAGATCATGAGGCATAACATGGATAGGGGTTTGTAATGTGGCCTTTCCAACTGTAATAGGAAAAGTGATCACACCAAGCGGTTGTTTTCCTACATTGTCAAATCCCTGAATTGGTATGGAATCAAGTTCAATTCTTGATTTATCTACATCAAGCTTATCCAAAAGGGTTACACTACACACATTAAGAGTTGAGCCATTATCAACAAGGGTTTGTTTTATCCCTATCCTATTGAAAATAGCTATTATCATGAAAGCTTCATTTTGTTTTTACACTTCTAGTAAAGGTAACTCATCTTGATGGAAAGTAATTCTAAGTTGACCAAAGTCATAGCTTGAATTTGGGCTTCCATATCATTTGATTGCACATTAGGGGGGGTAGGAACTTGTTGTAAGGAACTTTGAATCATGTTATGATAATGAGGGGAGGCTTGAATAAGGTCACATAATGATATCTTAGCAGGATTATTCTTAAGTTGTTCAACAAAGTCATAATCCTTTCCACTTAGTAGAGGCAAACAAGGAGCACTAGGAAAGATAGGATGAGATAATGGGAGGGATGTTGGAGTTGTTTGTCTTGGTTGCGTATTGTTTCTAGTGTTATATGTATGAGCAATAGTGTTGTAACTCAACTTCTACAACATATTATTCTTAGGTGGTTTGAGGATGAGGATGGGTTTGTTTTGAGTTTGTGGCTGGTTTGAGGGTGGGTAAAGGATGATTTTAGCCTCAGGAGGTGCAATAATTAAAGGATCTCTAGGACGTCTAAGAATTAGAGGACTTGAGGGAGTTCTAATTTTCATAACCTCACCAAACTTATTCTTATTTTCATGATCCTTTAGTGAAGGGGAGTCTAATGTCACTCCATCATCTTCATCTAAGGAAGCCACATCACTATTATTTGAAATACATGTGTCCATGTTATCATTTTCTTCCATCATGATATCTTCCCTAGTAGGATATTTTTTAGAAGAGCAACAAAATAGGTGTTTATCACATTCCATGGTTAGAATTTAGTAAAGTATCTTCATCACAAATAATGGAGGCATCAAGGGAAGAACAACTATGAGTTTCAAGCTTACCAATGATTGGATCCTTTTTGTTCAAATAGACCTTTCCAAATGTTAGGGACATTAGGAAAGAGAGAAATAATGCTATAAATTTCAATCATTAAATCTCTTAACCCCAACATAGCCTCTTCACAAATGTAATTTTCATGACTATTCATGATTGTATCCTCTTTCACTAAAGCATTCTCACAAGTAGCGGAGGTGTTGGGAGATGAATGTAGAATAAGTAAAGTAGTGGCAATGATCTCACCTTCTTGTATCATAATATCTTCCCAAGGGGGAGGAGGAGAAGGACAAACAAGACTTGCATGATTCTCAATGATTGCATATTCTTTCACAGAGACACTTCCGTCACTAATAGGAGAGATATTAGGAGAAGAAAACTATGATCTTAATGATTATCTATGCTTGTATCTTCTTGTATCATATCATCCTCACAAATGGGAGAGATAGTAGGGCTTGAGTGAGTGATAAGCAAGGTGATATTAAGGATTGTGTCAATGGTTTGTTTCTCTTGCTCTACGATGTTTTCATAACTAAGAAAGATAGTGGAAGGATGGCTAACATGTTTCTTAATGACCTCATCTCTATGCTCTACTTTGAACTCATAAGAGGGGTTGTTGTATTTAAACAATCCATTATTAACCATTTCAAAACCACGTCTCTCAAAAGAAAACATGCTAACATGAAAAAGTAAGCTACCTAATTTATGCAATGCTTCAAAAATGTAAACAAATGTCCTACATATCTAAAGATTTTCAATACTAAAATGAGTTTTGGAATGATTTTTAAAAATGACTACACTAAATGGATTATTTGACCTAGATACATGAAACACAAATTCTAGAAACTTTCCAGACCAATATAGTAGGTTACTAGCAAGCCTAGGAAGTACAAAAAATCACCAGAAAGCTCAAAAAAGTTGGTTTTTGTAGGCCTCCAAGGACTCATTCGCCCAAATGGGTGTATGAGTCCCACTTAAGGTTTTTGATAGTCTCAGATAGTGAAAATAGAGAGCATAGAATACCCAAAAATCTGGAAAGAAGATCTATACATGGACTAAATCACCCAGGTGGGTGAATGAGTCCCAATTAGGGTTTTTAAGTCTGAATCAGCAAATTTTGAGTTAATTTTAATGTGTCTAGGTTGTATTCTAAATTGACTATTTGCAATTACAGATTTCCAATGAAATTGAATGATGCAAAATGCAAAAATGCAACCTATATGCACTTTTCACTAATACAAGATTTAGAAGCCCTAAATGCAATTCAACTAATGCAAAGTTAATGTAATCTAGATCTAGGACTACAATGTTCTCCAAATCAAAAATTCAAGGCTCCAAAGGTCGGGTTCACCAAAATGAACACAAGGGAAATTGGTGTCCACCTTTTAGGAGATGGAACTTGGGACCTATTTCACACTTTATTTCATTAGGAAACCAAGATCCCTCAACCAAGTGACTCAATTGAGGGATGGACTAGGGGTTTCCTTGTGTGATTGGACGGGGGTTCACCATTTAAATGAAGTTTCAAAGGAGAAATTCAAACACTTATGCACAAAACCTAGAAACTTGAGAGCATGAAATCAGATTGACAAATTGGAATCAAATAGAAAGGTACCTAGAAGAATGATGGAGTTAAAGAAAGGTCTGTAAACCCTGGAAAATGTTGTTTCAAATTACAATAGGACTAATATGCCAGGTTGGATGATTTAGTCCCACTCTAGGGTTTTTAGGGTAGGATCTAGGATTATGTAAGAGTTGATCAAGATCTGTTGAATGGTGACCAGAAACTGTAACAGGACTACTATGCCAGGTTGGGCATATGAGTCCTACTATAGGAATTTTCAGGATCTTTATGAATCTTCTAAACCTAGATTTGACACTGTTGAATGCTATTGAAAGGCTATATTTGGGACTAAATCATTTCAAAATCCCTAGCTAACAGATTGAAGAAAATACTCGAAAGATTTATCTCAGCCAATCAAAGTGGCTTTACTCTAGGGCGGGACATTAATTCAATAGAATATTTTTTGCAAATTGAGCCATGTTGCACATTCAATCAACAAAGATAAGATTTAAAACATGATGATAAAACTAGACATAAGCAAAGCTTATGACAGAGTCAGATGTAGATTCTTAATCAAAATCATGGAACAGTTTGGGTTTTGCAAGGATTGGCTCCAAATGATTGTCTTCTTCCTTTCAATAGCTAGATACACAGTCTTGGTTAATAGCCTACCATGTGGATTCTTTGAAAGTATGAATGGGCTAAGGCAGGGGGATTCAATCTCACCCTTCCTCTTTGTGATAATGGCAGAAGCACTCAGAAAAACATAGAGAAATATTAAAGGGAAGGAAGATGGAAAGGTTTACAAAAAGCTCCAAATATAGAGGCCATCACCCACCAATAGTTTGTTGATGACACATTTCTCTATGGAGAAGCCACAATCAAAGAGACAACAAGGGTCAAAGATTGCATGGAGGAATATATTAGTGCCTCAAGTCACCAAATAAACAAAGATAAATCAAAAATCTATTTCTTCCACACTAAGAAATTATTGTGAAGGAAGATATAAAACCTATTAGGATATACAATAGATGTAACTTCATGCAAATATTTAAGAGTGCCCATATTCAAAGGAATAATAAGAATGAAATTATGGGAATGGATAAAAAAAAAGTGCAGAGAGAAATCACTAAGTTGGAGAGGCAAATTGATTACACTTGCAGGTAGAATTACAATTATCTAAGTTGTCCTATCTGTTATACCAATATACACTATGTCTAGTATGCAATTAATGTCAAAAGCAACATCTAGTCTTGACAACATTCTAAAACATTTCCTTTGGGAAGGCTCAAACGAGCAACACAAAATACCATTAATACATTGGGATAAAGTATGCAAGTCCCAGGCAAAAAGGGGAGCAGGGATAAGAAAATTGAAAGCACACAACTTGGCTCTTGGCATTAAAATAATTTGGAAAATGTACCAAAACCTCCAACTGCTATGGTGCAGAATATTGTAGCAAAAGTATCTAGACAACATGGAACCTGAAAGGATTCTTACTATTGCAAACCCTGCAAACCCTCAAGGCGGGTCTCACATCTGGAATTTCATGTTGAACAACAAATATTTAATAACAAATCATTTAACATGGAAAATTAATGATGGAAAGAAAGCAGACTTCTAGCAAGATTTAGGGGGTGGTCATAAACCACTAATGACTACCCTATGTTGAAGGATTGCATTCCATCATTAAGAGGTAGATATATACAATATACCAAGGACTTTATGAAAGTTGACGGAAGTGGAAAATAGAGTTGGATAGATTTCCAATCATTCTAAATGGAAGAAAATGCCAAAGAACAACTTATTGAAATAATGAAAGAAAGACAAGTGTGCCTAAATAATCAAAGTGATAGAATAATTTGGTGTGGGGCTAAATTAAGAACATATTCAGTAAAGCTTAGCTACAAGATCCAAATGATAGATGGTGAAAATTCATGGCCTTAAAATTTGTGTTGAGGAAGGTGTATACTACCAAAGGCAGGTTCCTTTATGTGGACGACATTACATAGAAGGATCCTAACAGATGATAGACTAAATTCCATTAGATTGGAAGGACCTAGTTGGTGTGTAATGTGCAAAGAAAGTGACGAAGATGCAAACCATCTTCTTCTAAATTGCCCCTACACAGCGCAATTTTGGGACTAGTTACAAAAGAATCTAAATTAGGCCACTCAAAGAAATAACAAATTATGGGATTTCTTCCTTAGCTAGCCAAGGCTCAAAAAAGACTCATTCTAGGGGTTAATTTGGTAGATAGTGCCTTCCATTATGATTTGGAATGTGTGGAAAGAAAGAAACAAATGAATCTTCCAAGATAAATCAAAGTCTGTAAGTGAGTTAATAGAAAACATAGAAAGAAATATATCATAATGGTTGAATTCACACATAAAATTATAGAGAAAAATGAAATTCACATCTTGGGCTGATGAGCTCATGAAAAATTGGAATCAGCTGAAGATCCCCCCTTCTTTTAGTTTGCACTTGATCCCAAGTAGAAAAGGCTAAATGCAAAATGGATTCCACCTTCATGAGGAAGACTCAAGCTTAACAATGATGGATCCTCACGAGGAACACTGGGAAATTCTTGGGTGTTGGATGCATTGTAAGAAATGAGATTGGCCATCTAGTTGAGGCCTTGTTAGCAAAAATTCCAATAGCCACAAACAATGCAATAGAGATAGAAGGGATCCTTAGAGGCCTCCAACTATGCAAAGAAAAAGGTTTCAAAAATATTGAACTAGAATGCCACTCAAATGTCGGCATAGATGTCATATCCAAAGGTCAAATTGGTGACTAGAACCTCCAATCCAAAATATTCAGGATAAGAGAGCTAATGCAAGAATTGAACATGAAATCAATAAGCCATATCTATAGAGAAGCTAACAAAGTAGCTGACCTCCTAGCCAATCAAAGAATAGATCATGCAGAGGAGATCAAAACATGCTCTCAAGCAAAATACTAGCAGGGTCTTGAAGCTATAATTTCCAAAGAAATGTGCAAGCTTGAGGAGGGGCAACTCCAAGTGAGGTAGGTAAGTATCATGGAGGTAAGTCTCTAATCTCATAAAAATTTCCTTTTTCTAAGCCATAAAAGCTTTAATAAGAATAGATAAAGTAAATACATGCTCCAAAAAAAATTCCATAACCTAACTTCCCTAAAAAGTGATCCTATCACCAACAACATTCCCCTAACTCTGTCACCACAAATTCCAAATGTAAATCATCTCTAGATATAGGGATGTCAGGTGCACTATTGACCCAATTATATTTAAGTCACAACGATTATCAATAGTGATAATTGTGGCTTGAGAAGGATTTAGATAATTAAACCCCCAATTTCCCCTACAGAAGAAGCACAAATAAACACTTCCTGCTATCACCAAATCACATAGATTTAACAAGTTCCCTCTAAGACAATGGCACTAGAGGTGAGGTTCCATCAGAAAGAGATTAAAAAAAGGTCAAAGACACAATCACTTAGGCATATAAATCGTGACCTGTAAGCTAATAGGGATGGAATCACCTCTGTGGTCTAAAAGTAATAAACTTATTAAGCCTTTTCAGACAATCCCCTGGTTGATAACAAACAATATAAGAGTCTTATCAATCATTCACATACTGAACTAGAACTAACTTGGCCCTCGAGTGCTTTAAATATTAAAACAAAAGGGGGGTGTCAGGAATTGTCCCAATTTAGTGAAAAACAATCTTACATGAAATAAGGCCTAATTACAGTCATTGAAATCGCTGGGATAACTAACTTCTGACTGTTTCTCCTGATTAATCAAGACTAGGGGTTTTGACCTGGCACAACCCTTGAAGCTTCAATTTAGATATTGTTAGCATAAAGAAGATAACAACTAATACGGTGTGATTTCATCATAGATGGTCATATCATCAAATTACAAAACATAAATTACAATTTAAGATGTAAAAACAAAATTTCCATCCCAAATCATAGAATCATTCAAGAAGGAAGCACAATCACAGCGGTATAAGTAACAAAAATGCATTTAAATTTGGATTAAATGTTATCCCACTTAAAGTCACCCCTAGGGTGTGGCTTAGATTAATCACTGAAGGAAAATGCTTAAAATGAAGAACATTAAACAAAAGGAAAATCTGGCATTTACCTGTAACCATATTGATATATTCATAAGATAACCACAATGTCCAAATTATAGAGAGTGACTTGTTTTATGAAGCATATTCTTTCGAAAGTCATAAACCTGAGCCAAAATCTATTACTGTAACCCTAAATATTACATTATATACTAAACATATCAGTAGCTATAAAAGACTGGCATAACAAACCCTAACGTTATAATCATAGATACAAAATAACCCCCACAAATGCAAATATTGCTTATCTATAATAACCGAAGGGTTTTGACTGTTAACGCCATCCTGGCTTCTTTTCCTCGATTGCTACAAAAATGGGCTGAAGAAGGTACCAAACTTTAGGAATCATCAAAAGCTATAAAGTCTGAGACACATTGGAAATCTGACATCGAGATGAAATGATAGAGCCATTTCAGGAAGTCATAACCAGTCTTGGCTCAAAAACAGTGCATCAAATACTCATTATCTGTCATACCTAGCAGAAACAGAAAAAGATCCATATCTAGATCCATATGTTGGTCAAGCTCTTTTGGTTGAGGTATCCCCTCACCCAGATGAGCTGCTGCCAATACCTCCTCCAAACCTCCAAGAAAGTCTGGACTGAAAACCTCCCGGGCCAAAGAAGAAACAACATACTTTGGTACATGCAAGTCAAGCAAAGAAGCAATGAAGTGGGAGCTTATATCAGTGTTTACATGGTATCTTTCTCCTAAATTGAGGAAATCCTGGCCTAAAATTAATTTCACGACCTTAATGGCCAGAAAGTTAGAATGCCCTTAAGGCGTTGATCAATGATCAAGCCATAAAAAGATAACCGACTCTTGCTGGAAGTAAGGAAAATGGGGGTCTCCATTCTAAACAAACTAGGTATTCCACCTTTCCATAAAAAGAAAGTAACAGAAAACAAAGTCGAGCGGCGGACTGATAGCATTAAAATGAAACCCAAAGAGTATGAAATAAACGAAAGGACAATAATTACTCATGGTGTGAACGCCTAAGATCTCACATCGATGTTTGTCGCATCCACTAGAACCGGATGGGTGAGAAATAGCAACTAGTGAATAAAACTAATTCACTAGTATAGGAGTCAAAAAGTAATAATAGGCATTACCCTTTGGTAACAACATACCAACTAAAAAAAATTGACATTTCTAAATTTTCTAAGCACTTGAAAAAAATTCAGAATTTTTTCATATTTTTACTTTACAATTATCGGAATTTGATCTAAGTATATGCATTCTTATCTATTTATGAATTTAGATGAATTTATAAATTTGATATTTATTAATATTCTTATAGTTGTAAATTTAGACGAATATGTGAATTCCTTACTCATTTTTTTATTTTGATTCATAACATAAATTATTCTAAATGGTCAAGATTTGAGTTGAGTATGGTCCAAACTATAAAGATTACATGGATGATGGTGATGATTACCAAAATTAAATTATATTGGATGATGATTGAAATTACCTATAATTTACTTATTTTCAGTTCTTAACATTACTTCACTAGTTATGTGATAATTTTTCTAGTTGGGGGGATCAATATCAGCTGATGATCAAACCCTGGCATTCAAATTTTAATCATGTTTCTGAAACCTTTAATAAAATCCTGATCTGGGTGCACCTTCCTAATCTCCCCCTCCATCTCTGGAATGATTCTCTTCTGGAATCGGTGGGAGAAGCTCTTCGGGATTTTTTGTTCGTTGACAAAGAATCTTCAAACCTCTTTCATTCCACATTTGCACGAATACTTGTAGAAATTGATGTTACAAATGGACTTCTTGCTGAGGTTTCATTAGAATGCTCCAAGGGGACTTGGGTCCAATCACTGGATTATGAAGGAATACCTTTCCATTGTAGAAGATGCTTTAAAACTGGACATGCTGCTGCTCAATGTGGATTCGAGAAAAAAATACATAAGGCAACTTGGTGGAATGGCGCTTCTCAACGTCATTATACGGTTGAGAAGAAATCTGATAAAAAATGAGCTTCTCAGAGGTGGCTGCCTCTGAGTCACAAACTTGTGGAGCTTCCCCTAAGGATGCTCCTTCGGGGGGGGCTAATACTTCCACTGGTAATGAACTAAGGTCAAGGTCTCTGAATGATGGAGATGCTTCTACTCCTACTCTAGGCAGCTCGTCAGACAAATCCTTGTCTGCACAAACGATCAATGAAGATACCCCCAAGGCTGCGATGGAACAAACCCAGGAAAGTAGCGTGCTGGCTTGGCAGGCTAAGGCAGCACAAGTGGAAGAAGGTCAGATTATAGTAACAGGGAAAAAATCAAAATCCTCTGGGCCTTCCTTTGATATGATGCTCCGTTCCCACAAGAGCAATTCTAAGTCTAAATCTTGATGCTCTTGGTTTGGGAGCTGGGTTTTTGGGTGCTACAGGCTGTCCTTTTGACAGCCTGGCTTTTTTATGAATTGTAAAGGGTTATAGATCCCTTCAAAATCTGTTTATCCCTAATATCAAAAACATTACTTCACTAGAAAATTTTGAAAACTTCTAGTCAAGATTAAGAATTTAAACTTCATCCAATGTTTATATATAAAAAAATACATAGCATTCTTACTTTTTCTTGCAATACATTATACAAAATATTTGGGTAATGCTAAGTTATAGCATAACATTTAAAATGACATTTTATAAATTTGCAAATGCCTAAAATTAACCCCTTATCATTTTTTAAAATACTTTGACTAAAAATTACACAAGGATGTTGTAACAAGATGTAAAGATGATGCAACGATGAAGGAAAACAAGATGCTTCAAGATTGAAAAATTGAAACTTACCAAGAAATGTTTATTTATGATGACATTTTACAAATAATATTTAAATTATATTTTATAAATGTATAAATGCCTAATATTAACCCCTTACCAATTTCTTTTGTGGTTTAATCAAGTTGCACAAAAATGATGTGAAAAGATATGAAGATGATGCAACAAGATGGAAAATAAGATACATCAAGATTGAAAAATTAGAAATGTTTATTTATGATAATATTAACCCTTTACCAATAATTAGGTTTGTTGATAGATCCATTCTCTATTTTGTAAACATAACCTACTTTAAAAGAGAGAGAGGATTTGATGGAAGGGGTTAGAGAATTGGAGGCTTCTTGGCTCAGCTCACTCAAATGGAATATCTAGTTATAAATAACATCAAACATATTGTGTGTATTGCATGATCTCCCTTCAAAGATTCCCTTGCCCTTTAAAAATTTGTTAATGTCTAATATAAACCATTTACCACTTTCTTTTGTGGCTTGATCAAGTTGTACAAGGATGACATAGCAAGATACGAAGATGATGTTTCAATATATTTGTGACTTGTAGATATATACAAGTTTTATAGTTAATTTTTTAAAAGGTAGAACAAAATTTTGCTTTATTTTATATATCAAAATATTTTCAATTTTTACTTTTCTTAACTCATAAATGAATCCCAATTTTTATGTTAGTTAATTTTTAATATTAAATTTGCTTGAATTATGTGTCTCTAGCCATTTTGAATTAAATACCTTAGTGTATTTGCTAAAATATATATTCAAAATATAACTAGATGTCCTTATAGCTTATAATAAGAACTTCATGATCTCTTTCTTTCTAGCTACATGTCCTTGATAATGATCATCCATCTACTTGTTATGAGAAACTTTAAAACTAATAGGAGAACTTGGTTTATGGTTTTTTAAGTTAATGAAGGCTAATGCAAAAGAAGAAAATCAGTTGAATGTTTAAGAAATTAGCTAATCAATCCAAATTGTTACAACTTGTCAAGGGTTGAATTTTACCACCTTTTCCAAGATTATCCATCTAAACTGAAAGTAAAGGATTCTCAAATTATTGTCATCCATGCAATCATGGCTCATATATTCAAATAGAATCAAGTGATTGATGATGTATTGTATCACAATTTGTTTAAATATTTTATACAAGAAATCTCAAGGATGACCATAATGTGTGTTGTTGGTGCTATTAAAGGAAGTACATAAAATGATCATGCAAAAACTTGGTGGACACTTCTCTCCATGTATTTTGTAATCATCATTATTATAAAGATTATATGACACTACAATTGTGCCTTTATTTCAATAGCTCTTTGATCTTTATATACTCCACACTATGTCTTAATGATCATTTTCATAGAATTTATAAAAAAAATAACTAGTTTACTAAAGAAGAGATTTTTCACCATTTATGTTCACATTTTTTTCTTTAGATACATCTCTAACAATCAAAGCATACTTTACAAATAAACTTCTAAGATTAAAAACTGAAATAAAGAAGACTTGGTTGATAATTGTGTTTTTTTTGTATTGTAGAGCCTAGAAGATTCACATGGATTTTAATATATGCACACAAAAGATACGTAGAATACTTAAAATTGTTGTTAAAAATAAATAAATTATCAAAATTGTGTACTCATTCTACAATAAAAAGGAAAACATAGAAGCAATACAAATACTTAATGAGTGTTTGAATATGTTAACATGAGACCATAATGTTGTAAATATATAGTGTGATCTAAATAAAATACTTCTTTTTTTGTGAAACTTATAAACAAACTACAAACATGTTAAAATTGTAGTGTTACTATTATGTTAACCATTAAAGCAAACCCAAAGGATTCAACTACTCTTTCATATGATGTTATATATATCTTACTCTATTAAGCCTCATATTCAATAACTGGGAATTCAACATTCTTGAGGATACAATTATTTTATACTAGAAGCCTCAAAATTGGAAGAAGCTCCCTTCACTATTTATATAATGAGCACATATTGTATAGATGTTATTGCATTGCATCTTACATTGCAATTCAATTGGCTACATAAATTAGAAACAAGATTTCAAATTTTTGTTCAATCTTGAATAATAAATAGTACATAATTTGCTAGCTATCCTCTAGCTAATCATGTAGATAACTATGGAGCCATCCTAGAAGATAATATGTGTATTTTCTTCAACCAAATTAAAATATTATTTCCATAAAGTAATTGAATGTTTAAAAATTACTTGATTGATCCAAATTATTATAATTTGTCAAGGGTTGAGTTTTACCGCCTCTATCAAGATTATCCATCCAAAGTGAAAGTAAAGGATTCTCAAATTATTATCACACATACAATCATGGCTCATATATTCAAATGGAATCAAGTGATTGATGGTGTATTGTATCACAATTTTTTTAAAGCTTTTATATAACCAATCTTAAGGAAGACCATAATGTGTGTTTTTGGTGCTATTAAAGGAAGTAATAAGATGATCATACAAAAAATTGGTGAACACCTCTTTATGTATTTCGTAATCATCATTATTATAAAGATTATATGACATTATAATTGCACCTTTAGTTCAGCAACTCTCTAATCTTCATATGCTCTGCATTGTCTTAATGATCATTTTCATATAATTTATTAATGAATTTCAACTAGTTTATTAAAGAAGATATTTTTTTCATCTTTTATGTTAACTTTTTTTTTCCTTTAGATACATCTCTAACCAAAGTATACTTTACAATAAACATCTAAGATTAAAAACTGAAATTAAAAAACCTTAACTGATAAATATGCTTTTTTGTATCGTAGAGTTTAAAAGATTCACATAGATTTTAATAGATATACACAAAAACTATATAAAAAAGTTTAAATGGTTATTAAAAAATATATGAAAATTGTACTCATTCTACAATAAAAAATAGAAACATTACAAATACTCACTATTACCAATATTTTTTATTTAAATGTTTAACAATAAAACAACATTATATTAACTGTTTGCTACCACTTGTAGTGATAAAAGACCATTATGCACAACATGATGCAATTAGTAATATGCAGTGAGGAAGGATAGAATGAGATGTTTATGATCTTCCAAATATTCTGCAAGTACGAAAAAGTGAAAGAAGGCTCAGATCCAGTGTATCAACATTCGTAAAGTCTGATTTTTGGAGTGAACTCTTATACTCCTATTGCGTTAAATTTCCTCACTGCCCACTCTTGTTAAGGAGTGTTGCAATTCTGTATATTGTTTGTTATCTTGTAAGAAAGCACAAACAATGTGGGATCAAAGTAGTACAATCCTCCTCATTATTGGCAAAATTTAGCTTATCCTTTTTACAAGATAACTGCCCATTTGGTGAACGTTAGGAATATTTTACTTTTGAAAGAGTCTAGTATCACCAGATCTTGAAAGTGATCATTTTGTTTCTGTGCAATTCAACTGATAACCATGTTAAGTACTAGTAATGTTCCCATGGACTAAACTTCCTTTTCTCCCAGCATATGAGGATTTTATTTCAGTTTAATAACAAGCGAAAACAGTAGCTAAAATGGGCTTGTGAACAATTGCTTGAAAAGTGTTAGAACAGATTTCAGATTAGCCTGTTCACAGCCTCTTAGATTCAAGCATGTAAATGAATTTATGTTTGGTCAGTGTTGGAACCTATCATCAAAGAAATGAGATTTAAACAACTGCAAAATAGCACCTGTGTAAAATCAAGCCCTGCAGGCTTTTTTCAGTGTACTCCACACTCTGCCAAAAAGCGAGCTTTGTAACAGCGTATAGATATCCAACTTCTCCCCAAAATGTAAATATTTGTTGAATGAAGTAGTAAATATCCTGAATATTTGATAAATCTGGAGAACCAAAATAGATCAGAACTGTGCTTCTTTTTAATTTATCTCACAAAGTGAAACATGCATGAAAACCAAGTAGGAGAGTGCTTCTAAAAGACTATCTAAACTTATTTCTTGAGTCTCATTGTTAATGTATTTGTCACCATCATTTTGAAGGAAAGGAAGATAAATGCCAAAATCGGAGTGCTACATTCGTGCAAACTGACATAACACAAAACCCAAAAAAAAAAAATCAGAGAAAATTTCAAGTCTTTATATTTCATTTTTATATTTATTAAAAAATTATATTTTGCTTTTGGATAAAGTTACATATTATTAGAAATTTCTTATGCATGGTGATTTTATTACAACTCACTGTATCAAATTTAAAAAAGACTAGATAATAACAAGCTAAGTATAGTTGGTAACATGCTAATAAAATAATTTACTAATTGCTACTTTTATTAAGTGAATTACTACTTTTTTAAAAACACTGATTCAATTTATTACAACACTATTCAATTTGTATTACTAGTTGTTTCAGCACTTATAATATTCAAATTTTGTTTTAGATGTTCAAAACTCTTTTTTGTCTTTATCTCTATGAATATATGAATATAATTGTCAATTAATCTTCAATCTACAAAATTCTAAGGAGATTTCTTCATCATTTACTAAGTTTTTGATGAAATGATACATGGTATTGATGTGATTTCTCCTCTCATGAAAAATATGATTATTTGATAATACAATTGTTGACTTGCTATCACAAAACATTGGTGTTGCTTACACTTGATTATGCATTAAATCTAACAATACTCAATACAACCAAACTTCTTGGCATGCTATTGATGTTGTTGCCACATACTCTGTTTTAATTGATGAAACTGTCACAATGGGCTTCTTCTTTGATTCCCATGAGACTACAACTGATCCAAAGTGAAAACATATTCAAAAGTATTTTTGAATATAGTATGAATATAACCAATCAAAAAAATTACTATGAATATAACCAATCAAATTAAAATAATTAATTTTTGAATATAGTATTCCATGTCCTATTGTTTTTTCTACATGTCTCAATATTCTCTTTCCAATTTGCCAATGTGAGTCTTATGTTAATTCCATAAATCTTAAAACTAGACTAACTATAACAACCACCCCTTGGTTGCTACTATTTTTCTTTTAAATCAACACTTGTACCAACTCAATTCAAAACAATTACCAACTTTATTGATCGAGCATCTTCCATGTAGCTTAGATGTGCTATCTTCAAAACTTCTTCTTTACCTTGGTCACATCAACACAACATCACGACTTATATGCTTACACATAGGAGTGGTGAACTCCCAAGGTTAAGGCCTTTCCTAGACCTAGACCTAAGCCTCGAGGGTTCATTCTTGATGACCCTGCCTACGTATCCCTACATAGAAAAGTAGAGGCTTTGTAGTTTTCCCACCAAGGCCAAAGAGAGTTCATTCTCTCATCTTGTATGAGATCTCTAATCTCACCTTTATACCACGACTATTCATTAAGCATAAGCCTATACCATGATATCAACTCACCATCAAGTGTTGGATCCATACCAGATATGACCCATCAGTAGTGTGCAAACATACTCACATACACAAGAGTCATATCATTCCATAATTCCCAAATTCCCATAGGGAGTGACTCGAGCATATATTGCATATACACAAGGTCACTAGCTCATACACATCACTTACATAGTGATTGGTTCCAACATACATCACATATACATAGCGACTAGCTCCAACATATGTCACATAAACACTATGACTAACTCCTACGTATGTCACATATACATAGCAACTAGCTCCAACATATGTCACATAAACACTGTGACTAACTCCTACGTATGTCACATATACATAGTGACTAGCTCTAGCATACATCACATATGTGTAGCAACTAGCTCCAACATATTTCACGTAAACACCGTCACTAGCCCCTATGTACATCATATATATAGTGAGTAGCTCTAGCATACATCACATTTACATGATAACTAGCTCAATCATACATCATAAATACCCAATGACTAGTTTCAATATATGTCATATATATACACAATGACTAACTCATATGTACACCACAAGCAAATTAGTGATGTGCTCATATGTACATCACATCACAATTGTGACTAACTCATATGTACATCACATCACAACCATGACTAGCTCATATGTACATCACAAGTGCATTAGTGATGGGCTCATATGTACATCACATCACAACTATGACTAGCTCATACATACTTCACAAGTAAATTAGTGATGCATCGTACAATAGTGACTGGCTCATACATGTCATATATACCACAATGAATGGAAAACACATTCACATTGGCTATCACATACTTGCCCTTAGTGCATTCTAGATAGAAAAGGAATGTTAGTGCATTACACACTACATCGTGGATCCCATCATTTTCTCTGGTCTTCTACACCATTAGACAACTAGGAAGAGGATTTGGTGCATCTCATACTACACCGAGGGGACCCACCCTTAACTCATAAGGTTAAGTATACCATTTCCACATCATGATATGCCAAAACTATATTATAAGGTTGTTCAAATTGTTACCTACCTATTCTTCATCAGAAACTCTCTTCCTTGTAGTCCATCGGAGGGCTAAGCAACCAAGGGTGTCCATCACTGACATGGAATTCTCCTTGACTACTATCCATCTCGAGCATAATCTACCCCTAGACACCTTTCAATCTCTAGCATATTAGTATTGCTCCTTGACTACTATCCATCTTGAGCATAGTATTGTCCCTAGACACCTATCAATCTCGAGCATAATAGTACTACCCTTGAATACTATCCATCTTGAGCATAGTACTACCCCTAGACACTTGTCAATCTCGAGCATAATAGTACCGCTCCTTGACTATTTTCCATCTCAAGCATAGCACTGCCCCTAGACACCTATCAATCTCGAGCATAATAGTACTTCTCCTTCACTACTTCCATCTCAAGCATAGTACTACCCCTAGAAACTTATCAGTATCGAGCATAATAGTACTACTCCTTGACTATTTTCCATCTTGAGTATAGCACTGCCCCTAAACACCTATCAATCTCGAGCATAATAGTATTGCTCCTTATCCCATTCTTAGCACTATAACTAGAAGATAGGCTCTTAACATAAAATAAGTAGATCACAATCGACTAAATTAGAAGCTTATACAGTCATTTAAGTCTGAGGTTATTATATAATTTGTAATACATAAAAGAATTCACTTAATAGCTACACGAGGTAAGCTCAACTCAACATGTAACCACTACCAAGTAGCCTAATTCATTCATTTCCTTTAGCTTACTATTCAAACACACATCATGTATTGAATACAAGTTATCAGGTTTTCTTTCATAACTACCTATACCCATTCGGCCTCATCTGAATCCTACTAAAGAGAGAAGGTCAAACCAATTAGGAACAACCCAACATCTAGGAGTTATTCCCCCTAGACCCTCACCCTAAGGACTTGAGGTCACAAAGGCATCCTTCACCTAGGGACCGCCTATGTACCCACTTCCAAATGGATCAAAGTCACACGTAGTTCTCCTTATAAGGTCTCTCACAAGACCTACACACAAGTTCCAATAACCCATGGTTTTGTTTCCCTTAAACTAATAATAGTTTACAGTAGTTAGGAATCATAAGTCAATTCACCATTTGGAAAACCACGCCATAACATTTCCCTTAAAGATTCAATGTCTTTAATCAAAATCTACCCAACATTATTCACAAACCAACTTAAACAACCCAAGGTTTTTCTTATCAACATAGAGGCTAAGACTATTACTCAGCATATAAAATTACCTTGGTTTACAAACACATAGGAAACCACTTCCAATCAAAATTCACATAATAGATTAAATATAGAGGGTGTTGTATTTGAGGGGTCAATTCATATCTAGTAGTCATCGAAAGCCTTTTTCCTGAATACCCAAAATACCATTCAAGAATTGTATAGCATGTCTTATTATTCCATTAAGCAAGGAGGATAAAATGACATGAAAGGAATTTATTATACATATTGCAACTACAATAGAATTTCCCAAATGATCACATAATTACATACATGATATCTTCACAATATTTACAAATATCAAGAACCTCATATTTATTAAATGTTAAGTCACATTGATGCCAAGCCTAGGGAAGGTGAGTATAGAAATTGGGCATTAATATTCTTTCTAGAATAATGACATTAGAACTCCTAAATGATATTTTAATTAATGTTAAGCATGTTAGGAACTCTTTGCAACTCAAATAACAAATCCACCCTTTTGATTCAAAACCTACTATGGATAATCAATGCATTAGAATATTAATATTGTAAGTTAAGCTTCAAAACACCCTTCATACATAGGAGACATCTTTCTGTAAAACCTCCAAGCTGATTCAGCAAGTTCTATTCATTTCCAGTCACATGAGTACCCATATTCATGAGAGGTTATAAATAATATTAAATGGATGATAGATGTATCTTGTAGCATAAAGATTCAATTTGAGATTCACTTGAATATACTTTAGGTAATTCAATGATATCAATTTTAAACATATATGGCAAGGGCCTTAGCTTTAAAGGTTTATTAATGAATTCACCCACTTTTTCAAATAGTTAATTCACTTCCACCTAATAAGGTATAAATTATCAAGTCTCATCCTGCATCATGTAGGTTATATTTTCAAATTTAGGACTTCTCATTTAATGTATAACATGATCAAATTCCAAGATTTGGTACTCAATGCTCACACTTCCAAGATGAGATGTACCAAACATGATAACTACTCCCTTAATAGTGATAATCTATTTGTCAATATGTATTGAAAAATTATAACACACAATATCTTACCCTTCTATCATTAAAATATCAAGGAGAATAACCCTTAGCTTTTAGAAGTGCAATCTAGGGTACAAATATAGGCCTTTTAACATTAATGAGATAATAATATTATTTATTTCATTATTTTCCTCCAATCATAAGGAGAATTATACTTTTTCAAGAAGGCAATTTCAATCTTCTATCTACGAAGTAATGCTTGTGATATGATTATGTTAATACATTACATTATTGATGTTTTCTTAAGGTGTTAGGCACTAGGATTTCTTTTATTCAATAGTGTAACATTATCTTAAAGATTATTCAATTGTCTTGGTTTCTATTTATTTATTTATTTTCTTTATCAACTGTGAATGACCTTTGCATATATTCAAAGTCCAAACTATGCATAGGAATATACATTCTCTTCATGTACAATGGGGTATGAATCCAAATATATAAACATATAAGGTCTACATGTGTAAGGAAATAGCACATACAAATCATATATATAAATATTTACAAAGGAATTACAAAGTTTTTCAAATTGCACTTAGTGTTGGAAGGATCACAAGACACTTAAGCATGTAGCCATTTCATTAAGGATGGGCAGTTGTATAAACATATTTATATTATATATCCAAACTATAATTGTGTATGCCCAAACACAAAAGTAAAGGTTTATATAAGGTTTGAAAATATTAAAAGCATTTAATACCTACATGTGTATCTCTATTCTGCCTTCCTTAGTGTACCCTCTTCGCTTGCATACTGCAATGGGTTTGTGTATCTTTAATATTGTTCTTCCTTCCTATATATAATATTTACAACATTCTTGTAACTTTGGCTCCAGAAATCTCCTCTCTTGTGTCATCAAACTCTCAATCCTTATACTTTTCTGGATGTCCATAGCCTATTCAAAATTCTAGTGGTGGCACAAGTAGGGATGATGTGGGAAATAGCTATCAAAATGGGTTTCACGCCTACCAATTGCTTTTTCTCAAAAATTTATAAAACCTTTTCAATGGATCCATTTTGTACATATCCCATAGTCTTTGCATTCCATGAGACCACACTTCCTTTGGGGATTTTTTCCAACTTGGACATGCCTTCTTTTTGCTCCCATTTATACATGTATTTTCCCAAGAAAACTCCATCGACCCTTCTCCCTTTTCAATTTTTTTTCTCCCCAATCACTCTCCTACGCACTCTCTTTTCTCTCACACTCAAACTTGAACCAATAGCCATGGGGAGGTCGTGGGGGTTTAAAGACTCTTAGAACTGGTACTTATTTATTTATTTTATTTTTATTTTTCCCATGCGACTTTCTAGACGACCAACAAATTTCCCAATGTCATACCACTTTAATGGCTTGATAGAAGCTATTTGTTCATAATGCCCAAGTCCTCAATTTCTACCTACATGTCATACTTGTGATCAAGTGCATTGATAGATAGCCATTACATGCTCCCTTATGTTCATTTATTTTCCACAACGTCCATACCTCTTAATGGTGGATATGAATTTCCCATGCTTATGTTGTAGGTTTGTCTCCCTTATTTAGGTCCTTTGGTACATTTTCCTGTCAAGTTGCTAATAAAAGTCGCAGCTTTAGCTATGTTTAAATTATTATTTTTCATTTCCATTCGTATGGTTTTATTGACCACATGACTTTCACGTGAGGATCTTTTATTGGGATGTGGCATTCTCCCCCCCTTAGGATAAGTCATCCTAGCTTATTAGGAGGTTGAATTTATTAACTTCCTCAAAATTTTAGGTTACTAGCCATGGTAATTGCTTTTGAACCCTTTATCCTCACCTTCCATGAGGTTCCATTTTTCCTAATTTGATGAATTTGGAGTAATTTTTACAATATTTAAGAGTGTGCATGCTAAAAATATACCCTCAAGGAAGTATTTTCGATCAACTAAATCCTCCATTTTCAATTCACAAGATGATCTATCTTAATAAAGGTCAATATTATTCCATTAGGTACACACATTTACCAATAACTACTAGAAAGTTCCAAGTACGAGTCATAAAGCATATCATACAATTTCTCTCTAGGTTTTCATGCCCCTAGTCAAGTCACTCACTAAGTGGGTTAACATCACATATCATAATGTCCCCAACATTAGTGAAGTTTCAATTTAGGAAAGTTTACTTAATCATTAAGGATACAAATACAAGTCTATATGTTCTTTGTATGTTATTATTCATATGTTGCTACTTGCAATGCCATCTCATTTCCAACTCAAAGCATATTCATTTACAAAGGCCATGCTTATGAGTTGATGCATAATAGTTTCCAGCCACCTATCATTTATCCCACACACTTTATCATAATTAATAAGAATTGATTTTGGCTCATTCAAACTTACAAATAAGTCATCAAATACTAAGGTATTTACAACCAACCCATTAAGGGTACTATTAGCTCTATCTTTAATACATACTAACCCATTGAGACATACACCCTTAGTTATTTGTAATGTATGTTCCCAACAATTCTTGTTCCTACCATAAGAAGGATTTTTTTTTATACCTTCAAATATGCAATGAAAATTTGCACCTAACAAGGAGTAAAATCAAATCTAACATGTGGGTTAGAAGAAATAGAAATCATCATATAACATAACCTTTCGTTGCACACTCTAATTTTCCTTTACAATTCATATATCCAATTTTCCCTTTTCCACCCATCCAGGGTTCCTTAGTTAGGTCTATCCATCAATCTTATAAGCTTAAAATTCCATTTAATATATTTAAAAAACTTTGTATATATTAACTGACCAACTTAGTTATAGTGGGTTAACAATGCAAGACAATTTACTTTATCCAAAGTCAAGTGAGCTTCATAGGTCCAATATTTGAACCTGGTTGATCTGATACCCATGTAACAACCACCCCTCAGTTGCTACTAGTTCTTTTTAAATCAACGAGTACGAACTCAATTCAAAACAGTTACCAACTTTATTGATTGAGCATCTTCCATGTAGCTTAGACATGTGCAATCTTCAAAACTTCTTCTCTACCTTGGTCACATCAACACAACATCATGACTTATATGCTTAGACATAGGAGTGGTAAGCTCCCAAGGTTAAGGCCTTTCCTAGACCTAGACCTAAGCCTCAAGGGTTCATTCTTGATGCCCCTGCCTACGTATCCCTTCGTAGGAAATCAGAGGCTTCGTAGTTCACCCACCAAGGCCAGAGAGAGTTTACTCATAATGAATCATGAAAAAAATTATGGTATTTGAATTTGTATTTTATATTTACTTGAGTTGTATCTCCTTAATCATTTTTACATAAATACCATATTAGTGTATATATTAAAATATAGATTGCAATATAACTAGAGGGTCTTATAGCTTATACCAAGAGTTTTGTGATCTATTTCTTTCTAGCAACATGTACAAGATAATGATCATCCATTTTCTTGTTCTGAGAAACTTCAATATAGTAGAACTTGGTTTGAATAATTAAATTTAGTGAAGATTTATGAAAAAGAAGGAAATCAATTTATCCAAACACAACAATGGCCTGAACACCATATGTGTTCCATCTAGTATATGAAATTATGCATTGCCTTTGTAACATTGACATTCAAATATTTACATGAACACTTAAGTTATTTAAATCTTCAAGTAGTCAAATCTAGTGGACCTCAATTGAATTTTTTTTCTCTACAATACTAATTATGAACTACCACCATCATAACATGATGACAGCTATAGAAAGGACTTAGTGTAAATGTCATAGATTGTATATTTACTATTATTTTTATTGATTCTACATATGTTAAATTAGAACATATTTATAATATTTTTCTTAATAGGTGTTGTTTGGGAAATAGCTTTGGATAGTAATAATATAATTTAAAATAAAATGTACCTTTAGCATTGTTTCATAATTTTATGTTGTAACTTTCTTATTATTAATATTGTTTCAATTTAATTCAAGAAAATCTACTTGTTATGAGTGTTTGAATATGTTAAAATGAGATCATGGTATGTAAATATATAGTTTGGTGTAAAGAAAATATTTATTTTTGTGAAACTTACAAACAAACTACAAACATGTTAAAATTTAAGGTTTGTCAATATTGTAACCGTAAAACTAGACCTAGAGGATTCACCTACTCTTCCTTATGATGTTGTAGATTTCTTACTCTCCATTTGATATGGTATCTAATTGTCAGAAATGATCAAGACTCTCATATTTTATAGTTGGGAATTTAAAATTCAAGGATATGATTATTTCATACTATCTAAGTTTCAAGAGTGGAAGAAACTCCCTTCATTATTCATGGAACAAGAAAATATTGTATAGATGTTATTGTAATGCATCTCTTATTGCATTGGTGGACTACATAAATCAGAAATAAGATTTCAAATTCTTATTCTATAAGAATTATAAATAGTATATAGTTTACCAACCATCCTCTAGCTAATCATGTAGATAACTATGGAGCTATCTTGGAAGATGATATGTTTACATTCCTCAACCAAATTAAAACAAGATTTTCACAAAGTAATTAAATATTTGACAAATGACCTAATCATTTTATATTGTTGTGATTTGTCAAGGGTTGAGTTTTACCACATCTATATAGATTATCCATCTAAAGAAGAAGTAAAGGATTCTCAAATGATTATTATACATGCTATCATGACTCATATATTCAAATGGGATTGAGTGGTTGATGGTGTATTGCATTAGAAATTTTCTCTTTTATACAAACAACCTTGAGGAAGACCATCAACGTGTGTAATTGGTGTTGCTAAAGGAATTACATAGGATGCTCATACAAAAACTTGGTTTACAGCTCTCTCCACTTATTTCACAACCATCATTATTATAAATATTACATGACATTATATAATTACACCTTTTGTGATCTTCATATACTCCACACTATGTCTTAATGATCATTTTCATAGAATTTATAAATGAATTTCTAATAGTTTATTAAAAACATGTTTTTGCCACCTTTTTATGTTAAATTGTCTTTTTCATTAGACAAACCTTAAACAACTAAAGCATACTTTACAAATAAAATTCTAAGATTAAAAATTGAAATAAAGAAGACTAATCTGATAAATGTGTGTTTTGCATAGCAGAGTCTAGAATAATATACATAAATTTTAAGATACATAGAATATATCTAAATTATATACTCATGCTACCATTTGTAATGATAAAGATAAATTTTAAAATACATAGAAGATATCCAAATTATATATACTCATGCTACCATCTATAATGATAAGGACCAAATGCTTACTTTCTAGTAAGTAACATGTAGTGTAGAAGGGGTGATGATAAAGACAAAATTATTTCTTTCTAGTAACATGCAGTGTGGAAGAGTAGAATGAGATACATATGATCTCCAACATAAAAAGTTGGATATGGCTCAGATAGTGTATTGCATCATAAAATTTCTCTTTTATACAAACAACCTCGAGAAAGACCATCAGTATGTGTAATTGGTTTTGCTAAAGGAATTACATAGGATGTGCATACAAAAACTTGATTTATGACTCTCTCCACTCATTTCACAACTATCATTATTATAAAGATTACATGACATATAATTATAAATTTATTTCAGCAACTTCATGATCTTCATATACTACACACTATGTCTTAATGATCATTTTCATAGGATTTATAAATAAACTTCTAATAATTTATTAAAAAATATATTTTTGTCACCTTTTATGTTATTTTCCTTTAGACAAACCTTTAACAACTAAAATATACTTTATAAATAAACTTGTAAGACTAATAATTGAAATAAAGAGGACTAATCTGATAAATGTATCATTTTTGTATAATATGAAAACATCTTGAGTATCATAATATAACGATTTAATCCCAATAAGATAATAAAAATAAGATACTATACATCCTTGTTATAAGTTAGAACCAACTACAACAACTATTGCTAAAAAAAATCATTAATATTGAACTTTAATATAAAAGCATCAGTATTACACTAATGTAAGCCTAATGAATGATAATTGAAAGATGCAACAACCCTAATCATAATTGGTGCTCGTTAAAAATTTGAGGAATCCAAGGTAAAAGAAGGAATGAATCTATCAGAATGCTCCAAGACCTTCACTGCTTTCTTGGAATATGCAGGTGGGAAGTTCATTGAGGCAAGTTGTGAACAACAGCCTCAATAAAAGAAGGAATGAATCTGTCAAAATGCTCCAAGGCATTCACTAATTCTTTGGAATATGAAAGCAAGACAACCACCTCAGTAAAAGAAGGAATGGAATCTATCAAAATGCTCCAAGGTCTTCAACTACTTGCTTGGAATATGTAGGCAGGATGTTCATCGAGAGATGAGTTGCAAACAATAGCCTTAGTATTCATGCTTTGGCCTCAGAGCTTGAGAGGCAAGTTGCGAACAACAACCTCAATAAAAAAAGGAATGAATCTATCAAAATGGGTTGGGCTTAAGTATCACACACTAAGCCTTTGACTTTGTCAATATTTCATGTGGGGCCTGCTTTCAATACCCTTTATGTTTTCATTCATGTTTCACTGATTTATTTCACATTGTCTTTCATCTATATTTCTCAAACAGTTCCCAGTTCATTCTATTTATAAATACAATTTGTCTCTCCTACTTGTTTGCAATAGATAGTAATGTATTATTTGTATTATTTCCTAAATGTCGTCCCTCATTGTTATATATTAAATTTACTCTATTATTTAGATTGGAATATTTAAATTTATTTGATAATTATATTAATATATTTGAATTAATTTTTATTAATTATTACATAATATAAATTATCAATTTATATTATTTTAATTATATTTAATAATTATAAATATTGTATTTAACATAATTATAAATTACATAATCTTATATAATATATATTATATAAATGATATAATATATTATATTATTAAAACATAATATATAACATATAGGGTGCTGCCACAATAGTGGTTTACACTTTCTGGGAGATCGTATTTTTTGTTGAAATCACATATATTTTAGAAAATATAATGTTTTAAGCCTTGAAAAGTTCCATTTAAAGGATTCCAATTGAAGAGGGTTTGATCAAACCCCCTGAGACCAAGCCCCCTTGGATAGAACCCCACTAGTTTTAAACCATACCTATAATGGAGCCTCCTTTACACCTATCAAAATGTTGATAAAAAACCACTTTCGATTTACCTTTTGGGGGATCAAATGAATTCATTTAAAAAAAAAAATTGTAAGTATGTAGTCCTTATTATAAGCTTCCAAAAAAGTATAATTTTAATTAAATTAAATTTGATTATTATATTTATTTTTTATTTCTTGTGAATGTAGGTTTTTCACCAAAAATCAAGCTTATAATAAGGACTACATACTTACAAAAAAAAATTAAGCTCTATGTAAGTATGTAACTTTTGATGTAGGTTTTTCACCAAAAATCAAGCTCTATGCCAGAAAATTTTTGTAAGTATGTAGTCCTTTTTTTTTTTTTGTAAGTATTTAGTCCTTATGATGTTGAATGAAAATATGAGTGCACTAGATATTGAAGTCCTTGCTCCAACAAAAAAAGAAAAAATGAATTTTGCTAATACAAAAAGTGTTACGCATTATACGGTCCACCTATGTCTGAATTGTAATTGGTTTGACTTTGAAACTTGATTAAGGAAAAAATATTTAATAAAACACTATGAAACCAATTGGAAGCACTAGATATCGTAGTTACAAATCTAAATTCAAAAAATATATAATTTTATCCTTCATGGAAAAAAAAGTTATGCATACGGTGAGTGTTCCACTCCTTAAAAATGTTGTTAACTAAAAGAAACTAGTTTTCGAAGGAGATGGAAAAAGAAGTACAATTTGATTCCAAAAATATTGAAAAATATATATTTAGAATCTACAGACAAAATTTCACAAATCACTAGTTTGCATCATCTTCAAATTCCTCATGGTTTAGCTGCTATAGGTGCCCGAAAGTGAGGATTTAGTTAGAAAAAAATATTTCAGTGTCCAGTTTGGCCAAAACTTGTAAACCAATATTGTGGGATCACCCTATAATTATTAAATATATATCATAAATTGTTATATATAACATAATCTATATATATAATAATAGAATAGAATAGAATATATAGTTTATTATACATTATACTTATATACTATCTAGAACTTATATATAAATTAAATATAATATTCTCAATTTAATTTGGAGAATTCAAAAACAAGTTGTCAAGATTAAATTTTAAGATAAGTTTTTTATTTTTTTATTATATAAATATATAGTATATAAGTGATGCAAGAGCATCCATGGTTGATAGGTTATCCTGCATCAACCAAAAGGAATTTGAATTTGTATTTGAATTTTTTTGAGGATTTGACATGAATTTGAATTTCATGTGAGGGATGTTGAATTTCATTCCATCTTTGTGATTTTCATGTTTATTCAAGCTCATTTTGAAATGGTCAAAATTGGCATAGTGCAAATAATACAAAATTGCAATTTTAATGCAATTTGAATTCAAAAATGCCAAGAAAAGCATGATAGGCATTGGGATATGAAATAAATGTGTTTTAAAACAATTATTCAGAATCCCTAAAAAATAGGAGTTGTGGAGGTGGGTGCCCAGGTCTACGTTTTTGGATTTGCTTTTTCAAGAGCTAGTGGAGGAGCGGTCAAACGTAACTCCCAACTTTTATGGAATGGAGAAATCAATTGGATTTAATTTTTAACATTATTTTATGTTTTAATTTATGTTTTTGGTGCAGCTACATGATAGGGGTCGCTCCAATTTGCGGAAAGGGGAATTTGAAGGAAATTCAAAATGAAATTTCATTCCAGCAGGGAGTTATGAATGCATTTTTCTTCCTATAGCTTTCAATTTTTGAGAGGAGAAGTGGAAAGGGAGTTGGAGAGAGGTTGTAGCATCCTATGGAGGTTTCTTTTTGTTGTATGTTGCAGGTGTGAGGAGCTATTTGCAGCAACAAATAGATTGGAAGTTCATGGTTAGAACTTGTTGGGTGTTGTGATGTTTGTTGCAGGTTACATAACTGAAGATTGTGAGACATAAGTCTACTTGTTGAAGGGATAAAATACACGAGTTTAGTTCTCAGTTTTGGGGGTTTGAAATGTTGTTTATTGTAAGTTTGGAGTGACTAATAACAGCAAATAGAGTGCCAAGTCTTTCAGTGAGAAGTTACAAGAGTTGCAGGTGGAATAGAGTTGTTGGAGAGTGCATAGATTTGTGGAGATCACATAGTTTGAGCATGAGAATGTTTTTCAATGTATTTTATTGGCTTATGTGATATTTGTATGGGGTTTTATTGTTGTTTATCAGTCCTCTCTTACTAAAAATAAGTGGTACAATAAGATTTTTCTTTGAAGCATAGCAATGGTTGCAAGTTGCAAACCAAGATTGTGTTGGATTGTTTGTAATTTATATGTTGTTTGAAGAATCGATTGTGAGAGGGTTTTAAGAGGGTTGTTGCAGGTATTAAATGGACATATGTTGTTGTCCATCAGTCCTTTGTTGACTAAAAATGTTTTGTAATCCTTTATTTTTTACATTGCAATATCAAGTTTGCAAGTGCAAACCAAGTTTTCTTGTTTTATGAGCAATACTTCCAACCGTTTGATGTAATGCCTATGTGGATTTTAAAGAGGGATTGAAGTGGTTTTTGAAGGGCATTGCAGCCTTTTTTTTCTTATTTCATCAATAAGTATAATTTATAATAAATAATAAATTATATTATATTATATATATTTATATTTACAATAAATGATATATGTATACATATATAATTATATGTATAATATTATATTCCAAGTTTAAGTCCAATTTTATATATTTATATGTATGAGATGTATGGTCCATTGAAAAATAAAATAAAAACATGTAATAATAATATATAGTCTTAATTATAACATTACCTGTCTTTTAAGGAAAGTTTCTGCAAATATGGAGCAGAGCAAGGCGAAATCAGTTGGCAGAAAGGATGTTGCAGCAGGCTCGACAGAAGGGGAATGCAAGAGGCGATGGGGCGATGAACCACAGGCAGATGGGACCAAGGAAGGCGAAAAGAGTCACACACCGCAATGGGTTTTCAAGGGTGGCGAATGGACTGACAAATGTGCACCTGCCCTATCACAAGAATGGATCGCAAAGTGCAGCAACCAACCAAGGAGGCGGCATGACACCCCTGAAACCCCCGCAGAAAATAGAGGGAAATTCAAAGTGCGATACCACCAACTGGAGAAAAGATGCGAGCAGGGAAGGAACCCTAGAATAAAGAAAAAATGGAAGAAAAAAATCCGTAGCCAGCAATCAGGAAGAAATGTTGGCTTTGAACCACCAAAGGAATCATCAGGGAGGACATGGACATATTGCAACAAAAAAGAGGATGAGCCTCCATTGGAGATTAATGTCACTAATGAAATCAAAGAGGACGCGGACCTCCTAAATGAATTTGCCTGCATCTGTCGTTTCATCGGGGGCTCACCAAGCCGTTCAGCGATCACAAACTGGTTAACAGTAAACTGGAATACAGAAGTGCTAATAAGATTCATGCCGAAAGGTTTTTTTGTGGTGGTTTTCGCAGATAAGCAAACAAAGCAACGAATAACTGAAAGCGATCTGTGGTTCATGGAGAACATGCCACTGTACATGCAACCATGGTGTACAAATTTCGATCCACTCACAAAACAGCCATATGATACCCCGATTTGGATTCGGCTGTACAATCTACCAATCGAATATTGGGCAGGGGACTGTCTTGAAAAAATCGGTCAATCTTTGGGTATCCTGTTGGAAGTGGACTCTAATATCCTAGAAGGCGATTTGTACAAGTTCGCCAGGCTACGCATCACGGCAATTGAACCCCTACCACACAAAATTTGCCTCATAGTCAATGGGGAAAGATGGCTTCAGAATGTTGAAATCAAAGAAACTCGCTATTATTGCTCAACTTGCAGGGACAGGAGACACAATACCAAAAAATGCACAGGAAAGGTGAAGGCGTGGAATGATCAGCAAATGGGCGACAGGACTCCCGGGGATATTACAACCAGACCGGCCCTGCTTGAACAAAAGCCAATGAAAGCTACCAACTCAAAGGGACGAAGTCAGACATGCGGCACTCAAACCCCCACGAAATCTCAAGAAAGAAAGGCGGACCTCGATACGCACACCCAGATGCCTGCCTCAGGGAAAGAAAATCCACCTGACTTAAGCCTTGTGGCCGATGTAGAGAGTGAAAACAACGAGCTGGATTCAAATGCAGGGGCGGAGGATGCCCTGGACATCATAGATGAGAGGTGCATCTCCCAGTCAGCAATCAGGCATATGGGTTTGGGCAAAATAGGCAACTCAGGAAACCAGAGAGGGAGGAAATCCCTAAAACAACTTAGGGAAGAAGAAGCGGCGGCCAAGAAGTATACGAACATCACCAAATTTCTGAGTACCAAGGGAGGGCCCTCCTCCCTTGGGAAGCAATGAGGGTTACGACATGGAATGTCAGGGGCCTAAGGGCCCCTGACAAACGACGCCTGGTCAGGTGTCAACTATAGAAAAGTGTAAGTAGTATAGTGTTATTGCAAGAAACAAAATTAGCAGATGAAGAGTGTGCAAAATTTCTCAAATATTGTCGGTACTGGGAGGGGACATTTCAAAATTCGGTTGGAGCTACTGGGGGTTTAGGTATCCTGTGGAAGGAGGCGGAAGTCTCTGTGGAGGTGGTGTGCACATCCATGAATTGGATGGCTGCAAAGGCATACCACCTGCATCTGAACAAACATTTCCTGATCATAAATGTGTACGGTCCGACAAGAACGATTGACAAAGCTGAACTATGGCATTCTATGTCTGATCTCATTCTTTCTTGTCTAGATACTGCACTGATCATCGGTGGGGACTTTAATGCCATACTTGATCTATCAGAGAAAAGTGGTGGTTTAAGGAAAGTTTCGCAAACCATCCTTGATTTCAGGGCCTTTATTGGGAAATGCAGACTGATGGACTGCCCCACAGACAATGGTACATTTGCATGGACCAACCGACGCAAGGACTTCACGGCTATCTCAGAAAGGCTTGACCGATTCTTGCTATCGCCCTGCTGGTCTGAATCAGGGGCAAATCTAACTACCAATATTCTGCCCGTTTCAATTTTTGACCACTTCCCTGTTGAGCTTTCAATAACAGTCGGAAGGAAGACTGAAAAAGCAAACTTTAAATTTCAAAATATGTGGTGGAGGGACCCGAATCTCATTCTGCTTCTGGAACAATGGTGGAAAGTGCTGAAGGTTGACGGCTCGATTAGCTTTAGACTGGTCAAAAAACTAAAACTCATCAAGCAGAATTTGAAAGACTGGAACAAGAATCAATTCGGAAACCTATTCGTGGAAAAGGTGAAACTGGAGTCAGAATTGGAAGCCCTCAACAAACTAATAATAAAGAAGGGCATGTCAAATGAAGAATACATAAGGGAAAAGCAACTGAAGGAAAACCTAGGGGAGATCCTCAAAAGGGAGGAATTATACTGGAGAGACAAATCGCGGGAAGTATGGCTCAGCGAAGGGGATTCCAACTCAAAAAAATTCCATGCCTCTGTTTTGGCCAAGAGGGAAAAAAACAAGATCGAAGAAATCAATGATTGCGAAGGTACGACTGTCAGAGGGGGAGAGGCGGTTGGACTGGCAGCATGCGATTTCTTCACAAAATTGCTTGGGGGAGCTCTCAATCAGGGGAAGATGGCCGGGCATTTGGTCCACGTCCGGCCCCTAATCAGCATTGAAGATAACAGACGGTT
The DNA here is from genome assembly GCA_007258455.2 of Sequoia sempervirens. Lineage (NCBI taxonomy): Eukaryota > Viridiplantae > Streptophyta > Pinopsida > Cupressales > Cupressaceae > Sequoia > Sequoia sempervirens. Next base: position 243,332,617 of record VDFB02058242.1, on the reverse strand, counting down.
GTGTGACCACATATCAAAGGAAGAAGTGCACAAGGCCTTGTTTCAAATACACCCCGACAAGGCCCCAGGACCGGACGGCTTTCCCGCCGGGTTCTTTCAGAAGTGCTGGAGCTTTATGGGAAAAGAACTATGGAAGTTCACTGAGGAATTCTGCAAAACAGGACGCTTCGTCAAGGACATAAATAATTCGATTATTGCAATAATCCCCAAGAAGCAAAAATGCACATCATTTGACGATTTCAGGCCGATCTCTCTGTGCAATACACTATATAAGATTGCGGCCAAGGTCCTTGCGAACAGATTGAAACCAATACTGGAGAAGATCATATCGGCAGAGCAAAATGGCTTCGTCCCTGGCAGAGAAATCGTTGATAGTATCCTCATCATCTCGGAGGCTGTACACACTCTACGCACTAGCAAAAAGGCGAGTATGATAATAAAGCTCGATGTGAGCAAAGCATACGACAAGGTAAGCTGGCCATTTCTGTTGAGTGTTATGAAAAAAATGGGTTTCTGTGATCAATGGTGTGGCCTAATTTTTCAATGCATTTCCACGGTGAGGTTCTCCATAGCAATAAACGGAACACTTCATGGTTTTTTCAACGCAACTAACGGGCTCAGGCAAGGCGATCCGCTTTCACCCTTCCTCTTCGTTATTTTGGCAGAGTCATTCAGCTGTGCTATTAAAAAATGCATAATGCAGGGTCTTTGGCGTGGTATAAGCATCACCCCCAACACAGAACCAATCACACATGTCCAATTTGCGGACGACACATCCCTCTTTGGAGAGGCAAGCATCAAAGAAGCCAGGAACATAAGCAAGGTGGTAGCGGAGTATGAAAGTAACTCAAGGCAAAGAATGAATAGAGACAAATCATGTGTTTTTTTCTTCAACACAAATGCCCAGCTCCAATATGAGATCACCTCTACATTGAGAATTAGGGCGGGTCAACTACCGTCAAAGTTCCTAGGAATACCAATTTTTGAAGGTGCGTGCAAGGCAATTCACTGGAATGAGGTAGTGGAACGATGCAGAAACAAGGCGATGGCATGGCGTAACAGTTGGCTCTCCCTAGCAGGAAGGATCACAATGACCAAAACGGTGCTTGCGGCGGTACCCATCTTCACAATGTCCTGCTTAGAAGTGCCGGCCAAAACAGAAAAAGCTCTGGAAGGTATCATGAAGAAGTTTCTCTGGGAAGGCTCAAAAGGTGAAAAGAAGATCCCCCTAATTGGTTGGGAGTCGGTTTGTAAACCGAAAGAGGATGGCGGAGCTGGGCTACGGAAAATGAGGATGCAAAATATCGCTCTAGGAGCAAAACTAATTTGGAAAATGTACAGGAAGCCCGACAAACCATGGTGCAAGATACTACAAAACAAATATCTTGACAACACTGACCCAGAAAGAATCTTAACGGTTGGGAACATAAATGGCGGATCAAACATTTGGAGATTTATTTCAAGTTGCAGGCACCTCATCACCTCACACCTGTCCTGGAGGATTGGAGATGGGAAAAAAGCGCTATTCTGGCTGGATTCGTGGAACAGCCATCAAAGCCTGGTAAAAATGTTCGACCTTGATCAATATGTCGAACATCTTCAATCCACCTATGGGTCCAAGGTGGCGGACTACGTATGTACAGATGACAGCTCAAAGTACGCCATGCACTCGTGGATTAAAATCTCTTCTTCACAAATCTCCAAGTCTCTGACGGAGGAAATAAATAAGGAGATCGGTAACAGACAAATAAGACTTTTTGATCGGGAAGACTCAATTTTTTGGTGTGGGGCATCCTCAGGAGAGTACTCCGCCAAATTGGGATACCAAATACAGCTAAAACAGAGTGAAGATAAGTCCTGGATGGCAAGACTTTGCTGGAAAAGACAATTTTGCCAAAAGCTGGGGCATTCCTATGGACGGCTCTTTATAAAAGATGTCTAACCAGCGAACGCTTGAAGAGAATTGGAATCATGGGCCCCTCCAGGTGTGTACTGTGCAAACAAGCAGGAGAAGATGTCGATCATTTGCTTCTATCATGTCCGTACGCTACATTCTATTGGGATTGGCTACAGTCAAACTTAAATTTTATTGGAGCAAGACAACATAAACTATGGGACTTCCTGGCTAGCTGGCCAATAACGGGAAAATTTGGATACTGGAAGGGTATCTGGGGCACCTCACCCTCATTGGTGGTCTGGCATATATGGAAAGAAAGAAATAGGGAAATTTTTAAAGGTACTGCTTTGTCGAGGGAATGCTTGGTTGAGAAAATTCAAATGGCAATCACTGAAACCGCAAACCATAGATTGCATAGGGACACCAAATCAATTTTCTCAAGGTGGGACGAGGAAATTATGAAGAAATGGCGTGGGCTCAGGTTACCGACGTACTGCGGGACAAATAAACCAAAAGTAAATAGGAAAGAGATACGCTGGGAACGTCCGACTCGGCTAAAATGGAAAATGAACTTCGATGGAGCGGCAAAAGGCAATCCGGGAATGGTTGGGGCAGGATGCATAATTCGAAACCCCCAAGGTGAATGTGTATGGGCGGCATCAAAAAACCTTAGGTTAAGCACAAACAATTTGGCCGAGATGGAAGCGTTATGGCTCGGGCTCCAAATTTGCACAGAAAAAGGTATCTCTGAGGTCGAGATTGAAGGTGACTCGTTGCTATGTGTGAATGCTATCATCTCAGGAAAAGCACAAAACTGGAAGATGCTCGACTGGATCGGACCAATAAAGGAGTCATTAGTGGGCTCTCAAATTACACAATAAAGCATGTGTACAGAGAAGCAAATCGTGCTGCTGATCTTTTGGCAAATTCGGGAGTGAGGCAGGACAAAAAAGTTGACATCGGCTCCACGGCTGTACAATGGCCGGGCTTACAAGAAATTATAGTTTATGACATGCTTGGCTGTCGCACCCCACCGACGGAATAGATTCGTGCCCATATGGCCCTTGGAATGCGAAGCGGAGCAGCGAAGTACTGGGGCACTCGATTATGCAGGATTCGGGTTTCATGTTGGCGACCTCTGGGTTCTTGATCTCCCCGGTCCATCAAGACAATCGAACCCGCCTATATATTGGGGTTGCCTGGGGTCCCTACTGAATAAGAAAATCTAGTGGGGTGGGCGACTTACACAAGAATGGTGCTTATGTTTGGGATCCTTTGCCAATGTGCAAATGAAGCTCTCCCCGTTCAGTGTAGGCAACTTTTTGCAACCCAAAACCAGAGGGTCTTAAACGTGATTGTTGATCTGCTCTCCACCCTCTTGCCTGCTAATCAGCACTGGTGCGATGGGAAGGTGTTCGAAGTTGTAATAAGCCACATGGTAGACATCAACGAGTCCAAGGAAATCGTGGTGGCACGGCTTGTTAGACTTGTATCACCTACCTTCATTCAAGCGGTCGCCAGTGCTACCATGGAGCTAAGGACGGATGGATGGGTCAGCCTGCTACGAATGTACTTCGATCCTGCCAATTTGAGCGATGACGAAGGCTCTAATGGAGTGGCGGATGCTAACAAGCGCGATGCCCGGCTCAACTTCATGTCCAACGCTTGGGAGGTGTACCGAATGGGTGTCAGAAATGGAGATCTGACGGCATTCGAAAGATTCATGAACTCTGAGCATTGCTGGGTGGGAAGGAATAGTCTTAACAGGCTCGTCCGTTTGGGGAACTGTTTGGCAATTGTCTATCAGGCCATGTTGGTCTAAATTGTGCTTAGTCTGGTCTGGTCTTTGCTTTTGGCACTAACCTGCCCATAATACCACTGTAAATCGGGAGCTACCCCCATACTTGGTAGCACTCATCTATAAAATATATATATATATATATAGTCTTAATTATTAATCTATTTAAATAATTTATTATATGATAAATTTAATATGAAGAATATTAAACAAAAATTATTAATATATTTACATAACAATGCATGATATATTTAATATTATTAATTAATAATAATAATTTATTATTAAATAGTAATCATTATTATTTTATAATATATTATCACATATATAATATAATTATAAATATATACTTGTCAAGACTATTATATATAATATACCCACAAACTATATAATAGTTATATATTATATTATATGATAATACTGGATATTATATTATTTATATTATTTATAATATATTCAATATTCTATAATAATGACAATTATTATATAATAATAATGACAATTATTATATAATAATAATTAATATTAGCTAAACAATAATAAAGTATTAATATTAAATATATTATATATTTTTTATTAATATTAGTTAAATAATAATAAAGTATTAATAATAAATATATTATATATGACTTAAAAATATATTATTGATGTCGGCTTTCAATACCCTTTCCATTCAATGCTTAGAGTATTGAAACTGAGCATCAATAATATATTTTTAAGTAATATATAATATCATTTTCTAAGTCAACAAACAATTTAAATATAATTTTCATCTCATTTCATTTTTAAGGTATTTTGTTTTGAACAATGAAAGCAAAGACATGAGCGAAGAATTTAAAGGGCCAAGACTGAGTTAAGTAAATAGAGAAAAGAAAAAATGCAACCCAGTAGAACAAAAACAAATGGTAAAAATTAAAGCCAAGACCTAGGACATAACAAAGCAAAGGACTAGCTAGATATGAAATTCAAAAGTTTAAAATATGGATCAAAGGTAAAAACACTCTCAAGCACTCAGAGTTAGCATCGCCTTCAATCAACATACATTATAATATCATAACTCTAGGTACCTAACATTTCATCCCTCTTGACACATTTCATTCTTGAAACATGAGAAGAAGGTTAATAATAAAACTAATGCAAGTCATTTATAGTTATCCTCTTAAATCAATTTGTGCAAACAAAATATTTTTTTTTTGTTTTTTTATGTTGGGAGTTGAGCTTTGCTAACGAACTAAAAAACATATTTAAGTTATAGGAGGTTATCTATCTTTTGTTATGATAAAGAAGCTGCATTTTTAGTATGGTGAAAAAGAATAGGAATCATTTGTAAATGTTACTTAGATTAATTTTAACTTCTATTAATGTTCTTTAACAAAGATCTTGTATTTCAACAAGTCTTGCTTTTAGGTTAGAAGTTGGTACTTCTTTTTAAGGTCAAATATGTTTGGCAAGTTCTTTTTAAGGTCAAACATGGGTCAATGAGTTTGACTCGAAACTACACGGTTGAATCCTAATAGCAATATCATAATTTGACACGCTATGGAAAAATACCTCCTACTTATCAATTGATGAGCTAAAGGGGCTCTATTATGAATGGTTCATAAGGCACAACACTTGCTAAAGGTTTTGCAAATGTAACAACTCCGGCTTAACCTTGGAGAAAACTCCCGTTAGCAGCTGAGCTGGGATGGGTGACCTGACTAAGTGCTTCTCTGTGAGCATCACCTAGATGCAATGAGTGCTAAGTGGACCATTATCATGAGAGATGGGTTCTTGTTGAACCACTACTCATGAAACATGGGTCAATGAGTTTGACTCGAAACTACACGGTTGAATCCGATAGCAATATCATAATTTGACACCTGTGGAAAAATACCTCCTACTTATCAAGTTCTACATAGTCTAGATTTGAATATCATATTGAAATTATGTTGATTTTTGAATTATAGTAACAAAGTAGAAATATTTTGTGTAGATTCATCCATGTCTTTAAATTTAGATTCTTTTTTTTTTTTTAAATAATCACATTCATGACTTCTTCTTTTTTAATAATATTTTTTGTCATTGTAAATATAAAAAATTAATAATAAATATAAGATGTGATCTTCATATACTTCACACTATGTCTTAATGATCATTTTCATAGAATTTATAAATAAACTTCCAATATTTTATTAAAAAATATGTTTTTACCACTTTTTATATTATTATTTTTTCCATTAGACAAACCTTTAACAACTAAAACATACTTTACAAATTAATTTCTAAGATTAAAAATTGAAATAAAGAAGACTAATCTACAAATGTATCTTTTTGCATTGTAGAATTAAAAAATCTAAAAGATATCCAAATTATATACTCATTTGTAATGATAAAATTGAATTTTAACATACAGATATCCAAATTATATATACTCATGCTACCATCTGTAATGATAAGGACCGAGCTAGCCAAATGCTGGCTTTCTAGTAAGTAACATGCAGTCTGGAACGGTAGAATGACATACATATGATCTCCAGCCAAAAGAAAATGCGAGAAGGCTCAGATCCACAGTATCAGCGTTCATGAAGTCTGATAATTGGAGAGAACTATTAACCTCCTATTGCGTCTACTTTCCTCACAGACCATTCCTATCATTCTATATAGCAATTTTATATATTATATAATGTGTTATCGAAAGCACAAATAATGTGGGATCAAAGTGACGCAATCGCTCCTTGTTAATGGCTAAATTTAGCTCATTCTTTTTAAATGATAGCTGCCATCTCGTGAATGTTAGGGAGTTTTATCGCTTTTGAAAGTCTAATATCATCAGATCTCTGTGGAATTCATCCGTTTCGAACCCATTCAAATGAACCCATTCAAATGTTCCCATTCAGTAGACTTCCTCTTCTCCCAGCATTTCAGGATTTTATTTCAGTTTAATAACAAGCAAAAACAGTACACAAAATAGGCTTGTGGAAAATGACTTGAAAAGTGTTAGAATAGATTTCAGATTAGCCTCTTCACAGCCTCTTAGCTTCGAGTGTGTAAATGAAT
>VDFB02058242.1:243259794-243325783 GCA_007258455.2 Sequoia sempervirens | reverse complement strand
ATAAATTAGAAACAAGATTTCAAATTTGTGTTCAATCTTGAATAATAAATAGTACATAATTTGCTATCCTCTAGCTAATCATGTAGATCAATCACTATGGAGCCATCCTAGAAGATAATATGTGTATTTTCTTCAACCAAATTAAAATATTATTTTCATAAAGTAATTGAATGTTTAAAAATTACTTGATTGATCCAAATTGTTATAATTTGTCAAGGGTTGAGTTTTACCGCCTCTATCAAGATTATCCATCCAAAGTGAAAGTAAAGGATTCTCAAATTATTATCACACATATAATCATGGCTCATATATTCAAATGGAATCAAGGGATTGATGGTGTATTGTATCACAATTTTTTTAAAGCTTTTATATAACCAATCTTAAGGAAGACCATAATGTGTGTTTTTGGTGCTATTAAAGGAAGTAATAAGATGATCATACAAAAAATTGGTGAACACCTCTTTATGTATTTCGTAATCATCATTATTATAAAGATTATATGACATTATAATTGCACCTTTAGTTCAGCAACTCTCTAATCTTCATATACTCCGCATTGTCTTAATGATCATTTTCATAGAATTTATTAATGAATTTCAACTAGTTTATTAAAGAAGATATTTTTTTCATCTTTTATGTTAACATTTTTTTTCTTTAGATACATCTCTAACAATCAAAGTATACTTTACAAATAATAGTCTGAAATTGAAAACTGAAATAAAGAAGACTTAATTTATTAAAAACAAATTGTATTGTAGAATTTAAAAGATCCACATGGATTTTAATGGATGCATACAAAAGATATGTACAATATTTAAAATAGTTGCTAGAAAATAAAAAATAAATCTATAATTAAAAAATATGTATAGAAACAACAGATATTGGTTTAAATGTTATAATAATAAAACAAGACTACATTGACTATTTTGCTACCATTTGTAGTGATAAAAGACCAAAGTTTATGCACAGCATGATGCAATTGCTAGTAATATGCAGTGAGGAAGGATAGAATGAGACATTTATGATCTTCTAAATATTCTGCAAGTATGCAAAAGATAAAGAGGGCTCAGATACACAAGTATCAACATTCCTAAGTCTGATCATTGGAGTGAACTCTTATCCTCCTGTGTTATTAAATTTCCTCACTGCCCACTCTTATTGTAAGCTCTTGCAATTCTGTATATTGTTTGTTATCTTTTAAGAAAGCACAAACAATGTGGGATCAAAGTAGTACAATCCTCCTCATTATTGGCTAAATTTAGCTTATTCTTTTTACAAGATAAGTTCCCATTTGGTGAACGTTAGGAATATTTTACTTTTGAAAGCGTCTAGTATCACCAGATCTTGAAAGTGATCCTTTTGTTTCTGTGCAATTCAACTGATAATCATGTTAAGTACTAGTAATGTTCCCATGGACTAAACTTCCTTTTCTCCCAGCATTTGAGGATTTTATTTCAGTTTAGTAACAAGCGAAAACAGTAGCCCAAATGGGCTTGTGGAAAGTGCCATGAAAAGTGTTAGAACAGATTTCAGATTAGCCTCTTAGATTCAAGCATGTAAATGAATTTATGTTTGGTCAGTGTTGGAACCTATCATCAAAGAAATGAGATTTAAACAACTGCAAAATAGCACCTGTGTAAAATCAAGCCCTGCAGGCTTTTTTCAGTGTACTCCACACTCTGCCAAAAAGCGAGCTTTGTAACAGCGTATAGATATCCAACTTCTCCCCAAAATGTAAATATTTGTTGAATGAAGTAGTGAATATCCTGATAAATCTGGAGAACCAAAATAGATCAGTACTGTGCTTCTTTTTAATTTATCTCACAAAGTGAAACATGCATGAAAACCAAGTAGGCGAGTGCTTCTAAAAGACTATCTAAACTTGTTTCTTGAGAGTCTCATTGTTAATGTATTTGCCACCATCATTTTGTAGGAAAGGAAGATAAATGCCAAAATCGGAGTGCTACATTCGTGCAAACTGACATAACACAAAACAAACAAACAAACAAAAAAATCAGAGAAAATTTCAAGTCTTTATATTTCATTTTTATATTTATAAAAAAATTATATATTCAATATATATAGGGGTCTTATTTTGCTTTTGGATAAAGTTACATATTATTAGAAATTTCTTATGCATGGTGATTTTATTACAACTCATTGTATCAAATTAAAAAAAGACTAGATAATAACAAACTAAGTATAGCTGGTAACATGCTAATAAAATAATTTAGTAATTGCTACTTTTATTAAGTGAATTACTACTTTTTAAAAAACACTGATGGTGGAAGAAATTGTTTATTTCTTACAACACTACTCAATTTGTATTACTAGTTGTTTCAGCACTTATAATATTCAAATTTTGTTTTAGATGTTCAAAATTCTTTTTTGTCTTTATCTTTATGAATATATGAATATAATTGTCAATTAATCTTCAATCTACAAAATTCTAAGTAGATTTCTTCATCATTTACTAAGTTTTTGATGAAATGATACATGGTATTGATGTGATTTCTCCTCTCATGAAAAATATGATTATTTGATAATACAATTGTTGACTTGCTATCACAAAAAATTGGTGTTGCATACACTTGATCATGCATTAAATCTAACAATACTCAATACATCCAAACTTCTTAGCATGCTATTGATGTTGTTGCCACATACTCTGTTTTAATTGATGAAATTGTCACAATAGGTTTCTTCTTTGATGTACATGAGACTACAAGTGATCCAAAGTGAAAACATATTCAAAAGTATTTTTGAATATAGTATGAATATAACCAATCAAAAAAATTACTATGAATATAACCAATCAAATTAAAATAATTAATTTTTGAATATAATATTGCATGTCCTATTGTTTTTTCTACATGTCTCAATATTCTCTTTCCAATTTGCCAATGTGAGTCTTATGTTAATTCCATAAATCTTAAAACTAGACTAACTATAACAACCACCCCTTGGTTGCTACTATTTTTCTTTTAAATCAACACTTGTACCAACTCAATTCAGAACAATTACCAACTTTATTGACCGAGCATCTTCCATGTAGCTTAGATGTGCTATCTTCAAAACTTCTTCTTTACCTTGGTCACATCAACACAACATCACGACTTATATGCTTACACATAGGAGTGGTAAACTCCCAAGGTTAAGGCCTTTCCTAGACCTAGACCTAAGCCTCGAGGGTTCATTCTTGATGACCTTGCCTATGTATCCCTACATAGAAAAGCAGAGGCTTTGTAGTTTTCCCACCAAGGCCAAAGATAGTTCATTCTCTCATCTTGTATGAGATCTCTGATCTCACCTTTTTACCATGACTATTCATTAAGCATAAGCCTATACCATGATATCAACTCACCATCAAGTGTTGGATCCATACCAGATATGACCCATCAATAGTGTGCAAACATACTCCCATACACAAGAGTCATATCATTCCATAATTCCCAAATTCCCATAGGGAGTGAATCGAGCATATATCGCATATACACAAGGTCGCTAGCTCATACACATCACTTACATAGTGATTGGTTCCAACATACATCACATATACATAGCGACTAGCTCCAACATATGTCACATAAACACTGTGACTAACTCCTATGTATGTCACATATACATAGTGACTAGCTCTAGCATACATCACATATGCGTAGCAACTAGCTCCAACATATTTCACGTAAACACCGTCACTAGCCCCTATGTACATCATATATATAGTGAGTAGCTCTAGCATACATCACATATACATGATAACTAGCTTAATCATACATCATAAATACCCAATGACTAGTTTCAATATATGTCATATATATACACAATGACTAACTCATATGTTCACCACAAGCAAATTAGTGACATGCTCATATGTACATCACATCACAATTGTGACTAACTCATATGTACATCACATCACAACCATGTCCTAGCTCATATGTACATCACAAGTGCATTAGTGATGGGCTTATATGTACATCACATCACAACTATGACTAGCTCATACATACTTCACAAGTAAATTAGTGATGGGTCATACAATAGTGACTGGCTCATACATGTCATATATACCACAATGAATGGAAAACACATTCACATTGGCTATCACATACTTTCCCTTAGTGCATTCTAGATAGAAAAGGAATGTCAGTGCATTACACACTACATCGTGGGTCCCATCCTTTTCTCTGGTCTTCTACACCATTAGACAACTAGGAAGAGGATTTGGTGCATCTCATAGTACACCGAGGGGACCCACCCTTAACTCATAAGGTCAAGTATACCATTTCCACATCACGATATGCCAAAACTATATTATAAGGTTGGTCAAATTGTTACCTACCTATTCTTCATCAGAAACTCTCTTCCTTGTAGTCCATCGGAGGGCTAAGCAACCAAGGGTGTCCATCACTGACATAGAATTCTCCTTGACTACTATCCATCTCGAGCATAATCTACCCCTAGACACCTTTCAATCTCGAGCATATTAGTATTGCTCCTTGATAGTTACTATCCATCTTGAGCATAGTACTGCCCCTAGACACCTATCAATCTCGAGCATAATAGTACTACTCCTTGAATACTATCCATCTTGAGCATAGTACTACCCCTAGACACTTTTCAATCTCGAGCATAATAGTACCGCTCCTTGACTATTTTCCATCTCAAGCATAGCACTGCCCCTAGACACCTGTCAATCTTGAGCATAATAGTACTTCTCCTTGACTACTTCCATCTTGAGCATAGTACTACCCCTAGAAACTAATCAGTATCGAGCATAATAGTACTGCTCCTTGACTCTTGTCCATCTTGAGCATAGCACTGCCCCTAAACACCTGTCAATCTCAAGCATAATAGTATTGCTCCTTAGCCCATTCTTAGCACTATAACTAGAAGATAGGCTCTTAACATAAAATAAGTAGATCACAATCGACTAAAATAGAAGCTTATACAGTCATTTAAGTCTGAGGTTATTATATAATTTGTAATACATAAAAGAATTCACTTAATAGCTACACGAGGTAAGCTTCGACTCAACATGTAACCACTACCAAGTAGCCTAATTCATTCATTTCCTTTAGCTTACTATTCAAACAAACATCATGTATTGAATACAAGTTATCAGGTTTTCTTTCATAACTACCTATACCCATTCAGCCTCATTTGAAGCCTACTAAAGAGAGAAGGTCAAACCAATTAGGAACAACCCAACATCTAGGAGTTATTCTCCCTAGACCCTCACCCTAAGGACTTGAGGTCACAGAGGCATCCTTCACCTAGGGACCACCTATGTACCCACTTCCAAATGGATCAAAGTCACACGTAGTTCTCCTTATAAGGTCTCTCACAAGACCTACACATAGGTTCCAATAACCCATGGTTTTGTTTCCCTTAAACTAATAATAGTTTATAGTAGTTAGGAATCATAAGTCAATTCACCATTTGGAAAACCACACCATAACATTTCCCTTAAAGATTTGATGTCTTTAATCAAAATCTACCCAATATTATTCACAAACCAACTTAAACAACCCAAGGTTTGTCTTATCAACATAGAGGCTAAGACTATTACTCAACATATAAAATTACCTTGGTTTACAAACACATAGGAAACCACTTCCAATCAAAATTCACATAATAGATTAAATATAGAGGGTTTTATATTTGAGGGGTCAATTCATTTCTAGTAGTCATCGAAAGCCTTTTTTCCTGAATACCCAAAATACCATTCAAGAATTGTATAGCATATCTTATTATTCCATTAAGCAAGGAGGATAAAATGACATGAAAGGAATTTATTATACATATTGCAACTACAATAGAATTTCCCAAATGATCACATAATTACATACATGATATCTTCACAATATTTACAAGTATCAAGAACCTCATATTTATTAAATGTTAAGTCACATTGATGCCAAGCCTAGGGAAGGTGGGTATAGAAATTGGGCATTAATATTCTTTCTAGAATAATGACATTAGAACTCCTAAATGATATTTGAATTAATGTTAAGAATGTTAGGAACTCTTTGCAACTCAAATAACAAATCCACCCTTTTGATTCAAAACCTACTATGGATAATCAATGCATTAGAATATTAATATCGTAAGTTAAGCTTCAAAACACCTTTCATACATAGGAGACATCTTTTTGTAAAACCTCCAAGTCGATTCAGCAAGTTCTATTCATTTCCAGTCACATGAGTACCCATATTCATGAGAGGTTGATAAATAATAGTAAATGGATGCTAGATGTATCTTGTAGCATAAAGATTCAATTTGAGATTCACTTGAATATACTTTAGGTAATTCAATGATATCAATTTTAAACATATATGGCAAGGGCCTTAGCTTTAAAGGTTTATTAATGAATTCACCCACTTGTTCAAATAGTTAATTCACTTCCACCTAATAAGGTATAAATTATCAAGTCTCATCCTGCATCATGTAGGTTATATTTTCAGATTTAGGACTTCTCATTTAATGTATAACATGATCAAATTCCAAGATTTGGTATTCAATGCTCACACTACCAAGATGAGATGTACCAAACATGATAACTACTCCCTAAATAGTGATAATCTATTTGTCAATATGTATTGAAAAATTATAACACACAATATCTTACCCTTCTATCATTAAAATATCAAGGAGAATAACCCTTAGCTTTTAAGGTTTATTAATGAATTCACCCACTTGTTCAAATAGTTAATTCACTTCCACCTAATAAGGTATAAATTATCAAGTCTCATCCTGCATCATGTAGGTTATATTTTCAGATTTAGGACTTATCATTTAATGTATAACATGATCAAATTCCAAGATTTGGTATTCAATGCTCACACTACCAAGATGAGATGTACCAAATATGATAACTACTCCCTAAATAGTGATAATCTATTTGTCAATATGTATTGAAAAATTATAACACACAATATCTTACCCTTCTATCATTAAAATATCAAGGAGAATAACCCTTAGCTTTTAGAAGTGCAATCTAGGGTACAAATATAGGCCTTTTAACATTAATGAGATAATAATATTATTTATTTCTTTATTTTCCTCCAATCTTAAGGAGAATTATACTTTTTCAAGAAGGCAATTTCAATCTTCTATCTACTAAGTAATGTTTGTGATATGATTACGCTAATACATTACATTATTGATGTTTTCTTTAGGTGTTAGGCACTAGGATGTCTTTTATTCAATAGTGTAACATTATCTTAAAGATTATTCAATTGCCTTGGTTTCTATTTATTTATTTATTTTCTTTATCAACTGTGAATGACCTTTGCATATATTCAAAGTCCAAACTATGCATAGGAATATACATTATCTTCGTGTACAATGGGGTATGAATCCAAATGTATAAACATATAAGGTCTACATGTGTAAGGAAATAGCACATACAAATCATATATATAAATATTTACAAAGGAATTACAATTTTTTTTCAAATTGCACTTAGTGTTGGAAGGATCACAAGACACTTAAGCTTGTAGCCATTTCATTAAGGATGGGCAGTTGTATAAACATATTTATATTATATATCCAAACTATAATTGTGTATGCCCAAACACAAAAGTAAAGGTTTATATAAGGTTTGAAAATATTAAAAGCATTTACCTATATGTGTATCTCTATTCCTCCTTCCTTAGTGTACCCTCTTCGCTTGCATACTGCAATGGGTTTGTGTATCTTTAATATTGTTCTTCCTTCCTATATATAATATTTCCAACGTTCTTGTAACTTTGGCTCCAGAAATCTCCTCTCTTGTGTCATCAAACTCTCAATCCTTATACTTTTCTGGATGTCCATAGCCTATTCAAAATTCTAGTGGTGGCAAAGGTAGGGATGATATGGGAAATAGCTATCAAAATGGGTTTCACACCTACCAATTGCTTTTGCTCGAAAATTTATAAAACCGTTTCAATGGATCCATTTTGTACATATCCCATAATCTTTGCATTCCATGATACCGCACTTCCTTTGGGGATTTTTTCCAACTTGGACGTGCCTTCTTTTTGCTCCCATTTATATATGTATTTTCCCAAGAAAACTCCATCGATCCTTCTCCCTTTTCAAATTTTTTTTCTCCCCAATCACTCTCCTACACAATCTCTTTTCTGTCACACTCGAACTTGAACGAATAGCCATGGGGAGGTCGTGGGGGTTTAAAGACTCTTAGAACCACTTATTTTATTTTATTTTATTTTATTTTTTCCCATGTGACTTTCTAGACGATCAACAAATTGCCCGATGTCATACCACTTTAATGGCTTGATAGAAGCTATTTGTTCATAATGCCCAAGTCCTCAATTTCTACCTACATGCCATACTTGTGATCAAGTGCATTGATAGATGGCCATTACATGCTCCCTTATGTTCATTTCTTTTCCACAACGTCCATGCCTCTTAATGGTGGATATGAATTTCCCATGCTTATGTTGTAGGTTTGTCTCCCTTATTTAGGTCCTTTTGTACATTTTCCTGTCAAGTTGCTAATAAAAGTCACAGCTTTAGCTATGTTTTAATTATTTGTTTTCATTTCCATTCGTATGGTTTTATTGACCACATAACTTTCACGTGAGGGTCTTTTATTGGGATGTGGCATTCTCCCCACCTTAGGATAAGTCGTCCTAGCTTATTAGGAGGTTGAATTTATTAACTTCCTCAAAATTTTAGGTTACTAGCCATGGTAATTGCTTTTGAACCCTTTATCCTCACCTTCCATGAGGTTCCATTTTTCCTAATTTGATGAATTTGGAGTAATTTTTACAATATTTAAGAGTGTGCATACTAAAAATATACCCTCAAGGAAGCATTTTCGATCAACTAAATCCTCCATTTTCAATTCACGAGATGATATGTCTTAATAAAGTTCAATATTATTCCATTAGGTACACACATTTACCAGTAACTACTAGAAAGTTCCAAGTACGAGTCATAAAGCATATCATACAATTTATCTCTAGGTTTCCATGCCCCTAGTCAAGTCACTCACTAAGTGGGTTAACATCACATATCATAATGTCCCCAACATTAGTGAAGTTTCAATTTAGGCAAGTTTACTTAATCATTAAGGATACAAATACAAGTCTATATGTTCTTTGTATGTTATTATTCATATGTTGCTACTTACAATGCAATCTCATTTCCAACTCAAAGCATATTCATTTACAAAGGCCATGCTTATGAGTTGATGCATAATAGTTTCCACCCACCTATCATTTATCCCACACACTTTATCATAATTAATAAGAATTGATTTTGGCTCATTCAAACTTACAAATAAGTCATCAAATACTAAGGTAGTTACAACCAACCCATTAAGGGTACTATTAGCTCTATCTTTAATACATACTAACCCATTGAGACATACACCCTTAGTTATTTGTAATGTATGTTCCAAGAAATTCTTGTTCCTACCATAAGAAGGATTTTTTTTTATACCTTCAAATATGCAATGAAAATTTGCACCTAACAAGGAGTAAAATCAAATCTAACATGTGGGTTAGAAGAAATAGAAATCATCATATAACATAACCTTTCATTGCACACTCTAATTTTCCTTTACAATTCATATATCCAATTTTCCCTTTTCCATCCATCCAGGGTTCCTTAGTTAGGTCTATCCATCAATCTTATAAGCTTAAAAGTCCATTTAATATATTTTAAAAAGTTTGTATTTATTAACTGACCAAATTAGTTATAGTGGGTTAACAATGCAAGACAATTTACTTTATCCAAAGTCAAGTGAGCTTCATAGGTCCAATATTTGAACCTGGTTGATCTAATACCCATGTAACAACCACCCCTCATTTGCTACTAATTCTTTTTAAATCAATGAGTACCAACTCAATTAAAAATAGTTACCAACTTTATTGATTGAGCATCTTCCATGTAGCTTAGATGTGCAATCTTCAAAACTTCTTCTTTACCTTGGTCACATCAACACAACATCACGACTTATATGCTTACAGATAGGAGTGGTAAGCACCCAAGGTTAAGGCCTTTCCTAGACCTAGACCTAAGCCTCAAGGGTTCATTCTTGATGACCCTACCTACGTATCCCTTTGTAGGAAATCAGAGGCTTCGTAGTTCACCCACCAAGGCCAAAGAGAGTTTACTCATAATGAATCATAAAAAAATTATGGTATTTGAATTTGTATTTTATATTTACTTGAGTTGTATCTCCTTAATCATTTTTACATAAATACCATATTAGTGTATATATTAAAATATAGATTGCAGTATAACTAGAGGGTCTTATAGCTTATACCAACATTTTTGTGATCTATTTCTTTCTAGCAACATGTACAAGATAATGATCATCCATTTTCTTGTTATTAGAAACTTCAATATAGTAGAACTTGGTTTGAATAATTAAATTTAGTGAAGATTTATGAAAAAGAAGGAAATCAATTTATCCAAACACAACAATGGCCTGAACACCATATGTGTTCCATCTAGTATATGAAATTATGCATTGCCTTTGTAACATTGACATTCAAATATTTACATGAACACTTAGGTTATTTAAATCTTCAAGTAGTCAAATCTAGTGGACCTCAATTGAATTTTTTTTCTCTACAATATTGATTATGAACTACCACCATCATAACATGATGACAGTTATAGAAAGGACTTATTGTAAATGTCATAGATTGAAATACTATTATTTTTATTGATTCTACATATGTTATTAGAACATATTTATAATATTTTTCTTAATAGGTGTTGTTTGGGAAATAGCTTTGGATAGTAATAATATAATTTAAAATAAAATGTACCTTTAGCATTGTTTCATAATTTTATGTTGTAACTTTCTTATTATTAATATTGTTTCATTTTAATTCAAGCAAATCTACTTGTTATGAGTGTTTGAATATGTTAAAATGAGATCATGGTATGTAAATATATAGTTTGGTGTAAAGAAAATATTTATTTTTGTGAAACTTACAAACAAACTACAAACATGTTAAAATTTAAGGTTTGTCGATATTGTAATCGTAAAACTAGACCTAGAGGATTCACCTACTCTTCCTTATGATGTTGTAGATTTCTTACTCTCCATTTGATATGGTATCTAATTGTCAGAAATGATCAAGACTCTCATATTTTATAGTTGGGAATTTAAAATTCAAGGATATGATTATTTCATACTAGAAGTTTCAAGAGTGGAAGAAACACCCTTCATTATTCATGGAACAAGAAAATATTGTATAGATGTTATTGTAATGCATCTCTTATTGCATTGGTGGACTACATAAATCAGAAATAAGATTTCAAATTCTTATTCTATAAGAATTATAAATAGTATATAGTTTACCAGCCATCCTCTAGCTAATCATGTAGATAACTATGGAGCTATCTTGGAAGATTATATGTTTACATTCCTCAACCAAATTAAAACAATATTTTCACAAAGTAATTAAATATTTGACAAATGACCTAATCATTTTATATTGTTGTGATTTGTCAAGGGTTGAGTTTTACCACATCTAACTAGATTATCCATCTAAAGTAGAAGTAAAGGATTCTCAAATGATTATTATACATGCTATCATGACTCATATATTCAAATGGGATTGAGTGGTTGATGGTGTATTGCATTACAAAATTTCTCTTTTATACAAACAACCTTGAGGAAGACCATCAACATGTGTAATTGGTGTTGCTAAAGGAATTACATAGGATGCTCATACAAAAACTTGGTTTACAGCTCTCTCTACTTATTGCACAACCATCATTATTATAAAGATTGCATGACATTATATAATTACACCTTTTGTGATCTTCATATACTCCACACTATGTCTTAATGATCATTTTCATAGAATTTATAAATGAACTTCTAATAGTTTATTAAAAATATGTTTTTGCCTCCTTTTTATGTTATTGTATTTTTCATTAGACAAACCTTAAACAACTAAAGCATACTTTACAAATAAAATTCTAAGATTAAAAATTGAAATAAAGAAGACTAATCTAATAAATGTGTGTTTTGCATAGCAGAGTCTAGAATAATATACATAAATTTTAAGATACATAGAAGATATCTAAATTATATACTCATGCTACCATTTGTAATGATAAAGATAAATTTTAAAATACATAGAAGATATCCAAGTTATATATACTCATGCTACCATCTATAATGATAAGGACCAAATGCTTACTTTCTAGTAAGTAACATGCAGTGTGGAAGGGGTGATGAAAAAGACTAAATTGTTTCTTTCTAGTAACATGCAATGTGGAAGCGTAGAATGAGATACATATGATCTCCAACAATAAAAGTTGGATAGGGCTCAGATAGTGTATTGCATCACAAAATTTCTCTTTTATACAAACAACCTCGAGAAATACCATTAGTATGTGTAATTGGTTTTGCTAAAGGAATTACATAGGATGCTCATACAAAAACTTGATTTATGACTCTCTCCACTTATTTCACAACTATCATTATTATAAAGATTACATGACATATACTTATAAATTTATTTCAGCAACTTCATGATCTTCATATACTACACACTATGTCTTAATGATCATTTTCATAGGATTTATAAATAAACTTCTAATAATTTATTAAAAAATATATTTTTGTCACCTTTTATGTTATTTTCCTTTAGACAAACCTTTAACAACTAAAATATACTTTATAAATAAACTTGTAAGACTAATAATTGAAATAAAGAGGACTAATCTGATAAATGTATCATTTTTGCATAATATGAAAACATATTGAGTATCATAATATAACGATTTAATCCCAATAAGATAATAAAAATAAGATACTATACATCCTTGTTATAAGTTAGAACCAACTGCAACAACTATTGCTAAAAAAAAATCATTAATATTGAACTTTGATATAAAAGCATCAGTATTACACTAATGTAAGCCTAATGAATGATAATTGAAAGATGCAACAACCCTAATCGTAATTGGTGCTCATTAAAAATTTGAGGAATCCAAGGTAAAAGAAGGAATGAATCTATCAAAATGCTCCAAGACCTTCACTGCTTTCTTGGAATATGCAAGTGGGAAGTTCATTGAGAGGCAAGTTGTGAACACCGGCCTCAATAAAAGAAGGAATGAATCTGTCAAAATGCTCCAAGGCGTTCACTACTTCCTTGGAATATGAAAGCAAGACAACCACCTCAGTAAAAGAAGGAATGGAATCTATCAAAACTCTCCAAGGTCTTCAACTACTTGCTTGAAATATGTAGGCAGGATGTTCATCGAGAGATGAGTTGCAAACAATAGCCTCAGTATTCACGCTTTGGCCTCAAAGCTTGAGAGGCAAGTTGCGAACAACAACCTCAATAAAAAAAGGAATGAATCTGTCATAATGGGTTGGGCTTAAGTATTACACACTAAGCCTTTGACTTTGTCAATATTTCATGTGGGGCCTGCTTTCAATACCCTTTATGTTTTTGTTCTTGTTTCACTGATTTATTTCACATTGTCTTTCATCTGTATTTCTCAAATAGTTCCTGGTTCATTCTATTTATAAATACAATTTGTCTCTCCTACTTGTTTGCAATAGACAGTAATGTATTATTTGTATTATTTCCTAACTGTCGTCCCTCATTGTTATATATTAAATTTACTCTATTATTTAGATTGGAATATTTAAATTTATTTGATAATTATATTAATATATTTGAATTATTTTTTATTAATTATTACATAATATAAATTATCAATTTATATTATTTTAATTATATTTAATAATTATAAATATTGTATTTAACATAATTATAAATTACATAATCTTATATAATATATATATTATATAAATGATATAATATATTATATTATATTATATTATTAAAACATAATATATAACATATAGGGTGCTACCACAATAGTGGTTTACACTTTCTGGGAGATCCTATTTTTTGTTGAAATCACATATATTTTAGAAAATATAATGTTTTAAGCCTTGAAAATTTCCATTTAAAGGATTCCAATTGAAGAGGGTTTGATCAAACCACCTGAGACCAATCCCCCTTGGATAGAACCCCACTAATTTTAAACCATACCTATAATGGAGCCTCCTTTACACCTATCAAAATGTTGATAAAGAACCACTTTTGATTTACCTTTTGGGGGATCAAATGAATTCATTTTTAAAAAAAATTGTAAGTATGTAGTCCTTATTATAAGCTTCCAAAAAAGTATAATTTTAATTAAATTTAATTTGATTATTATATTTATTTTTTATTTCTTGTGAATGTAGGTTTTTCACCAAAAATCAAGTTCTTTGTTCTGCACGTGGAAAAATAGTAGATTATCAAAAAAAAAATTGAAAAATATGAGTGCACCAAATATTGAAGTCCTTGCTCCAACAAATAAATAAAAATTGAATTTTGAAACATACAAAAAGTGTTACACATTATATGATCCACCTGTCTGAATTGTAATTGGTTTGACTTTGAAACTTGATTAAGGAAAAAATATTCAATAAAACACTATGAAACCAATTGGAAGCACTAGATATCGTAGTTACAAATCTAAATTCGAAGAATCTATAATTTTATCCTTCATGGAAAAAAATTTATGCATTATACGGTGAGTATTCCACTCCTTAAAAATGTTGTTAACTAAAAAAAACTAGTTTTCGAAGGAGATGGAAAAATAAGTACAATTTGATTCTAAAAATATTGAAAAAAATATATTTAGAATCTATAGACAAAATTTCACAAATCACTAGTTTGCATCATCTTCAAATTCTTCATGGTTTAGCCGCTATAGGTGCCCAAAAGTGAAGATTTAGTTAGAAAAAAATATTTCAATGTCTAGTTTGGCCAAAAATTGTAAACCAATATTGTGAGATCACTCTATAATTATTAAATATATATCATAAATTATTATATATAATATAATCTATATATATAATAATAGAATAGAATAGAATATATAGTTTATTATACATTATACTTATTTACTATCTAGTTATATATAAATTAAATATAATATTCTCAATTTAATTTGGAGGATTCAAAAACAAGTTGTCAAGATTAAATGTTAAGATAAGTTTTTATTTTTTTATTATATAAATATATAGTATATAAGTGATGCAAGAGCATCCATGGTTGACAGGTTATCCTGCATCAACCAAAAGGAATTTGAATTTGTATTTGAATTTTGGTGAGGTTGTGACATGAATTTGAATTTCATGTTCAAGGGATGTCGAATTTCATTTCATCTTCATTAATTTCATGTTTATTCAAGCTCATTTTGAAATGGTCAAAATCGGCATAGTGAAAATAATGCAAAATTACAATTTTAATGCAATTTGAATTCAAAAATGCCAAGAAAAGCATGATAGGCATTGGGATATGAAATAAATGTGTTTTAAAACAATTATTTAGAATCCCTAAAAAATAGGAGTTGTGGAGGTGGGTGCCCAGGTCTACGTTTTTGGATTTGCTTTTTCAAGAGCTAATGGAGGAGCGGTCAAACGTAACTCCCAATTTTTATGGAATGGAGAAATCAATTGGATTTAATTTTTAACATTATTTTATGTTTTAATTTATGTTTTTGGTGCAGCTACATGATAGGGGTCGCTCCAATTTGGGGAAAGGGGAATTTGAAGGAAATTCAAAATGAAATTTCATTCCAGCAGGGAGTTATGAATGCATTTTTCTTCCTATAGCTTTCAATTTTCGAGAGGAGAAGTGGAAAGGGAGTTGGAGAGAGGTTGTAGCATCCTATGGAGGTTTCTTTTTGTTGTATGTTGCAGGTGTGAGGAGCTATTTGCAGCAACAAATAGATTGGAAGTTCATGGTTAGAACTTGTTGAGTGTTGTGATGTTTGTTGCAGGTTACATAACTGAAGATTGTGAGACATAAGTCTACTTGTTGAAGGGATAAAATACACGAGTTTAGTTCTCAGTTTTGGGGGTTTGAAATGTTGTTTATTGTAGGTTTGGAGTGACTAATAACAGCAAATAGAGTGCCAAGTCTTTCAGTGAGAAGTTACAAGAGTTGCAGGTGGAATAGAGTTGTTGGAGAGTGCATAGATTTGTGGAGATCACATAGTTTGAGCATGAGAATGTTTTTCAATGTATTTTATTGGCTTATGTGATATTTGTATGGGGTTTTATTGTTGTTTATCAGTCCTCTGTTACTAAAAATAAGTGGTACAATAAGATTTTTCTTTGAAGCATAGCAATGGTTGCAAGTTGCAAACCAAGATTGTGTTGGATTGTTTGTAATTTATATGTTGTTTGAAGAATCGATTGTGAGAGGGTTTTAAGAGGGTTGTTGCAGGTATTAAATGGACATATGTTGTTGTCCATCAGTCCTTTGTTGACTAAAAATGTTTTGTAATCCTTTATTTTTTACATTGCAATATCAAGTTTGCAAGTGCAAACCAAGTTTTCTTGTTTTATGAGCAATACTTCCAACCGTTTGATGTAATGCCTATGTGGATTTTAAAGAGGGATTGAAGTGGTTTTTGAAGGGCGTTGCAGCCTTTTTTTTCTTATTTCATCAATAAGTATAATGTATAATTATAAATAATAAATTATATTATATTATATATATTTATATTTACAATAAATGATATATGTATACATATATAATTATATGTATAATATTATATTCCAAGTTTAAGTCCAATTTTATATATTTATATGTATGAGATGTATGGTCCATTGAAAAATAAAATAAAAACATGTAATAATAATATATAGTCTTAATTATTAATCTATTTAAATAATTTATTATATGATAAATTTAATATGAAGAATATTAAACAAAAATTATTAATATATTTACATAACAATGCATGATATATTTAATATTATTAATTAATAATAATAATTTATTATTAAATAGTAATCATTATTATTTTATAATATATTATCACATATACAATATAATTATAAATATATACTTGTCAAGACTATTATATATAATATACCCACAAACTATATAATAGTTATATTTTATATTATATGATAATACTGGATAGTATATTATTTATATTATTTATAATATATTCAATATTCTATAATAATGACAATTATTATATAATAATAATGACAATTATTATATAATAATAATGACAATTATTATATAATAATAATGACAATTATTATATAATAATAATTAATATTAGCTAAACAATAATAAAGTATTAATATTCAATTTATTATATATTTTTTATTAATATTAGTTAAATAATAATAAATATATTATATATGACTTAAAAATATATTATTGATGTCGGCTTTCAATACCCTTTCCATTCAATGCTTAGAGTATTGAAACCGAGCATCAATAATATATTTTTAAGTAATATATAATATCATTTTCTAAGTCAACAAACAATTTAAATAGAGAAAAGAAAAAATGCAACCCAATAGAACAAAAACAAATGGTAAAAATTAAAACCAAGACCTAGGACATAACAAAGCAAAGGACTAGCTAGATATGAAATTCAAAAGTTTAAAATATGGATCAAAGGTAAAAACACTCTCAAGCACTCAGAATTAGCATCGCCTTCAATCAACATACATTATAATATCATAACTCTAGGTACCTAACATTTCATCCCTCTTGACACATTTCATTCTTGAAACATGAGAAGAAGGTTAATAATAAAACTAATGCAAGTCATTTATAGTTATCCTCTTAAATCAATTTGTGCAAACAAAATATTGTTTTTTTTTATTTTTTATGTTGAGAGTTGAGCTTTGCTAACGAACTAAAAAACATATTTAAGTTATAGGAGGTTATCTATCTTTTGTTATGATAAAGAAGCTGCATTTTTAGTATGGTGAAAAAGAATAGGAATTATTTGTAAATGTTACTTAGATTAATTTTAACTTCTATTAATGTTCTTTAACAAAGATCTTGTATTTCAACAAGTCTTGCTTTTAGGTTAGAAGTTGGTACTTCTTTTTAAGGTCAAATATGTTTGGCAAGTTCTACATAGTCTAGATTTGAATATCATATTGAAATTATGTTGATTTTTGAATTATAGTAACAAAGTAGAAATATTTTGTGTAGATTCATCCATGTCTTTAAATTTAGATTCTATTTTTTTTTTTAAATAATCACATTCATGACTTCTTTTTTAATAATATTTTTTGTCATTGTAAATATAAAAAATTAATAATAAATATAAGATGTGATCTTCATATACTTCACACTATGTCTTAATGATCATTTTCATAGAATTTATAAATAAACTTCCAATATTTTATTAAAAAATATGTTTTTACCACTTTTTATATTATTATTTTTTCCATTAGACAAACCTTTAACAACTAAAACATACTTTACAAATTAATTTCTAAGATTAAAAATTGAAATAAAGAAGACTAATCTGACAAAAGTATCTTTTTGCATTGTAGAATTAAAAAATCTAAAAGATATCCAAATTATATACTCATTTGTAATGATAAAATTGAATTTTAACATACAGATATCCAAATTATATATACTCATGCTACCATCTGTAATGATAAGGACCAAGCTAACCAAATGCTGGCTTTCTAGTAAGTAACATGCAGTCTGGAACGGTAGAATGACATACATATGATCTCCAGCCAAAAGGAAAATGCGAGAAGGCTCAGATCCACATTATCAGCGTTCATGAAGTCTGATAATTGGAGAGAACTATTAACCTCCTATTGCGTCTACTTTCCTCACTGCCCATTCCTATTATATTGACTACCAATTCTGTATATTGTATAATGTGTTGTCGAAAGCACAAATAATGTGGGATTAAAGTGACGCAATCGCTCCTTATTAATGGCTAAATTTAGCTCATTCTTTTTAAATGATAGCTGCCATCTCGTGAATGTTAGGGAGTTTTATCGCTTTTGAAAGCGTCTAATATCATCAGATCTCTGTGGAATTCATCCGTTTCGAACCCATTCAAATGTTCCCATTCAGTAGACTTCCTCTTCTCCCAGCATTTCAGGATTTTATTTCAGTTTAATAACAAGCAAAAACAGTACCCAAAATAGGCTTGTGGAAAATGACTTGAAAAGTGTTAGAATAGATTTCAGATTAGCCTCTTCACAGCCTCTTAGCTTCGAGTGTGTAAATGAATTTATGTTTGGACAGGGTTGGAACCCAACATCAAACAAATAAGATGAAACAATTGCAAAATAGCACCTGTGTATTCCACAGCGTGCCAAGCCCAGCAAGCTTTTTCAGTGTACTTTGTATCACAATATCCCCTTCTTCCCAAAATGTAAATATTTGTTAAAGGAAGTTGTGAATATCCTGAGCTGAAACTGAATTTAGATGAACATGCAGGACCAAAATAGATCAGAACTTTGCTTCTCTTTTGTTTATCTCACTGACTGAAACAAGGGTGCCTGCTTTTTAGGAAAACCAAGGAGGAGAGTCCTACAGAATGGAGAAATGATGATCTTATCAATCAATGAATATGAGCCATACAATGAATTTGAGTATTCATCATCATTTATTCTAAGATTACAAAATAAACAATGAGAGGTAGAAGCCATTAAAGAAACATTACAATTAGATCTTGATAGTGAGAGCATCGTCCCTTTGCCTCAACTTAGCCCCTCCTCAATAAATGAGTACAATACCGTGGGATTATCAGACATGGTTTTTCCCATGCTTTTCCTAAATGGGGACAAACTACTACACGTTAGAAGTAGGGAAGCTCAAATGCATGAATATACTTTACATCTGATAAGATATCATATAACAAGTTTGAAAGATATATAAGATTTTGCCACTTCCTCTACAATCTGTTGGAGTGGATGGAGATAAAACTAATACACATAACAGATTGAACACATAAAATATTGAAACAGAAAACACAATTATTTCTTCATCCCCACTTCATTCTATTGTTATATAAAATCAATTACATACATCATGCCTCTTTCATAGAGGAATTCAATGACTTCAATGAGAAGTAATACTAAAAATAACAGCTTTAAAAACAAAGCAAAATAATAAAAAATCTAAACTAATTTCTAATTTATTTAGTTACAAAAAACTTGCAGCTTTTTCATTTCATATGAGAGAAATTATTCGTTTATTCCAACACAATCTTATAATGTGTCATCACAGCCAAAAAAAATAAAAATTGTTATAGCCCAGAAAAATATAGAAGATAACATACTAAGTACAATACAAGACCTTTGCCAACACCTACACAATGTCCCTACCAATCAATTAGCTAAGCAACTCATGTGTTTTGGCATTTCTCTATGAGGAACATGATCATATCCAAGTAAGTACCTCATCAAACTAATAACAATACGCTGGTTGGGATCTCCCACAATGTTCTTCACACTGATTATAATAGAAACAAAATGGCTTGCCCTCCATAAATTGTTTACAAATAATATCCTGGCACTGATACAATACTCAAGAAACTAACTTCAAAAAAAAATCAAAAGCCACACACAACATCCATATACATATACTTGTGATTTATAATATTCTTTGAAGAAGTCATAAAGAAAATTTAACACAAAAATATATTGGTACAAATATGAGTGGCAACACTTTGGTTATGCTCAAATACATGGTTTCTTATGATTCGTGTACATGCACCAAATATGGACACACTTAATTGGAACAATAGCATTGAACTCGAACACAAAAATATATTGGTACAAATATGAGTGGCAACACTTTGGTTATGCTCAAATACATGGTTTCTTATGATTCGTGTACATGCACCAAATATGGACACACTTAATTGGAACAATAGCATTGAACTCGAAAGAGCTACAAATTTGATAAATACATTAATATGTGGAATCCTTGTAATCCATCCCAAAGAAGCCACATAGCATATCGATCCCCTCTGAATGATTTGTGCTTGCTAAACAAGTACAAAGATATTTTTTTCTAGCCTCATGATAAATAATGAGGAGTTGATTGTGTATAAAGGTATCTACCAAATTGAGGGAACTTGTTATGCAAGAAGGGATAGAATGTTGAAAGCTCTATGAATTAAATGTATAGACTCTATCTTAACATGTGATGAAGAATGGTAAGAAAAACTATAGAAAAAGTAAATGGTAGATATATACATTCCAAATTTTAAGAGTCATAATAAACTCAGGCAACCAAGATCATTTGCAAAATCAAAAACAACCTTCCGCAAGAGAGTAGTAAGAAATTAATGCTAGATTATACAATGCATACATGATACATAGTGTACAAGAGGAACCTTTCTTATATAGGAAAGTGAAAGATTCCCAACATAGGATTATGACAACTATGACATGAGACAGAAAAATTAAATGACCTAAATGTTATTTAAGTAAACTTAACTAACTATATGAGCTAGATGGAAACTGATTAGGTAATATACACCATTTAGTTCAACACCCCCAATTAAGTGCAACTTAGGGAGGAACAAAAAAATATAATATGCAAAGATGCATCCGGATGACAAGGCCTTGTTAGCTACCCATGTTCAAAATATCTCTCACAAACAAAGTAGAGGAGAAAAATCCATCGAAAAAATCCCTCTCAAAAAGAGAGAAAATATTCAACCAAAAATGTATAAGTGATAGAAGGACTCAACATGACCCTTGAAGGACTACGTCCATCACATATATGTATAATCAATATCCCCTCCATAGAAGAGAAATCTTGTGAGACTATATATCCCACCCAAAAGAAAGTAGATCTTGTGCCAATGGGAAATTCTTGAAGATGAATGTTGAATATAATCCAAAATAATAAAACAACATTTCTACCTGTAGGAATAAATATATCCAAGAGTGTATGTAGAGAAAATTCAACACCAAGAGAGAGATGAGGAAAGAAGTCTCATGATATAGATTCCTTAAAAAATTTCTCAAGTGTCCACATATAGAAATCAAAGGATACAATATAATGAGGTGAAAATAATAAAAAAATCTATGAAAACTCATGAAGAAAAATCTCCAAAGAAAAATATTATGTGATTAAAGGTGTGATGTAGCTATCATAAAAAAGGAAATGGAATTCCTCAAGTATATTTGTCAATATAAAAGATCTGAGATTCACGAAAACAACCTACAATATGTGTCAAAAAATCATCCCACAAAGCTAAATTTGAAAGACCGGAATGACCCTATTGAATTGAAGTATTGGAAGCAACCATAGTAACACTTAACTTTGAAGAAGCACAAAGTGGAGGAGATGGAAGCTTCGCTTCTATTAAAGAATAAAAAACTACTGTTGCTGGAAATCCAACTCGAATTGCTTTAAAGCATATCTGACTCGAGTTGCTTTAAAGTGATTTAAAGCATATCCAACTCGAGTTGCTTTAAAACAACTCCACATCCCACCTTTCGAGCTACAAAAATCAACACTCCCTCATAGCGAGGAAGGTGTTCTGCACCACACCCAACTTGTCCCTAAAGAATTCAAACTTGCTCTTCATCAAGGCCTTCGTCAGCATATCTGTTATCTATTCGTCTATAGGAATGTAATTGAGCTTCACTATCCCCTTCTCCACACAATCTCTAATGAAGTGGTACTTGATCTCAATGTGCTTTTAATTTTCATGAAACAATGGATTCTCAAAGAGTTTGATACAACTCTGATTATCACAGTAAATGACTGTAGGATCCAACTCCTGATCAAAGAGCCCAGCTAGAATTTTCTGAAGCTAGATAGCCTCACATGTAGCCATACTGGCTGCCATATACTCGGCCTCTGCAGAACTCAGCACAACTAACTTTTGTTTCCTGTTGTACCAAGAGACTGCTCCTGATCCCAAACTGAAACTACACCCTGAAGTGCTCTTTCGATTAACTGTACTACCTGCCCAATCTACATCAGTAAACCCCTCAAGCTTCACTCCATCCTATTGAACATACTTTAGCCCATAATCAACTATGCCTTGGAGATATCTCAAAACATGCTTTGCAGCTATCTAGTGCACACGTTTAGGTTCCACCATAAACTGTCTGAGTGAGTTCACTGCAAAACAAATGTCTGGCCTGGTGTTGACCAAATACATAAGAGAGCCTATCAACTGTTTGTATAAAGTTGGGTCCACTGCCTCTGATCTAGAAGCATCAATCTTCTTCCAATTGGTCACAAGTCGTGTTGACATAGGGGTGATCCCACAATAGTGGTTTACAATTTTTGGCCAAACTGGACACTGATATTTTTTTTTAAAACACAATCTCCACATTCGGGCACCTATAGCGATTAAACCGTAAAGAATTTGAAGATGATGCAAACTAGAGTCTTGTCATATTTTGTCTGTAGATTCTAAAAATATTTTTTCAATTTTTGGAATCAGATTGCACTTCTTTTCTATCTCCCATGAAAATTGGTTTTTCAAAAATAGCATTTTTAAAAAGTGACGACACCGTATAACATAACTTTTTTCCTTGAAAGATAAAATTCCAATTCTTTCAAATTTAGATTTGTAACTGATATCTAGTGCTTCCACTTGGTTAGATAGTTTTTATTGAATATTTTTTCTTTAATCAAGTTTTAAAGTCAAATCAATTACAATTCGATATAACACCTAATCGTATAACGCATAAATTTTTGTATGTATCGAAATTCTTTTCTTTTTTGTTGGATCAAGGACTCCAATATCTAGTGCACTCATATTTTTAAATTTTTTTTTTGATAATCTTCTATTTTTCCACTTGTACGAACGAGAGTTTTGTTTTTAGTGAAAACCTATATTTAATAAAACTTAAAAAACAGATAGATAATATAATCAAAACATATTAAAATTATATTCGTTGGATAGCTCGTTTTGAGGGGAATCCGATACTAGTTGGGTTTTTGAGATCTCCTCCATTTTCATTCTCAAATCGAGCTTCGAAACACAAAATTTTGAACAATTATGGTGCCTTAGGAAGCAAGGATGAAAAAAGAGGGGTTCGGCCAAACAGGTGTTCGGTCAAACATCTTGGAAAGGTTCGGTCGAACAGGGGTTCGACCGAACCCATGTTCAGCCGAACCACCAATACATGCAATAAAAAAAAGGAAATTAGTCATATTTAGGGGGTTCGGCCGAACCTAGGTTCGGCCGAACCCACTTAAATATTGTTTTTTTATTGGGGCGGTGACTGGTTCGGCCGAACCCATTTGATATGAGGAATGGGAAAATGGCGAATTTTCCTTCCTCTTAGAAAGTGTAAACCACTTATGTGGCTTCACCCATAGGCTTACAATTCTCCATTCTGAATCACTTCAAGATATCAATTAAGTACTTCTTTTGTCCAAGGAAGATCTCTCCCTCTCTCTACCACAACTCCAATCCCAGAAAGTAGTGCATCAACCCCAAGTCCTTCATCTCAAACTCTCCTACAAGATCCTGCTTACAGTGTGCTATGAGCTCCTCTGACCCTGTGAGAAATAATTCATCAACATATAACACCAGTATGAGAAGTTCACCCTTCACCTGAACATAGTACAGGTTCAGATCCGCCTCACTCTTTATGAAGCCCACACTCTACAAGTAACTGTCAATACGTGAATACCACGCCCTGGGAGCCTGCTTGAGTCCTTGCAATGCTCTTTTCAACCTGCATACATGAGAATCCCTCTCATGTGCTTCAAATCCTTTTGGCTGCTCTATGTAAATCTCTTCCTTAATCACTCCATTGAGGAAGGTCATCTTTACATCCATCTGGTGAATCCTCCAACCCATTTTTGCTGCTACAGAAATGATAGCTCTTATGGATGAGTACTTGGCTACTGGAGCAAAAGTCTCGTCATAG
This sequence comes from Sequoia sempervirens, assembly GCA_007258455.2. NCBI lineage: Eukaryota > Viridiplantae > Streptophyta > Pinopsida > Cupressales > Cupressaceae > Sequoia > Sequoia sempervirens. The sequence continues at coordinate 243,301,062 of VDFB02058242.1, read as the reverse complement.
TCCACTCCTTCCTTCTGAGAAAACCCCTTAGCCACAAATCGAGCTTTAAAATTCTCCACACTACCATTTGCAGCATGCTTAATCTTATACAACCATCTCGAGCCCACCACATACTTATCTTCTGGTCATGGTACTACCTCCCACACATTGTTCTTCATGATGGAAGAATACTCTTCCACCATGGCATCTCTCCACACTTGGTGCTTGGATGCCTCTTAAAAGCTGGAAGGTTCTACTTTAATTAATCCACTCATAAGTGCCACATACTCAGAATAACATCTGGGAGCCCTTCTCTATCTAACTGAATCTTGAGGATCACCTACATATTCTTGGGCCTCTCTCAATATCTGCTCAGCTGCCCTATTTCTCCTCTTCTCAGTAATAGGAATCTAAGGCTGAAGAATTATTTGTTCCTCTGTCTGATCACCCTACTCGGCCTGCTTGCTCTGCTCTCCAGCTTGCATGACTGAAGTTTGAGGAATTTGTGCTACATCAACCGTGGGTGATTGTTCCTCCTCATTCATCAAGTTGCTTGACTTCTGAAGAGCCCTCTCTTCCTCAAACTTCACATCTCTGTGAACCACTATTTTCCTGAGAGTAGGAATGTAAACCCAATAAGCCTTAGAAGTTTCACTGTACCCAACAAGGATACCCTTCTCTGCACAATAGGTTCCAACTTGGTTCTCTTCTCAATAGGAATGTGACAATACACAAGGCATCCAAAGATGCAAATGTGCCCCAAAGCTAGTTTCTTACCAATGAAAGCCTCTTCTAGAGTCAACTTTCCCAACACTTTGTGAGGGCTCCTATTATGCAAATACACTGTTGTATTGCAAGCTTTTTCCCATAAGAACCAAGGCAGATCCTGATCATGAAGCATGGCCTTGGCTGCTCCAACTATAGCCCTATTCTTCTGTTCAGCAACCCCATTTTGTTGCGGGTTGTACAAAACTGTCAACTCTTTCTTGATACCTTCCTGAGCACAAAAATATTTGAAGGAATTTGAGGTATACTCGCCTCCATTATCAGACCTTAGTATCTTGATCTTCCTCCCTGTTTGGTTCTCCACGAGAGCCTTAAACTCTTTGAACCTACTAAAGACCTCATCTTTATTCTTCATAAAATATATCCATGTCTTCTTGGAGAAGTCATCAATGAAAGTAACAAAATACTTGTACCCATTCAAGAATTTTGTTGACATGGGCCCACACACATCTGAGTGTACAAGATCCAAAATCCCTTCAGATCTAGTGTCACTATTTGGAAAAGTGGTCTTGGCAAATTTCCCAAGTGCACAGCCTTTGCACACCTCATGCTTTTCTATTTTCATCTCAGGCAGCCCCGTCACTATTTCCTTAAGAATATTAAGTGCTCCATGGTGAAGGTGAGCCATCCTCCTATGCCACAATTCTCCTATCCCTTTACAGCTACTAACCAACGCATGTGCTAGCTCAAATTGTAACCCAAACAAGCTTCCATGCCTGACACCAATCACTTTTGCAACCTTGGAATCTTTGGGACAAATATAGACTTTTCCCCTCTCAAAGGTCACGATGTAACCCTTGTCTTCCAAAGCAGAAACTAAGATTAAATTCTTTGTCATGCCAGGGACATACAACACATCCTCCACCAACAAAGGTTTTCCAGACTCCCTCTGAAACTTGACAGTGCCAATACCAGTTGCATGGTACTTGGCATTATCTTCGAGCTCAATATAGAAATCTAGCTTCTTCTCCTCCAACTTGGTGAAACATTCTCTGACTCTTGTCATGTGGCGAGAAGCCCCACTGTCAATATACCATACCCTGTTGGCAATTGAACTTGAGAGACAGGCAATGAGTGAAAACTCATTCTCAAATCGTGATGCAAACTCGTCCACCTCTGTTGTAGCAGCAACTTACTTCTTCTGCTTGTCCTTATTTTTCTTATTAGTACATTGACTGGCATAGTGACCCATCTGATGGCAACAAAAACATTTTATCTTGCTCAAATCTTTCTTCTTCCCACTCTTGGAAGAAGAACCTTCTATTTGCTCTTTATTGGACTTCTTCTTACCCTTGCTAGCAAGAGCAATATTTTCTTTGTCTTGACCCTTCTTCGTCTAATCTCCTCGATGAGCACCTTCATGGATCTCCTTCTGAATAAAATCATCCCAAAGTCTTGCCCAATCAGGTAGCCGATCTCTACCGACAACACACTTGAAAAACACTTCCCAGTGCTTTGAAAAACCATTCAATGCTATACACACCAACTCATCTTCATCAATCATCTCTCCAATAGTAGCAAGCTCATCCCTGACCTGTGTCAACTTGGACAAGTAAGAGGTCACACTCTCGCCTTTGGACATCTTGGTATTATGCAATTTTACCTTGAGCATCATCTTACGACTCTGATAATCACTCTGATAAAGTTTTGTGAGCATATTCCACATCTCCTTGGCGGTGTCTTTCCCCGATAAATGAGGAATTAAATGATCTCTTACTCCATCCAGGATAATCCTCTGAGCCTTGGCCTCTTTAACTTCATGTGAATCTAAGGCAACAGGATGATTTGTTGGTGGAGTCACTTTTGTGCTAGCATAGATCCACAGCCTATTCTCCTTGAGAACAGATGTAATCTGAACCTTCCACTGCAAGAAGTTAGACGCACCCTTGAGCCTATCCTCGTATCGAACACTGGTTGCCATAGCCACCAAAAAAAAAAACTATAGACGAAAATATGAATTTTTTATTCTTGAAATTTACGTCACAAATCTTGGCTTTGTATTCAGAGTTTAGTGCTTTGATACCATGTGAATTTCTATAACCCAGCAACAGATTAATTGCACAATAAATTCACAGAAAGAAATATGATTTATAACAATTAACACAACTAGGTTAATTAACAACTAATAACAGCCAAAGCAAAAATAACAAGAAGCCAATCACAAAAAGACAATAACATAGAATTACCCAAGAAACCCCAATGCGGGGAAAAACCTGCAAATGTTGGATCTTCTATTTATCCTAACAGCAAACTTTTCTTTCGAAAATACAATATAAGTTTGCTACAACAATCTTACATTTATAGAGCCTAGTTGTTTTACTTAACGTGCAAGGAAAGAATCTTTCCTTGCTTTCTTTGGCTTTAATTACACATAAAATCACTCTTGGATTTATCTTATCCTCACAAACTCGGAAACATTCTATTAAAGAACAAAAAAAAATTGTTGTTGGAAATCCAACTCGAATTGTTTTAAAGCATATCTAACTCAAGTTGCTTTAAAGTGATTTAAAGCATATCCAACTCGAGTTTCTTTAAAACAACTCCACATCCCACCTTTCGTGCTACAAAAATCAACACAAGTCTCGATAACTAGAGTGCATGAAAGAACAACAAGGTTCAAGTGACCAAACTTCTCATAAATACAACTCACACTAGATGAATGAGTATGACTATCAACCAAAAGAACTACAATATCATCAATGGGTAAATGTGAAGAGGTGTAAAAGTGAAATGCATACAATAATGATCTATCAAGTAGGGCATTCATTGAGAAGTGAGTTGCGAACAACAACCTCAATAAAAGAAGGAATGAATCTACCAGAACGCTACAAGGCCTTTACTGTTTGCTTGGAATATGCAGCGGGATGTTCATCGCCTCAATAAAAGAAGGAATGAATCTGTCAAAATGCTCCAAGGCCTTCACTACTTCCTCGGAATATGCAGGCAAGACAACCACATCCAAGGTAAAAGAAGGAATGAATCTGTTAGAACGCTCCAAGACCTTCATGCTTGCTTGGAATATGTAGGCACGACGTTCGTTGAGAGGCAAGTTACGAATAACAACCTCAATAAAAAACAAAAGAATGAATCTATCATAATGCTCTAAGGCCTTTGTCGTTTGCTTGGAATATGAGGCTAGAACGTTCATCGCCACAAGAAAAGGAATGAATCTGTCAGAAAGCTCCAATGCTTCCTCAGCATCCGCGCTCTGACCTCAAAGCCTTCACTGCTTCCTCAGTATTCGCGGTCTGACCTCAAAGTCTTCACTGCTTCCTTCGAATATGCAAGCAAAACAACCACCTCAGTAAAAGAAGGAATGAAATGTCAGAACGCTCCAAGGCCTTCACTGCTTGCTTGGAATATGTAGGCAGGATGTTCATCAAGAGATTGAGTTGCAAACAACAGCCCCAGTATTCACGCTCTAACCTCATAGCTTTCACTGCTTCCTTGGATGCAAGACAACCACCTCAGTAAAAGGAGGAATGAAATGTTAGAACGGTCCAAGGCCTTCAACTGCTTGCTTGGACTATGCCTAATTGAGAGACGAGTTGCAAACGACAGCCTCAATATTCGTGCTCTGACCTCAGAGCCTTACTTCCTCTTTCAGATTTGTGTGCTTGTCTAAGTTTGATATGCAGATCAATTTGTGCAACCATTAGAACAGATCCTGTTCATGTAAAGTTGTAATTTTTCACTGTGTTTTTTTCCTTATATAAATAATTCATTTAAGAAATGCGCTATAAAGGTGGGATATGGCCAGGCTTAACCGGCACACTCTAAGCGCTGACTGCTTAGGTGCCCGGGCCCATTCACCTGACATTTTACGTACCTTTTGACATCAACGTTTCTGCTTTTTACAAATTCTGTTTCGGTTAACTCTTTCCTCCGTTTTCACGTTTAGAGTTATTCTTTTTACTCCCACATTGCTTGCCAGAATAAATATCGTGGAATCCTTTCCTATAAATACTCAGCTGAATAGTATTATAGCCCTATATTTTAAAACAGAAGTGTGTGCCTATGTGTAGGAGATGAATTCGGTGTAAGAGCAATTAAAATAAAGATTCCCTGATTTTTAAATAATATAAAATTTTAAATGATTAATTAAATTGGTTTAATAATAAAAGTAATAAAAGGTGAAAAAGAATTACAATTAAAAATATCTAAGAATAAATAAAAAAATATCTAATAATATATATAAAAGATTTTTAATAAATTTTATATAATAAATTATTTTTAAATTATTTTATATTTTTATTATTTTTAAATATATTTTTTGTTACAAGGATCTTTAATATATGTACAATGATTTCTTCTATCATATATGTCTTTTAGAATAATATATTTATATAATATTATTATCTTACTTTTAAAATAATATAAATATACTAAATAAACTTGTTGATACAATAATATTTATTTTTTTCATTTAGTATTTGATACTTTAATTTTTACTTTATAATTATTGGAAATTATTTTATTTTATTTAGTCAAGAGTTAATTCTATTTATAGTTATTTTTTAATTTGAAATGATTGTTATAAAAAATTCTCAAGAATAAAATAACAACAATCAATAGTATAATTTCTAACATATTACAACAAAACTAATTCCAATAACACTTATTACTAAAATGATTTGTGAAAAAATAATTCTTAAATGAAAATGTAACAATAACATAAAAAATATACATTGACTTCATGTTCATTGATGTAAAGTCAAGCATATTTGCATAGATTTTACCTATGCACAAGATCTTTTATTTATTAACACTTGACTTCATGTTCATACATGCTCAATCTATCCATCTAATTATCCATAATAATATACACATTGATTCATAAACTATGTTTATTATTGACCTATTCCATCTATTTTATCCTAAACCAAGTCGACAATCATGGGGTCATCCTCATAACTATGAACTCAACTTGTCTAAACTCAAATTGGCCTATTGACCCCCTTTGCCTCACCTAAAGTTGTATGTGTGTGGGTGTGGGTGTTTATGTAAATTACTATGTATTGGTATAAAAATATTCTTTTCTATTCATTTTAGACAACACACATTCAATTATCTCTCAATTTAGGAGGATTTAGAAGGTCAATGAATAATAATGCATTTGGATTTGGTGCTTAAAAAGGAGTGACAAGTCTAATTTCTAAGAAAATTATCTATTGTAAGTCATTAAATTAACATCCTTAATTGACTTGACATAACAAAAAATAGTGAGACTCCATCAATTTGGAGATTTTTTCAAGAGAAATGGTTAAAAAGGAAAAGTAGAACAATATAACAATGTAGATGAAAGAGAAATTTTGACACAAATTTGCAAAAGGTTTTTTAAATGTAAATTTATATGATTTTTTATTAATGAGTCTATTCTCTTGTTCAAAAATGAAATTCAACAGTTTTAAAATATGATTATAAGGTGTATTGTTTCATCACGCATTTATATATCTATTGAACATGTATTTCTATGTCCTCTTTTTATAAGTTAACTTTTTGTGTCTTTTTTACACTGCTTCTTTATATAAATCTAGTTTTGATGTGATGCCTTTAGTTTTTTATTATATTTTCAATACACTCAAATTAATCAATATATCTTCCTTAATTAGCATTTTCATCAAGTTCACTATTCTCAAGAATAAAATAACAACAATCAATATTCTAATTTCTAACATATTACAACAAAACTAATTCCAATAACACTTATTATTAAAATGATTTGTGAAAAAATAATTCTTAAATGAAAATATAACAATAACATAAAAAAAATATAAGCAAAATATTATAATTCATTAAATTCAATGGACAAAATATTTTATAGTCCATGTTAATGAATAGTAGGAAAATTTATATTATTCAAATTTAATATCATTTTTCTTTTCTTTTCTTTATTCATAAAAATATATTTCAATTTTATTAAATTAGAAATATTAAACAATAATAATTCCTCCATTGAATTATAACCATACTTGTACCTCTCAAAATCTAAATAAATAATGGATATCTACAATAGCAAATAAGATGACATGCCATGATCATATATAAAAATTGAAACATAATTAAATATTTAAAAGATTAAAATTATTTAAGAATTATTTAATTTTTTATTTACTTAAGAGATATTTTATACGTCATGATCATATATAAAAATTGAAACACAACTAAATGTTTTAAAAAAATAAAAACTATCTAAGAATTATTAAAGTTTTTTTGTTTATTTAAGAATTATTTTATAATTTTTTCATTTACTTAGAATTATCTATTTTAAAAAAGAAAAATTAAAATCTTCTAAGTAAATGAATTTTTTTTATAAAATTTTATGTAAATAAACATAAATTAATGTCAAATTTCTAAACATACAATTGATCACCTACCTTATGATTTTCCATGGATAAATTAATTCATCTAATTATCTAAAAAAATGATATGATGAATTTAATAATGATGATAATATTAAACCAAACAAAGATTCCAACAATTTCATGTGTTCCTTAATATCTTCCCTTTTTAGTTGTTTGGTTAAACTAAAATTAAATAGAATTCTCTTTCAAAGTGCACACTCATTAGCATAATTATTTAGGACATCAAACTATATGTTTCTAACTCAATATTTTGAAAAATGATGGATGCTTCTTAGAAAGGAACATATTTTTCAACCATATTTTCAAAAAGTGATTTATTTTTTTATTTCAACCTTACAATTAATAAGGATATATTTTCTAAGAAAAGATCCATACTTTCATCTTCTTGATGGATTCTTCCAAAATCCACTCCCTTTCACATTCTTGCAACTTTGAATTTTATTCTTCCTCATGCTTAACTATCGTATTTCTCATTCACATAAGGATTTATATAATCCTTCTGAAAGTGATGACTTTAATTTTTTGAAACTCGCGGTTCTTTTTCTATACTACATTATTTGTTTATTATCCCTTTCTTGTAGATGGAAAATTGTTCTTTCTTTTGTTCATGCTCCATAATTTTCCCTAAGATCCTTTCTTGTAGGTTTAAATCTAGTATACACATAATTTCTTGGTTCCATGATTTATTTTTCTAACTCTTTAACAAATTTTCTTACTCTTCTTTTGGAATTACTTCACTTTGTCTTTGGAATTGTATGAATTATAATACTTTGAATGTTGTTTATATTTTTTTATGTTATTGTTACATTTTCATTTAAGAATTATTTTTTCACAAATCATTTTAGTAATAAGTGTTATTGGAATTAATTTTGTTGTAATATGTTAGAAATTATAATATTGATTGTTGTTATTTTATTCTTGAGAATTTTTTATAACAGTCATTTCAAATTAAAAAATAACTATAAATAGAATTAACTCTTGACTAAATAAAATAAAATAATTTCCAATAATTATAAAGTAAAAATTAAAGTATCAAATACTAAATGAAAAAAAAAAAAATTATTGTCTCAACAAATTTATTTAGTATATTTATATTATTTTAAAAGTAAGATAATAATATTATATAAATATATTATTGTAAAAGACATATATTATAGAAGAAATCACTGTACATATATTAAAGATCCTTGTAACAAAAAAAATATTTAAAAATAATAAAAATATAAAATAATTTAAAAATAATTTATTATATAAAATTTATTAAAAATCTTTTATATATATTATTAGATATTTTTTAATTGTAAATTTTTTTCACCTTTTATTATTTATATTATTAAACCAATTTAATTAATCATTTAAAATTTTATATTATTTAAAAATCAGGGCATCTTTATTTTAATTGCTCTTACACTGAATTCATCTCCTGCACATAGGCGGCCACTTTTGTTTTAAAACACAGGGTTTTTCTATTCGGCTGAGTATTTATAGGAAAGGATTCCACCGTATTTATTCTGGCAAGCAATGTGGGAGTAAAAAGAGTTAACCGAAACGGAATTTGTAAAAAGCAGAAACGTTGATGTCAGAAGATACGTAAAATGTCAGGTGAATGGGCCCGGCCACCTAAGCAGTCAGCGCTTAGAGTGTGCCAGTTAAGCCCGGCCGTGGGGTATTACACAGAAGAGGCGGTTTGGATATATGCCCAAGACCCTTGCATGCACAGCAACCTTCCTTTAAACTCTACTCAAATGCAGATATTTGGAAGCACGCCAACGCAGTTCTTCTCACTGGTCGAAACAGTGTCATAACAATGTCGGGAGGACAACTGGGATGTCTAATGCCTTGTCAATCCATGACAAGAAGCATTACTTGAGTATAGTTGACGACGTTTTATCGACAATACTAATAACAAAAGGTTCATAAGATTTTTGAAAAACAAAAACTGTACATTCAATATATTTTTAAGAAAAAACTGTATATCCTTTTTTTTTTATGTATCTTGGTTTTTGGTTAGCTTAATTTTTTTTGTTTATTTTCATGTTTTATTATATTTTTTATTTTTCAATTTCATTTTTTTTCTTTTCTCATCTTCCTCATCCTTTATAAGACTTGTTCTGTATTCCCATCTCATTTTCTCCTCTTCCTGATGATGGATCATTGAGTGCAATCTGAAACGTCTTTTTTTTTGTATTCTGCTTATTGACACAAAAATACACACAGTTGAATCCAAAAGCTTAGCATTTTAACTTCATGGACTGTGGAAAACTCATATCAACTATTCAATATATTGTTTCAAAAGATAAAATATTAAAATATTAATTGATGGTTTAATTTATAAGAAATATCAGTAGTATTATAGAAGTTAAAAAAACATAGTTGTTATGTTGTTGCATGTGTAATGAATGTATATGTTTTTTTGGTCAAAATCATATTATGTATTCTTTTTTTTTTTAGATTGTAAAATATTAAAGAAAAACACTCTTAACACATTAATTTGTACTTGGATTGATTTGATATCTAAACCCTTCAAATTCACAACACTCCACATACCCCTTGGATATGTGTGATTCCCCAATCCAATTATAAGACATTAAATTATTAGATACCAATGAAAACAAGAATTACAAATTTTATAATTGTGAAAGTTAATCCTAATGAGGCCAATTATTTGCTTTAACTTGGTATTTTTCTAAATCAACAAACAATTTGTTAGTATAATTTCAATTTCATAATTACATTTTATTTTATTTTGGGTTGCGAATTCTTTGTCTAACTATTCAATTTTATTAATAGATTAAAAATTATTATAAAAAATAAGCTTGAAATGTTAGAAGTGATTATTATAATTATTATAATAATATCATTTTCATAAACAATTTAAATGTTATCGAATAAATTGTAGTATTATTTTCATCTCATTTCATTTTTAAAGTATTTTGTTTTGAACAATGAAAGCAGAGACACGAGTGAACAATTTAAAGGGCCAAGACTGAACTAAGTCACTAGAGAAAAGAAAGAATGCAACCAAGGAGAACAAAAATAAATGGTGAAAATTAAAACCAAGAGGTCTAGGACATAACAAACCAAAGGAGATAGATATGAAATTCAAAATTTTAAAATATGGATCAAAGGTAAAAACACTCTCAAGCACTCAGAGTTAGCATCTTACAAACCATGTGTACTCAATATAACTAACTTAAGAGAAGCATCACCTTCAAATACCCCTAGGTACCTAACATTTGATCTCTCTTGACTCATTTGATTCTTGAAACATGAGAAGAAGGTTAATAGTAAAACTAGAATGCAAGTCATTTATAGTTATCTTCTTAAATCAATTTGTGCAAATAAAGTATAGTTCTTTTTTTGTTTGTTTTTATGTTGAGAGTTGAGCTTTGTTAACGAATTAAAAATCATATTTAAGTTATAGAAGGTTATCTATCTTTTGTTATGATAAAAGAAACTACATTTTTAGTATTCATTTGTAAATGTTGCTTAGATTAATTTTAACTTCTATTAATGTTCTTTAACAAAGATCTTGTATTTCAACAAGTCTTGTTTTTAAGTTAGAAGTTGGTACTTCTTTTTAAGGTTAAATATGTTGGAAAGTTCTACATAGTCTAGATTTGAATATCATATTGAAATTATGTTGATTTTTGAATTATAGTAACAAAGTAGAAATATTTTGTGTAGATTCATCCATGTTTTTAAATTTAGATCCTATTTAAAAAGAAAAATTAATCACTTTCATTACTTTTATTATTTTTAATAATAGTCGTTGTCATTGTAAATATTAAAAATTAATAATAAGTATACATGATGTGATTTTCATATACTCCACATTCATAAAATTCATAAATAAACTTCCAATAATTTATTAAAAAATATGTTTTTACGACTTTTCATATTATTATCTTTTTCATTAGAAAAATCTTTAACAATTAAAACATACTTTACAAATTAACTTCTAAGATTAAAAATTGAAATAAAGAAGACTAATCTGATAAATGTATCTCTTTTGCATTGTAGAATAAAAAAATTTAGAAGATATTCAAAATATATAATACTCATTTGTTATGATAAAAATAAATTTTAACATACAGATATCCAAATTATATGTACTCATGCCACCATGAGTAATGAAAAGGAACAAATGCTTGCTTTCTAGTAACAGGCAGTGTGGAAGGGTAGAATGACATACACACATACGATCTCCAGCATAAAAATTATTGTAAGGCTCAGATCCACAGTATCAGCGTTCATGAAGTCTGATAATTGGAGAGAACTATTAACCTCCTATTGCGTCTACTTTCCTCACAGCCCATTCCTATCATTCTATATAGCAATTTTATACATTATATAATGTGTTATCGAAAGCACAAATAATGTGGGATCAAAGTGACGCAATCGCTTCTTGTTAATTGCTAAATTTAGCTCATTCTTTTTAAATAATAGCTGCAATCTCGTGAAAGTTAGGGAGTATTCGCTTTTGAAAGCGTCTAATATCATCAGATCTCTGAGGAATTCATCCGTTTCGAACCCATGCAAATGTTCCCATTGAGTAGACTTCCTCTTCTCCCAGCATTTCAGGATTTTATTTCAGTTTAATAACAAGCCAAAATGGGCTTGTGGAAAATGCCTTGAAAAGTGTTCGAATAGATTTCAGATTAGCCTGTTCACAGCCTCTTAGATTCAAGTGTGTAAATGAATTTATGTTTGTTCAGGGTTGGAAGCCATCATCAAAGAAATAAGATGAAACAATTGCAAAATAGCACCTGTGTATTCCACAGCGTGCCAAGCCCAGCAAGCTTTTTCAGTGTACTGTACAACGTGCCAAAATGCGAGCTTTGTAACAAAATATGCCCTCCTTCCCAAAATGTAAATATTTGTTAAAGGAAGTTGTGAATATCCTGAGCTGAAACTGAATTTAGATGAACATGCGGAACCAAAATAGATCAGAACTTTGCTTCTCTTTTATTTATCTCACTAACTGAAACAAGGATGCGTACCTTTTAGGAAAACCGAGGGGGAGAGTCCTTCTAGAGAATGGAGAAATGATGAAGCTAGAAGTTAAAAACCTTATCAATCAATGAATTTGAGTATTCATCATCAATTATTCTAAGATTAGAAAAATAAACAATGAGAGGTAGAAGCCATTAAAGAAACATTACAATTAGATCTCGAGAGTGATAGCATCATCCCTTTGCCTCAACTTAGCCCCTCCTCAATAAATGAGTACAATACTGAAGGATTATTAGACATGGTTTTTCCCATGCTCTTCCTAAATGGGGATTATTAGATATGGTTTTTTCCATGCTCTTCCTAAATGGGGGCACACTAAGTTACAAGTTAGAAGTAGGGAAATCCAAATGCATGCATATACTTTACATCTGATGAGATATCATATAACAAGTTTGAAAGATATATAAGATTTCGCTACTTCCTCTACAATCTTATAATGTGTCATCACAGCCAAAAGTTTGTCATAGCCTAAAAAACATAGAAGACAACATACCAAGTACTATACAAGACCTTTGTCAACACCTACACAATGTCCCTACCAATCAATTAGCTAAGCAACTCATGTGTTTTGGCATTTCTCTATGAGGAACATGATCATATCCAAGTAAGTACTTCATCAAACTAATAACAACAATACTAGTTGGGATCTCCCACAATGTTCTTCACACTGATTATAATTGAACAAAATGGCATGACCTCCATAAATTGTTTACAAATAATAGCTTGGCACCGATACAATACTCAAGAAACTAACTTAAAAAAAAAAAATTAAAAACCGCACACAACATCCATATACCTATACTTGTGATTTATAATATTCTATGAAGAATTCATAGAGAAATTTTAACACAAAAATATATCAGCACAAATATGAGTGGCAACACTATGGTTGTGCTCAAATACATGGTTTCTTATGATTGGCATGCATGCACCAAATATGGACACACTTAATTGGAACAATAGCATTGAACTAGAAAGAGCTACATAACGTACATACATTAATATGTGGAATCCTTGTAATCCATCCCAAAGAAGCCACATAACATATTGATCCCCTCTAAATGATTCATGCTTGCTAAACACTACAAAGATTTTTTTTTCTAGCCACATGACAAACTATGAGGAGTTAGTTGATTGTGTATAAAGGCACACCAAATTTATTGAGGGAACTTGTTATGCAAGAAGGGATAGAATGTTGAATGCCATTACAAAGCTTCGTGAATTGAATGTATAGACTCTACCTTAATATGTGACACAGAAGGTAAGAAAAATTATATAAAAAGTAAATGGTAGATATATAAGCTCTAAATTTTTAGAGTCACAATAAACTCAAGCAACCAAGATCATCTACAAAGCCAAAAACAACCTTCCACAAGAGAGTGGTAAGAAATTAATGCTAGATTATACAATGCATACAAGATACATAGTGTACAAGAGGAACCTTTCTTGTATAGGAAAGTGAAAGATGGCACAACATAGGATTATGACAAGTATGACATGAGACACAAAAATTAAATGGCCTAAATGTTATTTAAGTAAACTTAACTAAGTGTGAATATGAGCTGGATGGGAGTTGATTAGTTAATATACACCATTTAGTTCAACACCCCCAATTAAGTGCAACTTAGGGAGGAACAAAAAAATACAATATGCAAAGATGCATCCTCATGACAAGGCCTTGTTAGCTACCCATGTTCAAAATATCTCTCACAAACAAAGTAGAGGAGAAAAAACCATTGGAAAAATCCCTCTCAAAAAGCGAGAAAATATTCAACCAAACATGTATAAGTGATGGAAGGACTCAACATGACCAACAAAAGACTACATCCATCACATATGTATAATCAATATCCCCTTCATATGAGAGAAATCTCATGAGACTATATATCCCACCCAAAAAGAAGTGGATCTTGTGCCAATGGTAAATGCTTGAAGATGAATGTTGAATATAATCCAAAATAATAAAACAACATATCTATCCTTAGGAAGAAAGAAATCCAAGAGTGCATGTAGAGAAAATTCAACACCAAGAAGAGAGATGAGGGAAGAAGTCTCATGATATGTTCCTTTAAAAATTTCTCAAGTGTCCACATATAGAAATCAAAGGATGTTATAATATAATGAGGTGAAAATAATAAAAAAAATCCATGAAAACTCATGAAGAAAAATCTCCAAAGACAAATATTATGTGATTAAAGGTGTGATGTAGCTATCATCAAAAAGGAAATGGAATTCTTCAAGTATGTTTTTCAATATACAAAACCCAGGATTCACAAAAACAACCTACAATACGTGTCAAAAAATCATCCCACAAAGCTAAATTTGAAAGACCAAAAGGACGGGCTATTGAATTGAAGTACTGGAAGCAACCATAGCAACACTTAACTTTGAAGAAGCACAAAGTAGAGGATATGGAAGCTTAGCAAAAGTCTCAATAACTAGAGTGCATGAAAGAACAACAAGGTTCACGTGACCAAACTTCTCATAAATACAACTCACACTAGATGAATGAGTGTGACTATTGAACAAAGGAACTACAATATCATCAATGGGTAAATGTGAAAAGGTGTACAAGTGAGATGCATAATAAAATATCCCAACAATAATGATCTCTCTACTCTCCAAGTCTCTAATAATCATCGAATCAGGTGTCAACTCAACAATCTTCATTGCTCCACTATGTGCAATCCAATAGATAGAAAGGAGATTAATTAATGCAGGAGCATCTAGGGGTACTAGCAATCTTGCATCACCAAAAATATTGTTATTTCAATTGTTTGTTTTCAATAAGATTTTAGGGGTTAAGAAAATGAATATTTTAATTTGCAACTTTGTAAATTTCATTGTGGAAAAAATTATAAATGTAAATTTGGTGAAATTATGTTCCGGTAAATGTTTCTAAGGCATAAATGGGGAAATATTCCTTTTGGGCATCCCATTTGTTGGTGGGGACCACTTGGGGTGCATGTTCTTGTATGTTCAATTGTGTGTCTTGTATGCATTTTCATGTTTGTTCCACAAGCTTTGCATGTTATTGTATGTCCATATTTTGAGCCGTTAGAACCACCGCAAATCAAAGCAGGTGTCATAATTTGTCAATGTGATTTGCCAAAATTTAGGAACCCATGTGAAGGTTATGAATGCAAAGGAATAATTTTATTTTTTATTTTATTTTATCTCTCCTCCAGTTGGTCATGGGATTTCAAGGTGGTTATTGGAAGTTGTTTGGGAAAGCAATGGTGGTTTTCTCCTCACACAATCTCTATATATTGATGCCTGCTCATTTGGAGAAGAGACTTTTGGAGAAACTGTGGTTGCACATCCAGATGCACTATGGGAATGATGCCAAAATTTTAAAGACATTATGTTGCAAATTTTTGTATGTATGAAGCCCAAATTGTAAGGAAGCCCATGAACTTCAGTTTGATGTAATCATTTTATGATTTAAGCAAATAAGAATGTTTCTAATTTTATTTCTTTAAATCTTAAATTTAATGGAATATTGCAACCATCTTGCAAGTCTCTTTGTGTGTGTTTAATTTCAGATTTGTAAGGGGATTCCCCTTCATCAGTGGTATCAGAGCGGGAGTTCTTGAGAGTGCAGGAAGAAGTGTCGATTGGAGGAAATTTGCACCAGGACCTGAGGGTGGAGAGTGTGTGGATTTTATTTGTAGATGGATGTGCAACTTGCAAGAAGACATTTTCAAAGGGTTTGAGGAACTGAGGTTCCCATGGTTGTAAACAGATCGTCAAAGGAGGTACTTTACAATAATATTGATGAATATTGAAAGAGGGTTTTGTAAACATATCACCGAAGGAGGAATTTTACATAAGTAAAACTTGAGGATTTGAAGATTTATGTTGAAGATTTGTGAGGCCTTAAAAATGAAAAAGAGAAAGAAGAAAAGGATTTTTGTCATTGGATGGATTTTGAGGATTCCTAGACTTGAGAAAATCAGAGAGAGAATTGGAGAGAGAGAGAGCAAGAAGAAATAAGAGTTGGGATGATAGAATTGCAACAATAAGTGGATGAATTAAGAAAAGAGATTGAAAGGAGAAAACGAGAAAAGAGAAGGGTTGAAGGTAATTTTGATTATCCTTATAATGATATTTTTTATTGCAGGAAAGAAAGAAGTTGCAATAGGGTTTCAAACAAGTCGCATAGATGAAGAAGAAGAGGATGAATGCAAAGAAATTGATGAAACTAAAGCTAAGGAATGTCTATTGGAATACATGAAGGATGAAATCATAGAGGTTGCAACAACAACAAAAGAGTTAATTACAATGGAGAACATTGAAGAAGAGGACATCAAAGTTGAAACAGTAAAAGAAGAGGTAAAACTTGCATTTTGTGAGTTAATTGGTGATTTTGATTTGGTTATGAATTATGTGAATGGAATGGGTGAATATGAGGAAGCTAAAAGCTTTGTTGCAACAATAAAGAATAGAGGAATATCAGATATTGATGAGGTTAGAACCAAATGTGATTTGTGTTTGAATGGTATGACAAGTGATTGTGAAAAAAGAAGTGCAACAGTGAAAGTTGCAACAAAAGGCAATGAGGTAAAATCATATTTTAATATATGTTTTGATAAGGATAAGGATAAGGATAAAGTTGTTGCAATAATTAATCAATTTGAGAAGGTTGAAATTGAGGAATAGAAAGTTATTTTAAAATAGGAGTTTTCCAATGATTCTTTGTTCAAAAGTATTGAAGATGAAGATTCCTTAGTTAGAGAGCCTAATTATTTGTTAGAGAATATGGATGATGAATCTCGAGATTATTGTTCTAACACTATTTTGAATGTGGAAGATTAGTTTGTAGCAGAAATATGCCTTTCTAAAGGCATAAAAATAGTGAGATATCATGTTGAAGACAAGATTGAAGTTGCAGTAGTGAATGGAAACAAGGTAAATTTTATTTTTTCTAAATATTATTCTAAAGAAGGATGTGAGTGTGATGAGGTTACAACAAAAGAGAATAGTAAATCATATTTTCTTAAATTTGAGAATGATGATGATTTTAAAGTTATGGATGGGTTAGTTCAAGAAGATTTTGCTAGAGATGATTTGTATGTAGAGAAGGATTTGTATGGTGTTGCAAAGTTAAGTGCGGGTGCAAATCGGTGGTGGAAGGACTATGGTGGGTTGAATCTCACAAGATTGGAGGAGGATGTAAATTACACTAGGAGGAGGTGGTCGGTTTATGGTGGAAATGATTCCACATTCAGGAGGTTGAGTGTAGAGAAAAGTTGTCAAAGAAGGGATCTTGTTCTAGTTAAGTGTTGGAAGAGGAGAAAGAAGAAACAATTACAAGTACCAATTTCAGTAATGGAGTTTGTTGAGGATTGCTTACAATCTGAAATGGTGGTACTACCACTCAACTCTTTTTTGCGAATCCATATTCACAAAAAATTTCCTACCCCAGGTGTCTAATGCAGGAGCATCTAGGGGTACTAGCAATCTTGCATCACCAAAAATATTGTTATTTCAATTTATTTATTTTCAATAAGGGCTTAGGGGTTAGGAGAATAAATATTTTAATTTGCAACTATGTAAATTCCATTGTGGAAAAAATAATAAATGTAAATTTGGTGGAATTATGTTCCGATATATGTTTCTAAGGCATAAATGGGGAAATATTCCTTTTGGGCATCCCATTTCTTGGTGGGGACCACTTGAGCTGCATGTGCTTACATGTTCAATTGTGTGTCTTGCGTACATTTGCATGTTTGTGCCACAAGCTTTGCATGTCATTGCACATTTGTATTTGGAGCCATTGGGAATCAAAGAAGGTGTCATAATTGATCAAAGTGATTGGCCAAAAGTTAGGTGCCCAATGCAAGGAATTATTTTATTTTTTATTTTTATCTCTCCTCAAGTTGAGCATGGGATTTCAAGGTGGTTATTGGAAGTTGTTTTGAAAACCAATGGTGGTTTTCTCCTCACACAATCTCTATATATTGATTCTTGCTCATTTGAAGAAGAGGCTTTTGGCAGTTGAGCTTTTGTTCACAAATTAAAAATCATATTTAAGTTTAGGAGGTTATCTATCTTTTGTTATGATAAAAGAAGGTGCATTTTTAGTCATGGTGAAAAAGAATAGGAATCATTTGTAAATGTTACTTAGATTAATTTTAACTTCTATTAACGTTCTTTAACAAAGATCTTGTATATCAACAAGTTTTGTTTTTAGGTTAGAAGTTGGTACTTCTTTTTAGGGTTAAATATGTTGGCAAGTTCTACATACTCTAGATTTGAATATCATATTGAATTTATGTTGATTTTTGAATTATAGTAACAAATTAGAAATATTTTGTGTAGATTCATCCATGTCTTTAAATTTAGATCTTATTTAAAAAAAAAAAAATTAATCACTTGCATTACTTTTATTATTTTTAATGATATTGATTGTCATTGTAAATATTAAAAATTAATAATAAGTATAAGATGTGATTTTCATATACTCCACACTATGTCTTAATGATCATTTTCATAGAATAAACTTCCAATAATTTATTAGAAAATATGTTTTTACCACTTTTCATATTATTATCTTTTTCATTAGACAAACCTTTAACAACTAAAATATACTTTGCAAATTAACTTCTAAGATTAAAAAATTGAAATAAAGAAGACTAATCTAATAAATGTATCTCTTTTGCATTGTAGAGTCAAAAAAATCTAAAAGATATCCAAATTATATACCCATTTCTAATGATAAAAATAAATTTTAACATACATATATCCAAATTATATATACGATTCTTCAAAAAAAGCTTGGGTCAGGCTTTGCAAGAAGGACTTTGTGTGTGTGAGGGTTTCTACCCATGGAGGAGGCTCGACACTCCTCCACATTTGTTCATCATTTTTCTAGTGTACGACATCTCCTTGTTGTTTCGAGTAGTAAATCCAAATAAATTTTGTTTGTGGTGGGTGTGACGGGGGCTTCGTGTCGGCTGCTCTGTCTGGGTGTGGTCACATGTGTGGCTCTTGCGAAGTTTTTTTGAAATGATGGTCAGGGATACAGATCCCCTAGGTGAATCCATTAATGAGCTCTCCATTCCAAATTCCAACAATGTGGCTCCCAAATCCTTCTGAGATATTGTTGCAGGTGAAAGAAGTCGACTGTTGGAGGGCGTCAAATTCAAGCTCGGGGAAGTCAATGAAGGGCAGGATAATGGAGGAGAAAAAAAAGGTAAGCACCCCTGACTCCTCCCTTGAAAGCTATCTTGATTCCTAATAATACCCTAGATGAGGCAATTGTAGAAGAGGATTCTAGGTTGTTGAAAACTGCCATCTTTTTTGTTGTCATCGACCCTAATAGGGTTCTGACAAGGAAGTATATGTAAGAATGGTTTCATAATATTTGGGAAAGGAAATTAGGGCTACAATTTTACTACTATTGCATGTGTAGAAGGGTTTGTATGTCATCTTTTTAAATAACCATAATTCTCAAATTGAGGCAATTAAGAAGCAATTTTGGAATGTCGAGATGGTTGTTTTTTAGGCCTTGGCATGGAATCCAAATGCATTGGAGGAAGTTTCAGCCCTCTCTAACCCTAGGTGGTTAATTTTTAAACATGTTCCTCCCCAACTATGAAAATTTGTTCCACTTCCATTGGAACCATATGGGAATGTCTTAAAAATTGATGACACCAAAACCCCTCTTCCGCACTTTGATGCGCGGGTGTTGGTATCCTTATCTCTGGGCATGGAATTGCCGAGGGTTATAGAAATCAAGTTGAAATCTAGAAATGTTTGTTGTGAAATTGAAACCCTTGGAGGGTTGAATGCCTGCTATCTATGTAGGCATGAAGGCCACATCAGAAGGAATTGTCCATTAATAAGGAATAAAACTAATTCCAAAGCTACCTTTGGCAGAGGCACTAAAAATAAGATGTATCTCTCTACAATGGATGGGCGGGCGAATGGACATGTGAATAATATGGAGGGAAATGTACATTACAGCCCCACTCTGCAGCAACTTGATGAGAGATTCTCTCCATCAAACCCTAATTCAATAAGAAAATAAGAAATAACTCCTCACATATGTGTTGACCTTGTCGTCAAACCAAAAGGTCGACTTGTCAATGCCCAATACAAGCGTCAGTTAAGATCCATAGGAGGTTGTTAGACCATGTCACAAACCCAAGCGTTGTGTTGGACAAGGAAGACCAAGGGACACACCATCTTGCAACAATCCCCCCAACACAAGCGAGGGGTTTGAACTTGTGACCAGCTCTGATACCAATTGTTGGCCTTGTCATTGCACCAAAAGGTCGACCTGTCAATGCTCGATAGAAGAGTCAATTAAGATCCATAGGAGGCAGTTAGACCATGTCACAAACCTAAGCGTTGTGTTGGACAAGGAAGACCAAGGGACACACCATCTTGCAACAAGATGGAGAATGCATAAACAATTGAAATCAATAAATAAACAACAAATGTGAAGGATAGCCTGACCTCTCTACTTCATGAAATAGATAACAATACAAGGGAAGGAAATGAAGACAATAAAGATCACCAAAAAGGAAATGAGGGTTCTGAGTCTAACTCTTTATTAAGATCAGACAAGTTGGAAAACAATATCAAATTAAATTCCCAATAGTTGGCCCTACAAAAAATAAGACAATCTAAAGAACCTAAAGAAATTAACCCTAAACTAGGCAAAGAGATGTACACCTTTAACTCTAAATATTTTAAAGAGAACAATGAATTGGATTCCCAACCTGAAGGCTACCCCCTGGAAGGAGGTGGGGAGAAGGTAATATAGATCCCCATAGGGGAAATTGAAATCTTGGACATTAGGGGAGATCCTCAAAATTAGGATGCAGTCTGGGAGGGATTACTTACTGAAGAAACTGATGTTGATCTTGAGGACATCCACCTTGAGGGCCTGGAGGACAAAACAGAGAATCCTATCACCTTCAACACTATATCATTTGTAACTGGGAATGAAAAATTGCATGAAATCACGGTTCCTAACATGTAAGTGAACTCTTCCAACCCCCTTGGCGGAGTGGTGAGTTCTAATGGGTTTGCATCACAGTCAAGCATGGATTCTGCAGATGACCTAGGATTGCTATCTACTAAGGATACCACTGGTGGAGAAGAGACCCCCAGGGAAGTCATAGTTAAAAAAACTTGGAGATATAGGAAGAAGAAAGGCTTGGAGGTTGGAAAATCCCCTCTGAATAAAGATTCCAACTAGCCTCAGAAAGATAAAAGAAAGAAACTCAGTGGGATCCTGCCTCCTAATGCTAAAAGGGTGGAAGTAGAAAATAGACTTCCTAAATGCTTTGATAATTTTAGGAGTGATAAGGGGCCCCCACCCAATGAACAAGCCTAATGGAGGTCAATTGCATTTCCTGGAATGTAAGGGGGCTTCAAACCCCTGATAGAAAACATGTAGTAAGAAGGTTTATAGCACAAAAAAAAGGAAAAAGACCTTGTCCTGCTACAAGAGATTAAAGCCACTGGTTTCACCCTTGAAACTAGCCTGAAGGTTATATGGAAAGAAGCCACTCAGTTTGCTACCAAGCACGAAAATGGAAAAGGGGGTGTTGTAATTCTGATGGAAAATAATTGGGCTCAACATGTGGATAGCTCTAGGACCTCCCCTTGCAACTGGGTAGTTTTGGTGATCATTAAGGAAAAAGAAAGCTGCTTTGGGGTCGACTTTGTATATGCCCCCAATGACTATAAGGAAAGGATTCTCCTATGGAATTGGATTTATACCTTGTAATATATTCCTTGGATCATTGGAGGAGACTTCAATTTTATAGAAAGGAAGGAAGATAAATGGGGTGGAATAGGCTTTGATTGGAAATGTAATGAGAGATTCTATTGGAAAAGAATGAAATCCAAATTGAGGATTGAAGATCCTATTGAAGGGAAAAAGAAAGATACCCAACCCATTTGGTTCGCATGGTGTAACTCCCAAAAAGGGGGTAGGAGAATTTGTTGCATACTTGACATATTCTATGTAAGCAAAGCTTTCTTCTTGGCCTCCCCAGTGAAAGAGGGATGTAAGGTTGAAGTATTTCCATATTCCTTATCGGATCATCACTCTATTAGTGCTAGGTTTTGCTTAAAAGATGGAGTTTCAAAACCTACAGGCAACAATAATGGTTTTTTCCTCAATACCAACCTCCTGAAGGACAAGTGCCATACTGTGTCTTAGACTTATCAACAAGTGGATGCACATGATTCTTTCCCCCATTGATAGATGGTCATTGAACATAGAGAGCTAGAAAGTTTTGTTCCAAATAATTGGGAAAAAGAGAGCCAAAGATAACCGAAGGAGGGAGGCTCTCCTCAAAGATAAGCCTCTCCAAGCAGAGACTGATCGGCAATCAAATCCTCTAGATGAAGCTCTCACAAATAGGTTAGTTATGGCCAAAAACTCTCTAAGGAAGCTTTAGAACCACAAGGTTCAGGGTCTAAGAGTGAGAGCTAAAATGAACTGGCTAGAGAATGGTGATATTTAAGCACAAATTTTTTCTTTAGATATATTAAGGAGAAGCAAGCCAGGGAACAGATTGACCAAATCACTATGAATGGAACCACTGTGGTCAATCAAGAAGAGATAAGGGAGCAATTTTTCTAGTTCTATAAAAGCCTCTTCTCCTCAGAGGGGGAGTTGGAGGTTAATACTCATGCAAGAGAGCATATTCAAAGAGTTATCACAAAGAAGGTCAGTGTTGAAATGGAAGAGGATCTGGGGAAAGAGATATCATAGGAGGAGCTTAGAAAGGCCATTCTCTCACTCAAAGATGACAATTCTCTGAGGGAAGGTGGACTCCCTATAGAATTTTATAAGACAGTTTTGTATTGGGTGTGTGAAGATCTACTCCTTGTTTACAAGGAAGCCTTTGAAAAAGGTACACTTGGCAATAAGATCAATAAAGGGATAATCAAACTAATCCCAAAGGAGGGTGATAGATCTCTAGTTAAAAACTGGAGGCCCATCACTTTGCTCCATGTCTCTTATAAGATTTTAGCCAAGATTATAGCAAATGGGGTGGCTCTCATCCTTCCCCCCATCATAAACTCCACACAGACAAGTTTTATAAAGGGAAGGTATATTCTTGAAAACCTAATTACCAGCTAGGAGGCAATGAACTAGGAAAAACTAACAAACCAGCATGCAGCAATGTTGCTATTGGATTTTGAGAAGGCTTATGATAGAATTGAGTGGGGTTTTGTGCTCCTTGTGTTGAAGGATTTTGGCTTCCCTGACTCATTTTTTCATATGGTCAAAACCCTCTTTCAGGATGCAACTACTCAGGTTGAGGTCAATGGTATTCTTACTCAAGAAATCTCTCTTGAGAGGTCCATAAGGCAAGGTTGTCCACTTGCTCTGGCACTATTTTTTATAGCTTCAGATGCTCTACACTATGTTCTAAGGGAGACTTCATTAGTCCCAAGGGTAAGAGGCATTATTTTTCCAAATGAAAATGAACTCCTTAACCTTCATTTTGTTGATGACACTTCTATTTTGTTAACCTTGGAGGAGGACAACCTTGCAAATCTAATGGGGAAACTAGATATCTTCTGCCTAACCTCCGGGGCTAAAATTTCCCCCTCAAAATCTTTCCTTTTGGGATGGAGAGACAAGCCTCCTAACTGGGTTAGGAAGTTTGGGCTCCAATGGGGTGGCCCCCAAAAATTGGTAAGATACCTTGGTATCCCCTTTGATGGGGAACCGAATATAAAGGAGATGTGGCAATGGGTTAGAGACAAAATTGAAAAGAAAATTGCCAAGTGGAATAGGAAATTTCTCTCCTTGGTTGGTCGAATCCAAGTTTTCCAGAAAATACTATCTTCTTATAGTATTTATTTTGCTTCTATTTGGTTCTTCAACTCCTACCAGATCAATGAAATTCAAAAAAGAATAAGAGTCTTCTTATGGTCATATGGGAAAGGAAAAAGAAAGAGACACTCGGTGAAATGGGAATGGTGCACTATTGAAAAATCCAAAGGAGGCTGGGGCTTAAAAGATTTAAGGCTACAAGGCATTGCTTTGGTTGCGAAGTGGGTGATAGGAGCATTGGAAGGAGGAGAACCTTGGAAAGTTTTGATCAGGAAAAACATGCTCAATGCTATTCCCAAACATGCAAAATCATGGAGATCTCTTCCACTCAATGATATCCTTAGTAGTGAGGAGACTATGTTACCTACATGATCTAATGTTTTTATAACCATTTGGAAAGCCTGGGAAGTGATGAAAAGGAACCTTGCCAACCACCACTTTACCAAAGAGGATTGTGGGACCATATAGGTTAACAAATCTATTTGGTGGAACCTAAAACACAAAGGGAAACCATTGGCTTTAATTCAAGGCTACTTTGCTAAAGGGTGGGCTCATAAAGGAATTCAGTGTTTCAATGACATTCTAAAAGATGGAAAGTTGAAAGACTGGAATGATCTGAACTCTAAATTCAATATTCCCCTTACCAATTGGAGGACCTACACAATCCTTAGAGAGGCTTGTAATCAAATAAAATTTATTGTTGAAATTAAGAATGATACTGCTCAATTTAAAGATTTTCAATGGAAAAATGGCAATAACATAATGAAATCAAAAGTTAAAGAAATGTGTACACTATGCTAACTGACCACACTAAGCTGAAAAAATACTTGAACCAAACTTGGAAGCTGCAGTGGAATAAGAACCAATGGCAAAAGGTTTTTCAAACTAATTGGTCTAATAGCTTGAGGCGAAAAAAGCATGCTTCAAGTGGCTTCTAATAATACAGAAACTTTCATTCAAAAGCAAAATTGATGACATTGATGTGTGCAACATATGTAGAATACCAAGACAATTAACCACATTTTCTTTGAATGTACTTTTTCTAAAGAGATATGGAAACTCTTTTGTAACAAGCAAGATATTTGGGGGAATAATGAACAACCTCTTCCTGAGAAAATTTTGTTTAACCACAACATAAAAATGGGGAAAACTATTGCCTTATTCTGGCTCTTCCTTTCATCTGACATTTTGTAGTCCATCTGGAAAGCAAGGAATGAAGATAGATTTCAAGGAAGGAAGAGGATGCTTACTGATTCTTATAGAAGACTCATGTTTTACAATGTTTCCATGCAGGTCTACATTATAGTGACACTCTCAAAAGACAAGTTTTGGAACTACTTGGAGAACAGGCAGATCACAATAGATATCATGGAGGCGAAGTATGGACATATGTGGCTAGAGGGGCACCCAGGGGTAGATGTATTCATGAGAGCTCTTCATGCATTCCGGCGAGACCTAGCAGAGGGACAAAACAAGAAAATTAACAAGGTGGGACAGACAGGGCAACCTTCAAATGAGGAATTATCTGTTGCAAAGACGCTGGTAGCCTTAAGTGGTGGTAATGGGACAGATTAGAACACCCAAAGGACAGAGATTTTCCTTGTGTATATCCTTTTTGATCTGCATTAGATGTTTATAATAGCACAGTGATTTATATCTGTATATTATGTTAATGATACTCTGATGTAACTAATGACACTTTGATACAGGTTAATTTTTGGGTTCCACTCTTTCGACCTCATCCAGTTGAGGCTATTATTGTTAATATGTAATGGGGGTAGTCTAGAGATGTTACAGCTACTGTTGGGTTTTGCTTTGATCCTATGTAAAAGGGGGGCAATAGTGAATATGTTGTAAAGGGGATACTCGCATGAATACTTAGTCTTTGTGATTTGTATTTTCTGCTTATATTATACTTAATACAAAAAAAATTATATATACTAATGCTGCCATCTGTAATGATAAGGAGCAAATGCTGGCTTTCTAGTAACATGCAGTGTGGAAAGGTAAATGACATACATACTAATGCTACCATCTGTAATGATAAGGAGCAAATGCTGGCTTTCTAGTAATATGCAGTGTGGAAAGGTAAATGGTAAATGACATACATACTAATGCTACCATCTGTAATGATAAGGAGCAAATGCTGGCTTTCTAGTAATATGCAGTGTGGAAAGGTAAATGACATACATATGATCTCCAGCATAAAAAATGGGATAAAGCTCAGATCCACAGTATCAGCGTTCATGAAATCTGATAATTGGAAGGAACTATTAACCTCCTATTGCGTCTACTTTCTTCACTGCCCATAACTATATTAATATCTAGCAATTCTGTATATTGTATAATGTGTTACGGAAAGCACAAATAATGTGGGATCAAAGTGATACAATTACTCCTTGTTAATGGCTAAATTTAGCTCATTCTTCTTAAATGATAGCTGCTATCTCGTGAAAGTAAGGGAGTTTTCGCTTTTGAATGCATCTAATATCATCATATCTCTGTGGAATTCATTCGTTTCGAACCCATTCAAATGTTCCCATTGAGTAGACTTCCTCTTCTCCCAGCATTTCAGGATTTTATTTCAGTTTAATAACAAGCAAAAACAGTACCCAAAACGGGCTTGCGGAAAATGCCTTGAAAAGTGTTAGAATAGATTTCAGATTAGCCTGTTCACTGCCTCTTAGATTCAAGTGTGTAAATGAATTTATGTTTGTTCAGGGTTGGAACCCAACATCAAAGAAATAAGATGAAACAATTGCAAAATAGCACCTGTGTATTCCACAGCGTGCCAAGCCCAGCAAGCTTTTTCAGTGTACTCTACAACGTGCCAAAATGCGAGCTTTGTAACAAAATATCCCCTTCTTCCCAAAATGTAAATATTTGTTAAAGGAAGTTGTGAATATCCTGAGCTGAAACTGAATTTAGATGAACATGCAGAACCAAAATAGATCAGAACTTTGCTTCTCTTTTGTTTATCTTACTAACTGAAACAAGGATGCATGCTTTTTAGGAAAACTAAGTAGGAGAGTTCGTTCTAGAGAATGGAGAAATGATGAAGTAGAAGTTGAAAATCTTATCAATCAATGAATATGAGCCTTACAATGAATTTGAGTATTCATCATCATTTATTCTAAGATTGCAAAATAAACAATGAGAGGTAGAAGCCATTAAAGAGACATTCCAATTAGATCTTGATAGTGATAGCATCGTCCCTTTGCCTCAACTTAGCCCCGCTCAATAAATGAGTACAATAAGTAGAGGGATTATTAGACATGGTTTTTCCCATGCTCTTCCTAAATGGGGGCACACTACTACAAGTTAGAAGTAGGGGAGCTCCAATGCATGAATATACTTTACATCTAATAAGATACTCAAGTTTGAAAGATATATAAGATTTTGCTACTTTCTCTACAATCTTATAATGTGTCATCAAAGCCAAAAAAAAATTGTTATAGCCCAGAAAAATATAGAAGACAAAATACCAAGTACAATACAAGACCTTTTCCAACACCAACACAATGTACCTACCAATCCATTAGCAAAGCAACTCATGTGTTTTGGCAATTTCTCTATGAGGAACATGATCATATCCGAGTAAGTACCTCATCAAACTAATAACAATACACTGGTTGGGATCTCCTACAATGTTCTTCACACTCATTATAATTGAAACAAAATGGCTTGACCTCCATAAATTATTTGCAAATAATAGCTTGGCACTGATACAATACTCAAGAAACTAACTTTAAAAAAAAAAAATCAAAAACCACACACAACATCCATATACCTATAGTTGTGATTTATAATATTCTATGAAGAAGTCAAAGAAATTTTAACACAAAACTATATTGGTACAAATATGAGTGGAAACACTATGGTTGTGCTCAAATACATGGTTTCTTGTGATTGGCATGCATACCAAATATGGACACACTTAATTGGAACAATAGCATTGAACTAGACAGAGCTACAAATTTGATAAATGCATTAATATGTGGAATCCTTGTAATATATCCCAAAGAAGCCACATAACATATTGATTCCCTCTAAATGATTCATGCTTGCTAAACACTATAAAGATATTTTTTTCTAGCCCCACATGACAAACTATGAGGAGTTAGTTGATTGTGTAGAAAGGCAAACCAAAGTTATTGAGGGAACTTGTTATACAAGAAGGGATAGAATGTTGAATGCAATTACAAAGCTCTATGAATTAAGTGCATAGACTCTACCTTAATATGTGACAAAGAAGGTAAAAAAATATATAAAAAATAAATGGTAGATATATACACTCTAAATTTTAAGTCACATTAAACTCAAGCAACCAAGATTATCTACAAAACCAAAAACAACCTTCCACAAGAGAGTAGTAAGAAATTAATGCTAGATTATAGAATGCATACAAGATACATAATGTATACGAGGAACCTTTATTATATAGGAAAGTGAAAGATGGGACAACATAGGATTATGAAAAGTATGACATAAGACATAAAAAGTAAATGACCTAAATGGTCCTTAAGTAAACTTAACTAAGTGTGAATATGAGCTAGATGGGAACTAGTTAGGTAATATACACCATTCAGTTCAACACCCCCATTAAGTGCAACTTAGGGAGGAACAAATAATATAAAATGCAAATATGCATCCTCCTAACAAGGCCTTATTGGCTACCCATGTACAAATTATCTCTCACAAACAAAGTAGAGGAGAAAAAACAAATGGAAAAATCCCTCTCAAAAAGAGAGAAAACATTCAACCAAACATGTATAAGTGATGGAAGGACTCAACATAACCCCCAAAGGACTACATCCATCACATATGTATAATCAATATCCCTTCCATAGGAGAGAAAGCTCGTGAGACTATAGATATATCTCACCCAAAAAGAAGTAGATCTTGTGCCAATGGTAAATGCTTGAAGATGAATATCGAATATAATCCAAAATCATGTAAAACAATATTTCTACCCTTAGGAAGAAATGAATCCTAGAGTGTATGTAGAGAAAATTCAACACCAAGAAGAGATATGAGGGAGGAAGTCTCATGATATGTTCCTTTGAAAATTGTTCAAGTGTCCACATATAGAAATCAAAGGATGTTACAGTATAATGAGGTGAAAATAATAAAAAATCCATGAAAACTCGTGAAGAAAAATCTCTAAAGACAGATTATGTGATTAAAGGTGTGATGTAGCTATCACAAAAAAGGAAATGGAATTCCTCAAGTATGTTTGTCAAACTACAAGATCCAAGATTCACAAAAACAACCTACAATACGTGTCAAAAAATAATCCCACAAAGCTAAATTTGAAAGACTATAAGGACCCTGTTGAATTGAAGTACTGGAAGCAACCATAGAAACACTTAACTTTGAAGAAGCACAAAGTGGAGGATATGGAAGCTTAGCACAAGTCTCAAGAACTAGAGTACATGAAAGAACATGGTTCAAGTGACCAAACTTCTCATAAATACAACTCACACTAGATGAATGAGTGTGACTATCAGCCAAAGGAACTACAATATCATCAAGGGGTAAATGTGAAAAGGTGTACAACTGAGATGCATGCTCAAAAATCCCAAGAATAATGACCTCTCTACTCTCCAAGTCTCTAACAATCATTGAATCAAGTGTGAACTCAACAATCTTCCTTGCTCCACTATGTGCAATCAAATAGATAGAAAGGATATTGATTGATAAGGATGGAACATAAAATAGATCATTGATATTTTCTTCTCCCATGTTAATAAATCATTTCCTAAAAACATGTGTATATTTTTTGTTCATCATCAAGATGTGTGGTAAAGTACAAGGCTTAAATGAAAAGAGCATACCTTATGATAAAGTCATATGATGTGAAGCTCCAAAATCAAGAAGTCATCTCCTTGACTCGTGACTTGTAGATGCAAAAAGTGTCTTACCCTTCAAATTTTATATCCCATTAGCCACTTGAGCTATCCCTAATTATATAAATGATGATGGTGTAGAAGAAGAAGAAGAACTAGATGACATTGTTGAAGGAAATTTGATTTTATTCTCTAAAAGAAGGTACTTCAACTCATAAATTTATTTTTTATAAAAATTATGTTCATTGTGTCTAATTATATTTTAATAAGAACATATGGGTCTCTCCTTCTTATATATATCCTCTTTAGAAGAGTTGGGAGGCTCATTAAATTGTGTCTCATATTTTGGTTTCTTCTTTCCTTTCTCTTTGGGTGATTGGGCTATCTATGGTTGACCCTTAGGAAGTGCATGTAATTGGATAAGTTTAGCTTGTTCTCTACTCAAATGGTCACAAAATATCTCAAAATAATACATATTAAATCATCACCTAGGGCATCCATGGTCTAAAAGGTAGAATAAAAGACTACATATGGGCCTTTTCACTTAGACAAAATCAAGAATGTAGATTTCTTATCAAATTTATCCTTCCCACAACCAAACAATTGAGATCTCAAAGATTTGAACTTAACCAAATAATATTCAATGGAACGATATGTATTAGGAGAGAGAGGAGTGAATTTTGTCTTTATTTATAAAGCACATAATTCACTAAATATACCAAATAGATCTTTGAATTTCTTCCATTCTTGATTAGGTGTTGTATAATCCTTAATATAGAACAAGAAGTTGTCAAAAATATATAAAACAATTAAACCTATAGCCTCATCAAGTTTGTTCTTGTAATCATATCTCTCATACTCTACTAAAATCATGTTGTGTATCACCCAAAGTAGACCATAAACATTTAGATAGGAGTAATCATTGCATCTTTATTTTCATATATGATATTATGAGGAATAAGGAGATCCTGAGTGAATTAAAATTAACTATTAGAGAAACATAGACAGTTTACAATAATAATTTGCCTTAGAACCTCTAGAATATGAATCAAGACTAAAATTAAAGCTCCCCAACAAAAATCAACCATGGATTTTAACATTTTTTGATTAAATGAACCAAAATGCTCAAAATAACTTCAAACTAAAATACTAATATCTAATTAGGATAAAAAAATGACATGGATGGATTTTTATTTCTTGAAAATACTTTTCTAACACCCATAAGAAGTCCAAATTTGGACATTATGGGTATAAGATATAGATTTTCACAAAATGTAACCAAGCATGGGCTTCAAATTGAAATAATAGATACCTAAGGAAAAATATAAATAAAATATATAAACTATGAAGTTCTCAAAACTACATTATTGATGCTTATAAGAGTGCACAAAACTAATACTCTTGTGAAAATTTATACCCCGTCAATAACAATGCTTCCCTTAGGGAAAATAAAAATGGGCCTTGTCACTATTAGGACAACACCACCAACCTATGTGATGGGTTTGGGTGCTCATCAATTGTGGTGTAGCTAATGTGAAGTGGCACAAATATATGGTGGTGTGGAGGCCATAATTGGGTGGCATGGGTTTTTATTGGCATAGATCAACAAAAAAACCTTAAATGCCTTGAGATCTTGTTGCTCCTTGGGGCTAGGAACTCTAGGCCCCATTTGTTGGGAGGAATTGGAGAGTTCAACCTCATTGACCATCAATTTAAAAAATGCTATGTGCATTTTGTCTTGGATGTCATCACCCCTAGTGAAAATATTTTTTATTAAAATGAGTAAATTATATATATACTAGTCAATAATGTAGGATGGTGTCAACTAACATAGATAATATTTTGTAGAATCTCATTTTCTTCTAACTATATGTATAACTATCTATTTTCTAACAAGTATAGATTATAATTTCATATGAATTATACATATTCATACAACTATGTGGATTTATTTTATTTTTTTTGTAAATCTTCAAAAATGAAAAAAAATTATATCCAAAACCTATCAATTTTGTAATAAAATTATAGTTTTGAGCCTTCTAGACTCAATTGAGGGATCCATTTTGCACCAAGATTCACCTAAAAAAAATCTTGTAAAAAATACTGAACCAAATTAAGAAGGGCCTTGCAAAACAAAAGGTCGTATACCATGTAAGAGTCACACAATAGATTCATGAAGCCATAATCACCTACAAAATTAAAAAATAACCTTCCACAAGAGAGCAACGAGAAATGAAGGATAGATCTTACAATGCATACAAGATATATAATGTAGAAGATAAATTTTACTTATATGTATAAGGTGAAAGACAGGATAATATAGGATTACATGACACGTAATATGAAATAAGATACAAAAAATAAATCACATAATGTGCTCTAAGCAAATTTAACTAAGGGTGAATATGGCCTAGATGGGAACCAATTAAGTAAATGTCACGTTCACACCAACACTTTTTAGGTATATGATATAGTATTAATAATATGTGATGTTATATCATAAGTATCAAGTAGATTATTCTTTGGCTAGAAAGAAAGGTGAAATTCTCTCATAAGGAAAGGTTCAAATAATACCACTAATCATGAGTATAGTGTTTGATCATGAAAGATCTAAGAAATAAATATTCACCACATAAAAAAATTGATAACTACCAAGTATTTAATCATGATAGATATTAAATTCGTAATAAGGCATTCGAGACATATAAATTGCAATATTTTTTACAATACAATGAATACAAAATGACATAATATGTAGAAAGAGATTTTCCAAGCCATCAAGCCCACACTAACATATAGAAAAAAATAGTACACTTAGAATTATCTAAATGTATCCTTAAACAAATCCCATTATAAAAATAATAGTAAACATTTGTGTTCACAAATATGAGGGTACAAATCTCGATCTTAGCCATAAAAGACACGGTATTAATAAAATAATAATTGAATCTCATCCTTCCTTAGAATGTATTCTTATAAAAAATATAAGGTACTATGAAAAGAAAAAGGATGTGAAAGAGAATATGGATTGGAGTTTCAATTTTGTAATTTATTTTTTAAGTAAATTAAAATAAAATATTTTTAAATAATTTTAAATTAAAATAAAATAATTTAGAAGTAAAATAAATTTATTATAGAAATATAAATACATTAATTTTAAAATAAACTATTTAAATTTTAGAATTATTTTATTTAATTTTAAAAAATAAAAAATCATTTTATTTATTTATCTTGTTTATTTTATTTTTATTTCAAAAGCTTTTTTTAAAGAAACAAGGGAGAAAAATTTAATCAAAGAAAAGCATATAATTACAACAAGGCAGCTAAAAGTCCCAAACATTCAAACTAAAATCAAAGTAAAGCTCTAATGAGAAACCACGGGGATCCAAAAGACAACCACACCACCATCCTCCCAACACCAAAGAGCATGCAACCAAACCAACCCCGCGCATCTAATCTTTTTTATCCTCATGAAGTAATTGTGCCAACCACTAACTTTTTTATTGATCTAAATGACTCTAGTTCTAGATATTCCACTCCTCCAATTCATCAAATGCTCATTTATCTAGACCATCAGCCACTTAGTTCCATTCCCTAATAATATACACAAAGTAAATAGAGTCAAAATTTGAGGCCAGATGGAGAATTTGTTTGGCAATACCACTCAATCTCCATGAAGAATCCTGAGAATCCTATTTATTTAATAGATAAACTAAAATCATAGAGTCCATTTCACAAATAACCTTCTTCCAACCCAACTCACAAGCTTTCTCCAAAGCCTTAGGAATAGCCCAATCCTCCATTTGATTATTTGAATGCAATCCCATATAAATGGAGAAAAAAATTGAGCACAACCCCTACTATCATGACCCACTCCACCAATGCCAACGGCCCTTTGGTTACCTTGAGTAGACCCATCTATGTTAATTTTATAGAATCCCTCAAGGGGTGGACTCCACTTTCCCTCTCAATTCATCTTCCTGGACAACTTCTACTTGGAACCTGAATGAACCTAATACTTTGATGCCATAGATAGTCCCAAGAGGGAAGTAAGACTAGAATCGGTTGAGGAAAAAAGCCCCATTAGATCAAACTTTTCCTCTATAGTCTCCTTAAGCATGCTCTTAACCTTGAACAAGATCTGGAGAACAACCTGACGATAATCCTAAAAAATATGCCTATTTCTTTCTAGCCAAATCTTCTAGATAGTGAGGGAAGGGCCTAATTCCCAGGCTACTGCTAGGAAGGATGCATAAGCCAGAGGAAGTCCCAAATTCTCCCAAAGATCATGCATAGATGAAGCTTATAAAAATGGTCTCTTCCACAGCTTCCACCACAACCTCCAAGTTTTTGACAAGAAGGAGCATTGGAAGAAAAGATGATTGGAGGTTTCTTCAATGTTCCCACAAAGAAAGCAAAATGAAGGGCTCGAGAATCATCTTTTCCTAATATTCTCCCAAGTGAGGCATTTATTTAAGCTTAACAACCACATGAAAAAATTACACTTGGGTCATCCATTTTTATTCCAATTTCATTTCCACCAAGGACTCTCTCCCAAGTCACCATGTTGACCCTACAAAGCAACATAACCTTGTGCCACCATGTATTTCCCCTTAGGATCATTACCCCAAGCCTTGATACAAACCTATCCTCAAAAGAACAACAAGGGCGCTTGGAAAGAATAGAAGCCAATTTAATTCTCTCCTCCTATGATCCCCTTCTAGGCCAATTACTGGAATGATGCCATTGATACACCAAAGAGATCCCTAATGAGGAAGAGCATTTACATCTATCCACATTGGACCATTCAACCTCCACAAAAATTTCACTTAAGCCTCAAAGGTGGGGATGAGACGAAAGGATCTGTGGTTGACCATCCCAAGAATAAAACCAAAAGTGAGCTCAATAACCTTTATAGATAATCCAAAAAAGACCATCCTTAATGAGGGTGAAACCCCTATTTATAGTGCTGCATATCACAGAGCCTTTACCATCTAATTCCATACATGGGATGTCATCATTATCAACACCACGTAGATATTTATTTAATTCAAAATGCAATCCCAGGGCTCGTCAGAAATAGTGCACCACCTCTAGTATAATTTTATTTCAAGAGCAAGACTATTGTGCCCAGACTACTTAAGACCCAAACCACAATACTCCTTGGGTTTACAAACCTGGTCCCAACTCACCAAGCTCCATTTTTTATGCTCAATATTTCCAACCCATATTTCATAGCAAGGGAGTCATATTCCTTAAGAAAACCTTTAGGATTAGATAAAACCATGAACCTATACAAAAGGAGAGCCTGTAGAACTAAAGTTAAAAGAGTCAACCCGTCTACAAAAGATAACCACCAAAAAGTCCAATGGTTGACCTTTGATCAGAATTTATCCAAGATCTTCTATCAGTGCCTCTTATTTGGGATTCCAATACAAAGAGGAATACCCAAATAATCCACAAGAAGGCTTCCAATCTAAAAATGCAGAATGTGGGAAATTATGTTCTGAACCAATCTAGGAGTATTGAAGAAAATGATACAATACTTACCCTCATTAATATTTTGACTAGAAGTAGCTTTATAAATATTGAGAACCTTCTTGAAATTAACTGCCTCATCAATTCTTTCCAAACCCATCAGAGCAATGTCATTAACAAACTAGAGGTGGATCTGAGAGTCTAAACCACGGTCCTAGCTCTAGCCTTTAAGAAGGCCAATATCCTTGTACCACCTCAATAGTCTACCAAGACCCTCAACCATTAAAATAAAGATATATAGAGAGAGAGGATCTCCCTACCTAAGACCCCTCGAAGTAGAAAAAGTAGGAGTGGGAGATCCATTAACCACAATAAAGAAGAAGGACAAAGTCACATGGCTAATAACCCAAAAGATCCAGTCTAGATGAAATTCAAAAGCCACTAGCATACACTAGAGAAAGGACCACCTGACTATGTTATAGGCTTTAGACGTATCCAATTTAATGAACATGGATTTCTTCTTAGAAGAGTACATGAAGTGCATAGCTTCCGTCGCAACCACAATCCCATCCATAATTTGTTGACCTTTGACAAAACCCCCCGATTCCATTGAAATCAAGGGTGCCAAGAAATTTTTCAACCTTTTCGCAATCAACTTAGTAATAATCTTAAAAGTCACATTACATAAGGTAATAGGCCAAAAAAATATAAAGAATTGACCCCTTCTTTTTTAGGAATAAGACCAAGAAAGGTGGAATTAATTGATTTTAGCATCTTCTTATCTAGAACCACCTCTAGCAGATCAAATTTAAGAGTATCCCAGAACTCCTGTAAGAACTCTATCAGGAAGCCATCAGGACCAGGAGCCTTACCTTTCTTCATCTGAAAACAATGCCTTCCAACTCCTCTAAAGATACAGGCTTTTTAAAAGGAAATTATTCATCTCCCTAGATACCATCGAAGGAATACCTGGTCAAGGACAATATCTCCTCATTCAAATCCAACTAATTTTCCTTTGTGAAAAGGGAAGAGTAGAAACTAATCACTTCCTCCGAAATGGCTTGGGAAGAATTAAGATGATCCCCTTGGGTTGAAATAAGAGAAGTAATAATATCACCATATATTCGCTCCTTAACAGAATTATGAAAAAAAAATTGTGTTTTTGTCCCCTTCCTCAAGCCAATCAATGTGAGATTTATGTTTCCAAAAGATCCAAATATCCTATTCCACAAGTTCCCTAGAGATTCTAGTCTCTTCTTGAAGAAAATCCATAGTCAACCCTCCTTAATTTTGAAAGTAATGTTATCCAAATGAGCTTGAATTTGATTTTTCTCAAGGAAGAGATTCTCAAAAGATGATGTGTTCCATTTTTATGTTTGTATTTAACAAACTAAAGCCCCTTAAGGAAGGAAAACATTGTAGTACCAAAGGTGGGCTTTCCTTTAGGCCACCATCTCTCAACCATCTAGCACAAACTTGGATCACGAATCCACATGAGCTAGAATTTAAAAGGAGGGTTTTTGGACATAGAGAACAAAGGGCAAGAGAACATGATCGACCAATGATTTGATCCTTTCCATCCCAAGACCTCAGAAGAAGAAGCCTAGCTATTCCCAATCCAATTGTCTGAGACAAGGAATCTATCAAGCCTCTCATAAATAAAACCCTCCCCACACCTTTTTTTATGTTGGGTGAAAGTATTGTTACTAGGCTTCACATCTAATAGCTTGAGAAATGAAATATTGTCACACATCAAGGATGAAGTAGGACCCAGGTGACCAACTCCCCTAGATTTTTCCTCCAAATAGTAAATAGAGTTGAAATCTCCTACAAGAATCCAAGGACACAACAACATCAGAGATCTAATGAATCTAACTTGAGACCGAAACACTATCTTACAAGTGATGGATCATTAGGAATATAAACATTACAAAGAAGAATAATTGTCCCTAAATCAAAGTAGGAGGCAAGCACAGAAAGTGAATTCAAGTTGGCCACCCACCAAAGAGGTGTTAACCTACATTGGTTCCAAAGACAAGAAACATCACCAACCAAACCTTGGGCTCCAACACATTGGTAAAGACCTCTCTTCCAGACTTTGGAAGAAACATTCATCATATCATCCATAGAAATTTTAATCTCTTGGATAAATATAATGTCAGGATTATGATCATGAATCAAATCACAAGTAGCCTTTTTTCTAGGGATGCTACCTAGACCCCTTGCATTAGACGATAGCACAATAATTTTTGGGATGAGGCAAAGTCAGTGTCCAGTGTCTTGACAACACCTAATTCCACTAAGGACTCTCCCATAATCTTCATCTTTTCTAGATCCTTTTTCTTGCCCACCTTTTCCAACTTATCCATTGCCCCCTTCTTTAAGCTCTTTTGATTGATTCTCAACAAGGGCATGTTTTTCCTTTTTCCATGTTCCTTAACCCTAGAGTCTAAAGCAAGATCAAAAGTAACCTTAGTATCTACATGCTCCCAAGGGAAATCACACAAATATTTTTCTACCATGTAACAAACCCTAAATCCCCTTCAATCCCTTGATCATTCACCAAGGTCTCAAGAAGGATTGGTGACATAGGACCACCCTCCTTTGAAGCCTCAGTAGAACCCACTCTATGAATAGGAACTTGGGGAATATGAGGAGTCGGGTCCATGCCTTGTATATCTTGATCCCTAAGAGTAAGATCATGCTCCATTGAATCAAGGTCCTCAAAATTTTCAAGGACATCAAACCTATTACCAAATAATCCCTTTTGCATGGCCTTGTTTTGTCGAGACGAACCCCTTACCATCAACCAGGATTTCACAGGTATAAACCCATTAGAGTCTACACCAAAATGGTAAGGCTTCATAATCAGACCTGTTGAATCCAGCTCATGCTTCCCAATATAATTTCAATATATTCTTGCAATGGATTTTTTAGATTAATTTCCATGCAAATTCAATAAAAATTAGTTACCCTTCAATCGAGGGTTTATCGAGAGGGACCCAAAGGTTTCCCAAAAACTGCAGCAATAGAGTGCAAGATTTCCTTACACAAAAACTCTATTGGAAGTTGGGGCAATTAGATCCATGCAAGAATTTTTGATAGGAGTTCTTTCTAAAGGATCAAACCCCAGATGTCATGGTTTGATAAAGAGATCTACTAATTTGGAAAACACAACAAGAAAAAACCATTTGCACCTAAGATAATTTCCATATCCCCTTCTAAGTTTCAATTTCTATGGGCCTATGTCTCCAACAAAGATAGAGAGATGCACCTTCCTATGAACTTACAGATTAAAGAGTTCTATGTCAAGTACAAAACATCCTCAGCAAGCATTTGGGTTGCTCACCACCATTAGATGATCCTTGCTCCTCTCTAGACAACCATTTGGTTTTGAGTGCATCTCCAAAGGATGATTAAGTCATGATTCCTCTGCAACATGCAAGAGGAAATTCACCACATCAACGTGCCACAATTTTAAGGAATCCCCATTCACAACAGCAACTTTAAAAGAGAGCGAAGGAGGGTCCTCGGGAACCCCAAAGGGCACCATGCAGATAGCAGCCAAACTAAAACACACACACAATAGCAAAATAAGATAGGCAAAAAGATTGAAAGCTACATGAAAACCCCAATGCCACACTTTGCATGTGATAGATCTCACACCACAAAGAAAATTTGGGGTCGTCAATGAACATGCATAGCCTCCCACAACCAGGAACATAGCACACATGTTGAGCACAGCTACACAGCTTGCACAGTCGCACGACCCCCTCATTCTGCCATCAATCTTCCTTTCCAAAATCATGCACATCCATTCCCTCAAAAATTATTTTTATTTACTAAATAATTATTTTATTTATTTAATTAGTTTTTCAACAAATAATCTAAATAAAATAAAATCATAAACAGTTGTAAAGTAAAATAAAATAATTTAAGTTTGATATTTTTTCATATTTTTAGATAGATCTATATTTAAGATATCGATACTAATTTAATCAAGAGCTACAAAGCAGCAAAGTTCCTGCCAAAATGTGCAAGAATAGTCCTGTTTTTTATTTGTTGTGTTTGTTATGTTTTAGCAACAATGTTGATATTATAACAACTTAATACTAATTTTGAAATTTTTCAAATGGTGACATGTAATACGATAAACAATATCAAGAAATAAGGCAAGTTGTTACAAACAAGAAACATGTATTGTCCTTTCAAAATCAACAATTTGTGTATTTAGATCAAATAGACAACTCCTTGGTTTATGCTACAGTTGACTAGTGGATATAAATTTGGAGGGAGCGCTACTATAGATCTAGACGAATTCAAGCTTGATTATATCACCACAAGTGCATAGAACATCTAATTTTACAAATCACTATAATATTAAGAATTAAAACTATAAAATTTGAAGAGTTAACTAATTGTAAACAAATGAGGAATACAAGAATGGATTTTGTACTATATTAAATTTTCTAGAGAGTTTGACAGTTATAGTTGTAGACATATAAAAATGTCCTAGACCTACAAACCACATTTTTTGTCTTATCATATTTTGTCTTTAGTCCAAATTCAACTATTAATTAAATAATTCTCAATTATTTAATTAATTCATGTCTTTTATTCCTCCTGACTATTTATTTATTTAAATGCATCGCTAATTTTCTAATGTCTATTCATAATTAAATAAATTCATAAATTTATTTAATTATCCTTTGTCCATTATTTCCTCTTGATTATTTAAATAAACAAATCTTATTTATTTATTTAAATATGTCATTAATTTCTAATATCTTATAATTAAATAAATTCTTTAATTTATTTAATTACTATCCACCTTGGCCTTTTCTAATTTTAAATAAAATTATTTATTTAAAATTGTCTCACTTTCTAATTTTCTTTCTCCAAGTAAATGATTTCAAAATAATTATTTGTTGTCACATGACCCCACCACTTTTGAATTAAATTAATTTTTAATTCAAAATGACAACTTTCCTCCATAAATCAAATAATTTCTGATATTATTTGATTTTCTAGCTCTTTCTTTTTTTGTGCCATTCTTATCTCCTTGTCACATGCAATCTTCTCAATTGATTTGATTTTCTAAAATCAAACCTTGGTCATTCATTTCAAATTTCACCCTAATGTTGCCCTAACCCTAATTGTGGGTTGTCACATTCAATCTCAACCATTGATCTTAAGGAATTTGTCAATCTTGAATCCTATCCATTCATCC
Organism: Sequoia sempervirens; assembly: GCA_007258455.2. Taxonomy (NCBI): domain Eukaryota; kingdom Viridiplantae; phylum Streptophyta; class Pinopsida; order Cupressales; family Cupressaceae; genus Sequoia; species Sequoia sempervirens. The sequence continues at coordinate 243,260,541 of VDFB02058242.1, read as the reverse complement.
AAATTTGACTTTTCTATAAAATAGAAATTTTGGCCTCATTTGAGACACTTCATCTCTTGGCATCTACATTTTATGCACACTTTATGCTCTTGGCTTCTTCACTTCATAGGTTATTTATGCATATTTTAGGCTTGCTTCATAGTTGCTTAGTTGCATTGTGAGGTCTTTAGATCTAATCCTTCAATATTTGCTTAGGACATTGGCATAGTCATAGGTTGCTCATCACAAATCTGAGGGAAAACATAATATTGCAGCAAATAGAGAAGGTGCAATGAAGGTTATTCATGGAGATTGGAGAAATTTGGTGAGATCTTTATTTATTTTTCATGATTTTACTCCTTTGTTCTTCATTGCTTTGCTTTGGGTTATTTTGTTTATGCTTATAATGCTAACCTGGTAATTTTCCCTAAGTTACATTGGTTAACCTGACTCCAAAACACTCATTTTTGCAGATTTCCATAAGGATTTTTTTCGTGTTTTTGCAGGTACAGGTACAGAATGCCACATTTGCAACTTTTTGAGTCGCATTTGCAACTTTTTGAGCCACATTTTCAACTTTTTAAGCTGCATTTACAACTTTCTTGGCCACATTTGCAACTTCCTAAGCCGTAATTGCTACGTTGTGACACATTTGATCTATGGAACAACACAACCACAGTCCCAAGCCGTATTTGCTAACCAAAATGACACATCTGCTCTATTGCAATGCATTTGCTATGTAGAATGACACATCTGCCTGGAAAATTT
>VDFB02058242.1:243247376-243259694 GCA_007258455.2 Sequoia sempervirens | reverse complement strand
AAAGATGATCCACTTCTCCCAATGTAACTCCCAAGCATTACATGTGAGAGATGGTCAACACCTCATGATCATTCAAGTACTCATTCTAACAATACAAAAGATTTACACATCAAATTGCAAGTGAATATAATTTACTATATCTTAACATAAAAAATGCAAAACCTAATAGAAAAATGTATCAATGACGTACAAGGATGTATAAGAAAGTTCAAATTTGAAAATAGAATGTAAACTTAGAAAGCTGTAGATTTGAAAACCTTAATAATGTAAAACCCTAAAAAGAAGGTTGGATCAAGTGTAGGATTGGTTGGGCTCAACAAAATATAAAGAAAAAAAAGGTTTATTTATGAAGTGAACCTAGGATAATTAAGTAAATGCAATCAATCAAACACAATCAACCTAACATTATTAAGGGTTGATAGGGGTATTTGATAATTAAGGGTTGATAAGGGTATGAATTTTTATCTTTGATCTACTCTTGAATATCTAGGGACTTGGTTGTATTTAGAAATATCATAAGGGTTGTTGATTTCTCATGGGGAGGCAAGTTCTCCTAGATCAATCCCCAAAAAGTGAAACAAGATTAAAAATAGTTGGCAATCACTCTAGATGTTCAAATTTGTTACTCATTTTTATTGCATTGAATCAAAATGTCTCACTATTAATTGCTCCAATGCTATAAGATAAATGAATGTTTTCATGATTATAATGCATATATTGTATGTTATTAATGCTAGCGTATATCATCAAATTATGCCAAACATGTGTTTAGTCAACTCAAAGTGGGTGAATGATGCCACTTAGCCAAAAGTTTGAATTTTGAATTTTAAAATGAAAGGGAATAGGTTTGTGACCATGATGTCACCATTGCAATTGAAGAAGTGTCCTAGAATGGGTTAATAGTTAAATCTAAGTGGCTAACAATCAATTCCAGGTGGCTAATGGATAAATGAGGGCATACCCATTGGTGAATGTGATAAATGGGAAAATAAGGTAAATGTATAGATGTGTGTGAATAAGAATAGGATAGGGCTAATTGTATAGTGATTTAAGTATGCAAATTGATAAAATGCTAGAGAGATGAGCTTGAATTTAGATGTTGAGTCACTATGTACATGTATCAAGACATTTCTTCAAAATAGACACAAAATTGTGTGGGAAATGACATGGTATGCACAAATTTTACTGTTACAATTACACACATATTGATTTACAAATGCTTTGCATATAGATTAAATTTACTTCAAAATTAATACCTATTAATACTTCTTCTTTAAGAAAACATGATTATGTATTCTCTAATAAAACTTTCACCATAACAAGACTTCTTGCAATTACTTCAATTGTAGCATACATAATTTCATATTGCACCTATCCATGTGCCCATTACATCTTCACGTGTGATTGCTAGTATATGTATGTCTCTTCAAAAAACATAGATGGGTTAAGCTCTCTCCTTACTCTTTGAGTAAGAGATAGAGTAAGAGATAGTAGGGGAGATGACTAGATAGTATTACAAAACCTGGTTCAAACGAGCATATCGACAAGAAAGAACCAGGAATAAAACCTTCGATTGTAGCTCGATTAAGTACAAAAATAAATCCCTTTACAAAACCTATGAGTTTCCAAAATACAGACCCCTTTACATTTTAAACATACCCTTTATACAATGCTAGACATTTGACCCATATTTCAAAAAACATCACTCGGTATAGATTATTCCCATACACAATTATGACCGTTTTAAATTGTTTCCAATTTGAGAATTCAAATTTTACAAAATTTTCCTATTAGAGGCATTCAGGGCACAGTCTTCAACAATAGTAGTATGTTCACATTCTGGACTGACAAGAACCTGTACAAACCATCAAGGTAGCTTAGAATAACCAATCTGTATTATTCTAAATGACACAAAATATGATGAGATGGTAATGCAAACTATAAAAGACGCTTAGAATTGTAAGGAAAAAGGGGAGGGCATCTCATAGAAACCTCCATAATAGTAGTGCCTTCGGTAACTTTCATTTCAATTAGGTTGCCTCAAAGACACGTATAAATTGGCGTCCCAAAGCGTAAATGCATGCTTTATTTCCCACATTGATCCTTTCCGAGAAGCACATGCAATTCAACAGTATTAACGGTGATTCTACAACAAGAATCAACGACATGAAAGATGTAAGAATAAACCGTATCGTGCGGATTTACGTGGGGAAAACATTGAGGGAAACCTCAATATTCCAAAGATCGAGCCATTGTAATATTCGCCAGAACAAACAAGCATGTTACTGCCACTGCTCATAGCCTTTTCAGAGATTACATCTTGTTCATTCCGGATACAACTGGTAGCAACTGATCACTCAGTACACAAGAGAGAGTTCAACAACATAACCCTACCTCTTCTTTGGCCTCATGGCCTCGGCCTTTCAGCCAACCACTCGACTCTCTCTCTTCTTCTCTCGGCTCTTTAAAGCCCTGCCTTTTTCTTTAGAAACGGCCCAATGCATACATATATGCATCGTTTCAACGGCCTCGGTGGAATCAAATACTTCCAACCGCCGACCAATCCATCAAATCAACCGTACCAAGATCGATGACTTCCCCTTGCATAGAAGATAATACATCGAGGTCACAATCTCATCGAAAATCTTCAAACTGCTCAGGCATGCTCAACTTTGAAAGAAACATAACGGTGAGATAATTTCAACGTACCGGGATGCCAACACAATAACTGTATTCGACATATCGCCAAGAGTCATCCCTATCGGCAAGAGGTTACATCGAGTCCAAAGAGCTATCGCTAAGACTTTGTCATGTCACCAAGACCTCACACTGAAAATCACAAGGTATTCCAAAGAGTTCATCAGTTGGCAAGACTATCACTCTTCGCCAAGACATTACACCGAAGTCTTCAAGTCACATCGACCTCAACATTCTCATCGGTGAGACAATCACCATTCGATGAGACATCATACCGAAGTTCAAAGGTCATATCGATGTTAGCTTTTCCATTGGCAAGACACCTGTAGTTCACCAAGACTTCATACCGAAGTCTTCAAGTCATGCCGATGTGAGTATTCCATTCGGTGAGACAATCGTCTTTCGCCTAGACATCACACCGAGCACACCATGTCATATCGAGTCAGAAAGACTACTGTCTTTCACCAAGACCTTACACCAAGCGAACAAGTCATCTCAAAGACTATCGGTGAGACTCTCCAAGTCGCCAAGACTTCACACCAAAGTCTTTTGTCACCGTGAAGACACCAAGGTAAATCCCTGTCGGCGAGACCTTCATCAATCGTTGGGACATCATACCGAAACAAGCCTTTCGGCCAAGGGTCTCCCCGACACCGCTTGTTGCTCAAAGTCTTACCGAACCCTTCGTTACCTATCAGCGAGACATCACCCTGCCACCAAGACTTCATCCCGAAACACATGAGTTTCTCTGATGACTCTAGAAGATAACTATCGGTGAGTCATTCATATCGGTAAGACCTTATACCGAAACATAACCCTTTCAACCAAGTCTCCCCAATATCCGATAGACACCAATTGTCGGCTAGACATCTCCCAGTCGACAAGACTTCCTATCGATAGGAGCAAGTCATACCGATTATCACATCGTCCAGACAAACCAAAGGTCACGCCAATATTGGCAAGACTTCCTATTGTTGCCGAGACATCATTCCAACAGTCCAAGTTACGCTGAAGGTTTCAGATGCCGATCACCAAGACATTCAAGAGGTCACAACAACAGTTCAGGAAACTAGCAGATCTGCCAGACAACATGAATGTCACAGCGACCGTGCTTTCTCAGAAGTTTCAGCTTGTGAGATTGAGGCATCAATCCCAAAAATCTCCCACTTGACGAAGATCACACAGGCACCTCCAAAGCAAGTAGGAACTAAGATCACACTAGCTCCACCAGTTCAGATCCCGCAACACTCAAGACACCCAATCAATAGGATTCCACATATTCATTCCACCAGACAATCTACAACCAAGACCAGGCATCGAACTGCAACTCACTGTCCAACGAAGCAACCAAAAAACAACCGATCACAACCTTCTAGGAAACCACAGATAAAAAAAATGCTCTCATGCTTCGTCAAGAATTCTGCACCAATATCCAAGATGTCCACCATTCAGGCAACAAACCCTATCATCTTCCAACATGCCACCTGTGGAAGAAAGATTCAAGCCAAGGTGAATAAGCACCATTCCAACGAACACACACAAAAGATCCCAGTGATATCATCAATTAGATACTGCTACCACTTTACTATGCTCAAAACACTATACAAAAGCAATATCAACTTCAAAGCTTCAGATAGAACACAACAGTGAAGTCATTCTCCAGAAACAAGATAAAAAACACTAGTTAGAACAACAATTAGACTGACTGCCTCCGTCCAACTAATAAACCCACACGACTGAAGATAGCCTCCATAGCTCATGCTATTCCATCCAATCACAATACCTCATAGATATCAACATTAGTAAACTTATGCCAAACCATAATCAACTCATTAACAACAAATACAAGCTCCAAGTGCCAACCAGTCGAAGAAGACAAAACACAATAGGAACCTCCACTGTCTAAGTAATCCAAAGACATCACAAGTCTACCAATATTTACAACACATAGAACATGTAACCATGTAGTAACAAGGAAGTATCCACAATGACATGCACAACCTGTAACAAACTGTTACAGGAAACATTTTTCTCACCACAAACCTTTATGGCCACAAAGAGAAACTCTGCACATCATATTCCTGTAGAATATCCTCCTACATACACTTCTAACAACTAGCTGTGTCAAGAATGATCTTCTTCATGACCCAAAAGAAAATCCTTAACAACATCCATTCAGTCAATCACCAAGATCAAACCAATTTGAAAAACAACATGGATGTAAGCATCTCAAAGAAGATCAAACTAGTTCATTCCCCATTTTAGGAAATCAGCCCATACATTATCTCCTACCATTTCTCATCAGTAAATAACATAACACAAAAGCTCTAGGAGATAAACAAACTGTACATCTTCCACCATGAATCCTCCAAAACCATTAAACAACAATTCAAGATCCATATCATGAAAGTGAACAAAAACCACATCTGAAAAATATAATGGGCCAAATACCTTTCAGATAAACCGCCGAGCAAACCAAGAGTGTGAATGAGAATACTCCTTCAAGATATACAAGTCATCATGACTAATCCAAGAGTAATCTCCTCATAGGTCTCTTATTGAACTCACGTTCAACCAAGGTGTAGGCTTCTCAGACTTTCTGCTAAAAAACTCATCAAGAGTAACAATCAACAGCACCTCTCTCATAAAAGAAAGACAACCTCACCTTATTCTCCATGTATCCATGAGTGCTAGCAACCGATCATCTCATGCTAAACTTCAACTACATTACTGCACTATCACAAAGTATCAAGCAAATAATCAAAGCACCCAATACACAAAGAATTACCAGACCACTGTCAAAGCTCCAATCAGCTGAATTAGGAACTTATCATGACACCATGATCTACATATCCCCTTAGGAGATACCATGCTTCAAGTGACTTCACCATGGTCTAATGCACAATGCCAAAACTCTAGTGCACCAAGAGTATACCATGACATAAAAGCAAATAGACTCAAAACCAACATAACCTGTCAAGCACCACCAACACCTCAGCCAAAGGTTCCAAGCGTCCTCCATGGTTCCAAGATGTTGCACATCTTCAAATAATGTCCATGCAAATGCGAAAGAACCCTTTTGCAGCAACAGGATCCCAAGAAACATTTGCAACACAAAAGAAGACCATTCACCACCCGAGCTCTCCAAGCATCATGACCAACTGCTTCAGGTTCCCATAACCGACCATTCAGGTACTCAAGAATATCCATCCTCTCATCTCAAAGAAATCACACCAATGCACAAGTGACCACATACAAGGCTAGCTAACAAGTCTGCACATGCAAATAATCAACCTCGTGGATAAAGACAGTCCACATCCAAGTTATCTCACTACAGCCAATGGGTAGCTAATCCATCAACCGCATAACTCATAGATCACAAACATCGAACATGCAAACCCATCATCACATTGGAAACTGCAACACTGAGATTTCAAAGAGAATAACCATGTAGACAACATGACTCAAACACCAGATCATGCCAGATTTGATTTTCCAATCATGTCCATAACGCTATAATCAAGAAACCCACAAGCATCACCACAAGAATGCTGAGTGAAAAATCACGTACCAACACTCCCATGCAGAGAAGAAATCACACCTTCTCAAACCATGCACAAAGCATGCATGCAAAACTACAACTATCTCATCCAGCAACACCCCAAAAGTCAGGCTCTAGAAAATAGCTTATCAACAGCTCCACATAACCACAAGTTTTGCTTAACCGTGTAAAACCTTCAAAACCACTGAGCCATGCAAATACAAAACATCCTTAAAAAGGAATCAGCAGTTCAAGAAAATACAGGTCCCTATCAAGCCAAATCTAAAACCACCAACATGTACATGCATCTGAGAAAGAGAGAAAGGCTATTTCAGAAGTTTGCAAATCATCTAATGATTAACTTCATAGCCTTTATGTATTTGAGGTTAACAGGAAACAGTGCTTTCCAACACTAGGAAACACCACCTAGAATAAGCACTCTCTTCCATGGCTGAGAAACAAACTAGGCTTCTTCATATCATCAAGGAGCCTCTCAGACAGACACCCAATATGAAAGATTTACTGCTACATAGCCACGGAGCAAGAAAATCCACCTCATACACCAAGGTTATACCACTACCATCCATGAGATATAGATAAAAAAAAAACATGATCAACTCCCTTCTCCATATCACCATCCTTCAAGATGCATGCTATCTCTGAATATCACAAGACTTCCACTCACCAAAGGATCAATACATCAGTCCATTCCTCCAGATTTCCTCCAACCCAACAAACTGAGAAATCTTGACAGGAGAAATACCCAGAACCAGCAACCAGAAGATGGCTCTGATACCACTTGTAAGGAAAAAGGGGAGGGCATCTCATAGAAACCTCCATAATAGTAGTGCCTTTGGTAACTTTCATTTTGATTAGGTTGCCTCAAAGACACGTACAACTATGTCCTAAAGTGGAAATAGACAGTTTATTTCCCACATTGATCCTTCTGAGAGAAGCACATGTAAATTCAACAACATGCATTAACAGATTCTACAACAAGAATCAACAGACATGAAAGATAAGACATAAACTAGAACAAATAGATTTACGTGGGGAAAATCCTTTCAGATAAAAAACCCCACACTCCAAAGATAGAGCCATTGTATTATTCAGCAACAAACGGTTACAATACAATTTTAGGCTCATAGCCTTTTTAGAGATTACATCTTGTTCATTCTGGATACAACTGGTAGCAATTGATCACTCAATACACAGGAGAGAGTTCGGAAGCATAACCCTGCCTCTGCTTTGGCCTCATGGCCTCGACCTTTCAGCTAGCCACTCGACTCTCTCTCTTCTTCTCTTCGGCTCTTAGTCTGCCTGTCTCTTTTTTTCTTCAAAACGTCCAATGCATACATATATGAATTCGTTCTCAACGACCTTTGTGAATCAGTTTGCTTCCAACTGTCGGATCACAACTATCGAATCAACCAACTCAACATCATAGATGTTTCCACTTCCTTGCATAGAAGATAATAGGTCTAGGTCACACCATGCATGACAATCTTCAAACGATCAAGGGCATTCAACCTGTGTTGTCATGTCAGTGAGACACTAACCGTGTCTCCCCGATGCCAACACAGCCAGCATTTGATATCGCCAAGAGTCATCCCTATCAGCAAGAGGTTACATTGAGTACAGAGAGCTATTGCTAAGACTTTGTCATGTTTCCAAGACCTCACACCAAAAATCACAAGGTATTCCGAAGAGTACATCAGTCGGCAAGACTATCGCTCTTTGCCTAGACATTACACCAAATTCTTCAAGTCACATTGACCTCAACATTCTCATCGGCGAGACAATCGCCATTCTATGAGACATCATACCGAAGTTCAAAGGTCATATCGATGTTATCTTTTCCATCGGCAAGACACCTGTAGTTTGCCAAGACTTCATACCAAAGTCTTCAAGTCATGCCGATGTGAGTATTCCATTCGGTGAGACAATTGTCTTTCACCAAGACATCACACCGAGCACACCATGTCATACCGAGTCGGAAAGACTTTTGTCTTTCGCCAAGACCTTACACTGAGCGAACAAGTCATCCTGAAGACTATCGGCGAGACTCTCCAAGTTGCCAAGACTTCACACTGAAGTCTTTTGTCACCGTGAAGACACCAAGGTAAATCCTTGTCGGTGAGACCTTCATCGATTGCTGGGACATCATACTGAAACAAGCCTTTCAGCCAAGGGTCTCCCCAACACCGCTTGTCACTCAGAGTCTTACTGAACCCTTCATTACCTATTGGCGAGACATCACCTTATCACCAAGACTTCATCTCGAAACACATGAGTTTCTCTGATGACTCTAGAAGATAACTATCGGTGAAACATTCATATCGGTAAGACCTTATATCGAAATATAACCCTTTCGGCTAAGTCTCCCCGATATCCGATAGACACCAACTGTTGGCTAGACATCTCCCAGTCGCCAAGACTTCCTGCCGATAGGAGCAAGTCATACCGATTATCACATTGGCCAGACAGAACAAAGGTCACGCCGATATCGACAAGACTTCCTATTGTCACCGAGACATCATTCCGACAGTCCAAGTTACGCCGAAGGTTTCAGATGCCGATCGCCAAGACATTCAGGAGGTCACAGTGACAGTTAAGGAAACTAGTAGATGAGCCAGACAACATGAATGTCACAACGACCGTGCTTTCTCAGAAGTTTTAGCCTGTGAGATTGAGGCATCAATCCCAACAAGAATAACCAATCTATATTGTTGTAATCTGTTGCATACCTCTTCGAAAGGATCAGAGCTGGCTATTTTTGCAGCAGGTCCATGATCAATCGTGCCAGGAATATCACAAAATTGGGAAAATGAGAAATCTATATTGTCACAATAGAAAAGATGCTTAGACTAACATATCTATATTAATCTAAACAACTTGAATGATGATGAGTTGGTGATGCAAACTATAAAAGACACATACCTCTTTGAAAGGATCAGAGCTTTCTATTGTTGTAGTAGGTCCATGATCAATCATGCCAGGAATATCGCAAAAGTGGGAAAATGAAAAATCTATATTGTTACAATAGAAAATATGCTTAGACTAACATATATATATTAATCTAAACAAATTGGATGATGATGATTTGGTGATGCAAACTATAAAAGACACATACCTCTTCAAAAGGATCAGAGTTGGCTATAGTTGCAGCAGGTCCATGATCAATCATGCCAGGAATATCGCAAAAGTGGGAAAATGAGAAATCTATATTGTCACAACAGAAAAGATGCTTAGACTAACATATCTATATTAATCTAAACAACTTGAATGATGATGAGTTGGTGATGCAAACTATAAAAGACGATACCTCTGAAAGGATCGAGCTGGCTATTGTTGCAACAGGTCCATGATCAATCTTGCCAAAAATATCGCAAAAGTGCATACAAAATATCACTATTAAAGACACTTGCATTGAAATAGTATATAAAATATCAGTATTAAATAAAGAACACTAATGAACTTAATCATAATGAACATAAGCATTCTACCTTCCATTCTTGAAAATGCTATTCAAGTGTTCCTGAAGGGTCATCTCTTTGCTTAAGAGTATCCAATATTGCTTCATGATCAACATTACTAAGTGTCCATAGTTGTTTTGTCTTTTTTCTAGCATGTTGCTTCAACAACTTAACATTTTTTGCTATAACAAGGTGTGAATACATGAGAATGGTTTTGTGTTTCTTGTAGTCTTCAAATGCAGGTATTCCATTCTTTCTAATCATGTATGTTTGCAACCAAGTTCCTGCAACCACAACTGAACCTGTAGGATACATGAAACCATCATCATCTTCCCTCAGTTGTGTTAGCTTATGATTTACCCGCACACATCGAGCCAACCAATAGTCTGATCTCTCTTCATTCCCCCGCGGTGCAACAACTGCAAAAATATGTCCTAGTTGTAGTAGATTTGAAAGCAAGTCGTAATCAACTAAACTTCCCATTGTGTCATTTGTCATGGATATTATTTGAGATAAAGGAGTTAGATACTATGGTACCCATGTATCCACCCACTCACTTGACTTGCATTGATCCCACTTGCACTGAATACAACTCTGACAAAAACAAGCCAACTCTCGTGTCCAAATGGTCCATGTGCCTGCATCTGAGCTTCAAAATGAATGCATCTTTGAAGAATCTTTGATTGTATGATAATCCAATCTGCCTCCCACTGTACCTTTCTCAATGAACCAAAAGAATCTGCGCACTGTTGAATCAAGTGTCCCTCCCTGTGACAATGCTGAACTACACCAATTAACTATAGAATGTGCATCGCTGAATTTTGCTCCTGAAATCTTCAATTTCTCCTTAACTAGAGCTCTCTTTACGCATGCACTTGCTCCATCATGCTCCCCTTTTCCATGTCCAGCTTAAAAAAAACTCCAAATATGAGGTAGACCCCTCTCTACATGTATTCTACTCAACCAATAAAACATACAAGCATTCTTGAATTGACCTGTGCAGTTATCTGACCAAATTAGATGTCGGCCCAATGCTATATCATGCTCCTGCAAGAACTCAAAAAAAATCTTGAAACAATGTTGGACAAACTCAGACGAGTGAGATCTATCATCACTCATATAAAAATGATATTCTCTGATGATCTTTCGATCCTCCTCTGTACTATCAAGTGCATGTTTAAACATTATGTGGACAAAAATAGCAATCTGAATGGAATTGTAATACTGAGATTGTACCTCGTTTTGTGGTTGCAATGTGTAGTTTTCTGCAAAATTAACCACTGATATAATAGTGCCAATCGGAAAAGAGTCCTTACACATCCTAAATTGTTGATCCAACCACTGAGACCTATGACTATTCCTTGCATACTTGTAGAAAAGATTGTCCTTAAAATCTAAAATAAAATCATCAACACTACATTCTTTTGTAACCAACTCACATCTAGAACCTTCACCTCCACTTTGCAAAGTATATTTGACTATCTCATATATCTTTTTCTCAACAAGCTTCTTTCCAAATTCATGTTCGGAAATCTCATGAAAAAATTGAACAAACTTTGACAAGCCACCACATTATGAGCACTTTGCATTTAAACAATCATTTCTATAGAAAAAGCAACCATCATCTCTAGAACATAAAATAGATCTAGCAAGTCCCTTGATGATTTCAGAAGATGCATTGCACCACACTCCTGCAACATTTCATTAGTATGCAAAGTAGAACGGATATAGCATAATAGCTCATGGTACATTGAAAACTCCACATGGTATTTGAAACAACAAGTATTACGAATCTTAAGAGGCACACAATAAAATGGCTTCAAACCCTCAAAGTCCTTTACGAGATTTCCATATTTTTATGCGTTTCAATAAATTTTTTGAACAACATTGTTTGGCTTGATTCCAAGAAATGTTTAGGATGTGGTGTACTGTCTCGATTGCCAATTCTTAACTTTAAAACATCCTTTGCATTGGGTGATACTCTAGAGTTATCATGCCAAAATTGTTGAATTACCTGCTTTACATTATTGGTTAGCTTCTTCTCAACACGTGGAAGCCTCCCGGCAAAAGCCCATGTATCATTTTGAAGAGGATCATCTATTCTTTCTCTTCTTGCAAGTGCTCTCTCCAAAGTTTTACGATTTATGTCAAAATAAATACAAGTTTGTCTCATAAAGTGAGCCTTTTTCAATTTATGGCTTACTAGGGAAGTTGTAATGACTCTCCGAGCAGCTCTCTTATCCTTTTCCTTGTTACTTTTTCCAATAGACTTGAGAGCATTAAAAATATTTTTGACAATAATAGATTTTTTTTCGGTCTTCTTGTTCACACGAATCTTCAATTTGGCTAGCAAAGGTCTCATCTTTTGCATCTTTAGCAATTAAACAAAAAGTTGGCATTGCTTGGTCAATGTCTTATCACTAAATATTGGTTGAAAAGTCTTCTAGCCCACAAACGAACAATTCGTGTTGACCTCTTGCCTTCAAAATTGTTTATAATGTTCTCATCAAATTCAAGTAACCATTTAGGGGTTCTTGAAGGTCTTGAAATTGGAATATGTCTTTCTTCCATACAAGGTTCTTCATTTATCATGTAATTTGGTGA
>VDFB02058242.1:243183109-243244260 GCA_007258455.2 Sequoia sempervirens | reverse complement strand
TTCCATGATGATCTTGCACATACCCCCATAAACCAAGTTCTCCTATTAGTTTTTGTATTTTCTCATAACAAGTAGATGGATGATCATTATCAAGGACATGTAGCTAGAAAGAAAGAGATCGTGAAGTTCTTATAATAAGCTATAAGGACATCTAGTTATATTTTGAATATATATTTTAGCAAATACACTATAGTATTTAATTCAAAATGGTTAGAGACACATAATTCAAGTAAATTTAATTTTAAAACTCAACTAACATAAAAATTGGGATTCATTTATGAGTTAAGAAAAGTAAAAATTGAAAATATTTTGATATATAAAATAAAGAAAAATTTTGTTCTACCTTTTCGAAAATTAACTATAAAACTTGTATATATCTACAAGTCACAAATATATTGAAACATCATCTTTTTATCTTGCTATTTCATCCTTGTACAACTTGATCAAGCCACAAAATAAAGTGGTAAATGGTTTATATTAGACATTAACAAATTTTTAAATGGCAAGAGAATCTTTGAAGGGAGATCATGCAATACACACAATATGTTTGATGTTATTTATAACTAGATATTCCATTTGAGTGAGCTGAGCCAAGAAGCCTCCAATTCTCTAACCTCTTCCATGAAATCCTCTCTCTTTTAAAGTAGGTTGTGTTTACAAAATAGAGGATGAATCTATCAACAAACCTAATTATTGGCAAAGGATTAATATTATCATAAATAAGCATTTGTACTTTTTCAATCTTGATGTATCTTATTTTCCATCTTGTTGCATCATCTTCATATCTTTTCACATCATTTTTGTGCAACTTGATTAAACCACAAAAGAGATTGGTAAGGGGTTAATATTAGGCATTTATACATTTATAAAATATAATTTAAATATTATTTGTAAAATTTCATCATAAATAAACATTTCTTGGCAAGTTTCAATTTTTCAATCTTGAAGCATCTTGTTTTCCTTCATCGTTGCATCATCTTTACATCTTGTTACATAATCCTTGTGTAATTTTTAGTCAAAGTATTTAAAAAAAATGATAAGGGGTTAATTTTAGACATTTACAAATTTATAAAATGTCATTTTAAATGTTATGCTATAACTTATCGTTACCCAAATATTTTGTATAATGTATTGAAAGAAAAAGTAAGAATGCTATGTATTTTTTTATATATAAACATTGTATGAAGTTTAAATTCTTAATCTTGACTAGAAGTTTTCAAAATTTTCTAGTGAAGTAATGTTAAGAACTGAAAATAAGTAAATTGCAAGTAATTTCAATCATCATCCAATATAATTTAATCTTTGGTAATCATCACCATCATCCATGTAATCTTTATAGTTTTGGACCATACTCAACTCAAATCTTGACCATTTAGAATAATTTATGTTATGAACCAAAATAAAAAAAATGAGTAAGGAATTCACAATGTAAAACCCCGTCCCACAACCTAGAGGACGATGCAACACCGTGGAAGCACAACTAATTTTTTTCTTAAAAAGAGTAACAATGACGAGTAAAGTAACCTACTCTAACACATACATCCTCTAGGCCACACAACGCGTCTACATGTGAATTCCAAAACTTACAAGACTAATCTAACCATAACATATGAAAATTAACTCATGATAACAACATACATCAAAGCATTAACCCATTGCATAATAAGTTAAACATGGAAATGTAATGAACATATTTCCACATATACAACACCATATAACACAATATATACAATTTAATCCAACAGTGAATAGATCATACATAATGTTACAATTACAATACAAGGATTCTCCTTGATTACAAATGAGGAATACAATACATAGTGTCTCACTGTTACAATGAATATAAGAGAAGTACAAATCCATAGAACACACAAGCTCCTCGAACTAGAAGATCCTGCCATCATGAACACGAAGAGAAAGCTCAACAGTGTAAGGTGCACGCCACCCAGCCATGTGGTACCCGTAGGACCAACTCCCGTGCTATGTAGCACCCCTCCATTTTGCTCTTTTGATCGAACAGTGTTCTTGTATATATGTTTTATTTCTATTAACACTTTGTCTATGGTACTTGGTTACTGTTTGATCGCAACTATTAAGCGATGCATATGTGATATTTTGATGTGATGGAATTTTACTCTGATGTTATCATTATGGCATGTTTTGAATTAGTGTAGCAGATATTTAATTAAAGATGCCTTATGCTTTTTATTATATTGTTGATGTTAGACTCGTCAGTTAGAAAGTCTGTATTGGTGAAGGGGACGAGATTGTATCACTCGCTTGCGAGCGCCCTACGATTTTGAGATTTCCTCTTCACGGTGTGTTTTATTATATCATATATATGCATGTTCGATATACTCTTTGTTCGCAGGTTGATAGGTACAGGACATCGACTCCACCTGATTTCACAGGTTTGAGCATGTCCATTGACCAACGGTAATCGATTGGGAGATAGTAGTTAGGTTTTCCGTGCCAAGTCATCACCCTAGTCATAGTGTGTCGTCGAGTTGTAGTCGGATTTAGTTGTTTTAATGTTGTCCCTTTCACCTTGGTTATTTATTTAATTTCATATTATAAAGGTTATTAAATGGCGGGAATAGTTAAAATGATGATTAAATATATCTGGTTTCAATGTTGAAATGTTAGTTATTTTGTTGATTAATTTAATTTAATTAATAAAATAATCTAATCTTGGATTAGATTTAGTTTATTGATTAATTAAGTTAATGGTGATAAATTGAATTAAGTTTTTTGTTTTGGCATTATTGGATATTTAGATTTAAATTAAAAAAAATGGAAAATATGTTTCAAATTGCACTTTTTGAAAATTAATATTTAAAATAATTTCTTTACAAAATTTTGAATTCTTTTTGTAAAAGAAATTTTTTAAATGCATGAAATTCCATTTGGAAAGCAATTTTGTTTTAAATTTTTAAAAAATGAAAATATCTCCAAATTTGCAATAAATTTGGTGGATGGGATATTTTTAGGGGTTTGACTAAATTTGGGGAAACTCTATGAGAGCAAAAGACAATTTCATTTTTAATTCAATTTTTCAATTTGGTGGAGAAAAGGATTTGTTGTGGCTTTGTTTTGGATTTGAAGAAGAAGTTTGGATTTTTTGGGGGAGCTGGAAAACAAAATAAGATTTGGAAGCACCATTGGAATCTTTCAAGCTTTGGAGAAAAAAAAACTAGGTTTCTCTCTATGATTTTGTTTTCATTTTGAAAGAGTTTTCAAATTTTATTATGTCGTTGAATTTTTTTTAAATTGTGTTGGATTTGCAAGGAAAACCCATGTCAAATCTTGTTTTAAACTTGCAAAAAAACTTCTGTTGAAAAGCATGGAAAAGAAAACAAAGAAAAAATCAAACCATAGAAAATAGAAAAAAAAGAACACAAATAATTTCTGTTATGAATTAGAAATTAGAAATTATGCTTCCAAATTATTTTGCTGGGTATTTTGTTTTGGAGGAAAAATTTGCACAACTTCACTATAAACAATGATTTTTTATATATGTATGTATATATATATATATATGTATGTATATATATATGTATATATATACATATATATATATATATATATATACATACATATATATATATATATATATATATATATATATGTATGTATATATATATATATATATATATATATATATATATATATATATATATTCTGTATATATATATATGCATATGTCATATATTCATTTACATATATTATTCTGGGAATTTCTTTATTTTTCCCATAAGTTTTATTTCTGGTAAATAAACCCTGTTTTTTTTTTAGAACCTCTGTTTTTGTTCTCTGTCTGTGTATGTTTGTTTTTTTTTTAAAAGTGAAATTTAGAATAATTTTTTTTAAATTGTTAAGGAGACGTGGGGGGGTGGGCCTGCCCCCACAGTCGCCCCCCATGGGGAGGTGCTATGGAGGCAACAGCTGCCCACACAACGCACCCCCAATGGGGGGGTTGCGTGGGCAGCTGGCCTCTCCCTTTTGGGAGGGGTCGCGGCCCTCATTATGTTTGTTTATTTAAAAAAATTAAAAAAATTGTTTTTTATTAAATACTATATATATATATATATATAATATATATATATTATAATATATATATATATAATGTATATATATTATTTTAATATTTAAATAATTTTTTTAATATTTTTATATATATATATAATTATTTATATATATATATTTATATATATATAAAATATGCATTTATTGTGTATATATATATAATATATATATACTTTATGTATTTTTAAATAATTTAATTAGTTGAGTTTAAATGGATATATTTAAATAATAGTTATATATTTAAATATATATATAAATTTGTATATACATTAAGTATATACTTTTATATATATATTTAATATATATGTGTATTTAAATATAATTTATTTTTAAGGGATTATTTATTATTGTAGTTGAAATAAGAATTGCTTTTTTTAATCAAATGACTTTATCTAGCAAGTTGATTTTGATTATTTAGTATGATTGAGAAACACAGAGTTAAATCAATAGTTTTAAATTTCTCAACGTTGTGAATTAAATCTTATTTATTTTTGGATAAATGCAAGTAACGTTGATTGAGTTGATTGGATTTAGGAAATCCTAACATTAGTTTATTTAAACTACCTGAAATGCTTTCTAGTGATGTTCTTGTTCTTTCTCAGTGTTGGGCAATTGTGTCAATTGTTATGTAAGTCTTCCAGATTGGGTTTCCTTTGAAGTTGGGGGTTGTTGTATTGCCTTGGGTCTAGTGCATCTAGATGTATCATGTTGTTCTACCCAATTTTCATGAACAGGGATGGTTTGTACCTCCTTTGGAAGGAGTGGATTAGGTGTTTTGTTACCTCCAGTGTTTGGAGAGGGGTTTGACTTTTGTTGTCTCCAGTGTTTGGAGTGAGTTTTCTTTATGTGTTCCTCCTAGAGTTGGAGTGGTTTTATCGTATTGGTATGCACTTGGGATTCCCTTGGTGATTGGTTTTGTTTGGTGTGTTGTCAAGTAGAAGAGTGGATTCTGTTAGGGGCTAGAGCCCAAAGAGGTAAACTGGGAAACCTTCAGAGGTGGTTTAATCAAGTGATAACTAAAACAATATACTTAGAAGTTTAGGTAGTTTTTCACACTAATTAAGATAATTGAGCCTCACTCATGGACCCAAGTGCTCGTATAGGCTTGGGATGAGTGGGAAGGCCTGGAATGGCAAGGTCATCTACCTTGTCTTTACGAGAGGTATTTGATTCCGCATGAGTGAGTATGGGTGCCGGGATTCGGTAGAGGCCACTAGGACAACTCATAGTGGGGGCTAGAGCCTATGAAGATTCCCAGAGGATATCCCATGACAAGTTGTGTGATGACACTCTTTCTACGACAATAGTTGGTATTTGGTTTTATGTGTATGGTCTTCTTATCATACCTAATCTGTTTTATTTTGGAAGCAATCTGACTTATGTCGGTGATGTTAGAGTTGTTCTTGTGTTATCCTTATGGTTTTTTGGTTCATGTGATTGGTTGTGTCAGTGTGAGTTAGCCTGTGTCTTGGGGTTGATGGTCTTGTCTTGGATTCCTTGTTACTATCTCCTAGCACGGGGGGTGAGCCTTCAGGTATCACATGGCTGGGTGGAACGTGTACCTTAATCCGTTGGGTCGTCTTCTTATTCGTGTGAACAAGATTTCCAGTTGGAGAGCTCATGGGATCCAGTACTTTCATGCTTTATTCTTTTCTGTTATTATTGTAATTTATTACCCCTCTTGTATCGAGGTGGAATATGTAATTTGTAACCTTGTTTATTGGATTTGCCTCATTCGGGGAATGAGTGTTGTAATCATATTGTAAATTATATTATTGGAAACATGTGGTATCTCTTTTTATTTGATGTAATTTATCATGTATGGAATGTATGCATTCTTAATTTGTTAAGTAATTAAATGTGATGTTTTCAATTCATGTTTCTTGCTTGGGTTTTAAAGTAATCTCTGTCTCGTAACCTTAGAGGTTGTTGGCAATGGGTAGTGAACTTGCATGTTATTTGTACTTAAACAAAAATAAATAAATAGTGCGTTTGAGTAGTAAATTGCAACTTCCTCTAGGGTTGCATGGTGGGGCATTACACATGGTATCAGAGCCCAAGTTTAAACACTGGGTACTCTGGGATAATGTGGAACCCATTAAGCTGTTAGTTGCATAGGTTATACTCTGGGCACTATGAGCTATGGCATTGACCTAGGTTCTTTGTTCGTTAGTTTATGTTTTCCTTTTGGGTTGATCACACTTGTCTACCCATAAGTTGTGAGGTGGTGTAGGTCCAATGGTGCAAGAAGCCAGTGGAAAGGGTAGGACCCTCGGTGTAGTGTGCAATGCACCGATATCCTTCCTACTAGAAGAATGCATTATGGACAATTGTGTAGTGTGTGAATTTGGTGTTTTGTGTGTGGTGGACGACAACCAGTTTTGTTGTTATTTCTACCCTTGCATGTCTTGTTGATTAATGCTTTGTTGGGGGTTAGTTAGGTCGCGAGCCTACCAAGAAGTTTGTTTTGATTGGTCCCCTTCTTGATGCATGGCTCTTTCTTTCTGTAAAGGGTTGCGACCTTTGAGTGGTTCCTGAGTGTGGTTGGAGTGTGTTTGTTGGGTGTGTTCCAAGTGCTTGTTATGGCGAGATAGTCATAGGACCTCTTGCCTTGAGTGCCTTAGTATGGCATTTTAGAGGGTTGAGTTTTCCAACCTTGACGCGAGTTGTGGAGGAATGATGCCTCCTATGTCTTGCCTTACCCTTCAGGATTGGAGTGATTCCCTTGGTTGAGATTCTTCTGAGGTTGAGATCGATTACTTCCCTCTATCCTATGTTGCGGGTGAGCATGTTGGACCTTAGCTTGTTGGTGGGTTGCAGGTGACATGTGTTGCCTAAAATTACCCTTGCTTGGTTGCTCTGCTCATGTTGTGGGAAGGTCGGTTTGACCTTGAGGGTGCCAAGAAGTTCCTCTGGTGTATATTCTCTTCTAGAGTCTTGTTGTTTTTCTTCACCATGCAAGTATCTGATGCATGTTTTCTTGTGCTTTACCTCATTGTGCAAGTGATTGCCTGATTGACCCCATGTGGTTTTGGAGTTGCTTTTGCATGTTATATTGTTTTGAAATTATGAAATATGGTAATAGAAAATGAATGATCATGTTGTTAGTTCATAGAGATTTGTGCATACTCTCATATGGTTGATGCATTTGTGTGAAAGTGATTGTGTGATGATGAAACCATGATTGCATTTGTGCCTATGTTAGAACTATAAATATCTCTTGTCTTCTCTCTCTTTCCATTGGTTTAATGAAGATGTCTGTCCTTGAGTGTGTGGTGTATTGAAACCCATGGTATGTTGTATCTTATGAGAAAATGCTTATGTATTCATGAAGGTTTGTTTTATTAGATCAAAACTTGGGTAAAGGACCTAAGTCCCCAAGTTGCATTCATAATCATGGAGAATGTATAATATGAATAGAAAATTGTTTTGCAGTAAGTAAAATTTTAGAGAAAAGGAATTAGTGAAACCATTGCGTGTTAATGATAATTGCAGAATAGGCGCATCTTGTTGGTGAGGCCTATAGTCCCCAACTTTATTGTTAAGTCTTAAGAAATCAGGAGATGTTAAATTATTGTACCTGGCTTTAAAATGCAAAATGGTAAATGTATGTTGAAGTGTTGTATACCTTGTCTTGGGTAAACATTGTAATGCTATTGCATTAGGTGTGGGAAATAAATGTGGTTATCATATGTGTGTAGTAAGGTGATTTACCGCTTGATAAAAGTAAATGTGAATGTGAGGGTTATCATAGCATTGTTGATTTACTCCTTGTAGCACTATGATATCTTGTATGGATTATTTGTGATGGACCTAGATTTTGGGTTCATGGATTCTTGTATCATGGTTTAGTATGCTGCTTTTTAGTGTCCAGATGGACCCATGTGTGGTCTTGCGATGTATCCCGGTGATGTGTATTGGTGCATATGTTTATTATGTATGTTAATCCCTAGTTATGTGCTTTGGAGATTTGAGTTTGTGTACCTTGTATTATGTCGTGGTGTGTATCTATATAGGATCATGCCACCTAGGCGAGGTCATGGTAGAGGTCGTGGTCGGGTAGGCGGTCGAGGAGGTAATCAGCAGGATGCACCTCCTATTGTTCCCCATGCCATAGATCGTGAGGAGCATCAAGCTTCTCAGTTTGTACTAGAGGTTGGTAATCAACATCAGGATCCACCAGGGATCAGGGATGCTCTGTTGCATTGTCTCTTAGAGGAGACTCTAGCTCTTCTGGTTCCAAGGCAGGATAGAGATCATGATGCTAAGGGTGAGCAGCAACAACCTTCACAATCAAGGAAAAAAAATTCTCAGTCCCAATGCAATAGAAGTTGGAAGCAGAAGAAGAGAGATCGAAGTAGGATACGATCTTATCGTGATCGTATCAATTAGTCTGCTCAGAGATCTCAGTCAATATTCAGTAGTGGTGGTCTTCCATGACCTAGTGTATCTCCAGGTGTTCGAGGATTTAGTAGAGGGACAAGATGTTTCGCTTGTGGTTAGCAGGTGCCTTCTCAAAGTGGATAGTATTAGAGTTCATAGTCTACCTTTAGGGGTAGTGTCCAGTAGTCGAGCACACCTCCTAGAGGTAGAGGTTATGGAAGAGGTACTAGGTGTTTCGCATGTGGCTAGCATGGTCATATTGATAGAATGTGTCCCAACAGGGGCACATCTGGGCTTTCTCAAGGACCAGTGGCATCTGAGACTGCAGTAGGAGATGCAGGTAGATCACATAGGGCATTTACTCTGGTGGATAGCTGTCAGGTCGAGCATCTGGGTGCAATTCGTCCTTCGGCATAAGGAGTTGATCCTCAGGGATCAAAGTACTGAGTAGGTTAGGGTCTAGTTGGTTTGAGGGAGCTCTATTCCTATTTTTTTGCAGGCTTTTAGGAGTAAGCCTGACCCTAGGGGGGGAGGATGTAGCACCCCTCTATTTTGCTCTTTTGATCAAACAGTGTTCTTGTATGTATGTTTTATTTCTGTTAGCATTTTGTCTATGGTACTTGGTTACTATTTGATCGCAACTGTTAAGTGATGCGTATGTGATATTTTGATGTGATGGAATTTTACTCTGATGTTATCATTATGGCATGTTTTTAATTAGCGTAGCAAATATTTAATTAAAGATGCCTTATGCTTTTTATTATATTGTTGATGTTAGACTCGTCAGTTAGAAAGTTTGTATTGGTGAAGAGGATGAGATTGTATCACTCGCTTGCGAGCGCCCTACGATTATGAGATTTCCTCTTCACAGTGTGTTTTATTATATCATATATATGCATGTTCGATATACTCTTTGTTCGCAGGTTGACAGGTACAGGACATCGACTCCACCTGATTTCACAGGTTTGAGCATGTCCATTGACCAACGGTAATCAATTGGGAGATAGTAGCTAGGTTTTTCGTGCCAAGTCATCACCTTAGTCATAGTGTGTCATCGGGTTGTAGTTGGATTTAGTTGTTTTAATGTTGTCCCTTTCACCTTGGTTATTTATTTAATTTCATATTATAAAGGTTATTAAATGGCGGGTGTAGTTAAAATGATGATTAAATATATCTAGTTTCAATGTTGAAATGTTAGTTATTTTGTTGATTAATTTAATTTAATTAATAAAATAATCTAATCTTGGATTAGATTTAGTTTAGTTAATTAAGTTAATGTGATAAATTGAATTAAGTTAGTTGTTTTGGCATTATTGGATATTTAGATTTAAATTAAAAAAAAATGAAAATATGTTTTAAATTGCACTTTTTGAAAATTAATATGTAAAATAATTTCTTTACAAAATTTTGAATTCTTTTTGTAAAAAGAAATTTTTAAATGCATGAAATTCCATTTGGAAAGCAATTTTGTTTTAAATTTTTAAAAAATGAAAATATTCCCAAATTTGCAATAAATTTGGTGGATGGGATATTTTTAGGGGTTTGACTAAATTTGGGGAAACTCTATGAGAGCAAAGGGAATTTCATATTTTCTTTTAATTTTCAATTTGGTGGAGAAAGGATTTGTTGTGGCTTTGTTTTGGATTTGAAGAAGAAGTTTGGATTTCTTGGGTGAGCTGGAAAACAAAATAAGATTTGGAAGCACCATTGGAATCTTTCAAGCTTTGGAGAAAAAACCAAGTTTCTCTCAATGATTTTGTTTTCATTTTGAAAGAGTTTTCAAATTTTATTATGTTGTTGGAAAAATTTTAAGTTCTGTTTGAATTGCAAGGAAAACCCATGTCAAAATTGTTTCAAAACTTGCAAAAAAAATTCTATTGAAAGCATGGAAAAGAAAACAAAGAAAAAATTCAAACCATAGAAAATAGAAAGATGAACCACAAGAATTTCTGTTATGAATTGAAATTAAGAATTTAGGCTTTCAAATTAATTTGTTGTGTAATTTGTTCTATTGGAATTTTTTTTCACAATTTCTCTATAAAACAATGAATTTTTTTATATATGTATATACATATATATATTTTGTATATATATATGTCATATATTCATTTACATATATTATTCTGGGAATTTCTTTGTTTTTCCCAGAAGTTTTATTTCTAGTAAATAAACCCTGTTTTTTTTTTAGAACCTCTATTTTTGTTCTCTGTCTGTGTATGTTTGTTTAAAAAAAAAATGAAATTCAGAATAAAAAATTTTAAATTGTTGAGGAGACTGGGGGGGGGGCTGCCCCCACAGTCGCCCCCCATGGGGAGGCGCTGTGGAGGCAGCGTCATTGCCTCTAAGGTAGTAGCGCTGCCCACACAACTCACCCCCAATGGAGGAGGCTGCATGGGCAGCCTGGCCTCTCCCTTTTGGGAGGGGCCCGCGGCCCTCATTGTGTTTGTTTTATTTTTTAAAAAAATTTAAATTTGTTTTTTATTACATATTATATATATATATATATTATTTTAATATTTAAATAATTATTTAAATAATTATTTATATATATTTATGTATATATATAATATGCATTTATTGTGTATATATATATAATGTATATATATACTTTATGTATTTTTAAATAATTTAATTAGTTGAGTTTAAATGAATATATTTAAATAATAGTTATATATTTAAATATATATATAAATTTGTATATACATTAAGTATATACTTTTATATATATATTTAATATATATGTGTATTTAAATATAATTTATTTTTAAGGGATTATTTATTATTGTAGTTGAAATAAGAATTGCTTTTTCTAATCAAATGACTTTATCTAGCAAGTTGATTTTGATTATTTAGTATGATTGAGAAACACAGAGTTAAATCAATAGTTTTAAATTTCTCAACGTTGTGAATTAAATCTTATTTATTTTTGGATAAATGCAAGTAACGTTGATTGAGTTGATTGGATTTAGGAAATCCTAACATTAGTTTATTTAAACTGCCTGAAATGCTTTCTAGTGATGTTCTTGTTCATTCTCGTGTTGGGCAATTGTGTCAATTGTTATGTAAGTCTCCCAGATTGGGTTTCCTTTGAAGTTGGGGGTTGTTGTATTGCCTTGGGTAGTGCGTCTAGATGTATCATGTTGTTCTACCCGGTTTTCATGAATGGGGATGGTTTGTGCCTCCTTTGGAAGGAGTGGATTAGGTGTTTTGTTGCCTCCAGTGTTTGGAGAGGGGTTTGACTTTTGTTGTCTCCAGTGTTTGGAGTGAGTTTTCTTTATGTGTTCCTCCTAGAGTTGGAGTGGTTTTATCGTATTGGTATGCACTTGGGATTCCCTTGGTGATTGGTTTTGTTTGGTATGTTGTCAAGTAGAAGAGTGGCTTCTGTTAGGGGCTAGAGCCCAAAGAGGTAAACTGGGAAACCTTCAGAGGTGGTTTAATCAAGTGATAACAAAAATAATATACTTAGAAGTTTAGGTAGTTTTTCACACTAATTAAGATAATTGAGCCTCACTCATGGATGCAAGTGCTCGTATAGGCTTGGTATGAGTGGGAAGGCCTGGAATGGAAAGGTCATCTACCTTGTCTTTATGAGAGGTATTTGATTCCACATGAGTGAGTATGGGTGTCAGGATTCGATAGAGGCCACCAGGACAACTCATAGTGGGGGCCGGAGCCTATGAAGATTCCCAGAGGATATCCCATGACAAGTTGTGTGATGACACTCTTTCTACGACAACAGTTGGGATTTGGTTTTATGTGTATGGTCTTCTTATCATACCTAATCTGTTTTATTCTAGAAGCAATGAGACTTATGTCAGTGATATTAGAGTTGTTCTTGTGTTATCCTTATGGTTGTTTGGTTCATGTGATTGGTTGTGTTAGTGTGAGTTAGCCTGTGTCTTGGGGTTGATGGTCTTGTCTAGGATTCCTTGTTACTATCTCCTAGCATGGGGGGTGAGCCTTCAGGTATCACATGGTTGGGTGGAACATGTACCTTAATCCGTTGGGTCGTCTTCTTGTTCGTGTGAACGAGATTTCCAGTTGGAGAGCTCATGGGACCCAGTACTTTCATGCTTTATTCTTTTCTGTTATTATTGTAATTTATTACCCCTCTTGTATCAAGGTGGAAGATGTAATTTGTAACCTTGTTTATTGGATTTTCCTCATTCGGGGAATGAGTGTTGTAATCATATTGTAAATTATATTATTGGAAACATGTGGTATCTCTTTTGCTTTGATGTAATTTATCATGTATAGAATGTATGCATTCTTAATTTGTTAAGTAATTAAATGTGATGTTTTCAATTCATTTTTCTTGCTTGGGTTTTAAAGTAATCTATGTCTCGTAACCTTAGAGGTTGTTGGCAATGGGTAGTGAACTTGCATGTTATTTGTACTTAAACCAAAAAAAATAAAAAATAGTGCGTTTGAGTAGTAAATTGCAACTTCCTCTAGGGTTGCATGGCAGGGCATTACACAAGGAGATAGTAATAGGTAACCAAGACAAGCCTACTACCTCTAGACATAGGCAATGTACAAAACCACACTGTACCAGTAAATACAAAACATAGGGTTACATTGCTTCCAGAATCACTGAATCAAGAACAACCACTGTACAATACAAACTGACTGTTGTCATAGGAGTGTCATCACAAAGGATGCATTGGTTATCCTAAGGAGATCTTCCTAGGTCCTGAACCCCATCTTGGGTTATCTTGGTAACCTCTCACGAACTCTAGCCCCACATGCATAGCAATGCAGAATCGATTATCTTTCGAGAAGACAAGATAATGATCTTGCCATTCCAGGCCTTCCCGACTCATCTCAAGTCTCACACAAGCCCTTGAGCCAATGAGCGAGGCTAAATTATCCAGTTAAATGTATTAACTACCCTTTCCCCTAATATAGGTTATTTAATTTCCACTAATTAACTTGACTCTCACACGAGTTGTCCTGGGACCACTTTGTGTCTCGACCCCCATTGAAATCCACTCCCCTATCGACAACACAATAACTCATTCTACAACCCAACGGTAGACAGTGCACAAACTAATAATAACATAACACAAGAGATAACACATTCCTACGGATGTCCAATACTGAATCCAACTACGTGCACTACCCAAGGAAATCTCAAGGGTGAATAACATAAATGACAACCCTTTCACAATTACAATCTAGAAGACTTATATTTTTTTACCACAAATATCCCCCACATAACCCAATTACATAAATACTTGAAATTAAAATATACAATCTCATGTAATTAAAAGCTCTACCATTCAGATTTCCTAAATCCAATAAATCAATATCTCATATATTTAAAATACCTCATTTAAGCATAATTCCAATTAATAAATCAACAACCAAATAAAACTAAATGTTTAACTTTCAGTTTCACAATTAAAATAATCAATCATTTAAATTTAACTAATCGTGCTTGCATGCACTTATAACAATAACAACAATTAAATAATTATATTTAATATGTATATATATATATATAATTAAATATAATTATATATACATATAAAAATATATCTTATTCAATTATAAAAAAAACAATTATACTTTTTTCCAATTAATATTTAAAATATCTACTCATGCATTTTAAATTAACCATATATAAACATATTTAATATGTATATACATTATATATAATATATATATATATATTAATTATTTAATATATATATTATACATATAATCTATATACATTAAATATATTATATATAAAAACAATGGCACATATATATATATATTATATTAAAAAAAACATTTAAAAGAAATAGAATCGAAGGCAGATGAAATTAAATGCAGGTTGTGTGAATACAACCGCGGCTTGCTAGTAAAGGCCTTCCCCATATGGGGGGGGGGTGGGATGGTGTGGGCAACGTTGACTGCCTCACAGTGTCAACTCTCCCCCAAAGGGGAGTCGGTGCTGGGGGTAGCCAACGCTTCCCCCTCCCAAACACATTTCCCTAACATAAATAAATTCACCCTACTAGCATAAATTTTCCATATAGACTTCTTCCGTAACAGGTTTTAAAATATAAATTTTACAAAAACTTTCACAATTCTGTACTATATATAAATTTCTCAAATATATATATATATATATATATATATATATATATCTTAAAAGAAGATTGTTCCAGATGGGCAATTTTTAAACAAGAATTTTCTATAGAAGAATATTTTCAATTTTCACAGAAGGAGTTTTCTACAGACAAATATTTCCAATGTTTACAAAAAAGAGTTTTCTACAGTTTCAATTTAATTTCACAGAGGTTCTAAGATTTATCTATAATTTTCTTTTGTATAAATCTATTTTAAATAATCAATTTACACAGAGGATCTAAATTGTTTTCTACAAAGGCTCAACATTCACGACAATTTCTTTCAAAAACAAAAGCTTCTAAAATAAAAGAATTCCTCTTCTAATATTTTCCAATTTGCAATACAATAAAATTAAATATCTCTTTCAAATTAAAATTCACAAAGCAATAAATAACCCGTTCCAAAAGATCAGACGATTCGAAGATTGATGTCGAGCTTCCCTTTAATCTTCAATTTGCCAAAGCTTGCCAAAACTTCCTCTAGAAGAATTGCCACTTCCCAGAGAACAAAAATAATCCATAGCCAAGAATACAACAAACTAGATTCTTAAAATTATTAGAGAGCTTCTAAGATTTACAATTTTCTCAAACCTCAAAACAATTCTCCCATTTCCTAAAACCTCTCTCTTTTTTCCTATGAAAACAACTTCCTCTTTTCTCACAATTTCAATCACTCTCCAGAAATCAATTTTAAGACAATTAGAAAACAAAACCTTCTAACTTCTAGTTAACACAACAAATATCTTTTTCTTTAACAACCAAGATATTTCTAAGATCTTTTCCCAATATGTGCATTTAAAATTAAAAACAATTTATTTAATTCAAATCACATTTAAATCACTTATTTATTTAAATCCACATTTAATCTAATAATTAAAATTACTTTATAATATCTTAAATTAAATTAATTAATTAATTTATTATAAAGTTTTCACATTCATAATACAAATTAATTAAATACTTAATCACAACATATAATCTAATCCTCACAGTTAAACTTTGCATGATAAATAAAATACCAAGACTAACATGGATAAAGAACACAACCAATACACAGACTGACGACACACTATACTAGGGTAGAGGTTTGACTAGGTTAACCCGTTACTATCTCCCAATCAACATTAATATTGAGTAGTGGACAAGCTCAGACCTGTGAAACTAGGTGAAGCCATTGTCCTGTACTTGCAAACCTACAAATAAAACAAATGTCGTACATGTATCCAGATAATAATTCATACACACCGTGAAGAGAGAATCACGTAAATCATAGGACACTCACAAGTGAGTGATGCAATACCGTTCTCTTCACCAATACAATGTCACATCAACTGATGAAATAAAATATCAATTAAACTACAATGAGCATATAAATCAATGTCATCTCAACTAAGCATCTATGCAAACATAAAGCATATCAAACATAATCACCATGCATATAATGTATCATCACATCAATATAGTCTATCATCATTCCACTGTCAACAATAGAATAACAATAACATAAAATAAGGTCTAATAAAGTATCTGAGTTGTCAAAGAAAACATAACAAATCGGAGGGGTGTCACACACAAATTTGTCTAAATTTACAACTTTAAGAATATTAAGAAATACCAAATTTACAAATTCATCTAAATTCATAAATAGATAAGAATGCATATACTTAGATCAAATTCCAATAATTGTAAAGTAGAAATATGAAAAAATTATAATTTTTTTTCGAGTGCTTAGAAAATTTAGAAATGTCAATGTTTTTTAGTGGGTAAGTCGTTACTAAAGGGGTAATGCCTATTATTACTTTTTTACTCCTATACTAGTGAATTAGTTTTATTCACTAGTTGCTATTTCTCATCCATCCGGTTCTAGTGGATGCGACAAACATCGATGTGAGATCTTAGGCATTCACACCATGAGTAATTATTGTCCTTTCATTTATTTCATACTATTTGGGTTTCATTTTAATGCTATCAGTCTGCCGCTCGACTTTGTTTTCTGTTACTTTCTTTTTATGGAAAGGTGGAATAGTTTGGTTAGAATGGAGACCCCCATTTTCCTTACTTCTAGCAAGAGTCAGTTATCTTTTTATGGCTTGATCATTGATCAATGCCTTAAGGGAATTCTAAATTTCTAGCCATTAAGGTCGTGAAATTAATTTTAGGCCAGGATTTCCTCAATTTAGGAGAAAGATACCATGTAAACACTGATATAAGCTCCCACTTCATTGCTTCTTTGCTTGACTTGCATGTACCAAAGTATGTTGTTTCTTCTTTGGCTCGAGAGGTTTTCAGTCCAGACTTTCTTGGAGGTTTGGAGGAGGTATTGACAATAGCTCATATGGGTGAGGGGATACCTCAACCAAAAGAGCTTGACCAACATATGGATCTCGATATGGATCTTTTTTTGTTTCTGCTAGGTATGACAAATAATGAGTATTTGATGCACTATTTTTGAGCCAAGACTGGTTATGACTTCCTAAAATGGCTCTGTCATTTCATCTCGATGTCAAATTTCCAATGTGTCTCAAAATTTATAGCTTTTGATGATTCCTAAAGTTTCGTACCTTCTTCAACCCATTTTTGTAGCAATCGAGGAAAAGAAGCCAGGATAGCGTTAACAGTCAAAACCCTTAGGTTATTATAGATAAGCAATATTTGCATTTGTGGGGGTTATTTTGTATCTATGATTATAACGTTAGGGTTTGTTATGCCAGTCTTTTATAGCTACTGATATGTTTAGTATATAATGTAATATTTAGGGTTACAGTAATAGATTTTGGCTTAGGTTTATGAATTTCGAAAGAATATGCTTCATAAAACAAGTCACTCTCTATAATTTGGACACTATGGTTATCTTATGAATATATCAATATGGTTACAAGTAAATGCCAGATTTTCCTTTTGTTTAATGTTCTTCATTTTAAGCATTTTCCTTCAGTGATTAATCTGAGCCACACCCTACGAATGACTTTAAGTGGGATAACATTTAATCCAAATTTAAATGCATTTTTGTTAATTATAGCGTTGTGATTGTGCTTCCTTGGTGAATGATTCTATGATTTGGGATGAAAATTTTGTTTTTACATCTTAAATTGTAATTTATGTTTTGTAATTTGATGATATGACCATCTATGATGAAATCACACTGTATTAGTTGTTATCTTCTTTATGCTAACAATATCTAAATTGAAGCTTCAAGGGTTGTACCGGGTCAAAACCCCTAGTCTTGATTAATCAAGAGAAATAGTCAAAAGTTAGTTATCCCAATGATTTCAATGACTGTAATTAGGCCTTATTTTGTGTAAGATTTTTTTTCACTAAATTGGGACAATTCCTGACACCCCTCTTTTGTTTTAATATTTAAAGCACTCGAGGGCCAAGTTAGTTCTAGTTCAGTATATGAATGATTGATAAGACTCTTATATTATTTTTTATCAAGTAGGGGATTATCTAAAAACGCTTAATAAGTTTATTACTTTTAGACCACAAAGGTGATTCCATCCCTATTAGCTTACATATCACTATTTATATGCCTAAGTGATTATGTCTTTGACCTTTTTTTAATCTCTTTCTGATGGGACCTTGCCTCTAGTGCCATTGTCTTAGAGGGAACTTGTTAAATCTATGTGATTTGGTGATAGCAGGAAGTGTTTATTTATGCTTCTTTTGTAGGGGAAATTGAGGGTTTAATTATCTAAATCCTTTCTCAAGCCACAATTATCACTATTGATAATTGTTGTGACTTAAATATAATTGGGTCAATAGTGCACCCAACATCCCTATACCTAGAGATGATTTACATTTGTAATTTGTGGTGATAGAGTTAGGGGAATGCTGTTGGTGATAGGATCACTTTTTAGGGCAGTTAGGTTATGGAAAAAAATTTGGAGCATGTATTTACTTTATCTATTCTTATTAAAGCTTTTATGGCTTAGAAAAAGGGAATTTTTATGAGATTAGAGACTTACCAACATGATACTTACCTACCTCACTTGGAGTTGCCCCTCCTCAAGCTTGCACATTTCTTTGGAAATTATAGCTTCAAGACCCTACCGGTATTTTGCTTGAGAGCATGTTTTGATCTCCTCTGCATGATCTTTTCTTTGATTGGCTAGGAGGTTAGCTACTTTGTTAGCTTTTCTATAGATATGGCTTATTGATTGTATGTTCAATTATTGCATTAGCTCTCTTATCCTGAATATTTTGGATCAAGGAGGTTCTAGTCACCAATCTGACCTTTGGATATGACATCTATGCCGACATTTGAGTGGCATTCTAGTTCAATATTTTTGAAACCTTTTTCTTTGCATAGTTGGATGCCTCTAAGGATCCCTTCTATCTCTATTGCATTGCTTGTGGCTATTGGAATTTTTGCTAACAAGGCCTCAACTAGATGGCCAATCTCATTTCTTACAATGCATCCAATACCCAAGAATTTCCCAGGCTTCCTCATGAGGATCCATCATTGTTAAGCTTGAGTCTTCCTCATGAAGGTGGAATCCATTTTTCCTTTAGCCTTTTCTACTTGGGATCAAGTGAAAACTAAAAGAAGGGGGGATCTTTAGTTAATTCCAATTTTTCATGAGCTCATCATCCCAATATGTGAATTTCATTTTTCTCTATAATTTTATGTGTGAATTCAACCAATCTGATATATTTCTTTCTATGTTTTCTATTAACTCACTTACAAACTTTGATTTATCCTAGAAGATTCATTTGTTTCTTTCTTTCCACACATTCCAAATCATAATGGAAGGGACTATCTACCAAATTAACCCCTATAATGAGTCTTTTTTAAGCCTTGGCTAGCTAAGGAAGAAATCCCATAATTTGTTATTTCTCTGAGTGGCCTAATTTAGATTCTTTTGTAACCAATCCTAAAATTGCCCTGTGTAGGGGAAATTTAGAAGCAGATGGTCTGCATCTTCATCACTTTCTTTGCACATTACACACCAACTAGGTCATTCCAATCTAATGGATTTTAGTCTATCACCTGTTAGGATCCTTCTATGTAATGTCATCCACGTAAAGGAACCTGCCTTTGGTAGTATACACCTTCCTCAACACAACTTTTGAGGCCATGAATTTTCACCTTCTATCATTTGGATCTTGTAGCTAAGCTTTACTGAATATGTTCTTAATTTAGCCCCACACCAAATTATTCTGTCACTTTGATTATTTAGGCAAACTTGTCTTTCTTTCGTTATTTCCATAAGTTGTTCTTTGGCATTTTCTTCCATTTAAAACAATTGGAAATCTATCCAACTCTATTTTCCACTTTCGTCAACTTTCATAAAGTCCCTGGTATATTGTATATATCTACCTCTTAATGATGGAATGCAATCCTTCAACATAGGGTAGTCATTAGTGGTTTATGACCACCCCCTAAATCTTTCCAGAAGTCCGCTTTCTTTCCATCATTAATTTTCCATGTTAAATGATTTGTTATTAAATATTTGTTGTTCAACATGAAATTCTAGATGTGAGACCCGCCTTGAGGGTTTACAATAGTAAGAATACTTTCATGTTCCATTTTGTCTAGATACTTTTGCTACAATATTATGCACCATAGCAGTTGGGGGGGTTTTGGTAAATTTTCCAAATTATTTTAATGCCAAGAGCCAAGTTGTGTGCTTTCAATTTTCTTATCCCTGTTCCCCTTTTTGCTTGGGACTTGGATACTTTATCCCAATGTATTAATGGTATTTTGTGTTGCTCATTTGAGCCTTCCCAAAGGAAATGTTTTAGAATGTTGTCAAGACTAGATGTTTCTTTTGACATTAATTGCATACTGGACATAGCGTATATTGGTATAACAAATATGACAACTTAGATAATTGTAATTCTACCTGCAAGTGTAAGCAATTTTCCTCTCCAACTTAGTGATTTATCTCTGCACTTTTCTTTTATCCATTCCCATAATTTAATTCTTATTATTCCTTTGAAGATGGGCACTCTTAAATATTTGCATGGAGTTACATCTATTGTATATCCTAGTAGGTTTTATATCTTCCTTCACAATAATTTCTTAGTGTGGAAGAAATAAATTTTTGATTTATCTTTGTTTATTTGCTGACTTGAGGCACTAATATATTCGTCCATGCAATCTTTGATCCTTGTTGCCTCTTTGATTGTGGCTTCTCCATAGAGCAATGTGTCATCAACAAACTGTTGGTGGGTGATGGCCTCTATATTTGGAGTTGTTTGCAAACCTTTCCATCTTCCTTCCCTTTAATATTTCTCTATGTTTTTGTTGAGTGCTTCTACCATTATCACAAAGAGGAAGGGTGAGATTGAATCCCCTTGCCTTAGCCAATTCATACTTTCAAAGAATCCACATAGTAGGCTATTAACCAAGACTGTGTATCTAGCTATTGAAAGGAAAAAGAAAATCATTTGGAGCCAATCCTTGCAAAACCCAAACTGTTCCATGATTTTGATTAAGAATCTACGTTTGACTTTGTCATAAGCTTTGCTTATGTCTAGTTTTATCATCATGTTTTAAATCTTATCTTTGTTGATTGAATGTGCCACATGGCTTCATTTGCAAAAAATATTCTATTGAAGTAATGTCTCGCCCTAGAGTAAAGCCACTTTGATTGGCTGAGATAAATCTTTCGAGTATTTTCTCCAATCTGTTAGCTAGGGATTTTGAAATGATTTAGTCCTTGATATAGCCTTTCAATAGCATTCAACAGTGTCAAATCTAGGTTTAGAAGATTCAGAAAGATCCTAAAAAATCCTATAGTAGGACTCAT
The DNA here is from genome assembly GCA_007258455.2 of Sequoia sempervirens. Classification (NCBI taxonomy): domain Eukaryota; kingdom Viridiplantae; phylum Streptophyta; class Pinopsida; order Cupressales; family Cupressaceae; genus Sequoia; species Sequoia sempervirens. Next base: position 243,222,917 of record VDFB02058242.1, on the reverse strand, counting down.
AAGCCCAACCTGGCATATTAGTCCCATTATAGTTTCTGATCACCATTCAACAGATCCTGGTCAACTCTTGCATAATCCTAGATCCTACCCTAAAAACCCTAGAGTGGGACTAAATCGCCCAACCTGGCATATTATTCCTAGTGTAATTTGAAACAACATTTTCCAAGGTTTATAGACCTTTCTTTGACTCTGTCATTCTTCCAGGTACCTTTCTATTTGATTCCAATTGGTCAATTTGATTTCATGCTCTCAAGTTTCTAGGGTTTGTGCATAAGTGTTTACATTTCTCCTTTGAAACTTCATTTAAATGGTGAACCCCCGTCCAATCACACAAGGAAACCCCTAGTCCATCCCTTGATTGAGTCACTTGGTCGAGGGATCTTGGTTTCCTAATGAATTAAAGTGCGAAATAGGTCCCAAGTCCCATCTCCTAAAAGGTGGATGCCAATTTCCCTTGTGTTCATTTTGGTGAACCCGACCTTTGGAACCTTGAATTTTTGATTTGGAGAACCTTGTAGTCCTAGATCTAGATTACATTAACTTTGCATTAGTTGAATTGCGTTCAGGGCTTCTAAATCTTGTATTAGTGAAAAGTGCATATAGGTTGCATTTTTGCATTTTACATCACTCAATTTCATTGGAAATCTGTAATTGCAAACAATCAATTGAGAATACAACCTAGACACATTAAAATTAACTCAAAATTTTCTGTTTTAGACTTAAAAACCCTAATTGGGACTCATTCACCCACCTGGGTGATTTAGTCCATGCATATATCTTCTTTCCAGATTTTTGGGTATTCTATGCTCTCTATTTTCACTATCTAAGACTATCAAAAACCTTAAGTGGGACTCATACACCCATTTGGGCGAATGAGTCCTTGGAGGCCTACAAAAACCAACTTTTTGGAGCTTTCTGGTGATTTTCCGTACTTCCTAGGCTTGCTGGTAACCTACTGTATTGGTCTGGAAAGTTTCTAGAATTTGTGTTTCATGTATCTAGGTCAAATCATCCATTTAGTGTAGTCATTTTTAAAAATCATTCCAAAATTCATTTTAGTATTGAAAATATTTAGATATGTAGGACAATTGTTTACATTTTTGAATCATTGCATAAATTAGGTAGCTTACTTTTTCATGTTAGCATGTTTTCTTTTGAGAGATGTGGTTTTGAAATGGCTAATAATGGATTGTTTAAGTACAACAACCCCTCTTATGAGTTCAAAGTAGAGCATAGAGATGAGGTCATTAAGAAACATGTTAGCCATCCTTCCACTATCTTTCCTAGTTATGAAAACATCTTAGAGCAAGAGAAACAAACCATTGACACAATCCTTAATATCACCTTGCTTATCACTCACTCAAGCCCTACTATCTCTCCCATTTGTGAGGATGATATGATACAAGAAGATACAAGCACAGGTAATCATTAAGATCATAGTTTTCTTCTCCTGATACCTCTCCTATTAGTGACGAAGGTATCTCAGTGAAAGAAGATGCAATCATTGAGAATCATGAAAGTCTTGTTTGTCCTTGTCCTCCTCCCCCTTGAGAAGATATTATGACACAAGAAGGTGAGATCATTGCCACTACTTTACTTATTCTACATTCATTTCCCAACACCTCCCCTACTTGTGAGAATGCTTTAGTGAAAGAGGATAAAATCATGAATAGTCATGAAAATTACATTTGTGAAAAGGCTATGTTGGGGTTAAGAGATTTAATGATAGAAATTTATAGCATTATTTATCTCTTTCCTAATGTCCCTAACATTTGGAAAGGTCTATTTGAACAAAAAGGATCCAATCATTGGAAAGCTTGAAACTCATAGTTGTTCTTCCCTTGATGCTTCCATTATTTGTGATGAAGATACTTTACTAAATTCTAACCATGGAATGTGATAAACATCTAGTTTTTTTCTCTTCTAAAAAATCTCCTACTAGGGAAGATATCATGATGGAAGAAAATGATAACATGGACACATGTCTTTCAAATAATAGTGATGTGGCTTCCTTAGATGAAGATGATGGAGTGACAGTAGACTCCCCTTCACTAAAAGATCATGAAAATAAGAATAAGTTTGGTGAGGTTATGAACATTAGAACTCCCTCAAGTCCTCTAATTCTTAGACGTCCTAGAGATCCTTTAATTATTTCACCTCATGAGGCTAAACTCATCCTTTACCCACCCTCAAACCAACCACAAACTCAAAACAAACCCATCCTCATCCTCAAACCACCTAAGAATAATATGTTGTAGAAGTTGAGTTACAACACCATTGCTCATACATATAACACTAGAAACAATATGCAACCAAGACAAACAACTCCAACATCCCTCCCATTATCTCATCCTATCTTTCCTAGTGGTCCTTGTTTTCCTCTACAAAGTGGAAAGGAGTATGAATTTGTTGAACAACTTAAGAATAATCCTGCTAAGATATCAGTATGTGACCTTATTCAAGCCTCCCCTCATTATCATAACATGATTCAAAGTTCCTTACAAGTTCCTACCCCCCCTAATGTGTAATCAAATGATATGGCAACCCAAATTCAAGCTATGACTCTGGTCAACTTAGACATTACTTTCCATCAAGATGAGTTACCTTTGCTATAAGTGTAAAAACAAAATGAAGCTTTCATGATAATAGCTATTTTCAATAGGATAGGGATAAAACAAACCCTTGTTGATAATGGCTCAGCTCTTAATGTGTGTAGTGTAACCCTTTTGGATAAGCTTGGCGTAGATAAATCAAGAATTGAACTTGATTCCGTACCAATTCAGGGATTTGACAATGTAGGAAAACAACCGCTTGGTGTGATCACTTTTCCTATTACAGTTGGAAAGGCCACATTACAAACCCCTATCCATGTTATGCCTCATGATATTTCATACAATCTTCTTTTAGGAAGACCATGGATTCATGTGATGAATGGGGTGATTTCTATTCTTCATCATATAATGAAGTATGTTTATAACAAAAAAGTGTATACAACCAAAGTTGACCTTGAACCAAATAGTTGTTTAAACATTGAGAAAGGTAAGGAAAATCATTTAAAAACATTGACACCAACTACACAAGTGGAACCCGTGCAAGAGAAAGACAAAGAAAATAATATTGAAGAAGTTACAAAGTTATTGGAAGATGATTGGAGTTCCTTAGACTTCACACCTACATTCATGGGAAAATACAAGAACATAACAAAAGAGTCTGAAAATAAAAAAGAACCAATGATCTAATGTCAACACAAAATTTAGATGAACCTTCGAAAGCATCCACCTCAACCACTTCAGAAAGAGAAGAAAATTACACAAAAAAACTTTGATGAAGTTGATTATGACCAACCACCAAATCCAAAAGAAATGAAAAATCTTTATGGAAGAGGTTACGAACTTATGGCACAAATTTTTTATAGTAGAAAAGGATGTGGTGCTAGAGAACAAGGTATTTGTGTCCCCATACAACCTAACACACATGAAACCACTAGTGGTATTGCTTCTTGTCCTTTGAAACACATGAAAGAAGCAAATAAATCCTCGCTTAATATCAATGTCATCACACATGAAAACACTAACAATTGGAGTTTGTTATATTTTACACCTTCCTTTAAAGAAGAGTACAAAATATTGCCATCTAAAGAGTCTTGTGTAAGTATGACACCTTGTACTAAGAAAGAAATATGTTTGTCACAAAATAAACAAACATCTTCTACTTTTGATCAAGTGAGTATCTTAATGAGACTTCTCCAAGATCATTTGATATCTCTCCCTCCAAGAACACTGTAAGGTCTGAACCCAATGCATTGTTTTCAACTCATTATTTAACTAATGATTTCATTTCTAGGTTGAAAAGTTAATTTAAATTGATAGTTTTTGTTGTGACAACTTGTTCGTAAAATGAAATAGAATCAAAATATGTATCCTTTATGTCCATAGAATTGTAGACAATTAATAACGTCATAGTACTCAAATGATATCGATAGTTGTGTGAAAATTGTTCATCATGGTCCATACGACTATGTATTCTTGTGGACAAAAAATTGGAATTTGGACTAATGATTATTGTGAAGGTGAGGAGAGTATGATACAACCTCTTGTTTTAGATCAAGAAAAATGGGTAGACCTATTCATGGTGTTCGCTTGAGGTAAATGAGTAAGTAAGTTGGACTTAGTTTTGATGTTAAAATGTTATGTGAATATGATTGTTAGGATATGGAGTTAATTGATTTCAAATATTATGTGTCATTAAATTCAATCTTTGAATGCTAACATTGAGATGACCATATTTGAGTATCTTTTAACCTTCAAGGATTGGGTTTTAATTAAGCATTTGGAAATCAGCAAACACGATCAGGTACACAAATTTATTTTCTGTTAAATTGATAATTATATGAATTATGAATTATCTTGGTCATTATGTTTTAAAATTATCAAAGGACTAACTATTATGATGAGTGGCTAGTCAATGGGAAACGAGATTCCAAGGAGGCCCTAGACACCCTACTTCACACGTTGAAGTTATATGTTCGTATGTGTCACCTTCAATTCAAAGCAGTTAATTATGTGTGTGTGAAATAATTTGGGTATTTTCTATTAATTGTGTTGAAGCCTTGTGTTATATATATATATATATATATATATATATATATATATATATATATATATATATATATATATATATATATATGTTTTGGTGTCTTAAGAAGGTGGAAAAAAGTGCAACCCGTATGGAAACTTGGAGGCCACTTTTGAAAGGTAAAAAAAAGAGAAAATTAAAGTTTTAGAGCATTTTTATAATCCTAAAAGGAATAATGAGGGAGGGGGCAACAAAAAGGGGGGATATAATATGTTTTTGGGGAGTTTTGAGGCAATTTTTGGTTGGATAGAGTTTCTAGAAGGGTCTTTTCTTTTTTGTTGGTTAGAGTTTGAAAAAAATAAGAAGAGAAGAAGGGAGATGGTCTCACCCAACCATGGAGGTTAGTCACATTGAGAGGTAAGTTCAATTTGTTTAACATTGGGATCTCTGTAAAATTGATTGAGGATAATCCTGTAAATGGGTGTGTAAATTGGTGATAAATTTATATGAGTGTTTCCAGTCAATGGGTGTGTAAATTGGTGATAAATTTATGTGAGTGTTTCCAGTTATGTTGTATTATTGTTTTGTTTGTGTTTATGGGTATTTTATTTTCTGGGTAGTGTAGACCTTGAATATGGGTCTTCTGGGATTCTCTTGGCTAGGGGGTATGGTGAGAGTTGATTAGAGCTTGATGACCCATTATGGTTGGGAGGTTAGCTTTTTCCCCCATTGGCTTATAATTGCAAGTTTGTAGGTTGGAAAGAACTCTCAAATTTGAAGGCATCTATGTCCCTATGAATTTTGTCTTTTGGTGTTCTCTACCTTGTTTGGATGAGGGTTACAACCAAAAAAAAAAATGTTGTAAAGGACTTGTGATATGCTGATACAAATATGTAGTTGTTGCATTCAATTTATTTTCATAGGAAATAAGGTTGATTCTTTGATAAACCCTATCCACTGTTATCTCTCTTAACTATGATTTTGTTTGTGAATAGATGTGATTTTGGGCTTAATTTGTTTTGGTTAAAACCCTATATATTGTTGTAGAAATAGATGAGGTTATAAGCTGCAATCAAGTAAATTTTATGTCCTGTTGTTTCATATTAGAGAACCTGAAAAAAAATTTAGGTAACATATATCTGTAATCTATATTAGCTTCATAACAAATCTGGGTTTGGAAACAACATTGAATATTGTTGCTGGTTGTGGTTTTTCATGTTGGATTCCTACACTAATGATTAGCATATGGAATCATAGTGTCACACATGATTTTCACTCCACCAATACATAGAGTAGTTTGTTGTGGATTGAAGAAAATAGTTTTTCCCCAAATGGTTATGCTGTATTTCTTTCCCACATGGATTTATCGTTTCTGATTTTCCTTTTAAACAAATAGATCAAGGCACCTGCAACATGGAGAAAATTTTAAAAGAGGAATAATATATATAACAAAATAAGAGATTAATAGAAATATGTATAAAAAAATACATACATAAATAAAAATAAAATAATGCAAAAAAAGAGATGCTTGTTGGTAATAACCATTCACTTCTCCTCTTTGGCGAGCTACAGCCTAACACAAGGTTACGATGAGGGTTTTAGAGTATGTTTATTTGAATGAAAATTATAGCCAAGATCCCAATAATGAGCACATCTAGGTTTTAACCTTACGGCTTCCTTTACCCTGTGTACCTAGGTACACAAGGATTGGTCACCCTGCTCAAATAGAAAATAATAATAAAGATATTAAAACAACAGAAAATAAATAAAAATGAATAAATAGATGCAAATACAGCCTCTATGAAGACAGATTCCCTATATGAGATGCAAAATCCTCTGCAAGAATCAAGAATGAGAAAAACATAGCAGATGTAAGAAATAAAATAAGGAAAGTTTCTCCTGGAGCCTGGAATCCATTATCAATTGCAGAGCATCATAGTCGCCATCCCATTCCTCTTCCTCCTGTTGGCTTACACAAAAGATGTAATTTAGGTTTGCCTCTTTTATGGTTTGATAGGTGAGCCTCTTGTTATGAGGCTTACAAATCGTTATTTTATTATAACTTACCAATCTTTATATTTTTATAACTTAATTCTCAATACATTCACCTTCAAATTCAACAGTTTAGTGGCTACGTTTTGTCACGGGACATCATAGCTAAATGGATAATTAAATTTCCAAATTTCTCACCTCTGGGATACATGGTTGTTAATAAATTTTGAGTTTACTTGTTGCCATGTAATTATACATATTAAATTCCCTCTTATGCAAATCGTAGCATGTTAAATTGATATTATGCCGGGAGCCCCTTTGCAAAACCTTACTTTAGAAAATTATGATTCTATCGTAGCATTAATTTTGGGTCAAAATGTAAGACTATGGTGGGTGTAATCAATTTGTAGAATACCTAATTTATGTACATGAATATATTTAAAACAATGTTGTTGGCAAGTAAGTTGGAATTAATAACAAGAAAATTTTTAGGGCATGACAAACACAAAATAAAGTTTACAACAAGAGTTCATTTTGTGCATATCATAGATTTCATGGTCATTCTACTAATGAATGTAAGGCTTTGGGAAATAAAATTCAACATCTTAAGGATTGTGGTGCTCTTGTGTTGCAGTACGTAGTTCCTTTAATTGATAGTGATTTTCATATTTTTTATCAATCATCTCAGTTCATCCTTGTCTCACACTAAGTGGGGGCAAGGGGTTAGGTAGCCTTGTCCTCATATGACACTTGTTGTTGTCTCTTTGGGCTAGTTGACCACCTTCCACGTATATATAGGAGCAAGCTTGGGATGTCGATGACATGCTTGAAGTTGGCTTGCATGTGACGTACTTTTCTTTCTATTTTTAGCATTACATTTTGGGGACAACCCTTTATTCATGATGTAATTTCATTTGGGAACATATGACTTGGCATAGGGCTTTCCAAGAAATCTCTCATGTATTCTTCTACTTTAAAGCAGATTTTCTCACAACAATGGAGTTCACAATTTCTTTAAAGTGGGGGCATACATCGACACTCATATTTCACTATGTTTTTTTCTTTATTCTTGTCATGCGTCCTTTTCTTGGTGGCGTTATTGGGTTTGATTTCCTTTGAGAGCATTATATTTCTTTGGTCCTTGTCCTATCTTAGAGACATCAGGCATGATGATCCCTAAGGAGAGACCTTACATGAACTAAGCAAAGATATCTTTGAACAAAAACCTTTACTTTCATGTTGTTCATAAGTTTGAAATTTCATTTTGTGGTGCCTTATCAAAGTTATCAGGAGGTATAGCTTTGGTATGGTTAGTACATATGGGAGCCAACCATAGGCATGATAGGCATGACTTTCCCATAACCACTTGCTTGTCTGTGTGTGAGCATATATCGGTTGTGTGTGTATGTGTCTCACCTCTTTGGGGGATCAGCTAGTGGATATCGGGATCCACTACCATAGCATGAGCACACATTTTGGACAAACAATTGAGGCTTGATCCACATCGAGTTGAAAAAACAATCAAGGCTTGATCCACCCCTTTTATTTTATTTTTGTTTCTTTTATTCTTTGACATTGTATGTTTGTGTACCTTGTCTTCTTTTTGCATATCATACACCTTGTATGTGTCCCTTTGTGCTTATATTGGTTTGACATAGAATCTTGGATCTTGGGGGCTTGACCACCCCCTTGATATTTTTCATTCTATACCATCCACATTGGTACACTTGGACCCCTCTTGGATGTCTACTTTAGTGCGAGTTTGAAGCAAGTTCCTCCTCTCACTAAAGTGGGGGCTAAATGTAGTGACAAAAAATGTACCCCTTTACATTTTCTCACTTGTTTGGGCCCTCCTAGTTAAAATGGATCTAATTTTTCCTTAATTTAGTGTTGTAAAATGTATTTATTTACATCTTCACACTAAGTTTTGGGTCCTCTTGCATTCATGACCTTCAAATCATCATTAATATGCCCTGAATACCCTTTATTACATATCCCAAGGCTTATTTCAATTGAAATCCTGATGAATTAATAAATACATTAAATATTTCAACCCCTAGACATTCTCTCACCCTGAAAATCTAGGGTAGGACCCATACGCCTCCTTGGGCGTATGAGTCCCATTTTGGGCCCATTTTAGGGTTTGAGTAGGAAATCAGTGTTTTCAATTCAAATTTTGTGAATGTTGAAATTTGGGATCTGATAAATAGTAAATTTGATGGAATTCCTATATAACTAAGGTTTCAAGTCTTTATTTTACCTGAGAAGAAGATTCAAGAGCAAGCACCTAAGAGCTAGAATCATTCCAAGACCTAGAGCTTTCAAGTTTTCAATTGCAAGAGTAAGGCTTATGATCAAGAGAGCATTCAAGAGTTGATTATCAAGCATTTTGGAGCATCAATTCAAGATTCAAGCATCATGTCAAGGTATTCATGCATCATGTGTGTTTGTGAGCTAACATGTTGATGTAGTATTTGTGATCCAAGTTCAAGTATTTAAAGCCATATCAAGTTTCATGATCAAGATCTACATCCATTGAAGCTAATTCATACAAGTTATAGATATACACTCCAAGGATTCAACAAGATTTGGTGAGTTGTTACATTCATTTTTTCATTCATCATCCCTTCATGTTATTCAAATTCATTTCAAGGTTTAATTACTCCAATGGGGTCTGACTGAGGCAAAACCCCATCCACTAACAAGTCAACATTTCTCTCTCTCTCTCTCTCTCTGTGATGTGTGTTTTGTAGATTTATGTGAACGAGACTCATTCGTCCAACCTAGCAATTTAGTCCCTGATATAGCCTTTTGACAGTATTCAACAGTGTCAGATCTAGGTTCGAAAAATTCATAAAGATCTTGAAAAATCCTATAGTAGGACTCATATGCCCAACCTGGAGTATTATTCCCATTACAATTTCTAATCACCATTCAACAGGTCTTGCTCAACTCTTAGAGAATCCTAGATCCTACCCTAAAAAACCTAGAGTGGGACTAAATTGAACAACCTCGCGTATTAGTCTTGGTGTAATTTGAAACAAAAGTTTCTAGGGTTTACAAACCTTGCTTTGACTCTATAATTCTTCTAGGTACCTTTCTGTTTGATTCCAGTTTGTCAATCTGATTTCATGCTCTCAAGTTTCTAGGTTTTGTGCATAAGTGTTTGCATTTATCCTTTGAAACTTCATTTAAATGGTAAACCCTCATCTAATCACACAAGGAAACCCCCAGTCCATCCCTCGATTGAGTCACTTGGTTGAGGGATATTGGTTTCATAATGAACTAAAGTGTGAAATAGGTCCCAAGTTCCATCTCCTAAAAGGTGGACACCTATTTCCCCTGCATTCATTTTATAATCTTAAATGATAGAAATATGCAATATCAAACCCTAAATGAAGAATGCAAAATAATGATGCAAAACCTAGATCTAGGGTTTCAAGGACTTCCAAATCAGAAAGGTATGGTTCATAATGTCAGGTTCAACAAAATTAAATGTGGGGAAAGGGATCCCTAAAGTTCTATTGTGCATAAAACTTTATGAGTCTCAATAGTTGTCTTTCCCTAGGGATTTCATTAGGAAAGGGATCACAAGGTGTAAAGATTGAATTTAAACCTCAATGGTTAGTTAATTATACCTGGATCTTAGTCCTTAGGATAGTAGTAAAGATCTAGAAACAAATGAAAATGATTTGAAGTGCTAAAACTAAATGAACAATAAGACCTAATACATAAAATGTAGATTTCAGAATGTATAGAAACAAAAATGACAGTTTTCAGGAACATGATCTAAGAAGGGTTTGATGGTATGCACCTATCACCAAAATCTATTTTTGAGACCTAATAAGGGGCTAGTTTTCCCCTGGGTGAATGGGTCCTTGTCAGGGCTTCCAAAATAACTTTTGACAATCCTCTGATACTAGATCTTGGTTTCTGTTTGACACAAGTTCCACTATCAAAAATTTAGAAATAAAATTTGCAACCTAGTTTCAATGGCTTAACAATAATGATGACAACTTGTGCAACAATGAGAAATTTCTCCTTTAAGACCTCTTCAATCCTTCTTCAACTTGTAATTTGCATATATACAAATATGAAAAATTATTTTGTTTGTATGGGGATTTTCCTTGGTCAAACCCTAGTTTGGTAATTAAACCTTGATAGAAAGATAATAAAAAAGGAAGGAAATGATGAATGAACAATGCTTGCTACAACTCACAACCCTTCAATGGCTTCCCTTAGAGGATTGAAGTGCAACATATCTCTCCAAAGGAATTGGATCTTTCTTTGCTTGATTGATTTGGATACCTGAAATGCTTGGATGCTTTAGGATCAACAATGCATATTAGCCTTAACTAGACAACATGCACACACATAGCTTGAACATGATGTTATGATCTTGGTTGCTACAATAAATGATTGATAAGTCTGCTCTTGAATGCTCTTGACAATGGTATTTTCTCTTGGAAATACTTTATCATGTGTGTTAGAATGTTTCTTCCCATTTCAAATGATAAAAGGACTATGTATTTATAGGTGCTTATCTAATTTCCCAAAAAATAGATTCTAAAAGCTAACAATTGAAAGTTGAATTTGGGGAAATGGGCTATCGTAGCTCTCTCATCTTCAGTTTGTGGATGACACTTCTCTTGTGGGGAGGGCTTGCCTTCAGGAGGTTGTTTCTTTTAGGTGGGCTTTGAATATTTACCTTGCTGCTTCGGGTCAGAAAGTCAATGAGCACAAGTCTTCTATCTTCTTTTTTAATACTCCTAAAGCTATTCAACGATGGATTGCTAATATTTTGAGGTTTCAGATTGGTTCTCTTCCCTTTGTCTATCTGGGAATACCTCTTGCAGTTGGTAGGCAACCTAGGTCTTTTTGGCAGAATTTGCTTGATAAATTGTGCAATAAAGTCAATCATTGGAATCATCGTTGGATTTCTACTGTGGCAAGGGTAACTCTTCTAAAGTCCATTATCCTCTTCTGAAGTTTGTTATCCAGGCTCTCCCTATTTACAAGTGTTTTGTTTAGGAAACTCCTTTGTATTTCTTGAGGGAATTTGATGCTCTATCACGTCAATTTCTTTGGAGTGGTAACTTGCAGTCAGCTAAGTGGAGTTTGGTTAAGTGGGATACGATGTGAAAGTCGCAGAAAGAGGGGGGGATTGGATTGCGTTTTGCTATTTTGAATGGGAAAGCTCTTGCAGCCGAGTTATATTGGCATTGGTGTACTAGTCAACATCAACTTTGGGCTCATATTCTTACCCACAAGTATCTTAAGGATGTTAACACTTTTGATGTTCCTCGTTTCCCTTTAGAAGGAAGGGGATCCATGATTTGGAATACCCTCAAATCGGAGGCTCAGTTGGTTAAAAAGGGGATTTTTTGGATATGTCATACCATGGGTTCAGAGGCTCTTTTTTGGTGGGATTCTTGGGATGGCCATCCTCCTATTCTTTCTGCTTACCTTCACATCCAGTCTCTTTGTGATCATTTTACTGCTGCTGGTTGGACTACGGTTGAGCATTATAAGTCTATTTGGAATATTGGACTAGTTGCTAGCCTTAGATGGAAGCATTCCTCAGATTGGCCGCTAGGAGGGTAAGAGGAAGATAGGAAAGAGTTGGCTCTAATTCTTGCATCACGCAAATGCAATTCCATGGCGAGGTAGGATGTATTGGCTTGGAGTAATAGGGATTTATTTAGGAAGTACTTTGTTTCAACGGGTTATGGTGAATTGGTTAGGCAGACCTGTTTGGGGATATTGAGGTTTCTTGGTGGAAGCAAGTGTGGAACAAATTTTCTTGGCCCAAGTGCAATTTTTTTATGTGGTTGGTGGTCCAGAACTGGTGTCTTACTTGGGATAATTTGTGTGAGATGGTTCCAGGGTCCCTCGATGTGTATTCTATGCTATAAAAGTGAGGAGAGTGTCTCTAATCTCTTCTTCCAATGTTCCTTTTCTAGGAAGCTTTGGCACCTTTGGTGGACTGTGTGGAACTAGGCTTGTTGGCATGTCTCTTCTTTGGTAGATTTCTTTGCCTGATGGGGGAAGGCCCCTATTAAGACCTCTTTTCTTCAAGTCACTTGGGCTCTTGGTCTGACTTTTATTATCTGGCAAATCTGGTTGGAGAGGAATCACATGATTTTTCAAGATGTGAATCTGGTTTTCCAACATTTGTGGTGGAAGATTCTTCATTCTTTAGGTGAAACTATTTCAGCTAAGTGTGATTTGGCTGAGGGTGTGGATCCAAGAGAGGTTCCTTGTTGCACTTGTAATCTTCCTCTTAGAGGGGTGTTGCTCAAAGTGTTGGTCAAATCATGAGAAATAGATGTCGACATCCTCTTTGGAAGATAAATAGGGAGGGGCGTTGGTGTCCTCCTCCTTTGGGTGTGTTGAAAATGTAGTATGACAATAATACTACACTTTTTTATTGACCACAAATTGACAACTATTGAAGAAATTTTATTTATGCAAGTGTCTCTTACAAGTTCAAATTGACTTTAATATTTAGCCATATCATAAGCAATTTTTAAAGAGATTTAATCATAAACAAAAATTTTAATTGGAGTCAAACACATGAACTATTTTTTAAGGGAATCAAGTACACAATGATATATTTAACAATGAATCTACATCTTTTTATACTTCAAAGAGATCAATGAGTGATCAATCTATAAATTAAAGATCAATTGTTAATTTGTCAAGATAATTTATTGATTATGAAATCACATAAACCTCAACAAGAAAAATGAACTTGTTCATGACACCCAAATTAATAGAAGTACATTGAAAGAAGGAAAACATAATAAAAATATAAGAGAGAGGAATCAACAAATGAATAATGTTTAAGCATCTAATTGGTGATTGTGGAAGAAAACATTGAAGAGACCAAAGTGGGTGAGGTAAATGTAGAAAATACAATTGTGAAAATGGAAATTGGGAAGAGAATAATATGAAAATGATAATTATAGAAATGAGTCCAATTAAGTCTTCAATTGCACTCAATGATGATGATATTAGTATTTTAGAGGAATGTGGATATAGTAATGTTAATAAAATCACTAAAACACATTGAAAAAACACAAATATAAAACACAAGCATGAAAATACAATGAAAAATTGTGGATATTCAAACACAAGAAAAAAACATAGTGCTCAAGCACATATCTTAAAATGCAAGCATTAAAATATAGTGCATAAGAGAATATTTGGAAATGCAAGCACTAAAACATATTGCATAATCATGGATCTAGAAACACAAGCACATGAAAAAATAATATAGAAGCCCGGATCTAGAGATGTGAGTGATAATACACAAAGTGTAAGCACTATTGTAAAAATACAAGCACAAAAACATAGAGCATAAGTGTCATTCTAGAACCTCTAATAGAATACTCAAAAAACTCACAAAAATGTCTAATTCAAAAACATCGGGCAATACAAAAATGAAGAAAGGAAAATAAAGAATTAAAATACATAAATATTTAACCTTTTACCTTGTTTAATCCTTTCTTCTCCAATTGAGATAGAACAAGAGTTGCACCCAATACTCTCTTAATGTGCTCTTTTTATAGATGAAATGTGGTTGCTTATGAAACCCACAACATGATAGTAGGATTGACATGATGAGAGATCGAATGGATAACATAAGAATATGATGAAGATTAAGTAAATAGAAAATGCAACAACATAAGGCTATGGAAGAGGTAGATGCCCAAATGGGATGAGAGGCATTCAATTTAAATATTTCTCAAGAGAGAAATCAAGGTCCAAGATGTATTGATTAATGGAGATTGAGATTGATTGAGGATTAGAGCTTGAATTGAAATTGTAGTTATGTGACAAATGTCACATGAGGTGTAAAGGTGTAAAAGGTAGGTTTGAATTTTGTATCTTCTCATATGTGAGAATAAATATGAGAGCTCGATACTTGTCACATGATGAAAAATTTAGGTTATGATCCATGTGAATGGATTCAATAGCTACAATTAAATGGGCAAGGATTGAGGGATATGGAATTAATTATTATAGGAATGAGTTAGATATTAATTAACTTAATTTTGTTGGAGGATTTGGTGGATAAGGTTTAGACTTAGTTAAATAAATATAAGTTTATTTTTAGTTAAGGTGGGAGATAAAGGTAAAGGATGAATTAAATAAATAATATAAATATTTATTTAATTGGCTAGGATAGAGTAAAGTCAAGTGTGACCAGGTATGGATAGATTTAGGTGTCTACACAACCACACATTAGACTTCTACATTGGGTATCTTCTAAGCCATGTTCCAATAACAACCACTAATCTTGTAGGATACTCAATTTTTTCTCCATCTATGATAGGGGCACCTAATTTTATTTTATTTTTCTCAAAATAATCACATAGATAATAATATGTTTCTTCATTGTCTTCATCCATAATGACTGCATAAACATGTCCTACATTGATTTGTGCATTTAATATTATGAATTTAGTAGACAATACAAAAATACTACTAAATAAGATAAAATATTGAATTTTATTAAATCATGAGTCTATAATACTTGGTAGAACTAGATCTGAAATGTGGTCAAAGTAAACTAATTATTTTGTCTGTATGAGTTGTAGTTCTCCCAAAAGTCAATATGACTCAAGTGGGCTTAGAGTTATATCAAACCATTCATCAATCAACTCTTTTGAATTGCACTCATTCCAAGTAAGATCTATACATGTAGAAAAAAGCACACCATTTGCCTCATATGAATATTCCATGAACCTAAATTTGAGCTTCTAAAATAGTGGAATTCACTCAATCTTGTTAATGTACAGTAATCCTCATATTTTTCAATATTAGCTTCATCTACCAACAAAAAAATTATATGAACTACAAAATTACCTTTGTTACCTCAACCCAATCTAGTGTTACACCATTTTATGATAGATGCTACATATGTGAAATTTTCACTGTCTTTGTATTTTAATTCTTCTTGTGCTAAGAATCTTTTAATACATGTTATTGCACCATCATTCTCCCCCTTTTCATGCTCAACCTCAGAGAAATTCCACATAATTGATCAACTTATCATGTGCATCCTAATCAACTAATATAACATCCACGAGTTATTGAATTGTGATTCATAAAATTATTTTACCATATGATATACTAACCAAATGTGATGTTCCTACTAGCCAATTTTTTGTAGAACATCTCAAAGCAACCTTACACAAAGTATATAGAATGTGTGTGATCATAACTAATATAAAGATTATACTCTCTCAATATTTTCCCATCTTCCTCTATATACAATCAAATGCATGAATGAATGCTATATACACAAATGAAGAAATTTGGGTAGTTGTAGTACTATGATTGAATCTCATTTTATGATTGTAGTGTATAATTCTTTACAAAGTCTATAATTGAAATGATGGTACCAAGTGGAAATGTTTTCTTGCATAAATTGAATTTCAAGTCCAACTAATGAGTTTCTATGGGTATGTATTGCATTCTCATACAATGCATTCTCTTGATAATAGACATAAATTGATACATTGATATTTTTTCACTCACTAATTCACACATTTTTTCTCTTTACCATCTTTTAGAGTACATATTCTATTGAATTATATTTTCTAAAACTTACTTGTTCATTTTTAATTGCATGTGTATTCTCCACATGTTCACAATTTTTTCAAATGTTGCAAGTCACCACAACTATCATATGTTCCATCCAAACATGATTTATTGTAAAATAATTGTTCATCCACTCTTTCACATAAAATGTCCAGAATAAAATCTCTTGAAGATCTAGGTGGAGCCTTTATCATACACTTTTGCAAAATCTCAATAGTATGTAAACCTACACATATATGCCAATAAACATCATAACGATTAGAAAAATCAATATGTACTCTAGAACAAGTTGTGCATGCAAGATTTATTTTGATATAGATTTTTTTACTTCAAAATATATTTGACTAAGTTTTATTTCAATATACATCTCTATAATTTTTTAAATTTTTTTAAAAAGTGTTTGTCATATTCAAAAAAAATATTTGGAAATGACTCACTCAACAACCGATTCCAAGATAGACAACATCTCTTTGATTAGGTGATACTCTTCTATTAGTTTTTATAAATGTCTAATATTAACCCTATACCAATTTACTTTGTAGCTTGGTCAAGTTGTAATAGAATAGTATAGCAAGATATGAAAATTTTGTTTAAAAATATTTGTGACTTGTAGATATATGCAAGTTTTACAATTAAATGATAAAAGGGTAGACACAACATTTGCTTTGTTTTACATATAAAATACTTTTCATTTATTACTTTAAATTTTACTCATAAATAAATTTTATGATTTTTTTTTATGGTAGTTGAGTTTGTATTTTACATTTCCTTGAATTACATATCCCTAACCATCTTGACCTAAATATCATAGTGTATGTGTTAAATATACATTTGGGATATAACTAGATGTTCTTATAGCTTATACAAATAAATCCATGATCTTTTTCTTCGTAACTACATGTACAAGATAATGATCATCCATATGAGAAAATTCAATCTAATAGAAGAACTTAATTTACAATTTTAGAATTAGTAAAGATTGATGAAAAAGAAAGAAATCAATTTGACAAGAAAAAATTCTAGGTCTATAATTTTATTCATTAAACCAACACAAAATATGTTTTTATATATTTACATAAAAGAAAAATAGTTCATAATAATTTGTTCTCTTTAAACCTTTATAAATTGTCATTTCATTTTTTAATATATTAATACTTTGCCAACTACTTTCTTAATGACAATAAGTCAAATATTTTTTTACATATGTTTCTCAAAATATAAATTATTCGTAGGGAAAATAGTTCATTAGTGAACATTAGCAATTAATATTATTCTTAATTTTATTGTTTGTGTTTGATAATTGTAGCAAACTTAAGAAAAACAAGATAAATGTACCCCTTACCAAATTCTTATGTCATTTGATCAAGTTGCACAAGGATGAAGTAGCAAGATATGAAAACAATATAACAAACTTAAGAAAAACAAGATACCTCAAGATTGACAAACTAGAAATAATTATAAAATTAATAGAGTAATGAAAAAAAATCAATGGATACAAACACAACAATGACTTGAACACCATATCTGTTTCAACCACTATATAAAATTATACAAGATAGGGCTCAGATGCACAGCATCAGCATTCCTATGGTCTGATTAATGAAGTGAACTCTTACTCTCCAATTGCGTCTATTTTCCTCACTGCCCACTCTTGACATATGCGTGGGCAAGTCTGATATTGTTTAATGCCTTGTAAGAAAGCGCAAATAATGTGGGATTAGCTTGTTATTGCTAAATTTAGCTCATTCTTTTTGAATGGTAGCTGCCCATCTTGTGAAAGTAAGCCTAGGGATTGTTGCTGTGGAATTCAACTGATGATCATGTTAAGTACTAGATTTCATCCGTTTCGAATTCATGCAAATGTTCCCATGGATTAAACCTTCTTTCAGAATTTTATTTTAATTTAATAGCAAGCGAAACAGTAGCCAAAATGGGCTTGTAGAAAATGCCTTGAAAAGTGTTCGAATAGATTTCAGATGAAAGTGGTAGAATAGAGCAGCAAGTTGTGAAAGATTAAAACAAACGACCATAACAGTAAAAGACAGCAATGAAATACAGAGACATTCAAAGATAAAAGAAAAAGTCTAATGATATGTCATGATTCATCACTTAAAGTTGTATCAAGATCTATAAATCATTAATAATTATTAGTACATATTTCTTATGTTGTATCAAATTTTAATAAAGCACTTATAAATTCAACTATAAATCATATCAAATTTATAACGAATGTTCTATATAAATTCTATATAAATTACAATCGACCTAACCATTGCACCCCTTTTGGTGCAAGTGGTTACACCCCTTTTGTTGCAAGTGCTAGTAAATAGCATGCAGCGTGGAAGGGTAGAATAGGGCAGAATGACATACATATGATCTCCAGCATAAAAGTGTAATAAGGCTCAGATCCACAGTATCAGCGTTCGTGAAGTCTGATAATTGGAGAGAACTATTAACCTCCTATTGCGTCTACTTTCCTCACTGCCCATTCCTATCATACTAACTACCAATTCTGTGTATTGTATAATGTGTTGTCGAAAGCACAAATAATGTGGGATCAAAGTGACGCAATCGCTCCTTGTTAATGGCTAAATTTAGCTTATTCTTTTTAAATGATAGCTGCCATCTCGTGAATGTTAGGGAGTTTTTTCGCTTTTGAAAGCGTCTAATATCATCAGATCTCTGTGGAATTCATCCGTTTCGAATCCATTCAAATGTTCCCATTCAGTAGACTTCTTCTTCTCCCAGCATTTCAGGATTTTATTTCAGTTTAATAACAAGCAAAAACAGTAGCCCAAATGGGCTTGTGGAAAATTTCAGATTAGCCTCTTCACAGCCTCTCAGATTCAAGTGTGTAAATGAATTTATGTTTGTTCAGGGTTGGAAGCCATCATCAAAGAAATAAGATGAAACAATTGCTAAAAAGCACCTGTGTATTCCACAGCGTGCCAAGCCCAGCAAGCTTTTTCAGTGTACTCCACAACGTGCTAAAATGCGAGCTTTGTAACACAATCTCCCCTTCTTCCCAAAATGTAAATATTTGTTAAATGAAGTTACGAATATCCTGAGCCGAAACTGAATTTAGATGAACATGCAGGACCAAAATAGATCAAAACTTTGCTTCTCTTTTGTTTATCTCACTAACTGAAACAAGGGTGCCTGCTTTTTAGGAAAACCAGGGAGGAGAGTCCTCCTATAGAATGGAGAAATGATGAAGTGGAAGTTGAAAATCTTATCAAACAATGAATATGAGCCATACAATGAATTTGAGTATTCATCATCATTTATTCTAAGATTACAAAATAAACAATGAGAGGTAGAAGCCATTAAAGAAACATTACAATTAGATCTTGATAGTGAGAGCATCATCCCTTTGCCTCAACTTAGCCCCTCCTCAATAAATGAGTACAATACCGTGGGATTATCAGACATGGTTTTTCCCATGCTCTTCCTAAATGGGGGCACACTACTACAAGTTAGAAGTAGGGAAACCCAAATGCATGAATATACTTTACATCTGATAAGATACCATATAACAAGTTTGAAAGATATATAAGATTTCGCTACTTCCTCTACAATCTTATAATGTGTCATCATAGCCAAAAAATTGTTATAGCCCAGAAAAATATAGAAGACAACATACCAAGTACAATACAAGACCTTTGCCAACACTTGCACAATGTCCCTACCAATCAATTAGCTAAGCAACTCATGCGTTTTGGCATTTGTGTATGAGGAACATGATCATATCCAAGTAAGTACCTCATCAAACTAATAACAATACATTGGTTGGGATCTCCCACAATGTTCTTCACACTGATTATAATTGAAACAAAATGGCTTGCCCTCCATAAATTGTTTACAAATAATATCCTGGCACCGATACAGTACTCAAGAAACTAACTTGAAAAAAAAATCAAAAACCACACACAACATCCATATACATATACTTGTGATTTATAATATTCTACTAGCATACTTATATTTTAAAAATATATGTAAAGTACGCTGAGAGATATCCTTCTCAAGGCACCTATTTTTAACCAATTGAACCTTAACCCAAATTGAAGCTTAACCCTAACCATAAAGCTATTTGAACCCTAATCGTAACCCTATTTGAAGTTGGTTCAGATTACTAGCTCATAGAAAAGGACAAATTCCCTAGAAGAGTGTCTTTCAAGTTTGAAAAAGTGTAGATGGAAAACCCAGACTTTGAAATGGTTGTCACTAACTCCTAGCTCACCTAAATGTCAGTTGATCATCACACTAAGATGTGCATGTTCAACAAAAAGTTAAAAATTCATAAAACTCAGACTGAAAGAGTGGAATATTCAAGTCTTTAGAAACCTTTTTAGAGAAAGGATTTCCTTGAAAGTAGAATGACTAAGATCCAAAAAGACCTCTCAAATGTTTTTTCTTACATCCTAATAGAAGAAGAGAGGAATTTCATAGTTCAATTGGATGGTGTCTATAGTTTTGAATAAATCTATTGGAGACAAAAATCAAGGATTAAATGACTTAAATAAGGTGTAAAAGCAAGTTTTTTCATTTAACATGCAAAATGAGAAGGCAAAGAATCATAATATGAAGATTGAAGATGCTTATGGATAAACTTCTGATGATCCTGACACCATCAAGGCTTCCTTGGTATCCTCTTAGGAAAACATGCTCGTGGACGAAAATGAAGACAAAAAAAAGAAAAAAAGCAGGATCTCTTCTTGTATCATATCCCGACCTTGGATGATGATTCTAAATTCTAATAAAGTAGCTAAAGATTTCATTAAGGAAGAATGTAGCTAACGATGTCGTCATGGAAGAAGTTAAGACATCTATTTTTAGAATTGAAGGTGCCAAAGTCCCAGGCCCAAATGGTTTTTGTACCTTTTCTTTCCAAAAATTTTGGAATGTAATGGATGAGGAGCTCTATGAAGTGATTCAAGGATCAAATGAATCATGTTTTGTCTTAAAGGCACTCATTGCTACTTTCGTAGCACTCATTCCCAAAAAAGATTGATTCTAGAAAACCTGAGGATTTTAGACCTATTTGCTTATGCAATACTATGTACAATATCATCTTAGTTCATCTTAGTTCATCATCTTTATTAATTGTCTATATCACCTCCTTTATCTCTCACTTTTGTCCCCTCTATTTCTTTCTTCCTATCTCTCCCTCTCCCTCTCTATTTATATCTCATTATCTCTATCTCTCTCTTGTTTACTCCATCTCTCCTACTCTCTCTTTATATATATCCCTCTCTCTATCTCTCTATATATATCACTTCCTATATCTTTATATTTATCTCTCCATCTCCCCCTCATTCATTGTCTCCCTCTTTCTATCTCTATCTCTCCCTCTCCCTCTTCTTCTCTCCTTCCATCTCTCCCTTTATATTTATCCCTCATTGTCTTTGTCTCTCTTTCTCACCCTCTCTATCTTTCCCAAATTATATTTATCTCTATATCTCTCCTTTATATCCCTATTTTTCCTCTCTCCCTCTCCCTATCACTTCCTCTTTCTATTTCTCTCCACTTCTCTCTTCCTGTCTCTATTTCTCTCCCTCCATCTACCTCCCTCTCTATCCATTTATATAGATCTATCCCCCTCTCTATCTCTCTCCATATCTCTCTCTCTCTCTCTCTCTCTTACTAATACACACACACACACACTCCTTGTTTTTCTCTCCCTGTCTATAGGTCTATCTCTATCTCTATCTTTCCATATTTAAATTCTTACATATCTCCCTCTATCGAGATATCTCATTATCTATCTATTTCACACTACCCCTATATCTTTCCCTCTCTCATTCTCTGATAAAATTAGTTTTTATCAAATACTCTCATTTTATAGAGATAGGAAGTGATATATAGAGAGGGGTTGAGAGAGGGGAAGATATAGGGGTAGAGAGAAATAGATAGATAATGAGATAGCTCGAGATAAATATATAGAATGGGGGAGAGAGGGAGAGATAGAAATATAAAGATAGAGATAGGAAGTGATATATATCTTCCCCTCTCTCTACCCCTCTCTATATATCACTTCCTTTCTCATTATACTGGAATGAGAGTATCTAATAAAACTAATCAAGATAGAAGATACTGGAAAAATGGTTAATTGAAATGAGAGTATCTGATAAAACTAATCAAGATAACTAATGTATAACATCGTGCAAATAAAATTTATTAGAAAGGCTTAAAAATGATTCTCCCTTTGCTTACAAAACCGAGTGTTGTCTTTGTCGATGCTAGAATTAATTATCCATTGTTAACATAACAAGAGTCTAAAGTAGGTATACTGGCATTGGCACCATTTAAGGTTCCATGGATGTACTGATTATTGGAGCAATGTGATGGACCATCAAAAGAGTTGTTAAAAAAAATTGAGCCACTTAATACAAGGATATTATATAATCTAACATTACATAAAGGGGGCAAAATTTTCTTTACTCAAGGTAAATGTCATGTAAACATCGAATTTTGTTGTGAAGAACTTCATGGGAAATGAAGTTGTTCCTTGTCTCTTTGGACTGATAGAGAATTCCAATGATTAGATCTTACATATAGTTAAGAAATCAGTCCCTAATTTTGGGTTTCACCAATTTCTATTTTGGCCTAGTGCAATATGATCTCTAGTTATTTCTATATGGTAAGTGTAGGGGCTATATAGAAGATAATTTATGCTAAGATAACCACACGTCAATGGAGGAATAAAACATAGTTGTTTTACTTGTAGGTTTGATAGTGTATGCCCCTTCCCTAGTTGGGTCGACAACTATCCAACAAAAAGAATAGTAGAAGATGACCAACGGTCCACAACCACCTGGGTGCTAACAAAACCTCGTGGATTTTTCCCCTAAAATTTCAAGCTAAAATAAAAATAACTAATTTTTTACGCTCCAGTATACCTCTAATTTGAAGATGATGGGTGTCAACTCTAAAAGACTCCAAATTGATGCGAGCACTCTATAAATGTCAAAGTATACCTCTAATTTGAAGATGATGGGTGTCAACTCTAAATTTAGACTCCAAATTGATGTGAGCGCTCTATAAATGTCAATTTAAAATCTACTTGGAGAATTAAGTGAATCTATATGCCTGAATTATAATATACAAGAATTTTAGTTGATTTAAAACTCATAAAAGGATAAGGCTCACCAAATTCAATTAGTAAAATAATAATTAAAGAAACTTAAAATTCTTAACATAAACAAAATTTAGCTAGGATTTACTTTTCCCTTAAATTTAAGTTTATCAAGTACAAATTGAACTTAACATGCCTTCACTACAATCAATTTTTCAGCATACATTAATCTTCTTATGGAAGATAAAATGTCACACTTGAGCGCTTGAATCGAAACCCGACAGTGAGATTGAAATTTGAAAAGGTTTTATAATTTGCATTTCACTTCTAAATATCAAAGAGATAGGTTGTATAAAATGAGGACAAAATTTCCAACCATTCATTAACTAAGGAAATCATTGTTTTATCATTGTTATCAAACTAAGGAAAAATGGTTGGTTTAATAATTTGCATTTCACTTTTAAATATCAAAGAGATAGGTTGTATAAAATGAGGACAAAATTTCCAACCATTCATTAACTAAGGAAATCATTGTTTTATCATTGTTATCAAACTAAGGAAAAATGGTTAACTGGAATGAGAGTATCTGATAAAACTAATCAAGAAAAAATGGTTAACTGGAATGATAGTATCTGATAAAACTAATCAAGATAGGTTATCATTGTTTAACATATAATATATTTTATAATATATTTTAAAATAATATTATATATTATTTCCTTATATAATATATTTTATCTTGATTAGTTTTATCTTTATATTTCTATCTCTCCCTCTCTCATTCTCTCCCTCTCTCCCCCTCTCTATATATTTATCTCTTCCATATCTATCTATTATTTTGTACTCTCTCTTTATCTCTCCCTCTCCTTCTCTGCCTATCCCTCTCCTCCATCTCCATCTCCATCTCCATCAACTCCATCATCTCCACTCCATCTCCATCTCTAATTTCCTCTCAATCTCTTTCTCCTTACCTCTCTATTTGTTTCTCTCTTCCCCCTAATCTCCCCCTCTTTCTATCCCCATATCTCCCTCCCTCTCCCTCTCTCCCTATTAAGAAAATAACATGAGCCTATTGGTAATGGAGCCTTATTACCTTAATTATTTATAAATTACCATTCACCATGTCACTTAAATATTATTATTCAATCTATATGTCAATATTCCAACATATACTAAATAAAAAATGTCATTATTGAATTTTCCTTGACTTAATCAAAAGACCATATAATTAAAAAAAAATGTTTTTCAATGATTTATTTTTTATTTGGAATTGCCTGCATTTTTGTCTTTTCGTTGAATAGCTTTAAGCCTTGATTCTATTTTACATGTATTTTAAAATTATATTATTTCAAGAATAATATAACTCTATTCGATAAAAATATAAATTTACAAAAATACAAGCCCCTTACGGGGAACCTTGGTGTAAAAGCTACAATCTTTGTAGCAAGGAAAATAACAACTCATTCCAAATACCTATCGGGGAGCCCTGATATACTCCAAGGGCTACAATCTACATATGCATATGAATGAAAGCTATAATGTTTGTACAATCTGCATATGCATCTGAATGGGTTCTTTGCTCTTCTGTCAAATCTGTATATACGAAGGGATGCACATCCTTGCGATAATCTGACAGTCTCATAATGTTCAAATATGAAACTGGCAGTCATTTGTGGTAGAATTCCCTCCACCATAGTTGTCTGTTGAGGCAATTCTTGGCTCAAATCATACAAATCATTTTGTTGGATAGGCTATGTTTGCTTGATGCACATTTGCCCATTTCCATCACTTGATCTCATGTGCCATTGAAATCAAACCCACTTAGCGCCTATCACCAAAACATAACCAATATCATGTTTTGAAAATAATTTGTTGTTACCTAGTATGAGTGGGTGATATGCTTGTGAATGAGAGAATATATGTTGAAATCTATCAAGTTTGCCTAGGTAGCCAAGCCGTTTGCATAGGCAAGCATTGGATCCATGTCTTGATATAGTTTTCCACCTAACTGTATATAGTCCCATTTGTTAATTAACAAAAAGAAACATGAGATTAGATTTAAGCTTGTAGATGTTTATGAGACTGTTGGGCTTTGGGGCGGTATGTACAACTAGCAAAAGGAAACCCAAATGAAAAAAATATCTACTTATGATCTCAAAGTGCCTGTGTAATAAATGCCTCGAGAAGGATATCTTTCAGTATTTTTATATATATTATTTATTAATTAATATATATATGCTAGGAGCATTTGTAGCGCAACATGGAAGACAAAATTATCATGGTTAGGGTTAGGGTTATGATTAGGGTTTGGGTTAGGGCTAGGGTTATGGTTATAATTAGTATTAAGGTTAGGGTTATAATTAAAGATAAAATTAAGGTTAGGTTTAGGGTTAGGGTTATGGCTAGGGTTAAGGTTAGGTTCAAGGTTAGAATTAGGGTTAGGGATACAATTGGATATAGAATTAGGGTTCAAATTAGGGTTAGTGTTAATGGTATGGTTATAATTAAGGTTAGGGTTAGAGTTAGGATTAAGATTAGGGTTAGGGTTATAGTTAGGGTTAGGGTTAGGGTTATAGTTAGCATTAGGTTTAGGGTTAAGGTCATAATTAGTATCAAGGTTAGGGTTATAATTAGAGATAAAATTAAGGTTAGGTTTAGGGTTAGGTTTATTCAATTAGGGTTATGGCTAGGGTTAGGGCTATGTTGAAGGTTAGAATTAGGATTAGGGATACAATTAGAGATAGAATTAGGGTTTAGATTAGGGTTAGTGTTAATTGTATGGTTATAATTAAGGTTAGGGTTAGAGTTAGGATTAAGGCTAGGGTTAGTGTTATTGTTAAGATTAGATTTTAGTTAGTATTAGGGTGAGGATTATGATTAGAGATAGAATTGGGGTTCCCATTAGCATTAGGGTTAGAATTAGAGTTAGGGTTAAATAGGGTTAGCATTAGAGGTAGGGCTAGTGTTACTGTTAGAATTAGAGTTAGAATTAGGGTTAGAGTTAGGGTTAAGATTACAGTTAGAATTATAGTTAAAATCAAGGTTATGGTTAGGGTTACAATTAAAATTAGTGTTAGTGGTAGTGTTAGGGTTAAGGTTAGAGTTAAAGTAAGTTAGGATTAAAGTAAGTTAGGGTTAGGGTTAGGGTTTAATTCCAACCCACCACCCTAATTATAATCCTCACACATATCCTACTTCTAATGCTAACCCTACTATAACCCTAATTATAATTCTCATCCTAACCATAATTCTAACTGTATTCATAATCATAGTTGTAATAGCAACCTTAATTTAAAATGTAATCCTAATTAAACCCTAACCCTAACCCTCAGCTAACTTTAACCCTAATTGTAATTGGATCCTAATCTTAACCCTAATTGAATATAAATATTAATCATAATGCTAATTAAATCCTAATTGAAACTTAACCCTTACCACTATTGTAACCTAAACCCTAATCCTAGTTGAATTCTAACCACAACCCTACCCCTAATCCCAGTATTTATCCTAGAACCCTAACCCTAACCATAATTGAATTTTAACTTGTACTTAAACCCTAACCCTAAGATGAATTAATCCCTAACCGTAACCCTAACCCTTACTCCAACTCTAACCCTAATTAAACAATAACCATAACCCTAACCATAATGTTGACCTGAAGATTTATTTTTGAATCTTAACCCTAATCATAATTATACATAGTTTTATATAATGTATTATGTATTAATGATAATTATTCAATATATAATATATTTAATCATGTAATATATTTAATATTAATAACAATAATTAATAATTGATAACTAAAATTATATATTTAATATAAATAATTAATATATATTCATTTTAATAATTTAGTTATTAGTTATTAATTATTATTGTATAATAGTATTAAATATAATATCATTAATATTAGATATATTACAAGATTAAATATATTATCATTAATATTAACATATCATATATTAAATATAGTTTAAATAATATTAATTATTAATATTTATATGATGACATATAATATATTTACCAATAATATTAATTAATAATTATTATTTATTATTATATAATTATTATGATTATTATATAATATTAAATATATTATATGATTATATATCTTATAAAATTAATAGTTATCATTTAAACTATATTTAATATTTTTAAGCTACTATTTGATAATGATTAAATAATAGTCATTTGAGATAAGTATATTTCTTTATAGTTTAAATAATATATTATATATTAATGATAATTATTAAATATATATTAAATTTTTAAATAACATATTATATGATTAAGTATATTATATATTTAAATATAATTATTAAATAAAGTTATATATTGATAGTTTAAATAATAGATTATATATTAATTATAATTAGTAAATAGAATATATTATATATTATATATTATTAAATTAAAATTTATAATATTTATCGTTAATAATTAATATTATTTGATAAATATTAAATAATAGTATAAATATATTAAATATAATTATAAAATAAGTTTAAATATTAATATTATAGCTATTAAGTGTGAACGCTCTATAGTTTAATGTTAAATATTAATGTTTACTTTTTTTATCTTATAATTTTTTTTGAAAAGGATGTTAAATAGGTTTAATTTGATTAACACTAAGAATGTGTATTAATATTTTTTCAGTGCGCTTTATAATAGTTTAAATATTATTGTCATTTATTGCGAACCGTTGGAAAAAGTAAAAGGAGATTTTGCAGGAAAAATTATATTGTTAACTCACGAGCAATGAATCGACAAACGGAAATGGAAATTAGAAGTGGGGCCCACATGTGACAGCAGAGACTAAGTCAATGCTGATGTTTAAGCCCAACCCTATAGAACATATAATTAGAAAAAACAGTGCACAGTTTTATCTCACTTACTTGGATATGGCACAATCTTGAGGTTGCCATCTCCATTTGAGATAGTTTGAATCAACTGGTCTACGGAAATGTGCAGATTTGATTAAATTCCATAAACCAAGCCTAGGCTAATTTTAGAGATTAAATAAGCCTCGACCATTTGCACCAAGAGCTATGACATCAATTACCCAGACAACCAATACAAGGATGATGATTTTCCTCCAGTTGGGCGGGGGAAAGCCATTAACCCTAATTTATATTCAAACTAACTAAAGTAACAAAACTAACTGTTGTACGAAAATGTGTAGATTCATTACAATCCCACACAACTTGGAATCAATCCTCGACTGGTCTTATCATGTAAGACAGTCACGGCGAGATGCTAACGATGGGGTCGGTGCAGTTCAAATCTGCGTCTACTTGTTGTGCCAATTGACCATAGATCTCAGAACGGATGCTGCAACAGCTTTGCGAAATGGTGATTTATCAAGAGTAGTTGATATTCAATATGTAAGTTATGAAAAACAGTTACGAGAGAATGCAATCTTTAACAATAACTGTTTTGTTTATGTGAATGCAAAATATAGATTAAAAAATCTATTATCTTTATTTTTATTGTTGCAATTTTTCCGGACAAATTCTAACGGGAGCAAAAGCAGCACATGACTTCCACCTGCCTGTCATTTTCAATGCAACGTCAAAAACTTTACACAGAATATTCCTTGTTGCTTTCCTTCGTTGCTTTCACTGTATAACGCCTCTCGGTGTAATGAAGAAGTCGTACAGAAAATTTGACACAAAAATATATTAGTACAAATATGAGTGACAACACTTTGGTTGTGCTCAAATACATGGTTTCTTGTGATTGGTGTACATGCACCAAATATGGACACACTTAATTGGAACAATAGCATTGAACCAAAAAGAGCTAAAAATTTGATAAATACATTAATATGTGGAATCCTTGTAAGCCATCCCAAAGAAGCCACATAACATATCAATCCCCTCTAAATGATTTGTGCTTGCTTTTTTTTCTAGCCTCATGATAAATTATGAGGAGTTGATTGTGTATAAAGACAGACCAAATTGAGGGAACTTGTTATGCAAGAAGGGATATAATGTTGAATGCCATTACAAAGCTCTATGAATTAAATTTATAGAATATGTGATGAAGAAGGTAAAAAATATATATATAAAAAGTAAGTGGTAGATATAGACATTCTAAATTTTAAGAGTCACAATAAACTCAGGCAACCAAGATCATCTGTAAAACCAAAAACAACCTTCTACAAGAGAGCAGTAAGAAATTAATTCTAGATTATACAATGCATACATGATACATAGTGTACAAGAGGAACCTTTCTTATATAGGAAAGTGAAAGATGCCCAACATAGGATTATGACAAGTATGACATGAGACAAAAAAATAAAATCACCTAAATGTTATTTAAGTAATTAAACTTAACTAACTGTGAATATGAGCTAGATGTAAACTGATTAGTTAATATACACCATTTAGTTCAACACCCCCAATTAAGTACAACTTAGGGAGGAACAAAATAATACAATATGCAAAGATGCATCGTCATGACAAGGCCTTGTTAGCTACCCATGTTCAAAATATCTCTCACAAACAAAGTAGAGGAGAAAAAACCATTGGAAAAATCCCTCTCAAAAAGAGAGAAAATATTCAACCAAAAATGTATAAGTGATGGAAGGACTCAACATGACCCCCGAAGGACTACATCCATCACATATATAATCAATATCCCCTCCATAGGAGAGAAATCTTGTGAGACTATATATACCACCCAAAAAGAAGTAGATCTTGTGCCAATGGTAAATGCTTGAAGATGAATGTTGAATATAATCCAAAATAATAAAACAACATTTCTACCGGTAGGAATAAATAAATCCAAGAGTGTATGTAGAGAAAATTCAACACCAAGAAGAGAGATGAGGGAAGAAGTCTCATGATATCTTCCTTTAAAAATTTCTCAAAAGTGTCCACATATAGAAATCAAAGGATGTTACAATATAATGAAGTGAAAAAAATAAAAAAATCTATGAAAACTCATGAAGAAAAATCTCCAAAGAAAAATATTATGTGATTAAAGGTGTGATGTAGCTATCATAAAAAAGGAAATGGAATTCCTCAAATATACTTGTCAATATAAAAGATCCGGGATTCACAAATATGTGTCAAAAAATCATCCTACAAAGCTAAATCTGAAAGACCAGAATGACCCTATTGAATTGAAGTACTGGAAGCAACCATAGCAACACTTAGCAACCATAGCAACACTTAACTTTGAAGAAGCACAAAGTGGAGGAGATGGAAGCTTAGCACAAGTCTCGATAACTAGAATGCATGAAAGAACAACAAGGTTCAAGTGACCAAACTTCTCATAAATACAACTCACACTAGATAAATGAGAGTGACTATCAACCAAAGGAACTACAATATCATCAATGGGTAAATGTGAAGATGTGTAAAAGTGAGATGCATACAATAATGATCTATCAGGCAGGACATTCATTGAGAGGCGAGTTGCAAACAACAGCCTCAATAAAAGAAGGAATGAATCTACCAGAATGCTACAAGGCCTTTACTGTTTGCTTGGAATATGCAGTCGGACGTTCATCGCCTCAATAAAAGAAGGAATGAATCTGTCAAAATGTTCCAAGGCCTTCACTAGTTCCTTGGGATATGCAGGAAAGACAACCACATCCAAGGTAAAAGAAGGAATGAATCTGTCAGAACGCTCCAAGACCTTCATGCTTGCTTGGAATGTGTAGGCACGAAGTTCGTTGAGAGGCGAGTTGCGAATAACAACCTCAATAAAAAAAAAATGAATCCATCATAATGCTCTAAGGCCTTTATCGTTTGCTTGGAATATGAGGCCAGAACGTTCATCGCCTCGAGAAAAGGAATGAATCTATCAGAATGCTCCAAGGCCTTCACTGCTTCCTCAGTATTCGCGCTCTGACCTCAAAGCCTTCACTGCTTCCTTCGAATATGCAAGCAAGACAACCACCTCAGTAAAAGAAGGAATGAAATGTCATAACGCTCCAAGGCCTTCACTGCTTGCTTGGAATATGTAGGCAGGATGTTCATCAAGAGACTAAGTTGCAAACAACAGCCCTGATATTCACGCTCTGACCTCAGAGCCTTCACTGCTTCCTTGGAATATGCAGGACAACCATCTCAGTAGTAAAAGGAGGAACAAAATGTCAGAACGGTCCAAGGCCTTCAACTGCTTGCTTGGACTATGCCTAATTGAGAGATGAGTTGCAAACAACAGTCTCAATATTCGCGCTCTGACCTCAAAGCCTTAATTCATCTTTCAGATTTGTGTGTTTGTTTAAGTTTGATACGCAAATCAAGTCGTACAACCTTGAGAACAGATCCTGTTCATGTAAAGTTGTAATTTATTAACTTGTTTGTTCATTATATAAATAATTTGTTTAAGAAATGCGCTATAAAGGTGGGATATTACACAGAAGAGGCGGTATGGATATATGCCTATGACCCTTGCATGCACAGCAACCTTCCTCTAAACTCTACTCAAATGCAGATATGTGGAAGCACGCCAACGCAATTCTTCTCACTGGTCAAAACAGTGTCATAAGAATGTCGGGAGGACAAGTGGGATGACTGATGCCTTGTCAATCCATGACAAGAAGCGTTACTTGAGTATAGTTGACAATGTTTTATCTACAATATTAATAACAAAAGGTTCATAAGATTTTGAAAACAAAAAAACTGTACATTCAATATATTGTTTCAAAAGATAAAATATTAAAATATTAATTGATGGTTCAATCTATAAGAAATATTAGTAGTATTATAGGAGTTAAAAAAAAAAGTAGTTGCATGTGTAATGAATGTATGATGTCTTTTATTTTTTTCAGATTGTAAAATATTAAAAAAAAAACATTCTAACTAATTCATACACAATGTAAGTTTGTTGGATTGTTTTGATATCTAAACCCTTCAATTTCGCAACACTCCACATACCCCTTGAATATGTGTGTGATTCCCCAATCCCATCACAAGACATTAAATTAATAGAAACCAGCAGAAACAAGAATTACATATTATATAATTGGTGATGGTAATGAGACCAATTATTTGCTTTAACTTAGTCTTTTTCTAAGTCAACAAACAATTTGTTTGTATAATTTCAATTTCATCATTAAATTTTATTTTATTTTGGGTTGTGAATTCTTTGTTTAACTATTCAATTTTATTAATAGATTAAAAATTATTATCAAAAATAAGTTTGAAATGTTAGAAGCGATTATTATAGTTATTATAATAATATCATTTTCATAAACAATTTAAATATTATTGAATAAATTGTAGTATAATTTTCATCTCATTTCATTTTTAAGGTATTTTGTTTTGAACAATGAAAGCAAAGACATGAGCAAACAATTTAAAGGGACAAGACTGAGCTAAATCACTAGAGAAAAGAAAGAAAACAACCAAGTACAACAAAAACAAATGTTAAAAATTAAAACCAAGACCTAGGACATAACAAACCAAAGGACTAGCTAGATATGAAATTCAAAAGTTTAAAATATGGATCAAAGGTAAAAACACTCTCAAGCACTCAAGTTAGCATCTTACAAAGCATGTGTACACAATATAACTAACATAATAGATGCATCGCCTCCAATCAACATACATTATAATATCATCCCCTAGGTACCTAACATTTCATCTCTCTTGACACATTTCATTCTTGAAACATGAGAAGAAGGTTAATAGTAAAACTAGAATGCAAGCCATTTATAGTTATCCTCTTAAATCAATTTGTGGAAACAAAGTATAGGTTTTTTTTTTTTTTTTTAGTTGGGAGCTGAGCTTTGTTAACAAATTTAAAATCATATTTAAGTTATAGGAGGTTATCTATCTTTTGTTATGATAAAAGAAGCTACATTTTTAGTATGGTGAAAAAGAATAGGAATCATTTGTAAATGTTGCTTAGATTAATTTTAAGTTCTATTAATGTTCTTTAACAAAGATCTTGTATTTCAACAAGTCTTGTTTTTAGGTTAAAAGTTGGTACTTCTTTTTAAGGTTAAATATGTTGGCAAGTTCTACATAGTCTAGATTTGAATATTATATTGAAATTATGTTGGTTTTTGAATTATAGTAACAAAGTAGAAATATTCTCTGTAGATTCATCCATGTTTTTAAATTTAGATCTTATTTAAAAAGAAAAATTAATCACTTTCATTACTTTTATTATTTTTAATAATATTGGTTGCCATTGTAAATATTAAAAATTAATAATAAGTATAAGATGTGATCTTCATATACTTCACACTATGTCTTAATGATCATTTTCATAGAATTTATAAATAAACTTCTAATATTTATTAAAAAATATGTTTTTACCACTTTTTATATTATTATCTTTTCCATTAGACGAACCTTTAACAACTAAAACATACTTTACAAATTAACTTCTAAGATTAAAAATTGAAATAAAAAAAGACTAATCCGATACATGTATCCTTTTTACATTATAGAGTAAAAAATAATCTAAAAGATATCCAAATTATACTCATTTGTAATGATAAAAATAAATTTTTATAGATATCCAAATTATATATACTCATGCTACCATGTTGGCTTTCTAGTAACTAACATGCAGTATGAAAGGTTAGAATAGGCTTAAATGACATACATATTAACTCCAGCATATAAAATTGTAATAAGGCTCAGATCCACAGTATCAGCGTTCATGAAGTCTGACAATTGGAGTGAACAAAGAACCTCCTATTGCGTCTACTTTCCTCACAGCCTATTACTATAACGTCGGCTAGCAATTTTGTATATTGTATAATATGTTGTAGAATGCACAGATAATGTGGGATCAAAGTGATATAATCGGTCCTTGTTAATGGCTAAATTTAGCTCATTCTCTTAAAATGATAGCTGCCCATCTCATGAATGTTAGGGAGTTTTCACTTTTGAAAAGTGTCTAATATCACCAGATTTTGAAAGTAAGCCTATTGTTCTGTGGAATTCATCCGTTTCAAACCCATTCAAATGTTCTCATTGAGTAGACTTCCTCTTCTCCCAGCATTTCAGGATTTTATTTCAATTTAATAGCAAGCGGAAACAGTAGCCAAAATGGGCTTGTAGAAAATGCCTTGAAAAGTGTTAGAAGAGATTTCAGATGAAAGTGGTAGAATAGAGCAGCAAGTTGTGAAAGATTAAAACAAACGACCATAACAGTAAAAGACAGCAATGAAATACAGAGACATTCAAAGATAAAAGAAAAAGTCCAACGAAAGAGAATCAACATCGCTAAATTGGATTTTCCGTTGCCGGGATTTGAACCCGGGTCGCCTGGGTGAAAGCCAGATATCCTAAACCGGACTAGACGACAACGGAGATGTCTTCAAAAGCTTTGTGGTTTGAATCAGAATGTTATGCATTTGACTCTAATTACTATGGTTCTTGTACATCATGTGCGCATCTAACAAGAAGACTCCTAGCCATAGAGTCCTTTGATCTCTGATATTTGATGAGTTAATAAGGGATGACGTGTTGTGTTTATCTATTGTATAACAAAATATGGTTTTTATTTTTTTTGGTTTTTTTTGGTGTTTATGTTCAAACTTTCTTAGGTCAAAGTTCTTAATGGATTGTCTTTACAACAACATGAGGCTATGATGAGGACTTGAATGCGGTTGTCTGGGCTGTTGATGTTGATGGTGCCCCTGTCTTTTTTGAGGTAGACTTTTGGGCTCATGGTGGGCATGAGGAAGAGTTATTCTCTTTTGAGAATGGCGATCCTAAGGATTTTGGTTAACGCTGTGACGGACATGTTGAGGAGGATGAGCTTCTTGTTGATATCCTTTTGGGAGCCCGTCTGGAGGCCAGAAGAGTTCAGCTGCGAGTTCTAAGGAGAAACTCATTAATAACGCTCTATTTACAGGTCTCAAAAAGGGTTTTCTTCTCCTTGATGTTGCTGAGGAGGGTGTTATTCCATCACCTTTTGAAGTTCCTATTCCTGTTGCTTCCCCTTTGACCCCTATGGTTTTTGAGCTTCCCATTGATGGGATGGCTTGAAAGACTGGGAGTTTGAGCACTCTTCGAGCTTATTCATAAGATCAAAACGCTTGACAAATAAATGGAGAAACAACTCACAAGCATGAAGATGAGAAAAATATCTTCGTGGGGAAGATAAAGTATAAATCATAAGGTGAAATGGAAATAAGTGAAAATAAGGATTTAGGTTGATTCACAAGTTTGAGTTACTAATGAACTTTCTCCATGAAGTCAAAACTTGATAATAGAGTGTTTAAATAATATTCAAGTGGGCATCAATCCCTTTGTGGACCTCAAGGAGAGGTACTCATACATGAAATTGGTGTCTCACTTGTTGGTGATAACATAAATTCCCATGTACATTAAACACAATATAGACCCTCTTTTTAGCTTGTACAAAGACAAATGACCATTGAATGTGCTTGGTAGCATAACAAATTGCATATGTAAATTATTAGACAATACTATTTTATATCTTTTAGTTGCATGGTCACCCATACCAATATTATTAAATGATATAATTAAAAAATACAGACATAAAGATGTTTATGTTATTGATCTTTTGAATTGAATTTTTAATCAATATTGGTTCTATTTCTACAAACTATGTCAAAAGAATGACAAGACAAACATATTGATTTAGTCTATGACAAATATGATTAAACAAAATAAACAAATAGAACAATAAGCTAAACATTCATCCCATTAAAATATAACAAAACATTGATATCCACTTTTTCCCCAAATGTAATCTATTGTTGAATGAGTTTGTGAATATCATGAACTGAAACTGAAACTGAATTTATGCAAAACCAAAATAAATCATAACTGTGCTTCTCTTTTATTTATCTCACTAACTCAAACTGGGACACATGTTTTTCTTTATAGAAAAACCATGTAGGAGAGTCCAAAAAAAATTCTATCTAAACTGTCTTATATTTATTCATTAACCTCCAACTAATCTATTCCTAACAACACTTATATTACTGTTCTATAGCTACCATTTATTAACACAAAAACCTCAAATACAATACCAAACCTCTCAATATATGGCTACCATTTCTGGATTG
Source organism: Sequoia sempervirens (assembly GCA_007258455.2). Classification (NCBI taxonomy): domain Eukaryota; kingdom Viridiplantae; phylum Streptophyta; class Pinopsida; order Cupressales; family Cupressaceae; genus Sequoia; species Sequoia sempervirens. The sequence goes on along the minus strand of VDFB02058242.1, from coordinate 243,186,635 downwards.
GCTAAAGTAAATTGAATTTTTCTTTACAATACTCCGTCTATACAATGTTCTTCTAAATTTGTTGACAAACAAAACAATAAGTTTCCCATAATACCTGGAATGCTTTGTCATGGCAATACAACTTTAACTGTCACACTTCAACACTGTCTTGCAATAATGTTGATTTATTTTTTTACTATGTATTCTTCTCCTGTGCTTGAAAGATGAATTGTTAGTTGTTTCTTAACATGTCCACAAAACTTCACCTCCACTAAGAATAAAAAAATATTGTCCTTAAGTTGATCTATTCCTATCAATATCATTACAAACTCTGCATCACAATAACCTCTAAACTTTAGAGAACATTCTAAACTTCCATTGGATGTAATTTTGTGATGATTTGTCGCTTGAAGATATCAAAAAAATATTTTGAATGTAGCCGAGTGTTAAGGTCTAAGATTGCTGGAAAATTGGTTCAGAAGGTTTACAACACATGCAATATTAGACACACTAGATTCTGATATGGAATTGTACCCACATAATCTACTTCTTGTTGTGTTTTGGGAAAAATTTGTCATGAAAGTTTCTCATCTGTTTCAATAGCATTGATTGGTTTGGAAATGAATGTTTCAAATTTAAACCTCTCTTTAGTAAAAGGGATTTGTCTCTTCTTCCTATCCCTTAAAATTTGAATGTTGAATTTCATCATAATTAGTCATCTAAAATTCTACAAGTATTTGAAATTTAAACAAGTTTATTTATTTTTAGATCATTGCTCATAATGATAGTGTCATTAATGTATATAGTTAAAAATATCATTGACTCACCAAAATGTCTAACATAGATATTCAAATCAATATTGCAATTTACACATCCTTTATTTTGGAGAAATACATCAAGACACTCATACCATGTTCTTGAGGACTACATTTTAAAGCTTGGTACCGACCACCCCTTTCTTTTTTCTCATGTAGCCTTTTAGTTGTTCCATATACACTTCAAAGATATTTATATCTAGTTGATGTACATGAAGATATAAGGTTGTTCGACAACAAAACTTTGATGGACGCTATCTTGACTATGGGAGAGAATGTGTCATGATAATTCAAACTTACACTTTAGATGCATGATTTTGTCTTCAATTGATTCACTAAACTATATAGTGGTCTATTGATCCATCTAACCTATAATTTTGTTTGAATAACCACTTATACCAAACTATTCTCTTTTTGGGTGGAAGAATTGCAAGTTCCCAAGTTTGATTTTTATGAGCAATTCATTTTCAATATCCATTATATGCCTCCATTTCTGGGTGGAAGACTTGGAAGTTCCCAAGTTTGATTTTTATGAGCGACTCATTTTCAACATCCATTACATGCCTCTATTTTTTTGCATAGTCACTTTCAAGTTCTTCTTGAACATTAGGCGGTTCATCGACTTCTACATAAAGTGCATATGATTCTTTTTTGTTTTGTGTGGATTTCCATACTTTTACCAATCCTTAATTTTTTGGTTGCACTCTTAATTAGGTTCCACATTTTGTATAGTTGTAAATTGAAGTGTTCATACTATTCCAACTAGAGTATAATCCTCATTGTCAAGTTCTTTAGATATGCAATATTTTTTATTTTATTTTCGTAGCCTTCACATTCTCCACACCTATTGATTTATGCAAAACTAAATATTCATAAAAATAAATCTCTCCTTGGTAGAACCTCATGTGTTTTGGTATCATAAATTTTGTATCACTTTGAATCCAAGTTAAGACATATCATTATGCATTTCTTTTCCTTGTCATCTAATTTGTGTTTGAATTGTGAAAAACACCACAAAACCATGAGCCATAGGATCAAACAACGAACAAAGACACCTTCCACGCAAGAGATTTACAAACAATATATATACAATATTCCTCAACAAGTAAAAGCTATGAAAGAAAGAGATTATCGAAAAGATATGAAATCTCGAATGATAATTGCAATGAGGGTTGAGTGCTATGCAGGAGAAAAATCCTAAAAGCATAAAATCACTCCTAAGTTTAGCTTAAGTGCATGAGAATAAATTAGACTAATAATCAATTAAAGGTTAATTAATTATTAGCTAATGCATGATTACTCTAAAACCCCCATTAAAAGATGAACTTAGGGAGAAGCTAAAATCCCTAGAAAAATGTATGATGGGTCTTGACAAACAAGGCCTGGTGAGGTACCCATGTACAAACAAAAGATCTCTCAAAATAGGAGAAAAAGGAGAAAAACCCTATGGGAGAAAATTCCTCTCCAAAAGAGAGAAAGGAGAATGAAGGATTGAAAACCCTCCAAGTCAAGGTGTGAAGGACTGAGAAGCCTCCAACCAAAAGAAAATTCACAAAAAAGAGGAACATGTAGAACATCACACAAGCACGTCGAAGTTGTAGATTGCTATCGAATGATGATTGATATGGTGCTAAAATAAAGAACCTCCTCTAAAACAATTGATGATCAAGATCAAGATAACAAGAATCTGCATGAGTTCCCACAACAACACTACTCAAATTAGATGACAAACAAAGGCAAACATATGGAGATCAAAGATACAAATGTCAAGATCCAAGGAGACTATAATTTGCATGAGTGCATCCAATGATACTAATTGAATCAGATAGAAAACAAAGGAAAACATTTGGAAGTAGAAGATACATGTGGTACATGAATTTACATGAGTGACCTTAATGAAACTACTCAACATGCAAGATGTAAGTCAAAAATATAGGTACCAAGTCTGAAGAACACTGATCACGAGAGAGACAATAATTTGCATGAGTTCCCCCAACTACACTAGAATCATCTATGGAAAACAAAAGAAAATATCTAGAACTTGAAGATACAAACGACACATGAAACTACATGAGTTACCAAAAATGACACTACTTAACAAGCAAGATGCAAGTTGGAAATACAAGTACCCAGTAGTCTCTGATCAAATGAAAATGGAAGGTCACCTCCAAAAATAGGAATGCAATAGTGTCCATATGGTAAATGATCCATCTCACCTCAAATGCATGTAACCAGCCGTTGATGTACATGCTGCATTTGAAAGTATATAGAAACAAGAGGCTATGTGCATGATCATCATGGAAAAAATAGGCCCTTAAGTGGCAATGAAAATTTAGAAAAATCAGAGTTAGGCAACTTGACATAAAAATTTGAATAAGTTATCTATATTATTTAAAAAATATGTAAGAATAGAATATGTGGCAAATTGAATGTAGTTTCTAAACTACTAAGTTCTTTTTTTTTTTCTAAAGTCTATTTGGTGAAAATTTGAAATTTTAATGCAGTAGTACTTCAATTTCAGGGAAAAAATAAGAAGTAGGTGTCTGTCTGACCACCCTAACTACAATAAAATAATAATATTTTTTTATAAGATTTTAGATACAAATAGAGGACTCATGTTCGGATGTGACGCGTATTTTTTTGTAATTTTTTTCCAAGTAAATAATTAATTATGAATTTTTTACTACAACTTTTAAAAAATATAAAAACTCGTATGTCTGGCCACCTTAACT
>VDFB02058242.1:243034037-243183009 GCA_007258455.2 Sequoia sempervirens | reverse complement strand
ATGGTGGATCCTTTGTGCCCTAGTCATTTTTTTAGTTTTGTTGTGTGCATTAGGTGTTTTGGCAAGTCTTGAAGATTTGAGTAATGTGCATCATTTGATCACACCACATCAATTTCATCTAACAGCACATGGGGATTTGAGATTTAACAACAAAGACATTCTTTTTCCAATTCTTGCCATTGGTCCACATCAATAAGCATACTACAATGTGTTATGTACTCTTTATTAGCAATGTGGCCCACTTTTTTGTTCCTTTATATTTTGTTAGCAAGGCTCCCTAATAGGTGCCACATGGCATATTCCCAAGGAATCAAAGAAAAAAGTAAAGCAATTCTTCCTCAAACCAATGCAAGCCATCTGATCACCTTGTCACATCTCATCTAATGGCCAATGAGGAATGTAGCTACCCTTTTCAGCAATGATAGAGACTAGCAACCATTTTTTGAAGCCCGTGGCATTCCTAAAGTGATTCAAAGTCATTGCACCTATAGAAGTGAATATTAAGTGGGTTTTTGAACCGCTATTTTCAATTCCCATCCCACAAGTACAAAGAGCATTCAAGTCCTTGACACCCACCCACCCCAACAGTTGCATATGTAGAACAAGGACTAAGAATTCAAAGCCAAGTACCTTGCACTCATCCCAAAGTTATTCCAACAACCAACAAGGGCATTTAAATCCACAACCTTGCTCAATTCAATTATTTTTGATGCTCAACTGTCAACGAAAATTCTCATGTGAAATTCAAATTTCAAATTTATGTATCTTGGGGGCAATTTCCACTATGAGATGGGATATTTTTCCTATATGTAGAAGCCTTCATGCTATACAGTAGTTTACAATATGCCTTGTATAGATGAGCTTATGAGCCTTATCTATGAAGCATATTCTCAATTCTTTCATAGTTAGACTCCATGGGAACCTCTATGAATCTATCCAAAGGTGTTAATCTTTCATTGTATGTGGTTAAACAATACTATCTAAACCATTAAAAGAAGTTGCTACTCTTGAAGTTCTAATTCTTATTTGTTGTGGATGAATTTTTCAGATGCATGCTTATGTTGAATTTTCACCATTTCTATTGACTCTTATGTTGTGAGTTGCAAAACTCTAGTAGAGATTATAAAAGGATATCAATTCAGCATGAGCCTTTCACTTTTAGTTATTCCTTTTTGCATTTCTCTCCCTTTTCCTTTTACAATTAGGCTTAAGTTAGAATAGATAAGGAGTCAACCTTTCAACCTTGAAGACTAAATGGCAAGTTTGTCCAACATCTGCAAGTCTTCCCATAATATGTTGAACCTATGTGGTGCATTTTTCCTAAGAAGACATTTAGGCCAATCATCAGTTATGAAACAAGAGTGGAATCAATGAGCTAAGTCCAAGACAAAGTAGGGGATGAGGGTGAAGGAAGTGGTAAAGAGCAACACTTTTTGGTGAGATGCCAAATACATCACCTACATAGTATCCCCAATTTGTATGGTGAATAGATATGGGGACTCTGATGCTCCAAGTCATGGGGAGATATACAAATGCATCAATACCATGCTTGGTAAAATGAATGTCCTTGTACGAAAAAGAGACCCTACTTGCAATTGTATAATGAGTACATTTAGCAAAGGTGAGAGAAGCTTAACACTCCTTTGCATATAGCCGCCTATGCATTGAACCTAAAGTGGTATGTGCAGGGGCCTAGTAGAGTTCTCCCTATCGATGACATGGAGGTGAAAGAGGCTTCATGAAGATTGTCAAGAAGATGTACAATGTAGACGAGGCCTAATTGATTGGACATGAGTGAACCAAACTAACCAAAATTGAAGGCTACATGAGTTTGGCAAAGTTAACTAGGGAGACTTTGGGGTAAGACAATACAATAGCACAATGGCAATTCTATTGGCCTTTATCACCAATAAGTGCACAAACCATTCACCTATTATCATAGGTTTGTAGTTCCTCTACTACTAAGAGGAGATTGTCTACATACAACTTCATCCACTCTGTCATGAGGCACATGCTTACCTCTTGGAGAGTGGAGAAGCTTGTGGTTTTACATGTGTAATGTCCCCGTTTTGGAGGTAGTTTGATTTAATTAATCTAATTAATTAAGTTGTCCAAAATAATGATTATTTTATGAGGATGACTAATTGATTATTTTAATTAAATTAAAAAGTGGTATTAAGTTAATTATTTATAAAGTTATCAAATAAATAAATATTAAAAGGTAACTTTATATTTAATTAATTTAATAAAGTGACTTAAATAAAATAATATATCATAAAGTCACTTAATAAAAATAAAATTATATTTTGGAAGCTTCTAGATTTTGGGCCGACCTCTTGGTGAAAAAGAATAAATAGGTGAGGCCAGCCATTGTTTCATCATCCAGGAATTGTTGTTTGAATTGATGACTTTTTGGTGGTGTGAAATATTCCGGGCCAATTTTTTTCGTTTTTTCAAATTACAAATTACAAATCAATGCACCCGTTAAGGTTAGCAGTTTAAACCAAAACGTTGTTGAAGCAACTCTAACCAGAATGTACACTAGGATCCCGATATGGGCAAGGTGTGAGCATTGGTCAGAGGATCTTAATCAAAATGCTTATGCGATAACTCTAACCAAGAATGGCGCCGATGATGGTGAGCATATGGTCAGAGGATCTTCTACACTAAGTACTGAAAAGGAACTCGACACCAAGTATGTGCTACCCAATCCAGGATGGAGTTGAGGCGACCATATGGCGGAGTATTACAAATTACAATGCTTGAAAGAAATAACTGAAATGCTGAAAGTACTCAACACCCAGAATGTGCTTTCTAATCCAGAGTGGAAAAGTAGCTACCATAGGGCGGAGATGTAACTATTACTAAATAACTTCACAATGAAAAGTGAGCATTACAAATCAGAATTGAACAAGATAGAGAATTACTGCCAGTACTACTGTCAGTTTACAAAATGAAACTCATTTGCCTGCCAAGAGCATAGGAATATGAAAGATTAGCAGTACCTCATATAAAGGACTCTCCTTGGCTTGATCCAAGATGCCAAATCAATAACTTCTCTCTAGGACCATAATGATAATTCTGATTTCACAGATCTTCACTTTTCAAATGAATAACCAGCAGCCTACAACCTTACAGAAATGTTCATAAATCTCTCAAAGAACCTCTGAATGATGTGAAATGAAATGCAATACACCCTAATGACATAGGCGACCAAATCAAAGCACTAAAAACTGATCAAAATACCACAGATCTAATATGCACGAATCCCAATGCAGATTTGAAAGGTACGGCCCAGCAAAGGGGCGCCTTGCCTAGACAGAAAGAATGAAACAATACCCAGAACAATCTTTTTGATATTTTCTGATTTACGAATTAAAACACAAATCTGTTGTAGCTAAAATGCAATATCTGGAAACCTCTAATATGCAAAAAACAGAAACTAATTAGCCACAATGATGATTACAATGCACAAATCCCAATGAAACTCACAAAACTATACTAAATCACCACTAGTTGCTGTGTTGCAAGCAAGAAGCAATGCCCGAGCTAGGAGGCCTTCATTCCTCGAAGCAATTCCAGAGCCAAACCGGCAGCATAACAATACTGTAGACAAAAGATCATTCAAAGAGAACCAATGGCTTCCTTTTATAATTTCCAGTTGACCTGTCTTGAAACCCTAATCTTCTTTTTTGAATCAAACCCTAATTCTCCAATAGGTGGCGTCCCACTTTCCCAAGCACAACTTTGACTTTTAATATCACTTTATTTCTTCCTTGAAGTTGGCGTCCAATTTATGCTTGAATTAAACTTCTTTATAAGAAATATAATTAATTTCCTTCAATGAAGCGCCACCCAAAAAGAACATCTTTTAAAAACAACTTAAAGTGAAGTTGCTAGGCCAAGGGGGTCAATGTTAAAATATAACATTAAAACATGACTTAATTGAAAATAATTCGACTTATCTCTCCAATTGTGCCCCAAAGCCAAAAATGAATAAGCCAACTGATCGGTCTGAAGTAGAAAGCCAACCGTGCCGAAACCAACAGGACCACTGCCAGAAATAGAATTTACTAAAAATAGTAAATTCCAGAAAGTGCTCGGAATGCCAAGAAAAACATACCACTGCGAAGCTCTCTGAAAACCCAGAAAGAATCCGCCATTAAAACAACCAACCTCGAGCAAAAGCATCCTCCAAAACGCGAAACCCTAATTTTGCCACTGACTAGCCGACAGCACACTGGGAATAGGCTATCAATCACTGAAAAGTGAAGTGCTAAAAACGGGGACATTACATGGTGGAGAAGCCAGCTAGGGTTTCAGCCATTGGAGGACCTTTGGGGACGAAAACCCTCATTGGTTACGCAATTTTGAGGCTGTGAGATACCAGCTGAATTATTGCTGATTGTGGGCTTTACTTCAGAAGTCCAATCTTGTGCTTCATTGTGGAAATTATTTATGTACAATAGCTGATGTATTATTGTACTTATTTTGAGTAAAGTATTTGACTTGCAACAACTGATGTATTGTTGCATTTGATGGAGAAGTTACTTCAGCAGCTGATGTATTGCTGAGATTGATTATTTTATTGAGCAAATTTGTGGAGATTCAATTTGGAGAATAATTGCTGACTGTGATTTATCATTTCATCATCTTAAGGAGTGATATTTGTAAAGTTTCAGTTGCATTTTCAGACCTTCATAATCTGCTGTCATGGAGGTTGATCAGCCTATGTGAGTCTCATGTTTTTGCTCATATCTTTCGATTAAGGAGCCCAATCATTCTGGGTATTGTTGTATTCAATTCCTATCGTCAAGACAATCGTTTTAAGGGCAAATTGAAGGGCATTTGGTGCTGCAATTAATTATCTAAACTTTTGCCAGGCAAGAATAGGGGCAGCAGCTTGAGCATTTCGATTTGAGCTTGGAAGGTGCCTATCACATTGGATTTTTATTGTTTCTTCATCAACAACATTGGGCGCCATCATTACCAAGTTCTTCTTGCATTTACTAAGTAGTTTGCATTGTCATCATAGGCATTTTAGTTGCTACTGTAAGTGAATACTCAGAAAATCAGATTTGGCACTATTGTCAAACAATTGTAAGCCAAGAGTCTTGGCCAATTCATAGCATCATTGTAGTAGACATTTTATTGCAAAGAAGGAGATATAAGTTGTTGGTCAAATACTATTGTAATTGAATATGTTATTGTCATTCATGATCAGCTTATTAGTTTGCATGCCAATTGTTTGTCAAAATGTCAATTGGCTGTAGGTTTTCCTTTGGCATAAATAATGTTATAATATTGCATACTAGGTGTTTGTATTAATGCTACTTGGTTGTAAGTGCATAAATGCCATTTTAGGTTGCATCCAAAGTGTTTGTCATAATTTCTAATTGCTGTAGCTGCATATTGCAAGTAGTTTCAGTCATCTATATACATCAAAAGTGCATTAAAACAATTGCATTTCATCTTAGAGACATTCATAGTTGTCATTGGCAATCATTGATACCATTGGAAACATTTAAAGAAACATCATTGGTGACGAGAAAGTCAAAACAAATCAATTAGAAGTTCTTATCAGCCTATATCAGCTTGCACACCAATTGTTTGACAAAATTCCCAAGGCAGCAAAAGAAGAGTTTTTGAGTCAGCTGGGCTAGGCTCATTACAACATGGTACCTTGAGTTTCATGGATCACAAGACAAGTGAGTATAGGGAGAGTTCAACAATACAATGCACTGTCGACCTAATGGAGCCAACATAAATTGACAAGGATCAAGCAGCACATACAAGGTTGTTGGCATCCAATTGTAGGAGCTAGATTAGTCTTACAGTTTAGCAATGAGAAGTATCTATAGCATTTCCATCAAACAATGAGTTTAATTAGCCATTGGCCCATTATACTTGTAATATGTATTACAAGCTTGATGAAGTCATGAAATTGACTATTATAAGATACATTCAGAATTTCGATCAATTTTTTGTCAGACTGTTTATATAAATGATAAATTGCAATTTCTTTTACTATTTTGTGTAATTAATTCTTTCAAATATTAGTTGTTATATTTTTAATTGTCATCCCCAAATTTTGGGGAAGATTTTGTTGTCCCTAAAATTTGCCCCACTATCCCAAAGACTCTATGGAACAATGGTAAAATAATTTCTTAAAATATGTTTGTTCTAAATTGAAATATAAAGTAAACTAAGACATGCCATGTCTTGAGATAAGAAAGAGTAGATAATTTTTAATTTGTCTAATTTTGCTAGAAATCACAGGATTTGCAAAGTTTGTTGGAAACAAGAAGAAACAACATACAAATAATATGTTTAGTTGTTTACATACAATTCATACCTCAAAAGTATCACTACGAGGTAAGGATGGGTCTTTAGCCTGCCATTGTATAGACACAAATTAAAAATTAGGATTAGCTCTTATTCAGTAGCCGCAAAAAAATATCACACAACAATGTTTATTTTTATCTTATGACAAAATGATTACAAATATTCAGAATTATATCAATCTTTAAACTTTCTAATGGAGACTGAAACCTATCTACAACATATAATGAATTTTTCAGCCAAGCAACATTTCAAATAATAGTTCATTAAAGGCTATCCATTCTAGTTGAGGAAATAAAATCTTCACCTATACATGAAAAATTTAATTTCATTAAGTAAACATAATAAAATATTGAGATTCTCAAGGGATACATTAGAAGGTCTTTCTAGTTAATCATCCCAGAAAATTCATGGAGCAACCTTATATAGCTAAGGTCTCATTCCTAAGGGTTGACTATTTATTAAACAACTTTTTATTGCAAATTCAATAATATAATGTGTAATACATGGTTTGAAGACTCGCATGGAATCACAGGGACTCAGAGCAAACTGCAAGTCTATGAGAAAATGCAGCAAGTCACCAAGTTTTGTGAACCAAATCTAGTCTGCAGTTTCACCAAAAATGCTCAGGTTTCTCCAAAAATGCAGCCACCTCTATCACAAACTCGCAATTTTTCGCATCAGACTCTCCTGCAGCTTAAACATAAAATAAACACCAAATTTGTTTTTCCATTCTTTTGTTTTTTTTTTGCCCTTTTCGACCAGCAGATCTATAGATTCGCAAAATAACCTAGTGAAGAATTTTAAACACTTTTGGAGGGCATATTTGAAGATTCAAACAAATTTGGTATGTATATATTTTTATTTTTAGATTTGAAATGACAAATGCTAAAAACCTAGGGCATTATCCTTCCCAATTTTTTCTCCTCATTTCCCAACCTTATCACATAGTGTTTCATTCTATTTTATAATATAAATGTTTGTCATAACAGTTTCTGTTTGAGACCCAATTGTTATTTCTTTTACGAGGACCTTGAATGTTTGTGTGAACAAGGTATATTACCTAACCAGTTTTCCTCTTAAGTTCTTTTCCTCTTAAGGCCGTACTTCTCATCACAGGCAAATTGCCTTGCCTTTTTGCATTCTGACTTCTCCAGCTTGGGCGCCTAGGTCTTCAGTAGCATCTGCAATTCAAATTTGTTGGGGAAAGACTGTCTTTGGGATTGGCCGTACCATTTCATGCTTCCTACAGGCTGCTGCAATCAGGTTTTTAAATATTACATTTTGCTTTGCCTTTTTGTCTGCATGTTAGAGATTCATCATTGTAATCATCTAGAAAGAATAATAAATCCATGTGCTATCGATTCAGAAGTCTATCTGCTTCAGTATTTACTTTCCTGTATTTATTAAGGATTTTAGAAGCATTTTCTTTCAAAATCGCACCATTCTCTTTATTAGCAAAAACCACAAAAAAAAAAGATCAAAAACAAAAGAAACAAGCAAAAACAATCAGTTCCCGCAATCAAGAGAAAACGAGTTCTTACACCCTTGCTTATATTTGCAAAGGTTTTTCATTGTAAATAAATTATACTATGTATATTTGCATCCTTACATAGAATAGAATTATTCTCTCATTTTGGATCTCCCTTGTACTTTCATTGAAGCTCCTTGATCTTAGATGGCTATCTTCTTAGCCAAATATTGCATGGTATTAGAGTATTCTATACCAACTCTTACACTGCATAGAAGCATGGCACATCTAGTGATGCCAAGGGTTAGATCAGCCACAATTTTTGCTAACATCCAATGACAAGAATCAATAGGTTAAAATACCACCTTGCTCAGATACCTAGACATGATATGAAGGTTTGTCCTAATGTACCTTGAGATTAGGAGAGAAATGGAAGCCCTAATTACAACTTTTGATATGAAAAAAATGGAAAGCAAGAGGACAAGGGAAGCAATGGTGGTGGTGTTGATACCCATAGTTGGAAAACTCGCCAATTACAAGTACTCGGCAAGCCCGGAAAACTCGGTTCAGAAAAAACTCGACAAAACACTCTGCAACTTAAAAATTGCTTAAATTTCATTAAAAACACTTTTTTTTTGCAAAATTCAATGATAAGATGCATCCGATGAGTCAATAAATGAGTACATAAAAGAAACAAGCTGAGTCTAGTTGTATTTGATTGATTTGAAAGCAAATTGGGTACAAAATGGCATCCTCATGTGGAATGCGCTGATGTTGATATTCTGAAACAAAATGAAAATAGCAAATTGTTTTTGTAAAAATAAAAGTAAATACTACATTAATATATTTTACAAATTTACATCTTCCTCTTTCCCATGTCTAGTGAAAACTAGGGGTAAGGTAGAACTAGACGATATTATAGATGAAGCCTTGTAGGCAAACTTGGAAACTTGGACTTGGAGAGTACCTAGAAAATCAAATGAATTCAATGGGAGTTTGAGGGCAATGCCCCCAATGGGATTGAGGGGCAGCGCCCCTTGTGGGGGTCTGGGGGCAACGCCCCTAGCAGGGTTGAGGGACAGCGCCCCTCATGGGGGTTTGGGTTGCCCCCAAATGGGGTCGAGGGGCAGTGCCCCTCATGGGGGTCTAGGGGAAACACCCCCAGAGGGGTCGAGAGGCAGCGCCCCTTGTGGGGGTCTGAGAGCAACGCCCCCAGCAGGGTCGAGGGGCAATGCCCCTGATGCGCTTCCTTGCGATACAAGGCGAGGTCGAGGAGCGGAGCCCCCGCAACCAAGCCCAAATTAAGACCTTCAAAACCACACAAACCGCAAAAAATGCATCAAAATTGCCTTTATTCCGGCTGTAGGTTTCTTTTTGCTAAGAGGCCGAGTTTTTCTAGGTGAGTACTTGCACCAAAAACTCGTGAGTTTTTCAAAAACTCGCGAGTTTTTGGCGAGTTTTCCAACTATGTTGATACCAATCCCAATTCATCTATAAACTCATTTATTGAATTTACCCCACACATTTTCCATCCACTCTCCTATACTAGTCAGACTCATAAGAATTCTAACCATCATCTTCACCCAATTTCTTTATTCCTCACAACGTCCCACAAGCACAACCTTCACTTGAAGGTACCACTTGGAATAAAGAGAAACACCATGAGGCTAGGATGGCAGCAACAACTGTTTGGTACTAAAATAATATACTTTTCAATGTGGTGAACAATCCATATTGGGGAAGTTGCTAAATGCATTGACAGTTGTCAATAAGGGGTTTAAGACTCCAATGGTTAAGGATTTGAATCAACCATCGCTTGAGGAAGTTATAAAAAATACACAGCTTGTGGTTGATAATTACAAGAAAGTATGTCGAACAAAGAGCTACAACATCTTATCAAATGGATGGATAGATGGTAGGAAGAGGATTCAACTTTTTTGTGGCTTTGAGTTCGACTTCACATTTGTGTTCTTGAAGTCCATAGATGCCTTGCATGAAGTAAAAAATGTTGAGACTTTGTGCAGTCTATGGGACGAGGTGATCCAAAGGGTTGGGGTTGAGAATGTTCTCCATATTGTCACGAACAATGCAACAACATATGTAACCATGATGAGACTTGTTATGGAGAGCCATGCCACCATTTATTGGAGTTTTTGTGCTACACATTATTTAGCTATGATGCTAGAGGACATTGGGAGGATTGGATGGGCCAAAAGTGTGATTGAAGATGCTAGACAAATTACCAAATTCATTTACAACCATAATTGGGTCCTTTCTTTGATGAGAGATCACATAAATGGCAAGGGGCTTGTGTGAACACAGGTGACACAATTTACCATCAACTTCCTCACTTTGCAGAACATTGTAGATACAATTCCTTCTCTCAAGTAGATGTTTGTGAGCAATGCCTCAATGGACTCTATATTCCAAAAAATCCAAGAGGGGAAGGCCACAAAAAATATTTTTAATGAGGTGTTCATCAAAAACGCAAAGGACTTACTCAAGGTAAAAAGCAATTACAAATATAAATTTTATAGAGAATTAACTACTCGTCTTTTATTTTTAGTTAATTTTCTAATAATTTAAAATTTATTTTCAATTTTTAAGGTTGCAGAACCTTTGCTCATCTATATCACACAAATCCTTGAATTCTTCAGATGAAAGGGTTGCAACTGCATCACAATAGTATAGGCTACTAACCATCTGAGGAAACCCTAGATAACATGTCTGCTATCTTGTTACTTACCACCCCTACTTGCACTCGATGACTAGATTTCTACAAATAAGAAATTCACTTCAAGCGATGTGCCTGCTACAACTTAGTTTGTGTTTTCAGAACTACAATGGTATATGATTTGCGTAAATCGCTCTCTTTAGCCAGAATGTTGGGCTCCAATGCTTCAATGCTTGATGCAGTGCACAGATATATAAGATAATTTTCAACAGCTCTTGAGAAGGATTCCAAGTGATATGGTATACCTCTTTCTTCTTGCACAAGGACCACCTCTGCTCGGCCAAGGCATCAATCTCAATCTCAATCTCAAATAGATTCTGAAGATATAGAAGTAGTACTTGGCATATCTTCTTTACTGCTATAAAAGCAGCTTCATAAGCCTTTCAAAATTCAAGTTTCACTCCATTTTTTATGCATACGGTGGATCTGCCACGAAATGATAAATAAATTTGTAGAGATGCTAGCCCATTCCTACAGAACTTCTGAACTCAGTCAGATATGTGGCCTTGTCCAATTTAGAATAATTTGAACTTTAACTGAATGAGTATTGACATTTTTGCCTCCAACTACAAGTCCCAAATACACAAATTATTTATCATATGCTCTATAGATGTGCCATAAGTAATTTTGATGTCTTACTGAAACAAGAAAGTCATTAGGATGCAATGGAAAAAGAATCAAAAAAATTGTATAAATTTTAGCTTCTTTTATTCTTAATATTTGCATAAATGACAAAATTCAAATATCTATTTTTGTATATTATTTTGATTACTGCCCCCTGTTGTCTCCACACTGTCCCCAAATTATAAGAAAAAATTTACCATCCTTGAAACTCGTTCCCTCATCCCAGAGACTCCATGGAACAGTGACATAAGTACAATATACACATTTCAAGTATCTTTCAGTCCTGTTTCAAGTAGTTATTAAAACTCACAGTGAACCAAGAGGATTCTTCAGGTTAAAGGCTCTCTGGACCAGTTTGAAATTCTGGCATTCCAATCTATGGCAACAGTATAATGCATGGGCTAGTGTGCAAAGTATTGTTTCATGATCATCTGCACAGACACTATGTGAAATTCAGAAATAATATTTAGATCTGCCTGCTAATTAATGCTAGAATAAAAAATTCTTATATTCCGGTTTGACGTTTATCTCAGAAACTTGTCTCATCTTTGGTGTAATTGTCATCAATCCAGGAGACAAAGAAATGACAATGATGCTCCACTAAGTTCTTCCCGTTGACAGAAAGATGACAGAAATGCATCCAACAGCCAGTATATGCAATTACTGCCTCCTGATTTGTTGAGGCAGTAATCTCTGGACCTTATTTTCTCTTGGTACTGAAATCTAGACATACTGTATGAGAGGATAAGGCCTATTCATCTGTGGCTGCCAGGTGTCAGCTCACAACCAACTTTCAACGTGCTTTCATGAGGTGCAACTAAGATATAAAATCAGGGCATCAATCACACAAGAAAGATTGATTTTGCTATTATTTTAACTCAATTCATACTTCCTGGTGTCCAATTTAAAAAAGTACTCTAACTATTTGAAATTGAATGCTAATTCTACTTTAAAACCTGCCCTATTGTGGAGATAAACCTAAGCATGAAAAAGGGAGATGGATGATCAACTGGAGGCCATTCCAGACATCTAGAAGAGCAATAAAAAGGCAAGATAAATAATCTTACCCTAGGAAATAACTTTCCAGCAGAATCGTCTCCAATCATAAGCCAAACCTCTTACGGTAGTGAAGTCCATTTCTCCTCTAAGTGTTTCGTATAGTTTCCAGGAACAAAGAACAAATCTGCACTAATTCTTCAAGTGAATATATATGTTATTTGTCTCAAGCATAGAAGCCATGTCAGTAAAGGGAAAAATATGAGAGGTTAATAAAAACATAAAATGTTAGAGAGAGAGAGAGAGTCAAGCTTAAAAATAGTGGGTAATGCCGGTCCACTCTCTGCAAGAAATAAGGTTTTCACACATTTCACCCACGAAAATTACGGATAAAATTTGTTTATTTGGTTTCTTTTAATTCATTTATTTGGAGGTTTTTCACTAGTATGATTTCAAGATACGCATATTAAATTCTAGAGAGATGGCAGCCGTACAAAGATAAGAGTATTCACCTGAAGCTGATTACATGTTTTATACATAGTTTTTCAGAGGCACATCCAATTCTTAAAAACCTCGATCTAAATTTGAAAGCTTACTGAAATTAATTTCTCACCGCTAGAGTCCTACTCTAACAAAGTGCCAGAACTGAAACTATCATTGTCAGCTCTATAACAGACTGTAAGCAACATGCTTATGCATTTATTCATCATTTCTAACAAGATAGTGGAGAACTTAATTTTAATAATGTCAATCCAATTTCAGTGGGCATGGTCCAGAAGCCTGATTAATTCAGGTCAAAGGTGAAGATAAATTTGAAAATATCGTACTGGCGAAGAACGCACTAGGAAGTAATGGTATGAAATTTTGAACTTACCCCAACAAGTTTAAGCAATGGACAGAGGAAAGACAGGACGCTTCTGCTGCTATTGCCGGCCTGGTTGGTGTTTGTAACAGGGTCCTCTACCTTAATTTGAGAGGTATCTTGAGGTCCCTCCTGTGACCCTCCTGCTTTGGTCCTCACACAACATCTGCTGTGGTGCTGAATTCCTACAGAGGAAAAAGATTGGAATCCTTTGACTGAAAGGTGTGATGGAGTGTAAGTGGTAGATTTTATTCTACAACATTGCAAGTGTTTGGTTGAAAGGAGGGTGTAGGAGTTTGCTGCTATAGACATGAGTGATATCTTCTGTCCGCTAAGCAAGACAATGCACGTAAGAGTGCGAATTACGTTGGTTGAAATCTTGCTGCTGTTGTTTGTGGGTGTTAATTGTTCATATCGAATGCCCTTCTGTATCTGCAATGGATTTGCTCCAATGGTCTATTCAGTTAGCGCATCATCTACCGATTACAAAACTTTTTGAAATATTAAATTTTTTATGCTGTTTCAAATTCTAATGAATATAAATGATTTCACTACCAATAATTAAACAGTTCAAGAATATTAGTTAATAAATTATTTTTTATTCAGATAAGTAGGGATTTTAAAAGGGTCTAGACTCTTGTACAAAAAGTTAGAAAAGATAGACATTAAGCATTATAAGACACTCAGGGACTTAAGAGAAACAACTATGCACAAAAAGGAAGACACTACATAATCTAACAACCTACCAACTCAAAGTCAAGGTGGTTTGAAGACAAATTTGTTCCAACGATTTTTGCTTAATCGTAATACAAGGATCCAAATGCCCTAAACTTTATTTTTTGAAACAAGAGAGATTTGCAAGATCACTAACAAAATCTTTATCCAATCCTAGAACAATTAAAGAGAAATCCATGGTTGTATAGTTTATTGGAGCTTTCC
The DNA here is from genome assembly GCA_007258455.2 of Sequoia sempervirens. NCBI lineage: Eukaryota > Viridiplantae > Streptophyta > Pinopsida > Cupressales > Cupressaceae > Sequoia > Sequoia sempervirens. The sequence goes on along the minus strand of VDFB02058242.1, from coordinate 243,169,041 downwards.
TCCTATTTTCATCCTCAATAGTAGCAAACTTAAATTCATTTATCCTTCAAACGAGATGGTGTTTTTTGATGCTTGAGCAACTAGTGGTGGCTTGGCCCACTTTACAACTACACTAACAAATAATTGAAGAGTCTTTGATTATTTGGAAGATAAAGTGATTTGAGTAGGGAGCACCTTGTTTTCTTCCACAAGCACACAATCTAGCAAACAATAAACGCTTCTTGAATTTAGTGACCTTATCAGTCGTAAAGTATTGCCCAAAAGTATTGGTAATAAGCACGAAAAAAATTTCATCCCAAAACTCCAACGGCAACCCTAATAGTCTAACCCAAACAAGGAACATGATGGAGTCATCACTCAAAGGGTTAAACCTTGAGGATAATTTTTTTAGACAAATGCCATTTAACCCTATAAACCAAGGACCTTCTTGAAGAACTCTAAAACAATCTTCACGAAAGGAAAAGGAAAATAAGAAAAAATATTCAGCACAGAGACAACCTCTACCTGGCCTCTTAGTTTTCAAATCTAAAGCACCCATCTTCTAATAGCATCAATGTTGGGATGATTACCACAAAATCTCCCAAACAACAAGTTGTCAAACTGAGCAATTGACTTAACCATAAGGGAATCAAGGACATAAAGTGTCTTCCCCTCCTCCATGGCTTAGGTAGGAAAAGCATCAATAGACCCATTCCCCGGCACACTCTCCTCAATAATAGCCCTTGAGCATTCACCCACCCTAACACTCGCAACAATAGTAGGAAAATAATAAATTGTTAATTAAATATGGAAATCAAATATATTTAGATGTGTTATTTCATTGAGTGTTAATGGTGGGAAGATGGTGTTGAAGACACAAAGAATCCATTTACTAAGATATTATAACTTTAAGATTTTATCAAATGGTCACTTCAAAATCTATAAATAGACAATAACCTATTTTAGCTCAATTCCACCCCTTCAAACTTAATCTAAATGATTGTGAAAATGAATTGTGCATGGAAATGGACTTGCAAGTCACATGGATGACCTAGTAATATTTAGTAGTCTAAAACTTGTTCATCTCTATCTCCTAATGTTTATATTTATTTAAGGATTGACAATATTTATAAACACCTTTCGGGAATCTTTTAAATTGTATTATCACATTCTCCTTATCCAAACCTCTAATAAATTGACTTTACAACTCTAAGTGAATGATCTAAGACAACAAGCAAGCACACATGGGCTTAAGATGATATGTGTTGATGTGATCCTCTAATAATGTCGTTATGATGCTCTCATAAATGTTCTTGTAAAACTATGAGATTGTAGATCTAATTAAATGTTCTTTGTTACAAATTATTTGTGTATGATTATCTGTTTAGATTCATTTTACCATTTGTAGAAGTAGACAAAAGATTGTAGAAGAATGAGACAAGAAGATAGAAGTGGCACAACATATACGTGGAGAAACCCTTTCAGGAAAAAACTCCACCACTAGAATCAATAGTGCTTGTATTATTTAACCTTAGAACAAGATTACAATAACACTGTATCAATCCTTGATTGAGATGCTTCTTTTGCCTTCAACAATTCTTCTTCACAACCTACAATAAACTTGATTTTAAACTCTTTTCAACTTGCTGCAATAAATAGATAATTATGAACATTGTAAACTCCAAAGAATTGTCAATTACAAGAGCACAAAGCTCCTCTAAAAAACCTACGCCTATTTTGTGCAAGTAGAGTTTCATCATGTAACATGAAGTCAAAACCAATGTCTCCTCAATTTAGGCGCCCCAAACTAAACTCCTAACTGATCGTTGGTCAAGAAAATATCTTCCAAGCTTCTCCTCAAAGTTGACGCCCAAGAATGGGCCCACTTAACTCAGTCTTGTAAATATCTTCTCATGCAAAAGGTGTTAACTCAAAGATGCCAACTTGGGCGCCCAAGGTGGGTCCAAGTCAATCTTTGTTAACAGAAATGTTTCTCTCCATCAATTCATGCAAACATTATGCATGATTGATCATCCCCCACTTAATTGAATGTAGCCACCTGTTATATGTCATACAACTCAAGTCATTAGCATGAAACTCAAGTCAACTAAAGTCAACTAACATGCAACTCAAACTAACTGAAGATAACTGAACCATAACTGAACTAAACTGAACTCCATTCATGTAAATGTCAATCCCTAACTTATAGGATCTAAACATGCATTACTAAAGTGTTATCAATCCTCCAAATAGTTAACTTAAGCAAGGTGGGTTCCACCTTCCATGTGGGCACCCCATGTGCTCCTCTCTTGTAGGATCTCTTCTTGGGTGTCCCCACATGTTCCTATCATTTAGAAATAATTACAAATGTCAATTTACATGTTCATTTCATTCAAATTTAATCTCTTTCTAATCCTAGTGTTGGGGAACACTTTCTAAGGACTTAGGAGATACATGAAATATGTTTAGCATTGCAATTAAATGGCATCCTATTCCCAACACTTGTAGTGTAGGAAATTGTCACCCTTAACAATTTCACACTATATTTTACCCCCTTAAATTATTGAGCCTAATTGAGTTCCTAATTTCCTAAATTATGCATTTTAAAGCCTATTTTTATCATTTTTCAACAAAGTTGCAAGCATTGAATAAATGCAAATAATTAATGTTATGCTCTCGAAACTTAATGTCCAAGCAAATAAGGCTAGGACCCATACGCGCATGGGTGTATGGGTCCCCCTATCTTGTCAGGGACCAATTTTTAATTTGTGTTAGCAACATTTAAACATTTAGAATTCAAATTTCAATTGTCGGCTTTTGGAATTTGATTTTTGGGAAATTAAAGCAATTGCATATAAATACCTAGTTATTTTATCATTTGAAATATAAGGAGGATAAGACACACAATTGAGCAAATATTATTTTCAAGAGCAAGTCAAGAGCAGCATTATCAAAGTTTATTGCAACAATTCAAGATCCAACATCATGTCAAATTTTATGTGTGTTCATGTTATTGTTTTGTGAAGACTAACATTGTTGTAGGTCTCCAAGCATTCAAGCATTCAAGCATTCAAGAAAATCTATCAAGAAAGATCCAAGATCCTTGAGGTGATGTGTATGACTTTAGTCCTTCAAGGAAGCCATTGAAGGGTGGTGAGTTGCAGCATTTGTTCATTCATCATTCCTTCATTTCAATTATCATTTCTATCATTGGCATTGCCATTGTGGAACTGGAAATATTTACACGATTTGACTGAGGGAAGCCCCTCAAATGGCCCAACATTTCTCCTCTTTGTGAATGTGCAAGTTATAGATTTGAAGAGGATTGAAGGAAGCTTGAAGGTAAATTCTTCATTGTTGCATTTTTCTCATATATCTTGTCAAGCCATAGAAACTCACCTACAGAATTTAGTGACAACCTTTTGACAAGTTTGCAACTAGGAAACAGAAGGTCATGTTGGTTTTTTTAATTACCAGCCTAATCTCACAACTAATCTATATGATTGACATTCCTAATGATCAATTACTCAGAGGAATTGTCCAACAACTAGGAGAAAGTGGATAAAACTTTCCCTCTTCACTTTGGGCTTTGCAAAACCCAGGAGAGTGATCCCTGATAGTGTTTGTAAGATCTCCTTTGCTAATTATATGTAACAGTGTAAATAAAAAGATGTGTTCTATCTAAGGCCTGCACACAAGTCCTTAACCCTAACTTGATCCCTAGTGGAAATTACCCTAGCAATTCCAAAAACTCTGATATGATTGGATGTAAAGAAGATGGTATTGAATCTCAAAAAGAAGAGTGCACTCCCAGAAAGGCGAGCAATAAGATTAACAAGAAGACAACCTCTGGTATGGATATAGCCGAAACCAAAGAACACAATGCTGAGGAGGGTGGCAATAAGGGGCTGGAATCCTAGCCTGTGAAACCTAGAAAAGGGCCAAGAAGGCCAAGAAAAAGCAGTATCCTCGTGGGAGGAAGTAAGAAGCTGACTCTATCTAAACAAAAGAGGAAGAAGGTTAGAACTGTTATCCAATCTCCAATATCTAAGAAACTGGAAACAAAAGATAAAATACCCAAGTGCTTTGAAAAATTTAGAGGAGAACAAAGCGAAGTTCCTATGAATGTTGACAATGAAAATTAATTGCATCTCTTGGAATGTCAGGGGACTTGAATCCCTTGACAAGAAATATATTGTAAGGAGATTTCTTAATCTCAAGAAAGAAAAATATTTTGTTTTGCTACAAGAAACAAAGGTCACAGGTTTTACTTTGGAAACAAATTTAAAATTTGTATGGAATGGATCCAAATTCTTCACGGCCTCTCATGAAAAGGGTAGGGGAGGGGTAGCCATTTTGGTGTCCAACCAGTGGGAACAATATATCACTAATAGTAGCTCCTCTCCCTGCAATAGGGTTGCATGGGCAACCCTAGAAAGGGATGGCATGCTTTTTGGAATCTGCTCTATTTACGCCCCTAATGATCACAGGGAAAGGCGTGGTCTCTAGCAGTGGCTTGCAGGGCTACCAAACATCCCCTGGATCTTGGGAGGTGATTTCAATGTGATAGAGCAAGCGAAGGATAAATGGGGTGGGGTGGATATGGCCTGGAAAGGTAACAAAAAACATTTCTAGACAAGGCTAAAAATCAAGCTAAGACTAGTGGACCCCATGGAAGGCAACACAAATCAATGTAATGTTGTATGGTACACTTGGTGTAACGCACAAAAAGGTGGTGGAAAAATCTATTGTAGATTAGACAAATTCTATGTGAATAAAGATTCCTTCAACTTCTACCCAAATGAGGATGGATCCAAGGTCCAGGTGTATCCCTACACCCTTTCGGACCATCACCCTATCAGGGCTAGCATTATGCCCAGTGTGAATAATGTTGTTGAAACAAGAGTGAAGGATGGGTTCATCCTAAACACCCACCTACTAAAATACCTTGACTACCAAGATGGCATTGCCTCTCTAGAGAAATCAACAAGTGGATGTTAAAAGATGCACCCGCCATTGAAAGATGGAATGCGAATGTGGAAGGTTGGAGAACCCTTTTCCAAACAATTGGCAAAAAATGATCCCTTGACAGCAGAAGGGAGGAAAAGGGACTCCAAGATCACCTACTAGAAGCTGAAATGAGGCTGCAAGAGAAGCTAGATGATCAGATCTTATGTGAAACCTTAATTGCAGCCAAAGATAGCCTGAGAAGAATCCAAAATCATAAAATAAAGGGGCAAAAGTTCAAAGCAAAATTGAACTGGCTTAACTGTGGGGATAAAGGATCAAAGTTCTTCTTCAAGTACCTTAAGGAAAAAAAATATAGAGAGCAAGTGGGGCAAATTTGGGATGGGTCTCGACTTTGCTCCTCACAAGAAGAAATTTTGGCCCAATTCCAAACCTTCTTTAAAGAACTCTTCATCTCAGAGGATCAGTTGGGGGAGGGCCCTTCAACAAGGTCAATCATTAAGGGCCTCATTCCAAAGAAAATTGGGGAGGAAGACTCTGTGTTTCTGGATGTTGACATTACAGAGGGTGAAATTGTAAATGTTGTCTTGTCAATGAGCAATAAATCCCCTGGATGGGATGGGCTACCAGTGGAATTTTATAAAGTCTTTTCTGATTGGGTGTGTGATGATCTTTTACAAGTTTATAAAGAGGCTTTGGATAAGGGATCACTTGGGGAGAGCATAAATAGAGGAATTATCATACTCCTCCTAAAAGGAGGAGACAAGACCTTGGTTAAAAATTGGAGACCTATAACGTTACTCAATGTTTCCTATAAAGTGCTAGCCAAAGTAGTTGCCACAAGACTGGTGAACATTCTACCAAATTTTATTAACAGCACACAAACTGGATTTATTAAAGGCAGATACATACTAGAGAATTTAATTACAAGTTGGGAGGCTCTGGAATGGGCCAAGAACTCCAACCAGAACTCAACAATGCTACTTCTAGACTTCGAGAAAGCCTATGATAGGGTGGAATGGATTTTCTTATAAACTGTCCGCGTATCCTTTGGTTCTTCTAGCAAGTTTTGTGGCATGGTAGACACGCTTCTCAAGGATGCTTCAGCCCAAATTGATGTAAATGGCATGCTCTCTGGAAAAATCCACCTTGAAGGGTCTATCCGATAAGGTTTCCCCTTAGCCCCCACCCTCTTTGTAATCGCTTCATATGCTCTCTTCTATTTGTTAAGAGATCACACCCTCTCTCCCAGAATAAAAGGGATCATCTTGCCAGACAAAAGTGAACTAGTAAATGTTCAGTTTGCAAACGACACTTCTATATTTTTGGGCTTGGATGAAAACAACATAAAATCTCTAATGAAAAATCTTGATTTGTTCTACCAAGCCTCAGGAGCTAGATTATCCAGAGCCAAATCAACCTTTCTAGGTTGGAAGCATGATCCTCCTGACTAGCTTGCCAGATTTTGTTTTCAGTGGGGGGCCCCAACAAGCTAGTGAGATACCTTGGAATACCCTTTTCAATTAACCCTGACCTTAAAGAAATGTGGAACTGGGTTAAGTCCAAGATTGAGAAAAAACTTGAAGGATGGAATAGGTAATACCTCTCTCTAGCTGGAAAAATCCAAGTATGCCAAAAAAACCTGTCTTTCTACAGTATCTACTTCGCCTCTGTGTGGCTCTTTAATAGCTATCAGGTCAATGACATTCAAAAGAGAATCAAAAAATTCTTGTGGTCTAGTGGTAAAGGAAAGAGGAGGAGACACTCGGTCAGGTGGGACTGGTGTTGTATCAATAAAGCCCAAGGTGGCATTGGTCTGAAAGATCTCAGAATGCAAGGGGTGGCCCTAGTAGCCAAATGGATCCTCAAATTGGTGGAAGGAAGTGAACCTTGGAAAATATTGGTTCAAAACAACATCCTTCGGGTTGTACCTAAACAAGCCAGGGCGTGGAAACACCTGCCCCTGATTGACATTCTCCTCAATAAACACTCTATGGTTCCGGCTGGGTCAGTCATTTTTAAGAGCCTATGGAAGGCTTGGGATCTAATAAAACATAATGTGCAACTCAAATCCTACAGTCTTTCCCTCAAGAACAAATACAAAATGTCAGCTTCATAGTTCCATTTGGTGGAACCTAGAACATAAAGGTAAAGCTCTTGCCTTGCTTCAAGGCTGCTCCGCCAAAAGTTGGAATATGAAAGGTATTAAATCCTTTGTTGATATTCTCGAAAATGGTGAGATTAAAATTTGGGATAGCCTCAGGGACCATTTTGATCTACCTTTGTCTAATATGAGAACCTACTCGACTCCGCTGGAAGCATGCAAAGATGCTTGCTTTCCTAGAAATGTTGAGGAGGAGGCTAATTTTGTTGATAGCTTGGTTTGGAAAGATGGCACTGATATTGCTAATGTTAAGGCTAATACTATTTATAATGAACTTGTTCATAGCTCTTATATTATTGATCATGTTAATAAATGTTGGGACCTAAAACTTGATGTAAAGGATTGGCAAAAAACCCTTTCATTTGTTTGACATTCTTCTATGGAACCAAAAAAAATCTTGCTTCAAATGGTTAGTTTTACTTCAAAAAATCCCTTATAGAACTAATTTTGAGGATGTTGATATATGTAGTCTTTGCAGGACACTTGAAATGGTCAAACACATACTTTTTGAATATTTTTATGCACGAGAAATCTGGCAAGATATTATATTCTGTAATTTCAAGATTAAAGTTGATTACAAGATCTTTTGGTTTTGTTTGTGTAATGAGATAATGTGGCATATATGGAGAGCGAGAAATGATGATAAGTTCAAGGGCATCAAGAGGGTACTTACTGAGTTTTCAAATAAACTCACATTTACCACTATTGCTTTGCAGGTTTCACTACATGTGGAAATTTCAATGGCGAAATTCATGCAAACAATAAGAGATAGGGCAACAACTATCAGAAGGGAAGAGGGTAGAGGTGGCCATGCATGCCAGCTAGAAGAGGCAGAGATTTTCCAAAGGGATGTTGAGGAACTACAAAGAGCAATCAATATGGCAACTAGGCCTGATAGACAGAGAGGACCCCAACAACTAAATCCACAAGATGGGAATCTAGTAGATGTTGATGCTAAAGAAGTGGTTTCGAATGAGCAACGATTTATGCACGAGACCATTCAAGAGGATGATGAGGCAACCAACATAGAAGGAAACAACCACTAGTTCTTCATCTGCTTGACTCCCCTTTGTTGTTGTTATTTTTTGTATGAAACCTCATGTGCATATCAACAAATGGACCTATTGTCTTTATAATGTAATGGCAACAATGGAGATAGTTGGAAGCAAGTTCCTAAAGTTGATAAAGGATGGATTAGTCCACATCAACCAACATGAGATCAAAGATGGGTACTCCTCGCAACATGGCCAGCCTAATCTGTCAGTTTTCATGAGACTTTTAGAGGCATTCCAAAAAGATTCCAATGATAAGAAAGTTGCAGCTAAGAAGACCCAAATGACTAGAGCAACCAGAATGCATTCAAATGATAGCCTAGAGACCGAAATGGGGTTCTCCAATGATGAATTGGAAGCCATAGAAGCACTGGAAAACTGGAACATGGAATCCTGCAACGAAAGCAAGAGCTTGGAGGATGAGCCTTGAGCAGACCATTTGAGTGATACTTTGTTTTGTATTTTTGAGAAATTTTCTACATAGAAATGACACATATAATGTATAGGCTATATGTAAGATTGTACAATAACGTCGATATGTATAAATTAATGTATAGGTTGATATAGAATGATGATATGTATACGCCATTGTAAGGTGGTATAGCAGACTATACAAGCATCAATTGGACAACTCTATTTTTTTGGTTTTTCTAGGTGCTAATCATGTTGTATTGTAATGTGCTTACTCTATGATTAATACAAAAAAAGATGTGTTCTTAATGGATTTGCTTGATGATTATGAAAATGAAAAGATCTAGCAATATCCTTTAAGAATTTTAATAATTTAAAGCAAGAGAACATAGGATAACATCAAACTTAACAAATAATTTCAACTGAAGCTAAGATTTGTAAATGTTCTTTATATGAATGACCATGGAGATTGTAACAACCATGTACATATAATGGACTAGTGCCTTAACATTGGGCATGGAGTAATAGTGAATGCAATTCAGACTTGTATAACAATTTTTTCCCTAAACATCACGAAGCTTCATAGTAATTCCTTACACTACTGCACTTAAGAATTCCTAACCAATTCTTCTTATCGAATCCTTGCATTGATTCATACAATTCTACATTCCCATTAAATCATTTTAACCTATTATTTGAACAAGAGCTATAACAGAAACATACATTCAAAGGAAAGACAATAAAGATGAATTGAATGATCTTTGATCATCTTTCATTCATAAATTGTATCAAGTATACATTAGGAGACAATTGGCTTGAAATTATGTTATTGTATTCAAAAGATGCTAGTATTGTTATACAAAAACCTGCAAATTTCATTCAACAATAGAATCAGTCAATAACCTAGATACAAAGTTTAGACTTTATTTACTCTATATGCTCTGCATTACAAAATTCTCCAAGATCTCGTGCAAATGACCATGATTTCCCTTTTATAGAAATAAGGGAGAAAAACAAGCATCGAGCCAAGTACACAAGTCACATATTCATTTAAAATTCAGTTACATTACAATACATCAGCACAACTGCTCATGAAGAGAATATTTTGAAAGGACAAAAGATTTTATCCTTACTTAAGGTATCTTTATCTCTCGAAATATGCTTGATGTAGATAGTTGTACTTTCTTTGTCACTCCTTTCATTCTTCATGGTGAAGGCTTGGGGAATATGATTGGGAGATGAAGACAAAAAACATGCCCACTAGAAGACAAAAATCCCTTATGAGTTGTTGAAGACTCTTGTTGGCACTGATTGTGCATAAAATACAAAAAGGTCAATCCATATCATTTGAAAAATCATAATTCATGAAGTTGATTGTACTTAGCATCCCATGCTAAGTATTGATCTTCAATAGGCCAATTGAATGCTAGAAATTCATCCAACTTGGTCTTATATGTGCCATATTTCCTCACCACTAAATTAACTTCTCTGTCGAATTCTTCTAGAAATCTATTTTTGTCTTGTATTTTATCTAAAAAACTCTTCATTAGTTCAATATCAATGGGATCTTTCTCAAAAATTAGATAAACTAATGTGGTTGTGATACCTTCCAATTGATACCTTCCAATTGGGATCTCCAATACTCATATATGATTTGACTTCCCTGTTTGCATTCAGTATGTAAGGGAGAATGCCCAAATCACTCTCATCAAACTCTTTGAGCAATTATTTTATTTTATCTTCCATGGGGCCTACCATCCCCTAGTATTCATTTGCAGTTATTATAATCTGGTATGTTGGAACAATTTGTTCATGCTTATTAGGATCATAGGTTGATCCTTTGATCATACCAATTAAATATTTGAGCTTGTGAACCCATGTTTGCATGAGAGGAATTGCCTTTATTTTATCTTTTACAAACATATCAAATGTTGCTATCATTAAAGAATAATTTTTATGAACACTATTTGTCCTTTTCAAAATCTTTCCCATTAAGTGTCCCAACATATTAGAAACTATATGTATATTCTCATCATGCTTGTAATCTATATAATGCACAAACAACTCATCATCTACTTTCAATTGTTCCAACAAAGTTCTCCTATCAGTTCTAGCTCTAGGGGGTGGTGTAGCAAAAGTGCTTGGCACTATAGACTTGTTGCCCCTTACAAAAATTGTAGTTGACTATGGTGGGGTGGTGGAGGTGCTTGTTGTTGTGGTTTTTGTTGTTGTTGTTGTACCTGTTGCTATTGCAATTACATCTCTAATAATGCAATCTTCTCCTTATCCTTATTGTATTCATTCAATGAACCTTGGTATTTCTTTAGAGCTTAATTATATTGATCCTACAGGGACTTTGTGGTTGCTTTAGTGAACTAAGATACATCCACAACCAATGTGGCTACCTCCATTGCAGATGTATCAGAGACTCTCTTTACAATTAATCCCCCTCTCAAATCTCATGTTGGTTCTGCTACTGTTGGCTTATTTGTATTTGGGGCTAAGGCCCAAATTTCCAATGTGTTCCATTTTAGACTAAAGGCATAACCAAACAATGCATTTAAAGCTTCATCCTCTGAGGAGAAAATTTGTTGATTCTACTTCTTGATAGTGTCTAGTTCAATTTTTGAAGCAAGATCCCATTTAGGGAGAAAAAGGATTCCACTTTCCCTAACAAGTCTTCTTCCCTCGTCAAGTGTCATTTTGTTACATTCAACATTAATTTTTGCAACCAGTCTATTTTAGACTTGCTCCTTATTTTGATAAAGGAAAATTTCCATTTCTTCCTTCAATTCTTTCTCAAATTGTTCCATGTTGCACCTCCAAACAAGTTCTTTGAATACCCCACTTTTCACAAAGGCATCGTCATCCATAAATTTGGTGCAAGAATCTTCTCTGATATCACCTATTTTGTCACTTCCCCTTAAAACTTATGTAGTGATTACATTATCAAGAGGGGTCAAGTTCTCATCTCTCTAAGGAGATGGCATTTCATGTATCACATCTTCTCTTGTTACTTCAATTTCATCTTCATCAACCCTCTCAATCCTTCTCCTTTTTGGTGATGACTCCCTTGGAGGTGAGTCTAGATCAATAACAGTTCAGTTGGGGAAGGAGGGGTTTATTGCCTTTGATGAGGAGATGAGGATAGTTGTGTTGATAAAGAAGACTATGAATCTTCCTTTCTTCTATAGATTGCAATTGGTGGATGGTATGTTGGTCTGTCTTCCAACATAGGAGATTTACCCTTACCTTTCTCCTGGATTTGAGAGGCTTCTTCAACACTTTTAGCAAGATTCTACAAGATAGCTTGAATTCTCTCAATTGGATCATCAACATCCACATATGTTCCTCTGAAAGAAGGACCCCTTTTCTTCTTTGCATCTTCTGCTTTTTGGAAAGCAGTCCATTTTACCTTTTTGCTATTTACTTCATTGTCATCTAAACAATTCCTTATAACATCCTCAGAATAATCAATTGTATGATAGAAATTTGATCTTTTGATATTTTTCCTTAATTAATTAATGAAGCCCTTTGGATCAAAGTTCCTAGCTTTTGACGGTTTCATGCCATAGGGTTTACAACTATCATATATTTGTTTCCATCCATCCCTATTCATTCTAAAATCAGAGAATACTGTGAGATATAGGAAGAATGTTCCTTTTTTTAATTAGCCAAATGAGCTTGATCCGAAATGGCCAACTACTAGATGACCTCTAGAAACCCAACCCTCAAAGGCACAAATTTTGGCAACACATGAGGTGCTACTGTGCTTCCATATATTCTCAGTATGGTGTAATCAGAATGAAGCACAAAGTCTCCCCAATTGTGTCCAATTCCCAACTCAAGTTTCCTTTCTAACGGTCTTAACAAATCAAGCAATTCAACAACACCCTAGGCATTTGACCCTGTAAATAGGACATGACTTTTGAAGCAAATAAATTTCTAAATGCTCCAAAGCTTGATTGTTGACAATGCATATTTTTGACATATTTTATGCCACCCTTGGATGCACATCACTGATATCCGATTTGAGAGATCCTATGTGTGTATCCCGTTTCAATCCATGTTTATTTTGATGAATTTGGGTCTTTAAGGTTTTGAACTCCTCAATTGTGTATGATTAGGGTTCTAAATTACATGTAGGGTTTAAACCCTCCTAAAACCCTAGTGATTTTTCCTTGTCACTTTTGTTCTGTTTGCTCATTGACCTTTTGTACCCAGTCCCCGATTGGCTAAGTTGCAACTTATGTCTGTCGAAGTCATGTTTTGACTAGCCCCTTCATCCTTGTCTTACCAGTCACACCCCATTCAAATATTTGTCCTAAATCTTATGTTTGTAGGTCTTGAAATATTTTTCACCCGAGTCTAATGTTTTGCTCTAGGTCTGAATGTTCTAAATCACATAACCTTATGGTATCTAGGCAAACAACCACCTTTTAAGTCATGGAGTAGGCACACATGATTATTAAGGCATTTGTAATATCAGACGGGTCCCATGAAATATATCCTATTGGTTCCCCGCTAGCCCTCAGGATTAAAATAATAAAATTAAGAAGCCGAGGGGACGACGAGTAGGTGACACCTATCTACCTTCATGGTGATCCTTACCACTATTCAAAGGCATTGATGGCTAAAGGAAACTAAATCAATGGTTATGATGTGTTTTGACAAATGAATCTCGGTTATTCCCCGTTAGCCCATGGGGGACCCACTGTCAGATTTGAGATTGTGGAGGGATAGCGGGCATGAGCCATGTGGCATCATCGTCGCCATCCATTAAACTATTGGAGTTGTATCGAGGAGACATTTGGATATTGATGGGACCCTTAGGTTTGTCTCTTCGAATTTCTGACATTTCAACGTGATCTCTTCATCAGAGGGAATGATGGATATCAGTGGGACCTAGATGATGATCCCTTCGACATCCCGATAAGATGGTACCAACAGTGGATGGTGAATGCTCAAGCGATAGGTGTCATGGTGGGCCCAAGGCCTTGGTTTTCTTTGTGTGATTCAATGATTCAGATTCAGTGGAGATAATCTAACAGTCAGCGTGTGCATCATTCACATCAATGTTGTGAATGATGTCACCTAGGTGCTTTTCACGATGGTCTTGTTTGCCACATCAGGGTGACAAGAAATTTTTGAAGAGACATTATCAAGGGTCTCTTCAACATGCCGATGTCATTTCATTCAACTATTCATATTTGAGGGAAAACATCTAATAGTCATCGCAAGGGTTCTTCACATCACAGTTTGGAAACATAAAGCATGAAGCCTTTTTGCGATGAGTGATGAAGGTATAACTAAAGGAATATTCAAAGGATGGGTGGTGGATTTTCATTGCATCATTGGCCTCCAATGCGTTGTGGATTGATGTCGTGTTCTCTTAAAGGATGAGTGATGTGTTGAAGGTACATGATGGCCTTTGATCTTGATTCTCTTGCGATCAAAAACTGTGTTTTAAAGTTCATTTGGAAATTTGATATTAGTCGTCCATCTCCAATCCAACGAACAACATTAAAACTTCAACGGTCAATCATTCCTATTCGCTACAGACTTGTAGGATTGATGTCTCAATGACATTCCCAGCTACTAGATTGAATCTGATCGACTATGGATCAAATTTTCACACTTTTCAAGGCTATATTGATTGTTGGCCAGTGTCATTACTCCTTGAGGTGTTGCAGACACTATATCTTCCTCTATTAGGGTATTTTTGATATTTTGCTACAGATTTCGCGATCGCCCATCCCTGCATTCATATGAGTCATCATTTTGGGGCTTGTTCGAGTTGTCAGAGCCTTATGGCTAGTTATGTTGCTTTGTAATAGGAGCAATTCGAATCTTTTTTAATCTGATCAAATTCATCTTTTTGTAACCCTAGTTGAGTTAGGGTTAGGTATTTGAATTCAACTCTAAGTTATGCCTGATCTATAAAGGCAAAAAATGTATTCATTTCAAGGGTTCTTCCTCTATCTGTTGGAAGATGAATTAATCTGAGAGGGGGGGGGTGAATCAGAGTAATGTACAATTTTTAGAACTTTTGACTTCAAGAGAAAATCACACAATAACCTAGAGACAATTTTATGAACCCTCTTCAAATTGCAAGGTGAATTCTAACACATCAAAGAATTTTAGCAGAATGACAGATTGATAAAAGACTTACATAACAATGTCAAAGCATGATATTGATTGTTCATATAAACTTGATTGAACAATTCCTTTTAATGATTTATTTCCACAAGACTTCAAGTATACTTTGAACACTTTTATAACATAATGAAATATTTAATCAAGTATAAGAGCATTGCATGAATTTTAATGACAAATTCCAGAATGAAAACATTAAAATTTAAGCACATGGGCTGAAACAAAAATGCACAGATTTCACCACATAACACATTATTTTTTTGAGTGGAAAAACCCTCTTGGGGTATAAAAAACCACTCGAATAATTCCTTTTATTATTAGAGCACCAACTCAAACAAGAGCACCAACTCCTTTTATCAATTCTGAATAATATCAATGATTCAAAGGGTTTCTCTGTTTCAATAAAACCTTTTACAAAAATTGACTGGTATACACAATACCTTAAGAATTCAAAAGAAAAATTTGAATCCTTAAAATATCAGGTATAGCAGTACTGCCTCTCAAAGATTTTCAATATTTCAAATACACATAATCAGATTGGTTTAAAATTCGTCTCTATTTTTCTTCTCTCACATCATACTTGTTTGAAGACCTTTGAATGTATATATATATGCACATAAATAATGTCAAACTGATTTCCAACTGTCTTTCTTATAACTGATTTTCAAATCTACGAATGCCATTAGGGTTTCCAAACAACCCTTTACAATGATAGCATTTTTTTCTTTTCAAAACAATAATAATTTTGTTTTTCCTTTCAAATCTTTCTATATCCGAGCAATGGCTAAAAGCCATGCTTATCAATGTAAACTTGTGTAAATCACTGAGACTCTCGAGCTCAAACTCGAGTAGTAAAAGAACTGAAATGCAGTTATTTACAACTGCTTTTATATTTTCTTTTCAAACCAAGCTTTTAAAAGAACACTGAACATATTTACCATTTTTCAAAATGTTGAATCAGAAAAGAAAGAATGAGAGCAAACTGAAAAATGTTTTGCAATCTTATTACAATCTTCATTTTGAAATGACAAAGATATTGTCAAGATTTACCTTATTTTTTGTCGGCTAGATGTCAAACAAAAAATTCAAGAATACCTTCATTTCTAGTTGCGAGACAAACAACTACCTTGCAATTCCTTCCTTCACTTTAGCTAACTCGAACAAAAATCCATCTAAGTCTCAAAACTGACTATATAAATTTTGGATGGCGGCTAGGGTTTCACCTTCAAAAGAATGATAATTACAAACTCGTTTTTCCCTATTCCAGATACCAAACCCAAGTGTATAATGATGTCAAATCCGAATGCAATGATATTCCATATCATTTGAAGTCCGTGTGCATGTTTAAAACCACCGACAACAAAATTACCAACTCAATTGCCAAGTCACTATCCACATGTTTATTATTGTCCACGTGTGACATGAACACTACAATGTTATTCTCTGCCTTCGACTGTCCAAGATAAAGTATCATATACTTTATGCTAAGTCGACATGAATAATTATAGTGCCAAAGTGATAATCAATGTAGACTACCTATCAAAGCCAATATAAATAAAAGTTCATATGAACTATATAAAATATGGTAAGCCCGAGTATAGGTCAAAATACACCAAACGGTATCTCATTTGAAATATGAAGAACCTGATTACTAACAATGCCACATCAAAGCCATGTGTGGCTTTATCTTACTAATAATGCCAAGGTATCAAAGCCCGATAACATTGATAACAAAATGAATGTATAGAACCCGAATTTTATAGAGTATGCCTTGAGCCAAGGTGACCTTAATAAAATGTAAGTGAAGCCTTTATGAAGTTATATGAATAACCCATGAATATAAATGCAATATGATAAATTTTTTGTGTATCAAGGATGATATAACCATGTAAAAAATGAACCAAATTACCTTAAATCTGAGAAATGAAATGTTATCACCTGTATGTGTCTCAAGAAAATCAAGCAGAGACTAAAAATAATCATGCCAATGTAAGTACCAACCAAAATCATTGAACCAATCTGAGTGTCAGAACAACATGATATCACCTGATCATCAACCCCATGTATATATCCTCTACACATGAATCCAACATGAACAATACCGCAAAATAAAAATGAAAGTATCCAAAGCACTGTCCACAAAGTACTGAATTAGTCCAACCAAAGTAACAAAAACTGAACAATGCAAGAGTATCCAAACTGAACTTCATTATAAATACAACTGAACAGACTACTGAAGATATCATCAAATGTAAACCAGCCAACACATGCATAACTGCAACCAACACAAAAATGTAGACCATCTGTGTATCATATATGCTGAAATATGAGACCATGTACATCAACTATGGTTAATATCAATATCACCAAAGCCTTTTTTGACATCAAGGACAACCAATCACAATAATCAATTGAAAGACAACAAACTCCCCCTGTGTCCTTGATGGAAAAAATTTAGCCATCTGAACTAATCACTGAACCATCATTTTCTCCCCTTTTTTGTCACAAGGACAAAGGAAGAATAGCAAAGAATGTAATAGGCCATGAATATATAAACAACTGAAGCAACCAATTATCCAATCAAAAACAACTGCAAGAGAAATAATTGAGAAACAAATGAAAATAGATAAGAGAGCTGGGAATGAAAACATGTAGAACCAAGCTCCCCCTACAAAGAAGCGTTATACAAGAATATATCAAAACTAGTATCATTACTCCTTTCTTAGTACCACACTTGAACAAGGATAGAGAGCATTCAACAAGTAGAAACACAATTATTCAAGTTGTTTCAGATGAAGCCCTGATTAAACAACACCATACTATGCGCATGATAAGCATAAATTTCTAAATACCATGAAGGATATGAACATTGTCAACTAAATCTCATAAGATCAACATATCATGCTAGAACCAACTTTCTTTTGTATAGCAACAAATCACTGTCAAGCATGAATCAAGGAAGCATATTAATAAATATTACCATACTGTCACCTATCATACCAATTATCCTAAACCATATCAACAAAATAATGATCAACTGTGTGAACCAACAAAGTACTGTCACCTGCAAGCTAAAGACCATGAACTGCCAAGTAACAACAAATAACTGTTATACCAAAGCAACTATAAAAAATTTCATCATGTATACTATATTGTCAGCATACAAAAGAACTGTCATAGATAGGAAATATACAAATCATCATTGAGTTATGCAATTCTGTCACATTATCATTTGCATACTCACTGTCAGAACACTAATATTGCTACCATACCCCTGCAAGCACCTTACATCTGTGTCCAAGAAACAAATGTTGCTTTCACTGATGTTGTCCTATCTTAAGTAATCATCTCATGAAACCTGAAACAATTTAAATTGCCAATCTGAACATTAGATAACTGTTATATCAATCATAATATCAGAATGCACATAATACCATCCAGCTTAAGGAAACAAATGGTGCAAACAGATAAGAATGTCTCCCCCTAAGATCATGCATACTTTAAAAAGCATTCAGACAACGACTGTTTCAAGAAGCCTTGAAACCCTGTTCCACATTGCTTCATGAAGTAGAAAAAATTGCATGACTTAAAAAAAACATAATCTTTCTTCTCCATCTTCTCCATCTCCTCAGACATAGAGTTTTCTAAATTCTCTCTTCATATCATAGAGCCTTCCTCTTTATGTATATAGAACAACTAAGTATTGATTGTCCACGCAACTAATATCAATTCTCAAGAAAAAATTTTCTACAACTCGTTGTCATAATCAAGACAATGTTAACACACAATCCTTCACATAATAAAAAATTTGCAAACTATTCCAAAACACCAATTAAACTGCAAAGATTTGATTGCAGTTTGTACTTTTAGGGATATAAGATAAAACTTTAAAACACACCCTGCAATCACAAAGATTGATTAGTGAAAAGAAATAGGAGGAAGATCATAGAGACTCCTCCTCAACTGATCAAGCACTTTCACACTAGTCACTTAATAGATATTTCCCTGTGTCCTTGAACCAACAATAACCATTTCTCTTGATTTCCTTTTAATCTGACACCCACAATCATAAAAAAGAATACATAAATCCTGATCACATATTTGTGTCACACTTAACATATTGTGTTTTAAACCTGTTGCATAATAAAAATCTGGCAAGAAAATGGTGTTACCAAAAACCACTGTGCCTTTTTCCATAAGTTGTATGTAATCATCGTTACCAAACCATACTAAACCAAAATCACCAAATTCAAGTTTAGTAAAAATACTTTTGTCCCCTGTCATATGATGAGAACAACCACTATCTAAGATCCATGTATTTTCAACTTTAGCATGTAATTCAGTTTGACTAAAGATACCTTTTGGTTCTACATTGCTCCTTTTAGGCATCCAAATCAACTTAACTTTGTTTTGCATAGTTGTCTTAGAAAGACTATTTTTCTTCTTGTAGGAAGCTTGTCTAGATCTGCCATATTTAGTTTTTACATTTATATCTAGAAAATCACTTGAATCATTCATATAACCAAGACCTGACTTGTCTTCAGAAGACCTTTGTTTATTCAAAAGATCTGTAAAATTATCAAATTCCTTTCTAAGATTGTTGATTTTAGTTTCTAAGATACAACACTTTTCTTCCTTGAATTCCAATTGTATCCTTGTAATGTTAAGAATTTCAACTTGAAGTCTTAAATCAGTAATTTCCTTTTCAACGATTATAATCTTACCTACTAGATTCTTAGTATCTTGCTCAATTTGAATTTTCTGGTATACTAAGTCCTTCAAATTTTGAACTTCACTTAGAGAAATTTCCAATTCATTCTCAAAACCATTCAATTCTTTATTAGAAGCAGAAGTCTCTGCAAGTCTATTTTCTTGCACTTCCATTTCATTCATTGTGGCCATAAATACAATTTCACTTTTTAGATCTATTTTATCATCTTCTAAAACAGACTGATTATCTGATTCTTTATTTGAAACCTTTTGTGAATCAACTTCAGCCATGAATAAAGTTTCATCTTCATCACCAAGTGAGTCATCTGTCTCAACATCCGAATCTTCTTTGGTAAAGAGACCCTTTTCTTTTTGAAGTTAAACTTCTTTTTAGGATCAAAATCCTTTTTCTTATATTGTTTTTCTGACTTTTCAACCTCATTGGCTTGATCACCGTAAGGGAATTTAGCAGCAAAGTGTCCAGACTTGCCACAAGTAAAACATTTGAATGAAATTTTTCCTTTATATTTCTTTGTCAACTTCCTCACTAAAAGAGCTTCTAAAGAATCAGACAATTCTGATTCACTGTCTAAATCTTCTTTCTTTTCTGCTTTAAAAGCAGTCTCTTTAGAAGTTGAAGCAGAGCTTCCTATCCTCATTTCATAGGATGTTAATATGCCTTGTAAATTATCCAAGGTAAGTGAATCAAAACATTTCTTTTCTTCAAGAGTAGAAAATTTAGACTCAAATTTAGGATGCAAAGTCCTAATCACTTTTTGAACAACATCAAAATATGCAATTGTTTCACCTAGACCTCTTCTTGCATTAACAACTTCATCTATTCTTAACAAATAATTAGCAATATTTTCATCATCCTTCATTCTCATTTCCTGAAATTGATTCTTGAGAGTAAGGATTTTGGATTGCTTGACCTTTTCATTTCCTTGATACACATTTTCAAGCTTCTCCCAAATTTCATATGCAGGTTTACAATGCATGACTTTAACAAATACATCTTTTGTCAAGCCACACAAGAGTGCATGTTTAGCTCTTGCATTCATTTCATATTTCCTTTTCTCATCATGATCTGTGGGTATGGTATCAGGTACAATGTATTTACTACACATTAAGTTCCAGACATCAAGGTCTAAAGAAATCATATATGTTTCCATTCTGATTTTCCAGAACACATAATCAGAGCCATCAAATAGAGGAGCTCTTGTAATAGATGAGCCTTCTTGCACATGCGACATATTGAATTCCAAGACCAGAATCAATCCTAGGTATGAAACCTAATGCAGGAACCTGGCTCTAATACCAATTGTTGGAAAATGAATTACTCTGAGAGGGGGGGTGAATCAGAGAATGTACAATTTTTCAAACTTTTGACTTCAAGAGCAAATAGCACAATAACCTAGAGACAACTATATGAACCCTCTTAAAATTGCAAGGTGAATTTTAACACATCAAAGACTTTTAGCAGAATGACAGATTGATAAAAGACTTACATAACAATGTCAAAGCATGATATTGATTGTTCATATAAACTTGATTGAACAATTCCTTTTAATGCTTTATTTCCACCAGACTTCAAGTATACTTTGAACACTTTTATAACAAAATGAAATGTTTAGTGAAGTATCAGAGCATTGCATGAATTTTAATGACAAATGCTAGAATGAAAACATTAACATTTAAGCACATGGGCTGAAACACAAATGCACAAATTTCACCACATAACACATTATTTTCCTGAGTGGAAAAACCCTCTTGGGGTATAAAAAACCACTCAAATAATTCCTTTTATTATTAGAGTACCAACTCAAATAGGAGCACCAACTCCATTATTACAAGAGCACCAACCCTTTACAGTTTAGGAGCACCAACTCCTTTTATAGTTTAGGAGCACCAAATCCTTTTATCAATTCTGAATAATATCAATGATTCAAAGGGTTTCTCTATTTCAATAAAACCTTTTACAAAAACTGACTGATATACACAATACCTTAAGGATTCAAAAGAAAAATTAGAATCCTTAAAATATTAGGTATAGCAGTATTGTCTCTCAAAGATTTTCAATATGTCAAATACACATAATCAGATTGGCTTAAAAGTCGTCTCTATTTTTCTTCTCTCACACCATACTTGTTTGAAGACCTTTGAATGTATATATATATGCACATAAAAATTGTCAAACTGATTTCCAACTGTCTTTCTTATAACTGATTTTCAAATCTACGAATGCCATTAGGGTTTCCAAACAACCCTTTACAATGATAGCATTTTTTTCTTTTCGAAACAATAATAATTTTGTTTTTCCTTTCAAATCTTTCTATATCCGAGCAATGGCTAAAAGCCATGCTTATCAATGTAAACTTGTGTAAATCATTGAGACTCTCGAGCTCAAACTCGAGTAATGAAAAAATTGAAATGCAATTATTTACAACTGCTTTTATATTTTCTTTTCAAACCAAGCTTTTAAAAGAATACGAAACATATTTACCATTTTTTGAAATGTTAAATCAAAAAAGAAAGAATGAGAGGAAACTGAAAAACGTTTTGCAATCTTCTTGCAATCTTCATTTTGAAATGACAAAGATATTGTCAAGATTTACCTTATTTTATATTGGCCGGATGTCAAACAAAAAATTCAAGAATACCTTCATTTCCAGCTGCGAGACAAACAACTACCTTGCAATTCCTTCCTTCACTTCAGCTAACTCGAACAAGAATTCATCTAAGTCTCAAAACTGACTCTGTAAATTTTGGATGGTGGCTAGGGTTTCACCTTCAAAAGAATGATAATTACAAACTTGTTTTTCCCAATTCCAAATACCAAACCCAAGTGTATAATGATGTCAAATCCGAATGCAATGATATTCCATATCATTTGAAGTTCATGTGCATGTTTAAAACCACCAACAACAAAATTATCAACTCAATTGCCAAGTCACGCTATCCACATGTTTATTATTGTCCACGTGTGACATGAACACTACAATGTTATTCTCTGCCTTCGACTGTCCAAGATAAAGTATCATATACTTTATGCTAAGCTGACACAAATAATTATAGTGCCAAAGTGATAATCAATGTCGACTATCTATCAAAGCCAATATAAATAAAAGTTCATATGAACTATATAAAATATGGTAAGCCCGAGTATAGGTCAAAATACACCAACCGGTATCTCGTTTGAAATATGAAGAACCCAATTACTAACAATGCCACATCAAATCCATGTGTGGCTTTATCTTACTAATAATGCCAAGGTATCAAAGCCCGATAACATTGATAACAAAATGAATGTATAGAACCCAAATTTTATAGAGTATGCCTTGAGCCAAGGTAACCTTAATAAAATGTAAGTGAAGCCTTTATGAAGTTATATGAATAACCCATGAATATAAATGCAATATGATAAATTGTTTGTGTATCAAGGATGATATAACCATGTAAAAAATGAACCAAATTACCTTAAATCTGAGAAATGAAATGTTATCACCTGTATGTGTCTCAAGAAAATCAAGCAGAGACTAAAAATAATCATGCCAATGTAAGTACCAACCAAAATCATTGAACCAATCTGAGTGTCAGAACAACATGATATCACCTGATCATCAACCCCATGTATATATCCTTTGCACATGAATCCAACATGAACAATACCGCAAAACAAAACTAAAAGTATCCAAAGCACTGTCCACAAAGTACTAAATTAGTCCAACCAAAGTAACAAAAATTCAACAAGGCAAGAGTATCCAAACTATAATTCATTATAAATACAACTGAACAGACTACTGAAGATATCATCAGATGTAAACCAACCAACACATGCATAACTACAACCAACACAACAATGTAGACTGTCTGTGTATAATGTATGCTGAAATCTAAGACCATGTACATCAACTGTGGTCAATATCAATATCACCAAAGCCTATTTTGACATCAAGGACAACCAATCACAATAATCAACTGAAATCCAACACTATCTCCTCTAGGGTTTTTCTATTGCAGACACTACATTCTTTGCATTCTTCCATTGTAAAGATTGCTTCTAAGCTTTATGTTAATAAAATCCAACTATTATCACTGTTATCTCTTGCATGTTTGAGTAAAATACTTTTACCTTCTTGTCTAAGTATGTGTTTTAGCTGTTTAATTGATGTATATTGTTATTCTGAAGCAGGAAGAACAAATTTCTATCTTGGTGCATCACCTTCCTTTCATTTTCATCTTCTCCTTCTACCCATTTTCCTCTGAGATTTGTTAGATTAGAAGTAGTGATAGGGTTTCATGTGTTGGGTTAGGCCAACACATTTAATTAGTTTAGAAGAGGAATTCAACCTTCTCTAGAGACTTGACCTCAATTTGCAGGGTCCCACACCTTGAGGTAATTTCCATTGCGTCATTAGAACACTGAACACTTGTTCAATATGGTGTAGTTTTATGTGACAACACATATCAAGCAAGTGAGTCCATATTTGGACTGGGAGAGCATCATTATTTTCATCTTTATCCTTGATCTTCAATCCTGGATCCAACTCCTTTCCTCTTTACACGAAGATGTGGCAAAGAAGGGAGTACCACCAAAATTTAACTCCCAACTCACCTTTCTTGATTTTTACCAAACCCATGTGAATGGCATTTGAGAGATAGGTGACATAATTGAATTTATCATTAACCATCATTTTCTGGATGTTTGTAGCTATAAACATTAATGGAATTGGGATCCTCTCCATCTTATCACACCCAAGAACCTGGCACAAACTATAGTATGTCTTAAGAAGTAGCCTTTAAATCTATCCACTAAGAATGGTTCCTAGTTAATTGATAAAATTCTCACCATTCTATGGTGGGGATCCTTAACCTTGAATCTTAGTAGCAGAACAACTCTATTGGTGTTTTTATTTTGGTCATACTTCTTCCTAAAATCAGCAATGTCAATAGGTTTGTTTGCAACAATATTGAGCTTGAACACTTGTGCAATTGATTCCCTATCTAGCATGGCTATGGTTCCACCCATTGGGGTTCTAAAAACCCTGATTGACTCATCATAATTGGCTACTATAGCTTTCAACATGTCAATATCCATGTAAACATTTGGAATGACAAGTTTCCCAAGGTTGAGCCTCTACACATTGCATGTGGGGATTGGGGCATTCCTCTTCCCAAACCAATGTTTGAAGAATATCCATCCAAAAAAAGGCAATTCTACATCCTTAATTCCATAGCATCTGGCTATGAAACCCTTGCCTGCCCTAGGACCTTGGACCTTGGCATTGTTATTAGTGGAACTAGGTAATTGAGCTAAAATATCTTTTTGAAGATCTCTCTTTGTGATTGAGGCAGATGATTATGTTCATGGAGGAGACATTTTTGCAATAAATTGGAGAAAAGTAGGGTCTTTTGGGTAATTCTAGGGTTCATGATGTAACTTGAAAAGAAACTAGGGAAAGTTTGAACATTTCACTAAAAAGCAATGAATCCCTAGCTTATAACATACCCTAGAATTCAATTGTGACATAGCAAGAGGAAATTATAGGCAATTTTAATGGAAATTGAGCAAGTTTTTAGTATGACAGTCACTTACTAGTTTGTAGATGTAGAAAACTTGATTCTAGACACATACAACTCACAAATTCTAGGCTCAGGGGCATCTTGTCCACCATTAATTCTTAGCTCGTGTGAGCAAGAATACATGCATCTGCCCATTCTACAACTTTGAATTTTGGTCGTTGATCTCCAGTCGAGCAACTTGATTGAAGGCACTAACAAGGTCAAACAGATTTGAAAAGATTGACCTACTTTGAAAAAAGCATGGGCCAATCAAAAATATCCATGTGGAGGCATGTTTCCTTTTATTTAGATCTTTATTGCCAAGAAAACAAGTCATCGACATCCACATGGTAGCTTCCTATGATTCTACAGCCATGAAATAGAGCATCAAATTTGGTCCCGTGGAATGGTCAAAAGCCATTAAGATGATGCAATATGTCTTAATATGAGCACCCTTTAACCTTTGCTTTAAGTCTTCAATACTTGGCATATTCATCGACATCAAATATTTCTTCATCGGGTGGTCTAGGCTTCACCATGTGGTGGTCTCCCGCATTTCCATAGCCAATTAAACCTTCATTAAGAGCTCCCCACAGAATGGCAAAAAATGGTCCAGATTGTGCTAAGTGGCACCTTTACGACCCTCAAATGATGGGCTCGCTTGAATGCTAGTTGGAGAGGGGACACGTGGCACCTTCCCACCATTTTCGTGGGTAAAATTTAATGAATAAAATATAGCCCATGAAATGGTGGAACCAATGAATCATTGACACATGTTGACTGTAGACTTGACATGTGGATGGCTCAAAGCATTTGTAGATCATGTGCACAAATTTGTAACTTAAAAAGGGGTCATGGTTAGGCTCATGAAGGAATAAAACTTAGGACTTAACTTTAGACTTTATACCCAGGATTTTGAGCGAAATATTTCAAAGACTGCACAATGGGATTTCATGAATAATAAAGTGACAGACCAACCAATAAAGCTAGGAACATGAGGCCAGTAAAAAAATGGATGTGAAGGCATAAGTTGTAACTAATATGGTTGAATATCGACTACAAGAAGTCAACATAGAAATAAAAGAAAAGCTTAGGTGACTAAAATATTAGGGTTTTAGAATGGTTTTAGACCTTAGGATAACCTTAAATGCATATTTTTAACAAGCCCTAGCTAATAGATGATGACCAAGAAGTGCAAGATTTTCAAACAAGGACATGGAACCACAAAAAAATTATGAAGTCTTATCAGGTCAAATCCAACATTAGAGGATTACAAAATAAATCTCGGGACCCCCTATCAGGGACCCATATGCCCCTAAGTGTCTGTGTCCCTCTACACATGCCATATTTTGATTTTGATGGCAGGTACACATCGGCCTGCATTCCCTAGGTGCACCTGAAATTTATAGTTTCAGTCTATATATTATAAGAATATTGCATTTATCATATTAGGCCATATAGCTTAATTAGATCAATCATTCTAAATCATTTCCAATCCATCCCCAAGACCCTAATAAAGTAGATCTAGGTCTAATTGGCTCACCTTTATGGTAGATAGTCAATCTACTCACCTTGTTGATCCACCTTCCAATCTAATATAGAAAAATGATCCTAAGCAACCCTATGTTTATACATTAAATATAGGGTTCCCCTTTTTCTATGTTTTAGTTCTTTGACAATTTATTTAACCCTAGCATGCTCCTAAATTATTTTCAAATGAGTGAATAAATATACTTAAATAGTACAACCAAGGACACAAATGTAGACTATTTGGTGCAGGAGAACCATTAGTTGAAAGTTGTCAAATATTGAAGATGTTGTCTAGGCTATAGTTTTGGTGTGTTTGCATGAAATAAGGTCTTAAAGACCATTTTAGATTGTAATAAGCCAATTTTGATGGAATTTAGGGGTCAAGAAGGTATAGATTTCAAATAATGCAAAATATGGGAAAAGTTACTTTAAAAGTTGTAAAGTTGCTAAATATGCAAAATTGCACAATGCAAGGAAGTTCAACGGTCAAGCCTTTCAAAAGGCAGTTGGAAGAAGTTGGAGAGTTAGTTTTAGAATAGTAACATTATAAATATGTTGTAAAAATCGATGGAAGGAGGATCTTGAAGATTTGGAAAGATTTGAATAAAAATTCCTTTGTTACAACTCTGCTTTTCTCAGAATTTACTATTTTTTTCTTTATTTCTTGTGTGTGTACGGCCCGCACAGGAGAGTTTTAAGAAAAATTCCTTTTGGAACCTCGAGTGACATGAGTTAGTATTTTTTTCCACTTTATTTGAGGCCCTATTACAAAGTTTGGTAAAAGATTTGCTAGTTTCTCTTGTTGCAGGTCTGTAATATGTTTTCAACAGTTTGAAGACAAAATAATGAATTAAGACCATTCCACCCATCTGTGGTCACTGTAATTAGGTGGAATGGTATTGGTTGTTTAGGATTAGATGGTTTTGTGGATTATAAGTGCAAGGGAGGCCAAGTAGGGTGTTGGGCATGAGGCCCTTGGTAGGAAAATTGAAGTTTTCCATGTGAAAAGAGGGATTTTGATGAGTCAAAGTGTGGTAAGAGTTGGGGCAGTGGAATTTATTGGTGTATTGAGTTAGTGCAGGCCTAGAAGGACCTGATTGAGGCATTGTTTGGGTTATTTGCAAGTGGGATATGTAATATCCAATAAACCCTAGGTCCTTTGGCATAAAAGTAGGGTTTTTTGTTTTGGTGGTATGGAATGAGTGTTTCTCCAAATAAATTATGAAATCAATGTTTTGACTACCTGTTGAGTGCTTCCCAAGAGGTTTTGAAGATTTGGTAAAGTTTTAGTGATAAGTACCTTTGGGAAAAATCCCTAATTGAGGCCTAAAAAGTGTGAAATTTCAAGATTTGAAAGAACTGATACAAAGTAACCTATGGAGCTATGTAGATATGTTGTCAAGCTCAATAATGGGTCCCTAATATGGTTAGGTTGTGAACTGAAAGAAGGTGGTTGAGAACACATACCCGATTAAGTGTTTTCCCTATGTTACAAGGGAAAAGAGTGAAATTGAAGATATGGTGAGATTTTGATGGATTTGTGTTTTGGAAATTGTGGTTACTGATTGGAATTGTGTTTAGTCAAGATTACATGACCTCCCCTATTGCACCACTATCTTGGCTCACAATGGTTAATAAGAGGGAGTAAACGAGATATATTTTGAATTTAAATTTTTGAAGTTTAATGTTCAAATCCACAACCATGGAAGTGACCTAGGTCAAGTCAACACCTACAAATCTAATCTTAGGTCATGAATGAGGATCTAGGGATAAGTGATTATTTAAGTGAGATATAAGAACATTGTGAATTGACTTTACAAAAGAATATACCCCTTATAGACATAGTATTGCACTTAGGGAAATCTAGAATAAAAGTAGGCCCAAAACATAAGGAAAGGGCATGGGTATGCAATTTTTACCATTATGTTTGTCCCCCACTTCAAGAGATACTTGCATACTATTGTAAATGCATATCAAAGTAAAACAAGCAATCAACATGAAAATTAAATATTTTTTAAATACTTAATGGATATAAATCTACTCAAAATTATATAAATCAATCTTTAATTTTTCTCTCAATGAACAATTCATAGAAACTTACAAAACAAAAAATTATTCATTAACAAACATATGTCATTTTGTTAAATAATTATGGTCGCAACTTGCAAAAAAATATTTTCAAAAAATAGTAAAAGGATAAGGATAAGGATGAGATATTCCATTATATGGAAAGTGATCAAATCTCTAACTATATAGAAATGACTTCAAGACCACATAGATAAATATAAGAGATTCTATCTAGATACAAAATACAATTTGACTATACATGTAGATGATAAGGACTTCAACTATGCAAAAATTTATACCATTTGGATATGGTAATGAATCTTTGTCTAATACAAAAAAAATCATAACTATCATAAGTGCACTATGACCATAATCATGTTCAAGAAGTGAGTGTTAATAATGCCCCTCCTCTAATCGGTTGTATACAAAGGATTCAAGATAGTGTAGGTAATGGAAAATGATATAATAAGATACACAAAAAAATGTAATAATTACTAAAGATAACACTATAAAAAGCACAATAAGCATGTGATGTATAACAAGGATAAAATTATGTAAATCACAACAAACATGCATTGATAAAAAAATAACATCATATAAGGCACAACAAGTATATAAAGTACTAGGTTTGAGATAATCATGTGAGCACATAGATAAGATGTGATCATGAAAGTACATATAACAAGGGAAAGGCAAGATGCTCTCTAGTGAAGGAAAATAATAATAATCATAAAGGCTAGATAATGATCATGTAGACACGAATAATATGTAAAAGATCATAGCACGTCACACTCATGGGATATAAGCATGGTAAGGATCATAAACATGTAATCAAAAAATAGAAGTACAATAAGGATTGTAAACATGGGATGATAGGCTAGAAGGGTAAGAACATAAGGAATCATGTAATGTAAGGATATAAGAAGGAATATGTGGAAAAATAAGTGGAGAACATGGAGCATGGGAGGACACAAAATTCAAACAAGGCATGTAGGAAAATATAGGAGCTAAGCATATGTACAGGAGATAAATGAGTAACATAAGAAAGCTCAAAAGACATGTGCAATTATTTTTTTAGTGGTGATTTATCACCTATTGGAAAATTTCTACAATTTTGAATCTTGAAAATGGTGCAACATGCATATCTTGCAACTAATCCATTTACCTAAAATTAATAGAGTTTTCCTATATATAACATATATATTTGAAGGGTCCTATGGTGTCTTTGAGTTCATTCAAACATTTTGTAGCTAATTGCATAAAATGATTAGTATATTTAGATTTAACATCCATCCAAAATCATTCGTTGCATTCAATATTACTTTAAGTTCACAAATTATCAATGAACTTACTCTTGCAAGCATAAGATTCAACTTTTATAACAATAATTTACAAGTTTCAGTCTTAAACTAATCCTATTCTAACCAAATGTAAAAATAAGGAGACAAAATAAATAAGGGTTTAAAGAAATAAAATGAGCTTGTTTTGTGGAGATAATTTTTTTTACCTTGGTAAGGAGATAAATCCCTTGCAAAAAACTAATATTTCTTGAATAGTATAAACATAACCATAGACACAAGAAAATACATGAACTTGGAAACATTCAACAATGAATAATAATGTTGATGCCACTATATACATGCACAAATTAGGTGTATATAGCCTTCACAACCTTCAGAGTTATTGAAAAGCATCATAATAACATAGCTCATGTTTGGAATACTTAGGAAAAGGGAAAAAGAAATAACTAAAAATTATTAATTTGCATGAAATAGAAGATTTTTCAACCCTTTATAAGGATTTCCAAGTAAATTTTTATCAATAATTCATCTCAATAATTAGTTTTTGAGCCCTAGCAACCTAGACATGATCATTTAATTTTGGTTCACAACCAATGGTTGAAATTAAAATATCAAATGATATAAAATAGATAAGCATTTAATTCTAGTAGTAGCAAGGTATCCTTGTAGCAATCCTTCTCCAAGAACATCTCCATATTAGATAATATGGTACAATTTCCAAGGCAAGGAATTCTTCATTAACAAGCTTGAATTTTTGTATAAAGCACCCATTTTTCCTAGGTAGCAATTGTTTCTTATTTGCATGATAGATGCAAAGACTTGTTGTTCTTCAATTCTTCACCTCCAAGTAAATAATTAAGTGTTTCTCTTGGTATTATCAATAGTAACAAATATTGAAAAAAATTGATCCAAGTAATTTCAACCTCAGAAACCTCTCATTCATGTCATATCATTATAAAAGGCATATTTTTTTTTTGTCGAAGTGGAGAATTTTAACCAAGGAGAAGAATTCACAAATAAAGACATGTTTCCATATTTGATCAACATATTTAATCATCCTTACTAACACAAATTTTAGCATTAATCCATCATGAAATCATATAGCTCTTCTTTTAGTAACTTTAATTTTGGGAAATAATTCTACCACCATACTATAAAGGCATTATAATTTTTTTCTTAAAAATATTTCAATCCAAATACCCACCTATAGCAAAGTTGATACAATTAGGATTTTAGATCCAAAAGGATACACACACTACCATCATCTTCAATTCACAATGATCCTTATGTATTCGAACATGGCCTAGCTTTTGATCATCTTCCAAACTAGGTAATCATCTTGATAAACCTCTTACCTGCATTTGAGATTTACATAGCACCTTAGGTGAAATATGTTCTTTAGGGAAAATCCTTCATCACCTACTTGCATTTCTTTATATTTACTCCAAAAATTAACCTACATGTTTAAAACAAAAATAAAAATTATCAAATTTATTTGAGACAACAATGAATGAATCTACCAAATGCTAAGGTACAACACCATAAAAATCAGACAACTCATATAATGCATTTTCTATACAAAGCTAATTGATGTCATTATGGTAAGTTTAGGCTACTATAACATTTGATTTTTTCACAAACATAATTCACTTCTCAAATGCTATATTCTTAAATTTTACTAAGATAGATCATTATTGATACATCGTCTCCTTGATACATTGACATTTTCATTTTGTTCTTTACTAAAGCCTAGTTTAAAATTATGCAGCCTCATCTCTCTAGTTTGACATCATACTTTAAGAGCGTACTTGGTATCATAATCTATATAAAAAATTAGGTTTAAGAATGAAATCTACATATATTTCTTTCGCCCTACTCGAAGTTAGACCACTAGCATTGAAATATGTCATTGAATATACAATCTAAGTGTTATCTCACAAATAAAACACTTAGGATTAAAATTGCGAAGTCTTCGTGTGCTTACAAATCATTGTAGACTTAGGTAAAAACTCTAGATAGGTGTTCTGAAAAAAAATTATGACCAAGATTCCCTTAGATAGTGCCCTAGACATGTGCAAGACCATCAAAGCTTCAAAAATCTAAATGTCAAGTTTTATCATAAGCTATAAAATCTAATTGTGATGAGTAGTACCTAGATTTTCACATCTCAAACTATTATAGGTCTAGGTTTAGTTGTATGGAATCACAATGTCTATAAGTGACAAGACCATCAAAGCTTTATAATTAACTACTATAATTGTAAAATTGCATGAAATTATGTACTTTGTACTAACCATGCATTCTAGACTTGAACCTACCAATGAGTGAAAGTAAATAAAATTGTTGATTCCAAAATAATTTTAAATATAAAGATTTTACAAGCATGGATGCAAGGAAATGAATAAACTTGTAATACCCAAAAGGTTAGAATCTATAGTAAACTATCCAATGGACTTGAAATGAATGATAAATTAGGTTTAATATGATCTTGGCTTTAGAAAAGTAACTTAAAATTATGAAATTGAATATAATCCTAGGTATGTAAAATTTTTAAGCATGAATATGAGAGAGTGAGTAAATTTGAGCTAATCAAGGATTTATTTTATTTTATTTTTTTGGTAATATACAAACTTGAAATCTCTCATGAGTTGGTATTAATATAATCTTAAGTCTTTGAAATATACTAGAACATTATGTACACAATAGTACAAATGGATTACAATTGATCAATTATTTGAAATCTAGAATAATAATATTCCATGGACTAAATGTATATTCCATGACTCATTTTAAATAGTTGATATGTCAAATTTAATAATATCTCAATTCTATAATTTTTTTCCTATTATGAGTGCAGATGTGAGGGACTAAATATAGTATGGTTGATATGAGATTTAAAATTTAAAGTATAATAACTATAGATTTGGGTTTCAACACACCAACAAGTTGAAATTACAAATATTCCCCTACTTAGAAGGTGGCTAGCCTCAAAAGTCTTAATTGATTGCATTTGTGATTTATCAAAAATTCCAAGGTTTAACAAAGCTTGGTATATATTGTATTTCAAAATGAGTTTCTAAAGGTTTCCAACCCTTTGTAATGAGTTGCAAATGAGTATCTATAGGTAATTTGGAGTACGGAATCTAAAAATTCATTCCCTCTAGAACCCTCAAAATAGGCAAATATATTAGAATGTAAAAAATAATATATTTTTACACTTTTGTCATATTACATGTCATTATATTTGAATAAAAAAATAACTTGCAAAGTAGTGCCACATGATAGTGCATATTCTTAGTTCTCTCCCACACCCTTCTATGATTTATTTTTTTTGTATGTGGTGAATTTATTCATTTCAATCATGGCTACATTAGGATCTAGATCATTTTGAGTGAAAAAAGCATTAGTCTAAAAAAAGATGATTAATATTTCATTATGCACATGCTTTTATATAACCAACTTCTTTTCAAATTTCTAATAGGAAACCCATTTTTTAGCAATAAAATAATTAAAGAATCAACACATCCCAATTTAGGAGACTCTCCCTTAATCACATTATCAAACTAACATTTCAAAAATTGTGTAGAATTGAATGTATTTTGATCATTATAGAAACCGCACCCAATCCCACCTAAAAATTATAGATGTCCTTCAAGGTATCATGCGCAACACTATATGATGTTTATAATATAACCTTTCAACTTCTAAAAATGTATCCCATGAACATATAAGCTTCTATCAATTTTTTTATTAATTTGCAATTCCTTACCATCCAATATACCTTCATCTACTAGAGTATGAAAGTGTACCTTTACTAGTTGAACAACATATGGATAATCATTTTTTCATGCTCTAGTGGGTTTTGAATTCTACAACCTCGAGTGGGATTGGTGGTATGAAAATTGTGGTGATCTCCCCTCCCCCCGTTTTGACTTTGTTTCACATGTTGTTAAGGAAGCCTTGACAAGATAACCTTGGAAGCTGACCCTAAGGTTTTCAAGCACGTCTCTATCCATTTAGTCATTGTGTCAAAGGGATATTTTGAGGACCAAGGTTCTCCCATGGATCCCACTCGTCAAGTTCTTGAACCTTTTTTCAATGGTATGGTGCCCACTTCATGGTTTGATAAGCTTATTGGAGGGAACCCTCAAAACAAAGGTTCATCAACAACTTATTTTTTCTTTGTTACTAAGAAGGTATTGGGTTAAATATGCCACATTTTTATGGATGAATCCCTCTTTGAAATAAAATATGCTCTTATTGGTAAGTTTTTTTCTTTTAGACCTAATGTTGATTTGGTCCAACAATGGTCAGATAAAGTTTAGAAATTGAAAGAAAGTGTTCATTTTAGTGCCATGGTAGATGGTATCTTTTTGTTTAGATTTTATATTAAGAAATACCTTTTAAATATCTTGACGAAGGAACCTTGATTCTTTGATAAAGGGCACTAAAATGGGCTATTTTGTGTAAAGAGAAACAAGGGTTTAACCCCATCGTGGACCTTGAAAAAATAGCTCCTACCTAGGTGTGACTTCTTGGGCCCACTTGGAGTTTTAGAGCCCTAAAATCCTTAAGAATATTGTCAATTATTTTGGCCTCTTAATCATTGATAAAGTTACTCTTCAAAAGTCTATATTAGAGTTTGCAAGAATGTGTGTTAGTGTTGAGATGTATAAACCTTTTCCTCAAACATATCGTTGAACTCTAAGTTTGGAAATGGACTCAAACTATTATTTATGAGAATGCAGGATTATTTTTCCAAAAGTGCAATAGATTTGGTCACTTGATAGATGGATGCGAGATTCTTGTATCTAAGAAGGTGGATATGAAGAATATAGTAGTACAAGAAAAAAAAATTCTAAGTTTTTGCTAATAATAGATATAAGTGAAGACTTAAATTTTGCTAGTGAACCCCAAGTTGAAGTTGTCTCTTTTCCTTTAGAGGCACATGAAAATTTTCCTTCAAAAAATCCCCATGTAGTACCATCAAAGAACACCCAACTATAACAAGTTGAAGATCAATAAAAGGAATCTTGGTTGATTATTGAGAAAGAGAAAGAAATATAAAATCCTCTAGTGGATCATCTTCTTGAGGAAGAATTTTTTTTTAAGAGCTTCAAAACCTTCAATAAAGTAGCTCAAAAGTAAGTTCAAAAGATTAGCCAATGAACAATTTTGAAATGAGGAAGGAGGATAAAATTTTAAAGAAGGTTGGAAGTTCCCAAGAAAAAGTTGATAAGAAATTCTTAATCGACCAAGGAGAGGGTGAAGAAGTGCTTACACTACTTCCCTCTTCTTTGGATTTTCCTTTTGAACCAAGTAAGGAAGATTCGTTCTAGACCCTTGTAGGGAGTATAAACAAAAGAAACATCAATGAAAAAGGCAGATGTGGGTAGTGATCTAAGGCAAGGTAGACTATCTCATAGGGATACTCGGTCAAGAGAAGTAGATAAAGAGATAGAAATGGGGAAAAAAAGGACTCTAAAAAACCTTTTAGAGTTAAGAAGATCTAAAAATGAAGGTGTTATCTTATAATATAAGAGTGCTAAACAACCCTCATAAACATCTTTTAAAATGTTGCATTTTAGACAATAATTTGATGTTCAACTTCTCCAACAAGTGAATATGGTGGAATCAATTTTTATCCAGGTTTCTTTAGTCCAGTTGATGGAGCTTCATGTGGAATCATATATCCTTCATGGGAGAAAAAGTGAGTCACTATAAAAACAACTTGATTGTCTCTTTTACTGATATTTATTCTAAGCAAAATTGAGACCTAATTAATATCTATGCTCCTAATACTAAAATGATATAAATTTGTTATGGGAGAACCTATATATGATTATTGATTCCCAAATAAATAGCCATTAGATGCTAGCTGGGGATTTCAACACCCCTCTTTACCCCTTGGAGAAGCTTGAGGGTCTTGAAGATTATTTTGACAGTATGATAGAGTTTTTTGATTTCTTATCAAGAACTGGGCTATTGGATGTTGAGTTGAAGGATTCTCAATTCACATGGTCCAACAAACATATTGGGAATAACTTGATTCAAATCAAACTTGATAGATTTCTAATCTCCAATAGATGAAGTATCCTTCCCGATTTGACATTTCAAGATCTTCCTAGAGTGGGCTTTGATCATAAACCTCTCCTACTATATTGGGAAAATATTTTGAGGAAAGGCTCTTTCCCCTTAAGATAAAAAATTATATGGTCATCTCATTTGGACTTTAAAGGCATAATTTTTTACTATTGGAATACCCCTATACAAGGCTCTCTGATGTATTACTTAGCTCAAAAACTTAAATTGATAAAAAATATGGTGAAAAGCTAAAACAAATACACTTTTGGTAATATTTTCCTTAAGCTAGCTTAGATTTCTAAGGAGTCTAAGGAGATTCAGGATTCCATGCCTGCTAGAATTAATGATATGGAAAATTTCTCAAAGAAGAATCAATTATGAGAAGAATGGATGAATTGATGAAAAAGAGAGGAAATTTTTTGGAAGCAAAAATCCAAAGTACAATGGCTATGGAAAGTGATAGGAATACCAATTTTTTTCATATGTTTACTTTGAGGCATAAAAATAGAAACATGATAAAAATCCTCATTGATGATGTTGGAAATGTTATTGATAATGATGATCTTATTGAGCAAGTTGATGTCTCCTTCTTTCAAGATGCTTACAAGGACAATATTAGAGAAGTTAATAGTCTAGATGAGATTTTTGATGTTATTCCAAAGGTCTTGACTGATAAGGATAATAAGGAAATGGTAAAGGAAGTCTTTGAGGAAGAAGTTAAATTTGTTGTCTTGTATTTTGGAGCTTATAAAGCCCCTAGGCCTCATGGCTTCCCCTACCTTTTTTTAGTATTTTTGGAGATTGTTAAAAATGATCTTATTGTTGTTGCTAAAGATTTCTTAAATCCTGACAAGATCCTAAGATGATTGAATACTAATTTCATTGCCATAGTCCCTTAAAAAGAACAATTTGACAACCAGATGGACTTTAGGCTCATAATCTTGTGCAATACTATTTATAAATTTTTCTCTAAATTGGTTGTGTTAAGAATTAAGACTATCCTCTCTTTACTTGTACCCCAAAACTAAAAAGGATTTGTCCAAGGTAAACAAATTATTGATGTTGTTACTACCCATGAGATAATCCACTCAATGTAAAACAACAAGAAAATAGGCATGGATTTAAAACTTGATATATATAAAGCTTGTGACAAAGTTTCCAGGTCATTCCTATTAGTTACCCTTTAGAATTTTTATTTCCAAAGAATAATTCTTCAACTTATTAAAATTTTTTTTACCACTCCTAAGTTTTCTATGCTTATTAATGGTGTTCCTAGAGGTTTCTTCCCTAATGAAAGAGGGATTACATAAGGAGATTTGTTCTTCCCCTATTTTTTTTATTGTTGTGGCTCAAGTTTTGGGGGAATATTGATAAAATTATCATTTAGAAGTATCTCAAAGGTGTCTAAGATGCTTCTTATTTATCCCTGCTACGCCCTTAATATTATAGTACATCAAGTTATGAATAGTTTTCTTGTGGCTATATTAACTCTTAATTAAGTCATATTATCAATATTATATTGTTATTTAGTTGGTGAGGTCAGACTAGGGATTATTTAGGGTTATCTAAGTCAGCTTGGGTGATATCCTAGGCATAAATAGGTATATATAGGAGGTTGTGAGTCTTATTTCATCATCATATTGTGAATTATGTGAACTCATTGGAGATATTTGGAGGTTTCCACCCTCGAAGTGGATTGTTACTCTTAGTTATTATCAAGTATTTTCAGCATATTTTATATCATATTCTTCTATTGTGCAAGTTATTTCACTACAAGTGGTATCAGAGCATGATCTTGGCATCGTTACGACAAGGCATTTTTTTCAATTTTGGAGGTCATTTTGTGAAACCCATATCTCCTAGATTTTGCTAAATTTTTGTCTGATTTTTAAAGGGTTTTTGAAGGAAATTTTTAAGAATCTACAACCCACATTTTAGAAGAATTGGAGCATAATTGAGCATGTTATTGTATAATTAGGGTTTTTTCTCAATTTATTTGGAAACCACATATCTCCCACATATTGAGGAATGGGGTCTTTATTTTTTGTGGGTTTTTTGAGACATATTAGAGGATGCTAGAGTACAATTTTTAGAATAATTGAAGTGAAAATAATTTATTTATTGGGAAATTAGGGTTTTTTGAAAAATTCATTCTCAAGGCTGCAAATCACCTAATTTTTGGGAGATTTTTCTATTAGTGTGCAACCTAGACCCTAGTAAGTCACACTGAACTTTTCAAATTATTTTGAATTTATTGGTGTGATATATTGTAAAAAAAAATCTACCATCATGACAGGCCTACAACAAGAGGCAAAAAAAATGCTACCACATCGAGGAAATCTTCAAAGAATGAGGGAGTAAAAAATGAGGATTTTAACCATAAGGATGAAATAAACAAATTCAAGGGTGATTTTTCATCATTAGAGAAGAATATTATGGAAGAAATTGGTGAATTGAAATTATTTATTCAAGCTATGTGGTGTAAGGGTGAAGATTCACCTCATAAGGTAGAAGATAAAACTTTTGTTGGACATGAATTCCTTGGAATTGACTTGGGTTTCAAGAAGGATCCCTCCTTTAATAATCATATGCCAAGGAAATTCATACCTAAGTTGGATATGAGAAAGTTTCATGGCAAGGATCCAACCAATTGGCTATGCCAAATTGAGCAGTTCTTTGATATTCCTTGTGTTCCTAGTAAAAAAAAGGTGGCTATGACATCATTATACCTAGAACTAGATCAATTTATTTGGTATTGTTGGTTATATGATGAGAAGATAAAAAAGGGTTGTGTGGTCACATGGTCAATTTTTTAAGAACTTGCTACCCATTATGGAGATAACTTTATGGATAGCTACTTTTTCCAACTAACTAAATTAAATAAAATAGGCATGGTCAAGGATTATATTCAACAATTTCAAACCCTTTCTCTAAGAGTCGAGAATGTGGAGGAAGAGAATTTGAAGGAACTATTTATAGGAGGTTTAAAGGATCACATAAAATATGAAGTACGATTGTTCCAACCACAATCCTTATCACAAGAAATAGTAATGGAAAGACAAGTGGAGAAGTATTTTTCTAGTAGGAGGCAAGGGAATATAAATTTTATTGAAAGGATATCTCCTACACATTCACTACCACAACCTACTAGGTTGACTCAACAACAAATTGAGGAGAAGAGAGCAAAAGGGATATGTTTCAATTGTGGCGACAAATATATTCAAGGGCATAGATGTAGTGAAAATAAATTTTTTTATATTGAAGGATCGAGTGAGGAAGAAGAGGAGAAACCAATATTAGAGGGTGATACGGATTTAAGTGATGAATCTCATGATTCCCAATCAATCATTTATTCTCATGCACTCTATGGTTTTAGTGCCCCACAAACTCTCAAGGTATTTGGGTTCTTAAAGAAGAAACAAGTAATCACGTTGATTGACTCAAGTAGTACTCATAATTTCAGCAACAAAAATTTGGCTACTCGTCTAAATTGTTTATATATCAAGCTCCAAAATTTTAGGTCTTGATTGCAAATGGTGGTATTGTCAGATATTTTGGAAAGTTACATAACATTAAATTATCCATGGGAGATTATCATCTTGATAGCCCAATGTATGCTATCTCGATGGGTGCAACATATATTGTTTTGGGAGTACAATGGCTTACTAATTTGGGAACAATTGAGATAAAATTTCAAGAATTATCCATGAGATTCCAATCAGAAGGAAAGACAATAGAGATAAGAGGGTTGAAGGAAAAGTCCCCACAAATAGTTATCTCTCATCAAATGCAGAAGTTGCTTAAGAAATGATTTGATGGATTTATGGCCCAGTTATGTTCATTAGAAGTCTCTCAATCTAATGCTCCTACCCATCTAGATTTATAAGCAATACTTGAGCATCACTCAATGGTTTTTGGAGATATTCCTAAAGGACTTCCTCCTAATAGGGATCATGATCATGCCATACAACTAGTTCCAGGGAGCCAACCCCTCAACATCAGGCCTTATGGGTACCCACACATATAGAAAAGTGAGATATAAAAGATTGTTGAAGAGATGTTAGAGGCAAGAATTATCATACATAACCAAAGTGCTTACTCCTTGCCTATGGTGATGGTGTAGAAGAAGAATGATACTTGGTGCATGTGTCTGGACTATAGAGTGCTCAAGATGTACACCATCAAAGATAAGTTTCCTATTCCAGTCATTGATGATTTGATAGATGAATTGAATGGAGCTATGTATTTTACAAAGTTAGATCTTAGATTCAGTTATCACCAAATTAAAATTAAGGAAGAAGATATTTGTAAGACAAAATTTAGGACTCATGAGGGTCATTATGAGTTTTTGGTGATGTCATTTGGTCTTACTAATGCTCCATCTACATTTCAAATTTTGATTAATTTCATCTTTAAAAAGTTCTTTAGGAAGTTTGTATTAGTGTTTTTGGTGATATATTGATTTATAGCAAGACATAGGAAGAACAATTTCAACATGTAGATCAAGTATTACAAGTTCTCAAAGAGAATCAACTCTATGCTAAGCCATCCAAGTGTGCATTTGGTCTTAATGAGGTGGAGTACTTGGGACACATAGTTTCACATAAAGGAGTAGAGGTGGATCCTAACAAAATTATGGCTATCATGGAATGGCCTATTCCAAAAACCATTAATAAATTGAGGTGTTTCTTGGGATTGACTAGATACTATAGAATATTTGTGAATAATTATGGTCGTATAGTAGCACACCTCACAACTTTGTTGAAGGACTCTTTTTATTGGAATGAATCTGCTAATTCAACATTTGAAATGTTAAAGGAGGCTATGTGCACAACTCTAGTGCTTGCCACTACCAATTTCATAAAGGATTTTATTGTAGACTGTGATGCTTAAGAAAATGGTATAAGCATAGTTCTCATGTAGGAGAGTTGGCCCATTGCTTTTGAGAGCCATCAATTAAAGGGTAAGAATCAACTCAAACCTATTTATGAGAAGGGAATGCTAGCTATTCTTCATGCAGTAAAACAATGGAGGCCTTATCTAATGGGTAGACACTTCAGGGTTAAGACAAATCATGATAGCCTAAAATGTTTTTTGGAACAAAGATTATCTTCTGAAGAACAAAAAAAATGAGTTACTAAGATATTGGGATATGATTTTGAGATTTTATATAAGAAATAAAAGGAAAATGTTGTGGCAGATGCACTATCAAGGAAGGATGAGAAGGATGAATCTTTATTTTGTGCCCTTTCAATATTACAAGAAGATTGGAAAAATTATGTGGCTACTAGTAATCTCATTCAACAATTACAAAATGATCTTAGTAGTTTAGATAAAAAAAATTGGAAGGGAGATACTTTGTGGTATAAAGAACGATTGTATCTTTGCAAGAATTCCTCTCTCAAAAAAAATATTCTCATAGAGCTAAATGAGTCTCCATTGGGTGGTCATTTAAGATTTTTGAAGACATATCATTGGATCAAGAAAGACTTCTTTTGGGAAGGGCTAAAAGGGGATGTTCAAATTTTTTTGGCAGAATGTTTAGTTTGTCAATGAAATAAAGGGGAGATAATTAAGACACCTGGTCTCTTGCAACCCTTAGTTATTCCTATCCAACATTGGGAAAAGGTCTTCATGGACTTCATTACAAGGCTTCTAAGATCTAATGGCAAGAATTTCATCATGGCAGTAGTGGATCACCTCACTAAATATGCACATTTTCTTGCATTATCACATCCTTTTACAACAAGTAGTGGAAAAGGAATTTTTGGAGAATATTCAAAAGCTACATGGTATACCTAAGGTTATTGTTAGTGATCATGATCTTATTTTTACTAGTAACTTTTGGATAGATTTATTCAAATATTTGGGTACTCAATTGGCTCATAATTCTTCATACCATCCACAATCTGATGGGAAAATAGAGGTTTTTAATACGTGTTTGGAAGGATATATATGTTGTTTCACTTTAGATAAGCAGTCTTAATAGGTAGATTGGATACCACTAGCAGAATGGTCCAGTATAACACTTCCTTCCATAGTTCATCAAAAATGTCTCCATTTATGACATTGTATGGATATCATCCTCCTTCCATCACATCATCATTGAAGGCGTCACCAAGAGTTCAAGCTGTGGAGGACCACATGATTCATCAACAACAAGTACTTTTAGGACTTAAAAAGAATCTATCCATAGCAAAAAATTGAATGAAGCAGTAGGTAGACCAACACCATAGTGAAAGAAGTTTTGATGTTGTGGACTAGGTTTTCTTGAGATTGCAACCTTACAAGAAAATGTCACTGAAGCAACAATTAAAGAATAGCAAGTTGTCTCCAAAATATTATGGCCCATATCAAATCATGCAGAAGATAGGTAGTGTTTTCTACAAGCTTGAATTGCCATCAACAACAAAGATACATCTAGTTTTTCATTTTTCTTGTTTGAAGAAGGTAATTGGGACTAATATTCCTACTTGGACAATATTACTAGAGCTTGATGAAGAAGGAAGAATCATATTGGAACCAAAATGTATTCTTCAAAAATGCACAAGGAATCTAAGGACCAAAACAATCACTCAGTATCTCATCCAATGGAAGAATTTACCAATTGAAGATGCCATATGGGAGGACAAGGAGTTCATTCAAAAGCATCCAAAATTGCATAACATTGAGGACAATTCTTATTTGAAGAGGGGGGAATGCTACACCCTTAACATTAGAGTACACCAGGTTATGAATAGTCGGCTTGTGGCTATCTTAACTCCTAATTAAGTCATATTATCAATATTATATTATTATTTAGTTGGTGAGGTCGACATAGGGCTTATATAGGTTATCTAAGTCGGACTGGGTGATATCCTAAGCATAAATAGGTATATATAGGAGGTTGTGAGTCTTATTTCATCATCATATTGTGAATTGTGTTCTTATTGGAGATATTTGGAGGTTTTCCCCCTCGAAGTGGATTGCTACTCTCAGTTATTATCAAGTATTTACAACATATTTCATATCATATTCTTCTATTGTGCAAGTTATTTCATTGCAATCCCCTTCCTCCCACCAACAGTTTTTGGATGATTCTATCTTATTTGGATAGTCCTCTATTCAGGAAGCTAAACAGTAGAAAAAATTATTGAGTAGGTATGCTCAGTTATCTAGTCAGCATATTAACTATGATAAAAGTGTCTTCTAATTTTTCAATATTGAAACAAATATCCAAAATAAAATATCATAATTTTGGGCTATCAAAAGGTTGATCTTCTTGCTACTTAGCTTGGTTTACCTTTTGCTACTAAGAATTTTCCCAATAACTACTAGAATGGTATTGTGGAAAGGATCCAATAAAAACATGTTGGGTGGAAAGGAAAACTCCTTAGTCTGGTAGGTAAATATCAACTTCTTAATGTAGCTCTTCAAAATATTCATGTATATTTTTTATCCTTATTCAAGATTCCTACTTTTATGGTGGAGTGTATAGAGCAAATACAAATTTTTTTTTATGGACAAGTACAGAGAAAAAAAGATTTTTTTTTAAGTTAATTGCGATATAGTCTATAAATCCAAAAAGTTTGGAGGTTTAGGCATGAGAAGGTTGCATAGTTCAATAAAGCTATATTATCTAAAATTAGTTGGAAACTTCTTTTGAATGAAAAAGAGTGGGCTAATATTCTTAAAGCTAAATACCTAGGAAATGCAGATAATAACAAATTTTTGCTCCCCTCTTCTATCTCTAAAGGTTTAGTAATATAGAATAATGTTTTGAAAACAAGGTGCTTTCTTAGACAAGATATTAGATGGTGTGTGGGGAATGGAAAAAGTATCAATTTCTAGGAGGATACATGGTGTGATGATTCTACCTATCCAATGTCCCTTCATTTTCTATCTTCAAGGATCCTTTGATTTGACTGTATGGATCTAAGTTGTTTGGTTGTATTGGTTAGAAGGGCTATAGGCCAAAATGAAAGGATTTCCCCACTCATATTTTTTAGAATATTGGGAATGGTGTGGTAAAAATAAAATTCATAAAGAATTTAGGAGATTACAATTTTTTTAGTCTCTCTAGAGTAGACGAAATAATTTGGTCTCCCAACTCCTCTAGTTGTTTCTTGATTTCTTCAACTTATAGAAAGATTGTAAATGAAGCTCCTATGTCACCTTTCAATTGGAAGTTGATTTGGAACCATAGTATTATTCCAAAAATAAATTGCTTTGGTGGATTTTTGGCCATAATAAAAATCTAACAATTGATAAGCTTGTGAAGAGAGGATTTAATTTTGTTAATCAATGTATCCTCTATTATGTGGAAGAATAATCTATTGAATATTTTTTCTTACATTGTAACTTTACTCAAGAAGTGTGGGAAGAGTTATTTACTTCTCTTGAGGTTTCTTGGATTGCATCAACAACTATAAAATATTTTATCCCGAGTTGAATAAAAAATTATCATTTTTATAATCATGTCACAACAAAATTATGGAACCAAATTCCCCCTTTCCTTGCCTAGGGTATTTTAAAGGAGTGAAACAATAGAATATTCAAAGAGGAAGTGAGAAACAACAAAGAGGTTTTTCAATCTATAAAAAATGGCATCAAAGCTAATATTAATGTGATTCAACTAAGACAATCTCTCATGCTTCCTCACCCCTTGAATTTAAAACCAATCTTTTGGGGGATTACTTAACACATGAATAAGGTGAAGCATAATAAGATAACCCTAAGAAAGCACATCAAATGGATGAATCTAGAAATAGGATGGATAAAGTTGAATTTTGATGGTTGTAGTAGGGGAACCCTGGAAGTGTTGCGACTAGGGGGGTCTTAAGAGATGAGAAGGGTTTGTAATTGAATGATTTTCTAAGAATGTGGGAATAAAAAAAATGAACTGAAGGCAATTGCTACTTGGTGAGGTATAAAAGAGCATGTCTTAAATGTTTCTAGAAAATTGAAATAGAAGGAGGCTTTGAGGTAAACAT
Organism: Sequoia sempervirens; assembly: GCA_007258455.2. NCBI lineage: Eukaryota > Viridiplantae > Streptophyta > Pinopsida > Cupressales > Cupressaceae > Sequoia > Sequoia sempervirens. The sequence continues at coordinate 243,124,085 of VDFB02058242.1, read as the reverse complement.
TAATTTTCTTAAGAAATTCTTAATCCCTCCTTGGAAAATTAGGTAGATCACTGTAATGTCCCCTTTTTAGCTCCTTTCAGTTTATTGATGGATTAGCCTATCACTTGAACCTTGTATACTAATGATGTTGTTTAGAGGGTCCAGTGTTGGAGTTATCTCACTCTTGAGTGGCAGTTTGTAGTGTTTTCCTCTCCTGACTCGTGGTATATTCTAAGGTGAAGTTATTCAAAGGTTATTGGCTCTGTTTTTATACACTTACTATTTATAGTAAGTGGGTTGAGTATTAGAGGCCAACCTTACTATTTTTAGTAAGACACCTGGATGCACAGTGGATGCAGTGGGTTACCTCCTAGAGCAAACAAAATTGAATTATATGCATTATTGTGGAAGTTATGGAATTTTTATTATTATTAAAGTTGTACTTTAATAATAATAATTAATTAATTAATTAGCCCGTTAAGGGGCCTAGCAAGGTTAAACCAACTATTAATGAATTTGAAGTGATAAAATGGGAAAAACCAAAAGAAGGATGGTGGAAAATTAACTTCGATGGAGCCTCAAAAGGGAACTCAGGACCTTCAGGAGTAGGGTTCATCATTAGAGATTGGAGGGGTGAGGTGGTAGCTTTTGGTGCAAATAAATTGGAAGATGGGACTAACAATACAACCGAGGCATTAGCAGCTTTAACGATGGTTTGATTGGGCAAAAGCTTGGGAGCCTCAAAAATTCATCTCGAAGGGGATTCTTTAATAATTGTCGAAGATGTGATGAAGGGATTGATAAATGTGTGGCTCCTCCAAAATTTAATTGAGGAAATTAGAAATGAATTAATTACATGTGAAAATTTTGCAATAAGCCAATTAAAAGGTTAGGAAATATTGAAGCAGATGTTTTATCAAAATGGGCCTTAAAATTTAGTGAAGTTGGAAAACTAAAATTGGAGGACTTGAGGAATGTTAATTTGGTAGATTGAGCGAATCTTTGAAGGTATTTTGCATTAGATAAGAATCCAGGAGATTCAAGGGTCGTAGTTGTGACAAGATGGCCAAAGCGCTTGAAAGGGTGGCGATGGGCTTGAAGGATGACAAGCTTTTATTTCGAAGTGGAAGAATCAAGAAGCCATCATTTTATTTCCTCAGTCTCGCTGTTAGAAGCGTGTTAGGTGTGGTGAAGGATTTTAGTGAAGTTATTTCATGGTGAAGGTAGTGGCGAGTAGAGCAAAAATGGAGGCTAATTTTACATTTCTATCTAGGCGGCAGCTCAGACCATTTTATGGGAATGTGTCAGCGAAGCGGCTAATGGGTTTGTTCCTTATTGAGGATGAAAGGCTGGTAAAATGTGTTTGAATGATTCTCGGAAGATACTTTGGAATCCTACGACACCGTTACAGAACAAACATGGATGTGTACTCCATGATGGTGGCTTGGGGTCTTGATCTTGGAGAGTCAGTTGAAATGGTTAGGGAAGTGATGAAACGGTTGGTGCACCCAAATTTCTTGGTGAGAATGGACTCTATTCTTGAATGGGCTATTCTGGGTGTGGGGCTAGACATGAATGAACCTTTCAAGATTGAGAACTTTGAAGACGCAGAGGGTTGTATTCCTTTCATTCACTGGCTAGAGGGGATGTTTAAAGCTCGATGCAGGGAAGAAGTGAGGTTGGGTTGGAAGGATCTCAAACTATTCGTTGAGCTGGTGAAGGTCAAAGAATTCATTGCGAAAGCGAAGGAAAAAGCTGCGAGGATGGAGAAAGCGAAGGAAAAATAGAGGAGGCATTCGAAGAAGGTGAAGAAGCAAGGACGATGAAGTGCCGGGTAGCATGTAGTGGAAGAAAATTTTAAATTTTTGTTCGTAGTCTTAGATATGTCTGAAGGCAGATAGAAGTTAGATAGGTTGTAGGAGACAAGAAGTGGGTGTTTTTGTATAGGGTATATATCTTGTTTAAGTTTAAAATGTTTAAAGTTTTTGGTGGTGTTTTAAATTTAGCCTAGATTGTGTAAAGACTGGTAGTGCAGGGGTGGTAGTTTTTGCAATTATGCATGTTAATGTACCTCATGGCAAAACTCTATGCTGGTGACATTTTTTGGTCTGAAAATGAACTCTTAAGTTATGCAAATTTCCTTTTAGCAATAGAAATTCTCCTATTACCGACCAAAAAAATAGTTAATTAATTAATTAAAAAGTACACATCATTTAAATATTTAATGGACTTTATTATGAGGGGCTTATTTAATGAACTATGAAGTCAATTATTTAAAGTGCATTTAAGTTAAATATTGGGGGCCCACTTTAAGAGATGATATAAAGTTATATCAAAAAACAAGTGTTAATGATATATTAAATAAAGTATACTTTATTATAAGTGATAAAGTGTTATTTAAAAGGGAGATATAAGTGTTTAATAAAGTATATTTTATATTGTGCACCAAATGGAGGAAAAAGTAAATGAAATTAAAGTGAAATTAAATGAGATGAAGCCAAATGCAAATTAAATATTATATAAAGGCTTTTGAAAAGGGATTTCATTCATTCTTGAAATCATTCAACACTTTTCTTTTCTGTCTTTTCTGAAGAAGCTTTGGCTTTGAGGAAGAAACCTAGGGTTTCACAGTAAATTCAATCTTAGAGAACACACCCTCTCTTTGATTGTGCAATATTGGTGGCTTTATTCAAAGGTCACATTTGTGCTCAACTAGAAATAGTTTTGTTTGATTTTCAGAGATTGCTCGCGCAAATCAGAAGTTATTGAAGATAATTATTATTGCTCACCTTTATTGCAAATTAGAAGCTTTCATTCTACTGCTACAGTATCGCTACAGTGATGCTACAATAATATTATGATATTTAAGGGTTTGAAGATTATGTTTCTATTGTTCCTAAATATTTTCAGCTGAAGCTATTGTGGCGTCATCTATTTTGGGTTATTGTTGTGTAAGGTCATTGAATATTTCAGTCAGAGTTTGGTGTGAGGATTCTTTTACCTATAAGTGCAGAAACAAAGTATTTAGAAGGGTTATGGTTTATATTGTTGGTGTCGGGTAAGTTGGAAAGGGTGCAGACTTGTCTATATAGCCATCACCATTCCTTGTTACTGATTGTTGATGATAACTGGGCACCTATTTGGAGAGTTGGGCAAGTATACTAGGTGTTGGCTACTGCTACAATCACCAATCCACTGCTACAACCATCGTGGTATTTTACTTTCAACTTTGAATTGACTTGGAAAGCTAACAATGAGTATTTTATGCATTTCAATGTGAACCTATGTATTTGATATAAACTCAAAAACTGTTGTCTTATGTTTCAGAATAATATTATGTGTAAATCTACTCATAGATGCTGCTCAGAACTGTATATTTCTACCATTGTAAGGTGTTGTCATTATTGTAGCATCAACCCTTATTGTTTTTAGTGATCCGAGCATTGAAATATACTAAAATACATAAACTAATGTTGTTGTTCATTCATAAAGTTGATAAGAATGGCATATATCATTGTGCCATGTTATTTGAGTAGTTGAAAGGATCCCTAAGTATATTGTTGTTGCTATTAACTCTGATAAAAAATATAAGGGTTTGGAATTATGTCACATTTGGATGCCTTTGTTGAATCCATGTTTGAAACAATGCAATGTGAAAATCATCCATTTTCTAAGTTTTTCATGTATGAAAGGCAAACACCAATCCTTTGAAATATTCAGTTCAATTTTCATGCCATCTATTTGAAAAAATGACAATGTGTCAAATTGCTACGATTGATTAAAATTTTGAGCAAAATAGCAATAGAGATTGTTCCATCTAGGGTGGGACACTACAATCACTATTACCTAACTTCTCCCATCTAAATATCTTTGATACCTTTAGAGAAGGAAAACAATTAATGGATGCTCTTTCTAATTTAGGCCTCTAATGTAACTACTAGAAGCACTAGTTGTTTGATGAAAACCTCTTGTTGCAAATAAAAGATCTATTGTTTAAGGATTAACATAAACATAATTATAAAAGGTGAGTTGATGATTAAGATTAATATAAATTTAAGGATTAGATCTTGGTGTGAGAAACATTAAAATTGTTTGAAGTATGCTAGTATCTCCTTTATGATTAAAGTTTTGCCTCAGGATTGACATTTGTATGAGGTGGATAATAATACACACATTAAAATTCATTTAATTATTATTTTCTTGCCCGATCATTCATGCAACATGTGGGAAAAATATTATCCAAAATAATGAATAATCTAATGGAGATCGCTAATAACTATCATCCTTAAAAGTTAGCTTCAAATTGGGATAAAAAGTTTAATGATGTCTAGTTATACAAGCAAGTTGAATGGGAGTTTTTAGAAAGGGCATGTTTTGATTAAAACCTTTAGTCATTCTAAATATTATGTGCAAGGTTGTATTAATTATCACAATTTCTAGATCTTTTTGATAATCTCTCTCATTTATGTCATTTCCATTATTTATATTCTTACAATAGACTTTAAAATAAATTTTACTAGAATTTAATTGCTAAGATCTCTATTATATGTGGTAATACTTGTGCTTATGTTAGTTTCTTTTTGGTCCCCTTTCTGTTGTGTATGATTCTCTTCAGAGTGATTATTTGGAGAGAAAGGTCCACTAAAATGGGTGGCTTGAGACTATGTGTTGAAAACATCATCTTTTTCTCTTTGAATAAGAATTTTAAACTCTAGGTGATATTTGAGAGTGGGGATTTAAAATTTTTCTTCAAGGATATGAAAGCATGTGATGATGACCTTATAACTCAATTTTTTAATAGTTGGCATGCTGGTCATGTTCAATTTGGTAGCATCAAAATTGAAGTCACAAAGGAGATCATTTCGTAATCCATGAGTTTGAGTTGTGAGGGAGATAAGGTGCCCCACCTTAGTCAAAATGCTTACCAAGAATATATTGACTGGCTCCTAGAAGAGGGAGAGGAGCTGAAATGACATCAAAATGGGTTTAGCTATGAAGACCCATCTACTTCGTGGGGATGGTAAGTTACCATATGATTAAGTACTTCACTTTGGAGGGTCATTTTACTATTATGCATGGTTATTATTTCCCACTGTTGAATCACCTAAGGCACAAGAACTCTATTATTTTATACTTCTTTCTTTTTTCTTCTTTAGAGAAATGCATAGAGGAAGGTGCTTACCGATCCCTCCACCAAGGGTTGATGTTTATGATGTAAAATTTTAGTCTCAATGCCACCCCTACTACTACTTCCTACTCCTGGCCCTCCAAATATCCCTAGGTAAAGCCCTAACCCTTCTTCCAAGGATGAAGGGAAAAATTATATTTCTTTCATTGAAGTAACCCCATGTACCTCCCATGCTTTTAAAGATGTTAAGATAAGGGTTTATACTCTTACCCTTACCTCCAAGAAGAAAAAAAATTAAAAAGAGGATTGAAATAAAGAATCCCACCGATGAGGAGTCGAAATCGGAAAAAATATTGTTATCCCTTCTAGATAAAGGGAATTTTGTTGTTCTCCCTCTTCTTGAAAGTAAGAATTTTGTCTAGGATGCTAAATGTAAATTATCCAAGAGTAATTTTTGTAAAACTCTTGTTATTGACTAATCCTCCTAGCCCTATAATTGATATTTCAAATAGGGAAAAACCAGAGGGAGGCTACTACTTATTTAGGGGGATGGAGGTTTGCCAAGATTTCTAGAATCTTGGAAGGGCCTAAAAACTATATGATTCTTAATACTCCCACTCAAAGTGTTGATATGGAGGAGGGATCAAGGGAGACTCTTTGCCTAGTAAGTATGAGGAGTACTCTAATGAAAAACTGGGCTTTACCCATGACAACTCTCTTTCTCGTTCCCCTCCTTATATTATGCTCCTAGAATTTGTGGAGGCCCTTGTAGATTTAAATAACATCATAATTTATGAGGAAGATGATAGAGAGGCTATTGAGGAAAAATAAAATAATGAGGACATCGCCAATAAAGATCAAAATATACATATGTATATGGTTGAAATTGAATATTTGTAGGTTAGGGTAGAAAGCTTTGAAAATTCACATGACTTTTATGATTGTCCTAGTTACAAAGAGAAATGGGATATTCTACATGAGTCTTTGGCCTTCTATCAATAAAAAATTGTCACCCTAGAGTAATATTTGAGTAAAATATTAAAAATTATTGATGGTTTGATGAAGAGAGCTGTGGTGGGAGTGGTGGTGGTTATGACCAAACTTGATAAGAAGAAAAAGAAAAAGATGGAGGGGTTGGATGATATTCTGAAGAAGGAGAAGAAAAGGTCCTCAAAGTGCTTCTGAAAGGAAAGAAATCCCATATCCAATGGTTGTCGACTATAATACTCTTTATTAGTGTTTCCTATTTTTTAATTTTTTTTCTTTTATCGTGTTGTTATTAACTCAGTTATTTGATGTTGCTTCAAATTAAGTTTTTTGGTTGTTGTTTCCTTGTTTCCTCAATTATTATATTTTGTTGACTAGTTGTTGCTAGTCTGTTGGTTGTTTTTAATTGCAACTTTGGTCTACTTCATTGTGTAAGGGTTAGGGCCCTTCCTTTCTTACCTTAGTAAAAACATATGGATAATCAATTCCAATATCAAATAAATTCTCATCAACATTATTCTCTAGCATTTTAATGGTATCTTCCTCCTTAATAAATGTATCACATTCAACTATCACTTCCTCTATTATCCTATGCACAAATGCAAGCAAATCATCATTTCATGCACACATAGCTATTGTAATATCCTCCTATTCCTTAATTATAGGTATTTCCTTTTTTTTCTTGTATAAATTAAGGAGATGAAGCTATGACAAATGAATTGACAAGACCAACCAAATTATTAATATAGGCAATGATATGTGTCACCTTGTCCTTCAATTCCTATTTGGTTTCCCTATTCTTATAATTTTTTTGTATTATCTAGTCAATAGATGAATTATTTGTTTGTTTCAATTATTCTAAGGATGATTTTCTAAGTGAAACAATAATGAATATAACATCAAATTCTTGTAAATATGTCTTAAGAACATCATAAAAAGGAGTAACGATATGTGCATGTCAAACTCCTTGTGCATCTATTGTTATGGTTTACATTATTTTGGATCCTTTTAGAGGAGGAGGTTTTAGATATATTGAAAATCCAAGATTAAATTTATCCAAAAAAGGTTCCATTTTTCTCTTTTGAATGATCTAATTTGACCACTAATTCATTCTTGTAGTGGTTGATCTGTCCTTCTATTTTGTGTCCTCTTGTTGAGTAACCTCTTATTGTTGCTATTAATTTTCCTCTTGTTGAGTGCCCTCTTATTATTTCTATTACTTTTATTCTTGTTGAGTACCCTCATATTGCTACACTTGAGTTTCCTCTTATGCATCTTAGTTCATAGGTAGGCTAGGAGAAGTGGATGTTCTTGGCGGAAAGGTAAATATTTTCCAAGGAGAAGGCCCGTATGAATTTTTTAAATTGGTGGATTGAAAGTTCTCTATGGAGAGAGAGTTATTTTGAGATAGTGTATCAAGGTATTTTGTGCAAAATACTTTGGTGACCCTACCAATGTATACTTAAGATGAGAAGGAAGTGGAACTAAAGTTGTAAGGAGAGGATGAGGAAGGGAATTTGGAGATTGGGTAAAAGTAGAAGTAGGTTCTTCTTCCTCCACTTGATCTTCCTTCTCTTTTTCCTTTGAATATGCTTGCACTATTAGATTACGATTTTTCTTCATCATGTCCAACCATTCTCTACTCCTACTAAATACCTTCCTTGTCCTTTCCTTGAAACATGCTTATACTCTTTCTTACTCTAATAAAAATTAGGGAATGATTTAATAAAAAAATTCTCCCACACATGAGAAGGTTCTTGAACCACATTCCCATCATCATTTACTACTCTTGGAACATTAACAATATGATACATTTTCAATTATTATGTATTTAATCTATATTACTCCTCCTGAGTTCCAAATAATCTAAGCAATTTTTCCAAAAATCTTCTAGATTTTTCTTATGTATACATAAGAGAATCTTAGTGCTTCTAAGAATGACCTTAGATTATATAAAATTCTTGACCAAGTTTACTCATGTCATCTTAGCATCTACGATTCATACAACCTATATTCTCAAATAATTATATTTATCAATGTTAAGATACCCCACTTTTACATTAGATTAAAGGGTGAAATAATGTACACGATCAGTCTCTAATTTCCTTCCTCTTTATATTGTGTCAAAATAGTAGAAAATGAAGGTTTTGAGGAAAAATAATAAATGTAGAAGGGTTGCATCTAATCAAGACTAACCAACACTAATCAACACTAAAGAATTTGTAATTGGCTTCTTAATTTTTGAAAATACCTCTTGTACTTTAGCATTCCTTTGAATTTGTGAATCCATTTTCAACATGGTATTCAATGCACTAAAAATATTGGCAAATCTTATTGAAAACTTGTGAACAAAATTGATCTTACCAAAGAATTATTTTAGCTCCGTCTTGATACATGGTAGTGGGAATTTTATAATTGTATTCACTCTTTCTATATCAATAGATATACCTCTCTCAAAAATAACATTGCCAAGAAACTTGCCTCTAGTGACTCCAAATATGCACTTTTTTGGACTCATGGAGATTCCATGCTCTCTACCTCAATACAATACCTTCCTCAACTATGATATGTGATCAACTATTTTCTTATAAAACATGGTCATATCATCCATATGAATAATTGTATTTCCAACAAGATCCTTGAATATTATGCCCATGGCACATTGAAATGTAGCTCCTACATTGATCAAACCAAATGACATTTTTTTATATGCAAGTTGTTAGAAATGAAGGCAACCACTACAATATGGAAATCTGATTTAACTTGCAAATCTAAAATATAAACTTGTAGAAATTAATGGAGAAATGATTTTGACTGTAAAGAAATCACACAACTCAAGAGCCATACACATAACATAAGGATTTACATGGATAAAACCATTTCAAGTAAAAAACTCCACCAAGAAAAAAAGGGAAAATTTGTATTATTCTTCAAAGAGATTACAATACATAGAACTTCCTCAATCTTGATTCCAATCCAACAACATTTGTGTACTTATAAAACATCGCATAATGTCTCCATCTCAACCCCTCAATATATAGACTCATGGGGGCTCAAAATACCACCATAAAACATTACCATGGGTCAAAATAAGGTTTTGAAATACCATGGTAAAAATCCATACGACCCTTACATGCTAAACATGGTCTCTTACATGACATTACACCCTCTTACAAGTTGTCATTATAAGAATCCCTAGAAAATAGGAGATACTCTGACATGCATCATAGACCATCAATAGCTTATGCAAATATTATCTTACGTATATCATAAATGATTCTCATGTCCAAAATGATATACCCTATTTTAGCCTTTACAATTGTCATAGAATCCATCATAACATCCTTAAAAATAGGCTTTCCATGCTAGACCGTTAAATGGGCATCTTTTGACAACTAATAAATTATTTTTCAAGGCACCAACATGTGGAAAAGTGTCAACTCAAAATATCACGCCCCTTTTGATGGAACATAAATATTTAATAAAATTAATGATATTTATCCATAGGAAAATGTAAAATAAGAATAAATAAATAACTTAGGAATTGCCAAGGTTGAGACACCTTGATTCTCAACACAGGTGCCCTATTTTTTGTGAATAAAATTGAAATTCAATCTTTATAGTTCACCATAACTTGGTTTTACCCTCAATATCCATCACAAAAGACATAGTTTGTTAACCATTCACAATTTTTAAGACCTCATCCAATGAAGAAAAAGGATAATTATCATTTTTTGAAGCTATATTTATATTTTGAAAATTGTCAAATAGTTTAATCTCACCATTCTTCTTTCTAAATTGGATGAGATTTGCAATACACATAGAGTGCCTTATCAAAAATTGATCCTACTTAAAAGTAATGGTTCAAGCAATGCATCTAGTGATCTTTATCTTTGCCTAAAATATTTCTCATTTGGATTTAATGGAATTGTATGAGTCATGATAGATGTGCCAAATAAATTCAAGTATTAATAACTCCATGCAATGACTTCATGATAATCCTTGTGGTTTTTTTATGCCTATTTTTTTTATTTGCATATTTTTTCACAAGAACATTCTTTGTTTCATAGTTGCTACCTAAATTATAAGGCTCAAACATGCCACCTTCTCAACTAGAATATATTTTCTCTTGATTGATCTGATCTACATCAAATAATCTCTTGAGTGAAGCCATCGCTTTGGGTATATTATTCATTTTCAAGTTGATAACCCCTTATTCATTCACCTCAAATTCATCTCTATCCAACCCATAAATGATTTGTGACTTGAAGACACTTATACTTGTGATTAAATCTATAATTTGCTTGTCATATTTGAATAACTAGAAGTTATGAACATCAATTGCCTATCATGGGTTGAAGGTTGCTCAATCTAAAGGATTCAGGAAGGTTTGGTTAGAGGGGGATTCTCTAAATGTTATTAATCACCTGAAGCAAACCGCACCCTTGTCATGGACTGTTGAATCTCTCATCTTAGATGCGGTGAAAATTTTGAATTCATTTGATGAATGTTATATCTCATATATATTTAGAGAGGGTAATGGTTTAGCTGATGTTTTTGCTAACACTGGGGTTAGCACACATAGGATATGGGAAGGGGATGATCCCCTTCCCATTGATGCCCTTGTTTGTCTTAATAATGATTTTCAAAAATGCTAAGGAGGGGTTTTGTCTCATCATTACCTATTTCCACATGAGCCTATTTACATGGTGGGTTGCTTCATGGTGTGACTTCGATTTGGATTTGGCCTTGTTTTTTGTTGATTTAAAAATCATCCGTAAGGGGTGGCCTTCAAGAATCATTATTACCTTCTACCACCTTACCATTTCCACATGGATTATGGGTTATTCTATAGCCTTGCTCTCAAGGTTTCTTCTCTTTTTTTGCAAGTTTCTCAAGCTTATAGGGTTTGTGGTGTCTGTGATCATGGGTGGAGAATGGAACTGAGCCGAGCCTTTCTCTTGTCATACTTTGAAGTCCAATGCCAAAATTTGGGAATGGCTGCAGCTGGGAGGGATTACACCTTATATTGAGAGACTTCATGGGCATGATCTAAAGGTGACATAGACTTTTGTTAAGGGCTAGCATAACAAGGTTTTAAAGATGGGTGGGACTAAATTTGACATAACTAAGGACCTTATTGCTGGTATCACGAGCCTTTCTACTAAGGGTAGGAAAGTTTATAGAGAGAGTCGAATGCTGCTCTGGAGATTTTCTTTAAGGAAGATGAAAGGCAGAAATTGGAGAGGGCTAAATGAGTAGGCTACTATCGCAGCTCAATTAAGGTTATTTGGGGAGACGTCACCGAAGAACTTATGAGGTACATAACACTTGATGGACGGTTCTATGTCCTCTCTAGTTATCATTTTATTCTTCTTAACTATTTTAGGTACAAAAAGAAGGTTTCTTTTCCTTTCTATTTGTTGGCTTCTTTGGATTGTGGAATTGAGGATCAAAGGCACAATCCTAAAAAACTTGTTCTTCATGTTGGCTTTATCCTCCCTATTTCAGATTACACTAAGTCCTATGTTATTCCTTGTCACCCTAAGAAGGCTCTTAAGGGTAGGAAGAAGAAGCTGGATTTGGAGTATGAGACCAAGTCTGATGCTGATGAAGATTATGAACCTAACTTGGAAGCCTCAATGAAAGTGTACTTGGAGCCTCCTACTCCTTTAAAGAGTGGTAAGAAAGGTAAAAGAACCCTTGTTGCTATGGAGTATGAAATTGGTAGTAAAGAGTTGGCGGGTGATAAGGCCATTGGTGGTAAAATTGGGAAGGGTGAGTCATCTACCCTGAAGAAAGGAAAGAAATCTGATATTTAGGAGAAGATTGGGAAGCCTCCTGTGTCTAGGTCTAAGAGAAAGAAGGGCTCGAAGGGTGAGAGTATCCAAAAGATGGTTAAGAAAAATGACAGTTTGGTACATGAGGAGTCTATTGGTGTTGAGTCGCCTCTAAATGTTGTTGGTGGGTAGGATAATATGGGTATGCAAGATCAAGGTTTGAAGGCGAAGAATAAAACTATTGCTGAAGAAATTGAAAGCTCTCTTTGCAAAATAAAGAAGTCGGTTGTTGGTCAAAAAGGGAAAGAGGTTATTGAAAGTGAAAAATTTGAGTGGGGACTCCTAGGAGGATGGGGTGGATGTAATAGATGTTTTCAACTTCAACCGGGAGGATCTTCCTAATGTGTTGGGCTTGGCGAAAGAGGGTTCCATCTCTCTATTTAGGTTGTTTAAATGGGATTTCCATGAATCAAATCTTACTAATTTGAAGGTCCGTGGGGCGGTTAGTAAAGTAAGGAATTCTTCTAACCCTTCAGAGTCCTCTCTATAGGCTCAAATTAATAAGCTTTTTGATGCTTTAAAAATTGTTACTGATGAAATGTTAAAATTGTAGATTTTTTTTGAAAAGAGAATTGTGGCTCTTGAAGAGAAAATGGAATGGGTTAATTTGAAATTGGACAAGGTTTTGGATGTCATCAATTCTATTATGATGAATGAAGCTAAGGGTTTGACCATCTCAATGAGAAGGCGAGGCAATGGATGGAGGAAGCTTCAGGTGGTATGGATGCTGCTGGGAATGATGTTGGTCTGCTAAGTGTTTTGATTAAAGAGGTAAGTGAAAAGGGGCCCTACACTCGGACCCACAATAAAACTGAGTTGAAAGCTAGTATACCTTCCAAAGAGATCACTAAGGTGATGGAAGTGCATCAGAAGATAATTGACAGTGATATGGAGGCTATTGATATTTTAAAGAATATGTAGTTGCTGTTTATGCTCCTCTTTTTTGGTACCTATTTTGCTTATGGTTTGTCGCTTGTTGGCTGTTTGCTGATCTTTATGTTTATCTTTTGAAGCAACTCTCTTTTTTGTAAAGATCTTTGGGGCCCCTTCAAAACCTATTTTACCTCTAATAAAAAACTAGAAGTTATGAACATTATTTTGAATTGATGAAATAGGGAACAACTCAAATGAAAACCTCTTTAACCTCAATTTTTTAATTGGTTGCAATGTACTTGTAACCATTGTTAATACATGAATTGTATAATTCTTCATTCATAAGATAAGCCTTATGTTGAATTTTTTATAATCTTTTATCAAATCACATGCTCTATTGCAATATCTTGCAAATATTTTATCACCACATGCATACTAATTTCTTACCTATTTAATAAGTCATTTACAACCTCCTAATATTTATGAATGTTTCAACTTCCTCTTGTGGGAAAATAGGAATGTTTGAATAAGAGATTCATTCTCAATAGTGTTATTAGTGCATGCAAATTGGAGTCTAAAAGTTGCTAAGAATTGCTTCTACATTAGATTAACAAGTATTATGCTAGCACCACTACCTTCCTTTAAATTTAAGCCATCAAACTCCATGGTACATACCTAATATTTAGTTGCTTTGAGCCTATTTAATAATTTATATACTATTGTTGGGTCTTCCTTGGACATGTACACTAAAGGATTTCAAATTTTTTAGAATTATTCATTCTTAATTCAATTAAATTTATTCTGATATCATCTTTCTTGGTTGGTTGTAATAACCGTGTGACTAATATATTAGACTATATATAGACTTTCTTGAGTTATTTTCAAGACTTTAAAGATTTACTTGCTAATTTGTACCATTTTTTGAATTATACACATGATTATATGAGACCTTTCTTACAAAAAACTAGGGTTTTGACATGAGTTGTAGCATATACTCCTTTAATAACTTAAAAAATGATGGACACAAAAAAATTATGTTTTTCACTATGTATCCTACACTAGTTAGGTAATAGAAAATAAACAAGATGGGTTGTAACACCCAAAACTAGCTTATCTTACTTGAAATTATTGATCAAATTCTAAAATTATCATTAATTGTAATAATACTATATTTATGTTCATTTTTAAACCTTTCATGACTATTTTGTACCCTATGTAGTTGCTTGAGTTGATGTATTTTTCTTTCCTCCACACAATAAACATAATTTTCATATTGCATGAGACTTTTTCACCTCTTACTTTACCTAAATTAGTATTTTTACTATTAAATCAGAATTAGAACCATTTGGAACAACTATACTATTCATAAATGATTGAATAATTATTGTAGACATGTTTTCATATATCTTATTCTTCATTTCCAATGCATAAGTCCATAGTTTATTCTCAAAGTATGAAATATCCTTAGGCTTGTTGTACTCAATGATTAAGTGCTTCATCTATGGATTTCTATCAATTTAGATCTAATTTGATATACCCCTCCAAGGGAGCCACATATGAGAAAAATCAAAAGCCACATATCCATTCAAGGTCCTAGACTAATCTTTGCTCAATATCATTTCATATGCATTTGGAATGCCAACCACCTGTATGTCAATGAAGTGTTGAATCTAAGGATATGATGATAGATACATGTGTATATGGTTCAATTCACCTTCTACATTAGCTTCCTTCTTGTATAATTGTACTAATTTCTAATTTTATTTGGTGAGTCAACCTAACTTTTGACAAATTGAAAAAGGCATTACATTACTTGAAGCACCTAAATCAACTAAAAAATTGCATAGATTCTTACAAATAATATGAATAATTAAGAGAAATGAAGTTGATTCCATATTTTCCTTGTAGATGTCCATACATGTGTATTTGATGATTTTTTTCCTTACTTTTTAGTTTAGCCAATGACTTCATTAGAACTTATCTTTTATTGATCGTTGTAACAAATCAAACATAAGGATATTTTCTTTGGTCTTCTTATGATCATCCACTATGTTGTAACTTTACTTAAAAGAATTTATTGGCTTATTATTTAGAGGATTTTTCATTCCTTATTTAGGCAAATAAGATGATTTTGCACCCATAGATGTAACATGATTATTACTTTCCTTCTCATTCAGTGGTACCTATAGGTTGTTTGGAGGAGTGGAGGTAATGAAAGCCCCCTTTCCTTTACTTCTCAACATTTAATTAGTATCATGCTAAAATTGTTGATATGCTTGTATTTTATCAAATTTATCTTCTAACTTATTGTCATCCTCAAATGGAAACTCATGTGTCTAACACCATCACTGCTCCATAGTTGTTATGGGTTGTATTTGTGTTATTTTCATCATTCAAAGGCACAATCTCAAAGTTTTATCTCCTTTTAAAGATATCAAATGCTAGATTGAACTCTAGTAAGTTAGTTTTTGAATGTGTAGATGTGTAATGAATTTTATAGATCATGTACATAATCTTAATTCAACTAGACTAATTGTTTGACTTTGTATTTCATTGTTTATTTGGCCTTTGAAAACCATATCTTCTATTCTAAAAACCATAATTAGATTTCTTTTGTAAACTTGTTTGCCACTAGAAAAGACAAAATTTTCAACATCCTCCTAATGTCTTCTATCTTAGAATTAGTTCTTGAAATTTGGTTTTAGAACACTTGTCCACTCATGTTTCTCATAGTTACTTGCATGTTTGGTGATGATACTAAAAAATAATTATCTACATCCATTTACTAGTTTTTTATATAATTTATAGATCCTCATGAGTTAAAAAAATGAAATACCAACTTACTGATTTTTTTAAGAAACCATGGGGTTGTAATTGTTGTTACTTTATTGGTTTGTCCATGTAAGAATAGGTGGATTTATAGGCATGATATAATCCAATGGTACTTTACTGTAAATCTTAATTTTTCCTTTGTACAAAGTATTTGGAAATAAATTCATTAGTGGGGTATTGTGTGTTAATGCATGATGGATCATTGTAACTTGATTGTGCATTCTTGGTCATACTAATGAAGGTAATGGGCCTACTCCACAACCTTGTGGAATCATCTCTTGTTCCATCTTAACTTCAACATATGTCATGATAGATAAATTAATAT
This sequence comes from Sequoia sempervirens, assembly GCA_007258455.2. Classification (NCBI taxonomy): domain Eukaryota; kingdom Viridiplantae; phylum Streptophyta; class Pinopsida; order Cupressales; family Cupressaceae; genus Sequoia; species Sequoia sempervirens. Next base: position 243,108,121 of record VDFB02058242.1, on the reverse strand, counting down.
AGTTGAATTCCTTACAAACATTGAAGGAAATGAATCTAGGGCTCTAAGGTATTCTTAGACATCAACTAAATCCATTTGTGAATAAGGATATTTGAGCCTAGTGTATAAATTATGGAATATAGTGTTTTCATAATCATGGGATCATTGGGATCTCTACATGTAGCTACAAATTGGCAATACAACACTATTGGATTGATTGGAACATTAAAATGGTTAAGAAACATAATCTTAAAGTCATTCAAACCCTTGGTGGAATCATTTGTAAGCCAAGATACCAATTTTAGGCAACCTCTTCCAAGATGAAAGGAAAGAATATACGAGCAATATCATTATAATAAATGTGTGTCCTAACCACAACATATTTGAAATACTAGATAGCTCCTCTATTGTCCTAATACCTCTATGAATGTACTTGGATCATAACTTCTCTAGATACTTGGGTAAATCATTCAAACCTTTAGAAATAGTAAGAGGATAATTTTCCACACCAAATAAGGCAACCATTGGCATATTCTAAAGGATAACAAATGGATATATATGAAACCCAAATCTTTGTGAAGTATTAGCTAGCTTAATGTGTTTTGATTTAGATCTCCCTTTGTCAACTCTTGTCTTCCTATGATGTGTGATATAAAGTAGCTCAAAGCCTCCCAAAATTGACTTTGATATTAATAATAGTCCTCCTTTATAGCTTAAATCTATAAACTATACAATGTGGCTGATATAGAATGAACCAAAAATATTGTCCCTCCTAATACCAATCTATTGATGGGTGGTTTGACACACTTACCAACTTAGGTAAAGTACATGAGCATTTCACCCTGTGGGAGTTTATGGTGAATTCCTCAACACTCTAGGATCACCTGCAAGACAATAATAACTTCCACAAGAGAGAAATGGTAGAAATATCATGCTATGACTAAGGATGCAAGAATGCCAAAATGAATATGATTGTCAAAATGAATATGGAATTATACATTTGAAGCCTTGTTTATATAGGCAAGGTGAGGAATAGGATTAGACAAGATCATGACAAGTGTGTTGATCCTACCACATGAGACAACTAACTCATAACTACCTAGGACACAAGCATTAAATGGATGCCACCTAGATAAGATAAGTGACAACTAATGCTTAACTAAAAAGATTCCTTCCTAATTAATGCTAACTAGAAAGATTCCCTCCTAGGACCTAAGTGGACTTAACAATGTAAATAGGACCTAAATAGGTAAAATACCTATTTACACCAACACCCCCCTTTAAGTACAACTTAGGGAGTACTTATGAAAATGACACAAAGATGGGTCCCAACTACAAGGCCATGTTAGGTATCAATGTACAAATACAAATGAAATCTCTCACAAATGGAGAAAATAAGAAAAACCAATCAAACAAAACTTCTCCCCAAAAGAGAGATGAAAAAATGCTCTCTCTGAAGAATAAGAAAACCAAAACCCAATTTAAGGAAAACCCCCCCATAACAAAGATGAAGAAGAGACCATTCAATCCCCCCTCAAAGAAAAGATCCATCACAAATCTAGTCAATCTCCCTCCATACAAAGGATGACAAGAGAGATCATACAACCATTCCATATTGAGATAACGCGTTGCAAAGAGGTACTAGAAGCACCCTTATGGAGTAACACTAGAATCCTTAATTAGGAAAGCAAACGAAAGATAATTCTTATGCTAGAAACCATATTAGAGTTAGTCAAGGACTCAAGTCAGAATCATGATAAAGCAACAATAGACCCGATGCCAAGGAACACTGGAAAACTCTCAAACTGGCACAACCCTGGAATATGTGAAGCAACAATTGATTGATAAATGATTTGGAACTGAAATGAGGTGAAAAAATCAAAATGACACCCTCCCAACTGTCAAAATATCCAGGTAATCTCCACAACACCCATCAAGGAAAAACTTAAATAACAATATGCTTGGGATAAATAAAAGAAAAAGTGCATGTATGGTAATGTAGAGCTCCTCAATACCTTCCAATGCTATAAGAATTGTAAAAATCAAAGATTGTGGCAAAAAATTATGAGCTCAAGAGAAAAAAATGAAAATTTGACTTCAAATGGTATTAAATGCCATTAAACAACAAATTTTCTAAAAATAATCTTCACGATTGCAAAATTGACAAAACCAGCTTTTTGACGATATCTTATTTGCCTCCTCGATTGCAAGTTATGGAAGAAAAAAGAAAGGCCTAAAAGAGGGCATATGTAGACTAATTGAGGTCAAAATTGTAGCCCCCTAGGGGTTGGCAGTTGGTTCACCATGTGACTAGGTTTGGTGTAGTTAGAAAAAAAATCTCACCACCTAGGTGGGTGGTGAGTTGGTGGGTTGTTGGTGGCATGGGCCAGTGGCAGCTTCACATGCCACCCAATGCAAGCCCCCTCCATGTGAGTGGGAGCCAAGGGCCCATGCCCCATATAACCATCAACTATAATAAAACATGGTCAATGAAAAGCATAATATTAATTTTAATAAATTTTTTATTAATATTAAAACCTATCATATATTAATGAATTTGTACCATTGCTTGTGAAATAATAAATATGTGTACCATATGACAGTATGTTGTACAGAGGTAAAAAGAACACCGACAAACCAAACTGTAGACATGTAGAAAATTGTACGCCTACACAAGGAATATACCGTTGAGAGTACAAGAATATATCACCCAACAAACAATGATCTGCAGATTGTATGACCACGTATGGATCCGTACTCACCATAAAATCCTACACACCCAAGTCTTAAAATAATCAACCTCTTGAAACGAAAGCAATCTTCCCCAAGGTCTATATCACCAAGTTATAGCCATGTAGGATCTAACTTAGTTATCATGTGATATTGTTCCATTTTAAGGGGCCTATGTGTTTTTGAGTTCATTCAAACATCATGTAGTTAATTGTACAAAATGATTAGTGTTTTTAGATTTAACATTCATCCACAACCTGATCTAAAATCATTCATTAAATTTAGGTATCACTTTAAGTTCAAAAATCAACAATGAAGTCTAAAGATTACTCATGTAGCTCTTTCTCATAATAGCTCTGAGAAAAGTAATCTTATTCTTATTGAGAAATAGTTTTGGAATCATGATGCAAATGTAATACCACATTCTTCACAAAAACATTGCAATCCAAATACATGATTTAGAAAAATAAATATAATCAACACTTTAGATCCAAATGACTACAAGTACTATCATCATATTCAACTCATAACTATCATTATACATTTTTACATGACCTTTATGTATGAAATTTAGGATTAGAAAGATATCAAATCCTAATAATTGATAATAATTCAATTCTTATGTTTAAATGGACAAGCTTTCATAAGGATACAAACACACATTTTCTAACTAATCCATCTTTAGAGAAAATAATGAATAAATCCACCAAATTCTAAGGTAACACATCATAAGGAACCCAAAAAAACTCATATAATTCATTTTCCATACAGAACCAATTGATGCCATTAAGCTAATTTTAGGCTACCATAGCTTTAGTTTTCTCCACAAGCGTAGTTCACTATTCAAATGCTAGATGCCTATTTTTTACTAAGATTATTGCTGATATCCCATTGGCATTTTCATTTTATTTTCCACTAAAGTCTAGTTTAAAAATCATGTACAAGTCTCATGTCTTTGGTTTAAGCATGAAATTTACATATCTTGAACTGAGACTTCTAGCAGTATACAAACTTGAACTGTCCAGTGAATCAATTTTTATAAAATCTCAGGTCTGTATTTGAAATATATTACAACATTGTAGACACCAGAGTATGAATGAATTACAATTGACAAGTAATTTGAAATCTAGAACAATAATATTCCAGAGACTTAATACGTAGTTCATTACTCAAATTTCAAATAGCTGATATAGCACAGATGCAAGGGGCCAAGTATAGTCTGGTTGACTAGAGTTAATTTAGAGTATAATAACTTATGTGGGCTCATGTATTTTAATGTTTCAAACCTTAACTTAGCAGTGAATACATGGTTTTTAATAGCTTGGGTCTGGATTTATAATTTAGTTTAATTCACCAAGATGCCTGAAGTTTTGGAATACATCACATGCTCCTAAATTATCAATTTTTGTGAGGCCATCAACTCTTTAAAGGCTGGACAATCAAATTTCTGGTGAAAGGTAATGGCTTATTGGAACTTAGTGTTTGTTTTACTAATAGGTCATGAATCCATTGATGGTGAATGTTGTAGGCAATTTAGAGTTATATGTTTTGTGGTTTGGTTACTATGTGTTGGTCAATCGCAAGGTGTTATGTGTTTGCAATTTTTTTACTTTAAGATATAAATATAGCATACATGTTTTTGGATCTAACGAGTTTTAGTTGTTTTTAAAGACATTCACGGTAAGTTTCATAGGATTTTCATTAGATTTTGATGATGATAGAGATTTAAAATGACACAAATAATTTTTTTTAGTTATTTTCAAATGATTTTTAAGTTATATTGAGAATTTTATTGAAAGGAATCCAGGTACGCGGAAAAGCTTCCAACACTAATCTATCAGAGGAGAGAATGTGCAAATTTTTACAATTTCAAACCCTTAAAAGAATTACAATAAAGAAGATGCACATAACATGTAAAGATAAACAATAACAGAGATACAATAAAACCATACAACACCAAATTTACGTGGGGAAAACCCTCTCGGGAAAAAAACCCCACACTCCAAAAGCCTGAACAATGTATTATTTGTAAACAATGGTTACAATACACTTGCAGTGCAAGCTTCTATGAGAGTTTATCAGTGTTACAATTTTGGAGTAATTTTGGCAGCATAACGGTATCTCAATACAACTTCATTTTTATCTCGAAAATACACAAGTGCTCCATATATAAGAGTTTACAATACATAAAATAAACATTTCCAAATTAACTACCAAAGGCTGAAGACGCAACATGGAAAGCACCAAAAAGACTGCACATGCACACGGTAAGTTTCCAAATTATCACCACATGCCAATCTTCAAAATTTGCACTTTCCAAAAAAACTGCTTTTCGAAACTCACTTTCCACATGAAAACTCAACACGGAAATAGAAAAATATTTTATGCACAACTCCACGTGTAAAAAAAACTTTCTAACTTGGCTCCTCATTCGAATAGAAACTTGCAAGTTGTAACTCACAAAAACAAAGTGAGAAAATCAACAACTTTCAATATTTAGAAAAAACAAATCTTTGGAAAAATCAAAGGTTGAGACACCTTCTTTTTCCTAACATTCTCCCACTTGTCAAACACCTTTGAAGAGCCAATGAAAGTAACATGATTTAACTGCTAGAGGCCATGAGGCCCATAGACTTTGAACACCATCTGAATTTTTCTATGCTCACCGGTTTTGTCAATGCATCTGCAACATTCGTCAAGGTGTCAACCTTCTCTAACTTCACCGTTCCATCTTCCACCATATCACGAACAAAATGAAATTGAACATCAATGTTCTTTGTTCTAGCATGGAAAGTAGGATTATTTGCCAAGAAAATAGCACTCTGACCGTCACAACAAATAGTAATCTTCCCTGCATCAAAACCAATATTAGAACACAAATGCTTAAGCCAAATAGCTTCCTTGCAAACATGAGTTGTTGCCATGTACTCTGCTTCTGTAGTGTACAAAGCGACTATAGCTTGTCGCTTACTCATCCAACTGATAACACCACCATACATCGTGAACACATATCCACTAGTGGATCTTCTACTGTCAATGTCGTTTGCCCAATCTGAATCCACATATCCATGAATAATCATTGAGTGCCGAGGTCCAGTAGGATAACCATGAAAACATGAGGAATAATTAGAAGTACCCCACAAATATTTGAACACTCTTCACTGCATCCCAATGCACCTGTCCAGGATTAGCCATAAATTGACTCAAGACTCCCACTGCTTGGGCAATGTCTAGCCTTGTATAGACCATAGCATACATAAGACTGCCAACAACACTTGCATACGGTACTTTGGTCATGTCCTCCATCTTAATAGGAGATTTTGGACAATCCTCCACAAAAAGCTTCATCCCCTGCATTACAGGAACAACTAACTATTTGCAAGCTGTCATGTTGAACCTCTCCAACACTGTATTCACATACTTGCTCTGGCTTACCCAAAGCTTTCTGTTAGCTCTATCTCTTCTAATCTCCATCCCCAGAATATACTTCATTGCACCTAGATCTTTTATCTCAAACTGTGCTGACAATTGAAACTTCAAATCTGAAATCAAACTTTTACCATTCCCAAAAAATAACATATCATCTACGTACAACACAATTATGAGAATACGACCATTATCAGATTTGTAATACACACAATGGTCAGCTTTAGATCTCAGAAATCCCAATGACAACACATCAGTATCGAACTTCTAGTACCACATTCTAGGAGATTTCTTAAGACCATACAAATACTTTTTCAACTTGCAAACTAGATCTTCTTTACCTTTAACCACGAAATGCTCTGGTTGTGACATATAAATCTCTTCCTCCAAGTCACCATGAAGGAACACTGTCTTCACATCCATCTGTTCCACTTCTAGATCATACACCATTGCAAGTGATAATAGGAACCAGATAGATGTCAGCTTCACAATAGGAGAGAAAATCTCACCATAGTCAATTCCCTCCACTTGAGAATATCCCTTAGCGACCAACCATGCCTTATACTTCTCAACACTGCCATCTAGACCATATTTTCTCTTGAACACCCATTTACATCCAACAGGTTTTCGGCCTTTAGGCAAAGGTACCAAATCCCATGTATCATTTTTCTTCAATGCAACCATTTCTTCATCCATGGCTTTCATCCAAGAATCTGCATCACTCATACCCATAGCCTCTCTAACAATCCTAGGCTCATCAGTGTTAGCAATCAAAGCAAAAATAGAACTAGAATCCAACAATGAATAACTAAATCTTTCAGGTGAATATCCAAACCTATTAGGTTTCTGCCTATCTCTCATAGACCTCCTTACTTGCTGAGGTTGAGGTTCTTCTTCTTCTTCTTCAAAAATCTCAGGGTTTCTCAAGTTCTCCTCATCATTAGGTCCATTTTGGGCTTCAGGTTCAAATTTCTTAGAGTCAAGAGGAAGCTGAACCACATCTTTCTTCTGTTCTTTTGTATGCTGCAAACCAATGGAAGAAGGTTTCATCTCTCTAAAGATAACACTTCAACTATAGAGAACCTTTTCGGCCATTGGATCCCAAAGCTTGTACCCTTTCACAACAATACCATATCCAATGAAGATACACTTGACAACCTTGTTTTCCAACTTCAACCTTTTCTCCCTTGGCACATGAGAATATGCCTCACAACCAAACACATGAAGATGTCTCAATGAGGCCTTCTTTCCTGACCACACCTCCATAGGTTTCTTATCAATAAGTGCTGATGTAGGAGATCTGTTTACCAGATAACATGCAGTGGCAACAACTTCCGCCCAAAACTTTTGTTCAAGGCCAACTGCACTTAGCATACTCCTAGCCCTCTCCATCAATGTCCTGTTCATCCTCTCTGCAACTCCATTCTATTGAGGGGTATATGGAGTTGTCTTATTCCTTTCAATCCCATGTTCTTTATAGAACTTATCAAATTATGTGGAACAAAATTTACCACCATTGTTAGTCCTCAAACACTTTATCTTCCTACCAGTCTTATTTTCTACCAAGGCCTTAAACTCCTTAAACCAAATGAAGACTTTAGATTTACTTCTGAGAAAATAAATAAATGTCCTTCTACTGTAATCATCTATGAAAGAAAAAAAGATACATATTTTGGTAATGAAGGAACATTTACAGGACCAAAAACATCAGAATGCACATAGTCCAACAACCCAGAAGATTTGTGAGAACTGTGATAAAATTGAACATGGTTTTTCTTTCCATAAATAAAATGTTCACAAAAATTGAACTCAAGATTACAATCATCAAGCCCCTCAACAAGGCATTTATTTTTCAAGGTTCTTAAACCCTTTTCACCAATGTGACCAAGTCTTTGGTGCCAAAGCATTGTCTTCTCAGCAGGTAACTTCATCTCCAAGGCATGAGCACCCTTGGGTACCCAGAAAGCACGACCATCAGACGTAGATGCAAATTTCTCCTTTGTTGCTAGTTCCAATGGTGAGGATAGTGACTCATAAGTTCTTTTCTTGTTTTCCACAGAAGAACTATTGCACTTAACTGTGCATGCATCCAACTGAAACAAAGTGCCTATCTAAACACCCTTAGCAAGCACCATAGCTCCTCTTGTCATCTTGCATCCTCCATTCGAGAAAACAAATTGCACACCCACATCATTCAATTTACTTACAGAAAGAAGGTTTCGTACCAAACCAGGGATATGCAGGACACCATCGATCCCCTTCACTCTACCATCTGGGAATCTTATTTTGACTCTTCCATGGCCAACAATGTTCAGGTGAGAGTCATCACCAAGGTACACCTTCCCACCATCATAAATTTCATACTTAGAAAACCAATCTCGATGCCCAGTCATGTGGAAAGAAGCACCAGAGTCTATCAGCCACACATCTTCCGATGCATGCATTGCCAAGGCAGGGACAAAAGCATCTGCATCATCCTGAGAGGATTTTTCAGATTCAGAATCAGAGAATGTCTTCTTTTTCTTCTTTTTCTCCTCCTTACAATCTTTACGGAAATGACCAGGTTTGTCGCAATTCCAAGCATTTCGCCTTGGTCTTACCAGTAGACTTAGATCTCCCATGGGATTTGGATTCTAACTTTTCTTGCTTCTTGTTCTTATTTTTTCCTTTTTCTTTCATTCTTCCTCGAACCGCCAAAGCCTCCTTAACCGTTTTAGAAGATTTTCTTTGCATCTCTTTAGATAGCAATGACGCAACCACTTCATCCATCTTAAAAGTGGTAGTGGTACTTCCATTGGCCATGACAAGGTGGTCCCATGAATCCGGTAATGAACATAGCAAAGTCATGCAACGATCCTCCTCCTCCATTTTCACACCAACATAGTTCAACTGGGCAACAAGCATGTTGAATGCATTCAGGTGATCTACAACAGATCCTCCTTCCTCCATCCGCAGAGAATACATCTTCTTTCGCAAGAACAACTTATTTACCAGGGATTTAGCTTGATAAATCTGAGCAAGTTTCTTCCAAAGAAGTGCAGTAGTCTTCTCTTCGTGAACATTTAGGAGTACTGAATCAGCCAGACAGATTCTTATCAAACCCTTAGATTTTCAATCCATCAAATCCCAATCTTCTTGTTTCATGCTCGTTGGCATAGTTCCATAAATAACTATCCACAAGTCGCGGTCTACAAGCATGTCTTCCATCTTGAGCTTCCACAGCTCAAAGTTTCCTCCGTTAAACTTCTCTATCTCAATTCTATTAGATGTGCTTGCCATCTCCTTCCTGTGATAGGGTCAACACAAATTTTTTGCAAAAGGCTCCCACTCAAATAAGATTAGTACAAAAAACCCTTTAACCCACAATAGGAAATAGAGGTGATCAAGCTCTGATACCAACTGAAAGGAAGCCAGGTACACGGAAAAGATTCCAACCCTAATCTATTAGAGGAGAGAATGTGCAAATTTTTACAATTTCAAACCCTTAAAAGAATTACAATAAAGAAGATGCACATAACATGTAAAGATAAACAACAACAGAGATACAATAAAACCACACAACACCAAATTTATGTGGGGAAAACCCTCTCAAAAAAAAAACCCCACACTCCAAAAGCCTGAACAATGTATTATTTGTAAACAATGGTTACAATACACTTGCAGTGCAAGCTTCTACAAGAGTTTATTAGTGTTACAATTTTGGAGTAATTTTGGCAACATAACGGTATCTCAATACAACTTCATTTTTATCTCGAAAATACACAAGTGCTCCATATATAAGAGTTTACAATACATAAAATAAACATTTCCAAATTAACTGCCAAAGGCTGAAGATGCAACATGGAAAGCACCAAAAAGACTACACACACACATGGTAAGTTTCCAAATTGTCACCACATGCCAATCTTCAAAATCTGCACTTGCCAAAAAAACTGCTTTTCGAAAACTCACTTTCCACATGCAAACTCAACACGGAAATAGAAAAATATTTTATGCACAATTCCATCTATAAAAAACAACTTTCTAACTTGGCTCCTCATTCGAATAGAAACTTGCAAGTTGTAACTCACAAAAATAAAGTGAGAAAATCAACAACTTTCAATATTTAGAAAAAAAAAATCTTTGGAAAAATCAAAGGTTGAGACACCTTCTTTTTCCTAACATTTATTTGATTTTCAATGTGTTAACAACTAATGTGTCTAACTAATGTGGGTCTAAGGTATTCTCCCAAGCAATGAGTGTGTCATAAAGTGAACTAAGTACCTTGTTATGGCATGTGTAACCATGACCAACTTGCATCTTCAAGAGGCCATCCCAAATGATAAAAAACACTAACAATGTGTATAATGCCCCCCTTAAGGCATGAGAACTAGGAGTATGGGACTAAAAAATTATAGTCAAGGCATACAACCATTTCAATCAAATTGTGACCATCAAGGCCAAACAAAAAAATCATTAAAGCAATGGAATTTGACTCAAAACTAATATTAAAATGCTTCAAGAAGGGGAGAATCATAAAATCAAAGGCAATTGTAGTCAAGACCATCAATTACCAATCTCACGAGGAAGAAAAAAATTGACATCAATCAACTAGGATCATCAAACTAAAATCTGCTTGTGATACTAAAGATAAATGAGAAAATTATATCAAATAAGGTGGTGGGACTCCACTAGATCAAATCATCCCACCAACTCCAAAGCTACACTTGATTCCAAGTCAAACTAGTATCCTTCAATTGGCCTTCATGACCAAACTAGGACTACATAACTAAGATAACACAAACAAGGAATCAATCTAATCTAAAACCCCTAACTCAAACATATAAAATAAAAGGGGCCCACATTTCTTCTAAATAAAATGGGGTGTGTTGTGCAAGAAATAACAAATAAGATATATAAATCATTCATTTCATTTACTTTTGACATTGAAAATTTATGATTTTCAGTTTACATTTAATCAATCCATGTTTAACATTTGATATCAAATAGGATTTTGACTCTTCCACAACCACTACAATGATACATTTTATTTTGGGAGCATTGAGAGTCAACTATCACTATAGGAAGGGATTTCTCAAGATTTTGAGAATAGATGAAATACAATGTTAGACTGCACAACTCAACATTAGTCTCAAATTCACAATGAGTTTCATAAATATTATACTTATTTTTCAATTTGTATTCTTTTATATTGTGTAGTGTGATTAATCTCTATAATCATATTAGAGTGTTTTTTTGTCTCTATTTGTCAACAAAATAAAACATAGGCATTGCATAATAGTCATTCATAACTTGCAATAATGTTTTATATATTGTAACATTTCACAGTATTGTATAAGATTTTGGAAGGTCACGAGTTATTGTGTAACATCGTGTATTGTCATGTGACACTCTATAGATTTGTTTAATAGTTTATAATAATATTCCCTATTGTTCAACATTACTTATCATTGAACAAGACTACACACATAGTTGCCTAGGGTTTGTAATATCATGAGGAATTCTATTTTTTTTAATTTTTAATCATTTTTATATTTTGCAAGGTTTTCCTATATTTGCAACATTTCATCCCATATGTTTGATTTTGTAAAATTATTTTATATTTATTATCATTGTGTAATATCGTAATATTTTCATATATTTAATAACATTTTTTTATTAGGAAAAAGGTGTAAAGCCTATGTATAATATATTAATATATAATGAGGAAATTACAAAGGAAAAGCCAAGAAACATCAACTAGTAACAAACAGAGCAAAAATTCCATACAGTCTACAAGCTAATCCCCTTCAATGTGAATAGGGGAGCAAAAGGTAGATGCCAAAGATAATTTGAAATAAGATTTCTTATGTTTTTGCACAATTTTCCAATGGTTGTCCATTGAATCCATCTCAAAAGATGAAGTCTTTTGTTCCATAGCTTCCTCTTGACTCCCAAACTTGTTTGATTTTTGAATCTTCTCATCAAATTTTGCTGTTGGAGCCCTTGATGAAGCAAATTTCTGACCAAGTGGAGGGGGATTTGAGAAGGAATGACTCTCAAACTTGCTTGCTTTCTACTCTTGTGGAAGTGTGACAATATTCACATTAGGTTTTGTTGAAGGAGCTAGTGATGAAGCAGTAGAATCAATTAAATTCTTCCCAAGTGCAGGGAGCTTTGACAGGGCGTCTTTCCACCATGAAGCCTATTTTTTAGTAGATTTACTTTTGATGTGACATGTTGCAACCACATGACCTATTTTGAAACATCTCCTGCATCAGAAGGGAAGTCCTTCGTAATCCAACAGTGGGGTCTAGGAATGACCAACAACATTCAAAATCATATTAGCAGGAAGTTCCTTGGAGAGGTCCAAGTGCACTAAAATATTTGTGTGCAAAAAATTTGTAGTTTTCTTATCTATAACTAGGAAATAACCTAAGGAGTTGCCAATACATTTGAAACAAGAATGGACCCAAAATTGAAGCGGAAGATTTGGAAGTCGAACCCAAACTGACATGATGTTGAAGGATTTAGAAGAAGGGTTGAAGGTTGGGTGCCAAGGTTTAAGAAAGAGGCAACATGTTGATTCCAAGACCAATGGTGGTCAAACAAAATTGAGTCCCTATCTTTGGTGGAATCAAAAGTAGCAATGAAGAAACCCTGAGCACTAAGAATTTTTTTTGGAACATTTTGCAATAAGGGATGCCAATTTTTCTTTATCTAGATATTCAGGTCTGAAACGAAAGGAATTTTTTTATTAAAGCAACATATTAAAGCATGAACAAAGAAAAATTCCTCTTCTTGCAGCACTTCATCCCCAAATTCTAGAACAAGGAATGCCTCTGCACATTTAAGATATTTTGGGTGCATACCCATGTGTCCTTTTAAATCAAGAAGAACATTGAAAGGCATAGGAGATACATGCATATTTGCACATACCTTTGACTTGAAGGAGCATTCAGTGCTTTCAGCGGAGGTTCTAGATGTAGAGGCCTTAGAAGTATCCAATCCTGTTGTTACACCCCAATTGTGTAATTACCTATTTACTATTACTATGTAGGGTAAATATTGCATATGTGAATGTACTTGGAATTCTGATTGAAAGTATATGTTCTTGCACTTTGCTATCAATGAATTATGAATGAATGTTATTTTGTTTAATGATATGTGATGGAATGCATACATGTGAAATGGATGGTTATTGAATTAAATATTCTAACTATGGAGAAATATTGTGAAAGAATATTTTGTTGAATAGCTGACTACTGTGGGAATGTGTTAGTTGGATGCAGGTACATGTTCAATCCTCTAGGTGCGAGGGGAAGTATCACTTAGTAGAAGAACTTGGTCGGGTAACCAATAACGTAACCTAATTGAGCTCAAACACTCATAGTAGAATGGTTGAGTCAAGTTATTATGTTGGGAATTGGTAAGTCATCCTTAGTATGATGTGATTGCTTTAGTAAGGGTCTTGATTACTGTTGAATGCATTCTTGGATGATGTTTATCTGTTTGGAGCTTGTGAGTTCTTCCTTATGTTACTATGCTTATATTGATGAGGTGAACACACATGGAATGTATGTATATGTATACATATGCATGTTGACAATAGCCCGTACACATGAAGGAACACATACATGAGAGTACATAGGTAGATACACCTATTTACACTTATGAATGAGCTACTTATGAGCATGGTGCTATGAAACAAACAATACAACATGTATGTGTATATGTATATATACATCACATGAATGCTCCCTATCAATAAGATAGTAATTGTGAATGTGATTGATTGCGCAATCAAATGTGTATATATATAATATATACATATATCCATATATATACATGTGTCGACACATACGTATGTTTGACAAACATAAATTTTCATATGGATATATTGAATATATATATATATATATATATATATATATACAGTCGATATGATTACTACATGATTGTTAACTTGATCTTATTCATTTGTATGTCAAATGTATACATACTTGATATATATATATATATATATATACATATACATACATATACATACATATACATACATACATATATATATATATGTATGTATATATGTATGTACATATACATGTACATATGTATATATACACATGGTATTAAATAGAGGTTGAATTATATATATCCTATGCAAGTATTATAGGCCGAATAATACATATGATGATATAAGATAAAGGCTGATTTATATGCAAAGTAATATGCAACAATAAAGGCCGATATGGAAGCAAACCATAGTCGATGATATATGGAAATGTATCTTTAAATTATAAAGCAAAGAATTACTTCAACATTGGATGCTTTTGTATAAAATGATAGAAATATTATGAGCTGCATTATAGAGTTTATAAATGCACGAGACTAAGATAAAACAACATTAAACGTGCTAATTCAAAGCAAGATTGGAACACTATAAAAGGGGAGTTGATTCATCTCTTCCCTAGCAATGAAGTAAGCTATGACCAAGTCGACCTTGCTTGTGTGTAGTTTGCAAATAGAAGACTATTTCAAAGTAATTAATTGCACCAAATGATAGGGAAGTTGGCTGAAACATGGCACCAAAGTATGAAATCTCTATTTCTGTAGAAGTCCATTTTAGATGCAAGTTGATTGTCATCTTGGAAACATGTGCAGATTTGAATTGGTCTTGAGTTGCTTTCAAACCATAGAGGTCAATCTGTAGGATAATATGCTGAGTTTACATTTAGATTACTACCACCTTTTTTCTATATGTAGTGAGTCAACCTGCATGTGGAAAGGTGTCGATTGGCATGCCTTTCCTATAGGCTGCAATATCTCATTTATTTGTATAAATAGATGGGATAGCTCCCTTATTTGGGATGCACTTTTTTGCAAACTTATTCTTTTGCAATTATTCTGAGAGCTGAGAGTTATTGTGTGAGAGCAAAGAATTACTTTGTGAGTGCATATTGTTATCTTGAGAAAGAAGTCATAGTGAAATATCGCATTGAGAGAATTAAGTGAAGCTAGTGAGCTACTTGTTACCTATTTTTCACTCTACGCTCAATAGGTAGAGCTGAATGAAGTTCAGCTATTATAGGTACAGGAAATTTTTAAAATTTTGCTGATAAAGTGTTCATTGATCATCATTGAGATCATCTTACAAATGTGACATAAGCTTATTGTGCAAATGTTTAAAACAGAAATATTTTTATTCATTTTGTGAAATGCTGAATCTCGCACAAGCCGCGAGAGTAACTGAGTTTGTTTCTGACAATCAAGAGATGAATACTAAATCTAAATGGACAGACTACACTGCTGAAAATAACATAAACGTAAAAAAGAGAAGCAATTCATCATTGCCTGTAATGATGAATCACTTCGTTGGTGCTTCTAGCCGTCGTGCCTCCAAGCAGCTGCAGCCTCGCTTCATCGCTCCGTGTACCTGCAAAATCATTAAGGAAATGGTATTAGAGTTATACTCTAAGCAATGGTGAATTACTTTCTGCCTTACGTCTATGCTACAGACAGAAATGTAATTTGCATTAAACCAAGCATTCATCAGATAATTGAAAAAATCGAGCGGAAAGACATAATTCAATGGAAGCTTTCAGCTTCTTATATTTTGCTGACATGTTTGTTTCAATGTGCAGGAACAGGTTTATCATATTCGAATTCATTTCATCAGATATGTGGAGTAAAACAGGCTCCCACAAGGGTTGAGCCCGGCATATCAGGTTTTCAATTATAGAGCAAGAAAGGATTACTGTACTATAATATCAAATGATAAAAACAGTCTAAATCAGCATGATGGAACTGATTGAGCAATTACCTTTTGCTCACAAATCAAAGGAACAGTAAAGTAGCATGGCAGTTCAGTATTGATTACATTTAACAACTCTCATTTCAGCTCTGTCTCTCATTTACATTCACATTGTGATAAGACATTGAGCTCCTTTTCATTACAGGATAAAAAGAGCATTCAACATTTTGTTTTGTTTCTTACACCATCAAGTGCATGCACAGTTTACAAAAGATTCAAGATAATAGTTTAACTTCAACATTATGAAAAGAATTTCCATGTTTAGCAAAGAACAATGAGTGGAAGGAGACAGTAAGCTTATTCATACATTGAGCTGAGTAAATGAAAGTATTACATTCAAAAGTAGGAGTGTTGTTCTAGAAAATGCATAATACCTCGAAACTTTTGTTTGAGTCAAAGATGAGAAAACAACAGAAAAGTACAACACTTATTAATTTGCTGAGCATGATGGTGAAAACACATTCAATGGTACACACAGTAAGAGCAAAGCATCATAATTAGAGTGCGTAATACAGATTGCTAGAAAATATGTGCCAAGTCAAATAAGAGCATCCTTAACTTTGAAGGACAGTGAGAAGTTTGAACTGGTAGAGCAGCAACGAAGTATGCAAAATGAAAGAGATATCAGGACTAGTTTTGTCATAAATCATCATTGTATTTGAATTTCTATGTGTTAAATATAATGATTGAGCATTCAGATCAGCTTTAGACTTTCATTTTCATTGAAACAGCAAAAAAGAGATTGGATTTTCTCTTTAATCAAATATGGAACAACAAAAAGAGATTGGATTTTCTCTTTAATCAAATATGGAACAGCAAAAAGAGATTGGATTTTCTCTTTAATCAACGAACAACAAAAAGAGATTGGATTTTCTCTTTAATCAAAATATGGAACAACAAAAAAGAGATTGGATTTTCTCTTTAATCAAATATGAAACAGCAAAAAAGAGAAAGGCATTTTCTCTTTTAATCAAATTCCTAAAGTGAGAAATCATTAACAATAAAAGAATGGCTCAATATCAAGACAGTCTTGCGCATTTTCAGTATTCTTATTAGTTACGAAATGTTGAGAATCTGTCTCTTTTAAACAGTGTTTTCTGATGAAACAAGTTCTACAGGCTTCTAGTGTGTAAAGAAGTATGTTTTACAAGGAAAGAAAAGGTTAAATCTTCTTCATCTATAGTCAGTATCAAGGAAACAATGTACAAAAATTCTTTATTGTTGTCTTGAAGCTCATCAAAAGGAATTGTTCAGGCGTGCCTTGCCATACAAACATAACTACAGCCATGAAGGTTTTGCTCTTAAAAAGAAACAGGAAATATGATGAGACAAAAATACCCAGATCTAATATCATTCATGGCGGCCTGGAGGAGTTTTTTTGCATATACCCAGATGAGATTTCGAACTGGGAAATACATTTTTTTTGCTATCATGAATATTTGAAGCTTCAAATACAGGAAAATACAGAAATCAAACGTTATTTACAGTACCCAGAAGCTGTCTCAGAAATATGGAAAAAAATCAAAAGGAAATCTTCATGTACCAGCTTAAGAGTGAAGATTTTTGCAGTTTCAAAAGAACAAGACACAGATTCGAATTTTTTAAAGCAAAGATTGTTCTTTATCTATCAAATACTTCAAAAATATTCAATGGTGCTTCAAGAAGTAGAGAAAGCTCTTAGAAATGCACAGGAAAAGCAACAAAAATCAGACTATTATCTCAAAATACCTTCAGAAATCTTCTTATTTTTGAATTTGAAGAGTGTTTGAACAAAGTTCATAGCTTCAGATCTTCATGGCAGCCAAGTTAGATGCAGATTCTTGACAAAATTCGAAGCAAAAGCCCAGATAAATGGCAGAATATCATCTAGGAACAGAAAATTGTGCTTAATGCTTCCATGTTTTTTATAAAAAAATGTCTTATGTTCTTAGTTCGCCCATGAAACAAGCAGATTCTTTCCAAAGTTTGCAGGAAAACCACAGAGAAGTCTTCAAGCATCAATTTCAACAAGGATTCGGCCCCAAAACACTTCCACGTTTTTCATAAAAAACGTCATACTGCAGATTCGCCCAAAATAAATCAGATTTGAACTTCTTCATGACAGAAAATACACAGAAACAGCAAGTTCGTGGCTCAGGATGATGATGGCGGCCAAGAAAAGACCAGATTCGAGCTCTTTAATGGTGAAAAAACCAGAAATATCAACAAGTGCGGCTAGGGTTTGAGTAGTGGCGGCTGTTTTTCTCAAGTTTCTCTAAGCCGAATGCAAAATGAATGATGAACTTTAGGGTTCGAGTGCTCTCAAAAGCCTAATTCGAATGATGTTTTCTCTTGAATTTTGTTTAGAAATTTTAAAAGAGAAAAAAATCATTTCACTTTTGAATATTTCGTGTTCTTGATTCTTTAGAGTCAATTAAAGTAATTATGCTGAAGGGGCCGAACACTTTGCATGGTGTTTATGAAAAATCAAACATTCAATTAAATATTAAAGTAATATAGCTATTACTCCAATATTTAAGAAGTTATTACCAATGGTTAAAATATTAAAATAATCATTTGATGATTATTTTTAATATTTAATTAAATTAAGCTCTTCTCAAATTCATGCAGGAGTATAAGTGAAGACAACTGAGAATCTAATAATGCAAGTGGAGTAAATTATGGAGGTTGTCTTTCAGTTTCAGAGGAGTTCCAATTATTATGGGCGGATTGGTAAAAATGAGGCAGTTTTGCATACTTTAAGCCACTTTTTCAGGGAGTTGCAGTTCAGTTGAAATAGTGCATGTATCAGTTATGACTTGGCAGTGAGTTTGAGCTTGATTGGACTTATTTTTGCATGGTTTTGGGCCTCCTTTTCAGTGATTTTTTCTTCTGCTCGGATTTGGCTTTGGAATTATCACCTTTTCTTGGGGTTGGACTTTCAGTTCGTTCTGCATGCCTTTTGGAAGGTTTTTGTATATATTGAAAAACTTAATTGTTTTTCATTTCTAGTTCTTGTTTTCTGCCTTTGCCTTTAGCAAAGAAGACTATCTTGTAACTCAGCATTTATTTACAGATTAATACAGCAGTGTTTTTTACAGGTTCAAATCGTGTTATTGCAGAGAATTCCTTCAATTTTCAGTATTTTAGAATTTGCCTTCAAGTTTCAAGCATCTTTGTCATGTGGGATTGATCGAAGTAATTATTGTGTTGCAGTTTTGAAACCTTTAAATATTTCTGTCTCCTTAGTGAATTCTGTATGCATCCAGGTTTAAATCCACTGGTTAAACATTGTGTTGATCAATAATCAAACAGTCTAGTTGTGGAAATTGTACTTCCCTTCTGTGATTGTTTCTTTAATAACCTTTGTTTAAAATATTCAAGTGTTTAAACTTCCAGATCTGGTTGTGCGAATAAAAATAGTGAGTAACTGTTTTGTGAGTTAAGTCTGCAAGTTGGATTCTTCGGTGCATCACCATAAATTAACAGTTTTATAGTTTAGAATTCAGACTTAGTCTTTCTACCTCTTTCCCAGTCAAGTCAATTAGTTTTTATCAGGGAACCAGCCCTCTCTGGAGATTGATTCTCAATTTTAGGCAACCCACAGGCCTGAGAATCATTCCATGTTTCAACAGATTGCTGAATTTAATTATTCAAGCGTTCGGGTGCAATCTGAATTGACAACAGTTTTTGGCACGCCCGGTGGGACTCTAAATCACTTTTCAGAGAAAAGTTTTATAGTTCAAGCTGCTGTTTGGTATATACTGCAGTTTATTCTAGCCTTTCAGAGGATTATTTTTATATACTTGGCGACTCCGTTTCTCAGTTTTTAGCAGATCAAGTGCACATAGCTTATGAGAAAAATTCAGACACGAAGTTCTTCGTTTGAGTACTTGCAGCTGTCTTCGCCAAAGAGAATAGGGAGGACAGCCAAGCGAACATGTGGTAAATCTACAAGAAAACGATTAGTTTCTCCGATTCGAAGGGTAGAACCGATCGTTTATACATCGAAAAGAAGAGGTAGATCATTAACAAGGTCGCCAAGTTCTTTCTCATCTTCACCAAGTTACAGAGTACCGGTTCAGCCTATACCGATTATACAAGCAACAAATTTCAGAACAGCAGCAGTTCCGATGGCAGCTAGAGCACATGCTTTTGTTCCGTTTGACGGGGGTAGCCCGTTAGATTTAGCTTTGCATGATGATATACCAGTAGCAGCACTCAAAAGTCTGCCTTTCTTCACTGGTGAAGATCAGACTACGCCAATTGAGCATATTAGAGACGTAGCCTCATTATGTGGAGTTCACCATGTGACTCAGGAGAACGTGGCCTTAAGATTGTTAGCAGCATCATTCAAAGGAAAAGCATCTCAATGGTTTCGTGGCTTACCAATGCGTAGCGTCTCGACATGGGATGACTTAGGAGACAAGCTGACGAAGCAATTTTCAGATAAGTCTGATCATTTATCTCTAGTTGAACAAATGACGACTATTAAGAGAGCGCCACAAGAACAAATGATGGACTTTAATTTCAGATTCCAAAGGACATGGGACCGAATTCCAGCCACGGTAAGGCCTACTCCTGACCACGCTTTTCTGTATTTTCTTAGATCGTTGCATAGTGATATTGCCTTAATGATACAGTCAATGGGGGGGTTAACCTTACCAGCAGTATATGACATTGCCATTAGAGCTGAAAATTGCCTCATACAAGCTGGTAAACTTGCCCCAAGACCCCCTATGCCAATTTTCCCTGAAGTACAGCCATATATGCCCATTCATGTACCTCCAATAGCCACTATACCTGCTGTTCTAGCCTTAGGTTTCCAAGCAGCAGAACAAAATAATGTTGTTCCAGCAAATTCTGATTTGCAAGGTCTAAAAGATACCCAACAACAGCTAATGAGTGACCAACAACAAATGGCCAAGTTACTTCAAACTGTGAGTAATAATTTAGTAATTCTTAAAAACTAGCAAGGTCAAAATTTCAAGCCTAATCAATCATCCTTTCAAGCAAATAGGCCTGCCTATCAAGCTGATTACCAGGGACAAAAGAGGAATTTTAACTTTAGGCCTAATCAACCATTTAACCCAGCTGCTGCTAGCTCTTCAAAAGAGCTGATGCCAATACAGAACAACTTAGCGCAGGATTATGTTTGGTGTTATCCCTGCAATCAGCCTCATAATCAGGCTACTTGCATGAACGGGGTGATTAATCAAGCACTCATGGTACAAAATAGTTATGCTACTCCTGAACAAACAAATAAGGAGGATAGTGATCAACAGAGTGAACAAATGCAGCAAACTGACCTTGACGTTGCCATGATGAACTGGCAAGGAAGTGAGTTTTGCAGAGTTAATCACGTGCAAGGTCAAAATCAGTCAGCCACTTCTATTGCAGCTAATACGAGGGCCAAAAAGAGAGCGTTTGACCTTAGACAACAAGCTATCCCTGATAAACAACAAGCAGAAAGAGACAAACAGCCTGCTGTTCACCAGAAAAATCAAGATTTTACAGCCCAACAGGGGCAAGTTCAGCCTTCAACAGCTCAGAATGTTCATGTTTTAACGAGACAACAAGCTGGACCATCAAAGGAGCAGCCCAAAGTTCAATTTCAACCTCAAGCAGCTCAAGTAGACGCTGCTGTTCAAAAGGTACAGTCAAAGGTTGGTGCTTCTTCTTTCAATATCGTTGAGCATATGAAAAAAACAACTGTTGGCATCACCATGATAGATGCATTACGTTTGCCTGGACAAAAAGAAAGCTTGCAGGAGGCATTGGCTAAAATATCAATTTATGACAAAGTGAATACAAAACAACCAAGTGTTCTTGCGAACAGTTCAGATCAAAAGCAAGGACAGCCAGCTAAAGAGGTAAAACCACTTCCTTTTTATGTCAGTTTGATAATTGGTGAGAATATAGTGCATAACTGCATGATCGACAGTGGAGCAAGCAACTCAATCATGCCCAAGCAGCTGGTAGACAAGTTAGGTCTCGAGTATGAACCTTTGTCAAAAGGGGTAGTTCAATTAGACGGTACAACTATTAAATCTGTAGGAATTATAAAAAATCTGCCCCTTACATTGCATGCATGTCCAAATTTTCAAATACCACAGGACATTTATGTTATTGATCTCCCACCTTACTTTGCCATTTGCTTATCTAGAGATTTCACTGCAAAGTTACGTGGTTATTTGTCATCAGACTGGTCTCACATGTTTTTTAGAACCAGATACGGTACCAGAGTCACCATTAAATCGGAGCCATTAGCTAAAGACCATATTGAACCTTATGTTCTGAACCCCATAAAGGCAAACCTAGCTTTCCATGATCAAGAGGATCAATCCGTGACTCTCGACCCCACTGTACCTATAGAAGGCATACCAGACATAAATCTAGATGAGTGGGCAGCCGAGAATCACAAGATTGATCCGTTCAATCTCATAGACGAAGTAGGTTTAGGCGTTTATATGATTCGAGAACCTGATGCAGTTATTCCAAATCTGGTCAAGGAGAAAAAAAAGCAAGTACAGCAGTTTGGACAGCTTTGGAAGCTTTATTTTGACGGTTCTAGGAGTAAAATTGGTGCTGGTGGAGGAGCTGTTCTGATTTCACCTGAAGGAGACAGGTATTATTCAGCGTTTAGATTTGCTTTCAGCTGTTCTAACAATGTTGCTGAATATGAAGCATTGATACATGGCTTAGAATGGGCCAGAAAAAGAAAGATTAAGTGCTTGCAGGTATTTGGCGATTCAGAATTAATAGCAAATCAAGTCAGAAATCTGAATTTAACAAAGAATGACTTGCTGAAATTATACAAACATCGTGTTTGGGACTTAATTGAGGAATTTGATGCATTTAATCTGCAATCAGTGCCTAGACTTCAGAATAAGAAAGCTGATAAACTTGCTGCTCTAGGGTCACAGTATGATATCCCAGCTGAAATTCACAATGTGGAGGTACAGCAGTACGTGAAGGTAGTTGTTAGACCTTTAGTACCTGATAATAACATAAGTTGGCAGATTTTTGATAGTGATGAACAAATATGTCATTTTCTGATGGAGGAGGCAGAGTTTTCTGCTGGAAACCAGTGCAAGTTTGATCAGCAATATGGTGATCAAATCATGCAGTTAAAATCCAATAAACTGCCGAAAGGTTTGGTGACTCTTGAGTCAATTTTCAACACTGATGACCAGGTTAGGAAAGACAAATCTGGTATCACAGTGAAGCAAGAAAATTACGAACAAATAGAAATATTCAAAGACAAGCTCCTTAAGCTTGGAAAGATCTACACAAAGGAGGAGCAGCAAGCATTCATCTTACTTTGTCAAGAATTCAGCGACATATTCGCTTGGCAATATGGAGATTTGAAGGGTTTTAATCCTGAATTAGCTCAGCATACAATTGAGCTCGAACCAAATGCAAAACCGGTAAGACAGAAGCAGAGGCCTCTGAACCCGAAGTTGGAACAACTGATGAAAACAAAATTAAACAAGTTGATCGAAGGTAGCATAATATTTCCAATCAAGCACACTTCTTGGGTGTCAAATTTGGTGCCTGTCAGGAAGAAGAGTGGAGAGATACGGTTGTGCGTTGATTTCTGTGATCTAAACAGAGCTTCACTCAAAGATCACTACCCGCTGCCTTCAATGGAACAAATATTGCAGGTTGTTTCAAGATCAGAAAGATTTTCATTGCTGGATGGGTATTCAGGTTACAACCAAATCTTGGTGAAAGAGGAGGATCAGTATAAGACAACCTTTACCACCAAGTGGGGTACGATGGCTTACAAAAATATGCCATTTGGACTGTCAAACGCCGGAGCCACCTTTCAGAGAGCAATGGATATGGCTCTCCAAGGTTTGATAAACAAATTTGTTCTTGTTTACCTCAATGATGTTACTATTTTTTCACGTAATGCTGATGATCATTTCAATCATCTTAGACAGATTTTTGAGAGATGCAGAGAATATGGAATCTCCTTGAATCCAAAGAAAAGTATTTTTGCTGTACACGAAGGTAAGCTTCTGGGTTATATTGTTTCAAAAGATGGCATTTCTATTGACCCAGAACGTATTGCAGCCATACTGGCCTTACCGCTGCCCGCTCACAAAAAGGGTTTGCAGAGCTTCTTGGGCAGAATTAACTTTGTAAGGAGGTTCATTCCAAATGTTGCAGGATTGTTACAGCCATTGACAGCCATGTTGAAGAAAAATATTCAATTCAGCTGGTCAAAAGAAGGAAAGAGCAGTTTTGAACAGATTAAGGAGGCACTTGCAGCAGCCCCTACTCTTATAAATCCTGATTTTGAAAAGGATTTCATACTGTATGCATTCAGAGGAATGGATACCATCTCCGTGATGCTCTGTCAGCAAAATAATGAAGGTATGGAACAGCCCATAGCTTTTTTCAGTCAAGTCTTGCATGACTATGAAACAAGATATTCATTCGTTGAGAAGCATGTACTTGCCGTAGTGAGAAGTCTGAAGAAATTCAGACATATGCTGTCTAATAATAAGATAAATCTGTTGGTAGCTCACCCAACAGTCAAAGAGTTTCTGCTGAATAAAGATATTAATGACAAGCGAGCAGGCTGGATAACCAAAGTTATGGAGTATGACATCAGCATAAAAGTTACCAAGCTTGTTCGAGGTAAAGGACTGTGCAAACAGCTTGCAGAAAATGAAGAAAACAGCAGTAAAGAGATTGCTGCAGTTCTGAAAAATGAAGATGAATCTGCTGTTTCAGCTGTTTCAGCTAATTGGATTCATCAAATGGTCCATTATTTGTATACTGGAGATTGCCCAGAAGGTATGGATAAATCTAAACGAAGGTATTATAGATTGCAAGCAATTCCTTATGCAGTCATAAATGATGTTTTGTATAAAAAGGACTTCAATGGAGTATTCCTCAGATGTATTTACCCAGATCAGATTGAAAGAATTCTGGAAGAATTCCATGATGGACCTGCTGGAGGTCACTTTGCACCTCGTACTACAGCTTTGAAGATTATGAGAGCAGGCTATTATTGGCCAGATCTTTTCAAAGATGCACATATTTATGTCAGGAAATGTGCTAAATGTTCACTTTTTACAGGAAAACAGAAGTTTGTAGCCCTGCCCCTGAATCCAATTCAGGTTGAGCAGCCATTCGGGAAGTGGGGACTTGACTTTATCGGTCCTATTAACCCACCGTCAAGTGCAGGTCACAAGTGGATCTTGACAGCAACAGATTACTTCACAAAATGGACGGAAGCAGTTGCTCTAAAAGATTCAAATGAAACTTCAGTCCTAAATTTTTATCAAGACATTGTTTCCAGGTTTGGTACTCCCGCGTCCATTATTTCAGATAATGCTTTAGCTTTTGTTGGCTTAAGAGTTTCAGATTGGTCGGTAAAGAATAATGTTTATCTGAACACTTCGTCCAATTATTACCCTCAAGGTAATGGACAAGCTGAGTCAACAAATAAGAATCTGATTAAGATCATCAAGAAGACAATTGAAGATAATCAGAGGTCATGGCATGACAAGCTTAAATTAGCCCTTTGGGCTGATAGAATTACACCAAAGCGGTCAACAAGTTTTTCACCGTATGTTTTGGTTTATGGTAAGGAGGCCAAGCTGCCTATATCAATAGAATTCCCAACTCTGAGCTACATAAAAGAACTAGAGTTACTTGAAGAGCAGCCAATGCAAGTTAGGCTCGCTGAGTTAACAAAGTTGGGCGAGACCAGGAAAGAAGCTTTCAGAAGGCTTCAAATTCATCACTCTCAGATGAAAAAGACATTCGACAGAAAATCAGTCGCACGAATCTTCAATGAAGGTGACTTGGTTTTCAAATGGGATGAGTTGAAGAGTAGGCCTGGCAAACATTCTAAGTTTGACGCCATGTGGGATGGCCCTTACATTATAACAGCAAAGAAGGAACACAATGCTTTCCAACTCTTAAAGCTGGATGGTGAGGTATTACCAATTCCTATTAACGAGATTCATTTGAAGCAGTGTTATTAAGCTTCAGGCTTTCAGCTGTACATAGTAGAATAGCTTTCAAGTTTTAGTATGCTTTCAATAAGTGCCTGCTGGCACATTTTATTTCAGTTTTACCTGGTTTTCAATAAGTGCAGTTGCTGCACCTGTTTTTCAGATTCTGTCATAAACAGAATTTTAGTAGTTTCTTTCGGTTTTTGTTTGTGCTGAGTTACAATTTTCAGAAAATCAAAGAGAAGAGAAGGACTCCATGCCCAATGAATATGCTAGGCAACTGGTCTATTGTGTTTAGCAGGAAAACACTCCGCAGAGGTTGCCAATTTGTTACCTATTTTTCACTCTACGCTCAATAGGTAGAGCTGAATGAAGTTCAGCTATTATAGGTACAGGAAATTTTTAAAATTTTGCTGATAAAGTGTTCATTGATCATCATTGAGATCATCTTACAAATGTGACATAAGCTTATTGTGCAAATGTTTAAAACAGAAATATTTTTATTCATTTTGTGAAATGCTGAATCTCGCACAAGCCGCGAGAGTAACTGAGTTTGTTTCTGACAATCAAGAGAGGAATACTAAATCTAAATGGACAGACTACACTGCTGAAAATAACATAAATGTAAAAAAGAGAAGCAATTCATCATTGCCTGTAATGATGAATCACTTTGTTGGTGCTTCTAGCCGTCGTGCCTCCAAGCAGCTGCAGCCTCGCTTCATCGCTCCGTGTACCTGCAAAATCATTAAGGAAATGGTATTAGAGTTATACTCTAAGCAATGGTGAATTACTTTCTGCCTTACGTCTATGCTACAGACAGAAATGTAATTTGCATTAAACCAAGCATTCATCAGATAATTGAAAAAATCGAGCGGAAAGACATAATTCAATGGAAGCTTTCAGCTTCTTATATTTTGCTAACATGTTTGTTTCAATGTGCAGGAACAGGTTTATCATATTCGAATTCATTTCATCAGATATGTGGAGTAAAACAGGCTCCCACAAGGGTTGAGCCCGACATATCAGGTTTTCAATTATAAAGCAAGAAAGGATTACTGTACTATAATATCAAATGATAAAAACAGTCTAAATCAGCATGATGGAACTGATTGAGCAATTACCTTTTGCTCACAAATCAAAGGAACAGTAAAGTAGCATGGCAGTTCAGTATTGATTACATTTAACAACTCTCATTTCAGCTCTGTCTCTCATTTACATTCACATTGTGATAAGACATTGAGCTCCTTTTCATTACAGGATAAACAGAGCATTCAACATTTTGTTTTGTTTCTTACACCATCAAGTGCATGCACAGTTTACAAAAGATTCAAAATAATAGTTTAACTTCAGCATTATGAAAAGAATTTCCATGTTTAGCAAAGGAAAATGAGTGGAAGGAGACAGTAAGCTTATTCATACATTGAGCTGAGTAAATGAAAGTATTACATTCAAAAGTAGGAGTGTTGTTCTAGAAAATGCATAATACCTCGAAACTTTTGTTTGAGTCAAAGATGAGAAAACAACAGAAAAGTACAACACTTATTAATTTGCTGAGCATGATGGTGAAAACACATTCAATGGTACACACAGTAAGAGCAAAGCATCATAATTAGAGTGCGTAATACAGATTGCTAGAAAATATGTGCCAAGTCAAATAAGAGCATCCTTAACTTTGAAGGACAGTGAGAAGTTTGAACTGGTAGAGCAGCAACGAAGTATGCAAAATGAAAGAGATATCAGGACTAGTTTTGTCATGAATCATCATTGTATTTGAATTTCTATGTGTTAAATATAATGATTGAGCATTCAGATCAGCTTTAGACTTTCATTTTCATTGAAACAGCAAAAAAGAGATTGGATTTTCTCTTTAATCAAATATGGAACAGCAAAAAGAGATTGGATTTTCTCTTTAATCAACGAACAACAAAAAGAGATTGGATTTTCTCTTTAATCAAAATATGGAACAACAAAAAAGAGATTGGATTTTCTCTTTAATCAAATATGAAACAGCAAAAAAGAGAAAGGCATTTTCTCTTTTAATCAAATTCCTAAAGTGAGAAATCATTAACAATAAAAGAATGGCTCAATATCAAGACAGTCTTGCGCATTTTCAGTATTCTTATTAGTTACGAAATGTTGAGAATCTGTCTCTTTTAAACAGTGTTTTCTGATGAAACAAGTTCTACAGGCTTCTAGTGTGTAAAGAAGTATGCTTTACAAGGAAAGAAAAGGTTAAATCTTCTTCATCTATAGTCAGTATCAAGGAAACAATGTACAAAAATTCTTTATTGTTGTCTTGAAGCTCATCAAAAGGAATTGTTCAGGCGTGCCTTGCCATACAAACATAACTACAGCCATGAAGGTTTTGCTCTTAAAAAGAAACAGGAAATATGATGAGACAAAAATACCCAGATCTAATATCATTCATGGCGGCCTGGAGGAGTTTTTTTTGCATATACCCAGATGAGATTTCGAGCTGGGAAATACATTTTTTTTGCTATCATGAATATTTGAAGCTTCAAATACAGGAAAATACAGAAATCAAACGTTATTTACAGTACCCAGAAGCTGTCTCAGAAATATGGAAAAAAATCAAAAGGAAATCTTCATGTACCAGCTTAAGAGTGAAGATTTTTGCAGTTTCAAAAGAACAAGACACAGATTCAAATTTTTTAAAGCAAAGATTGTTCTTTATCTGTCAAATACTTCAAAAATATTCAATGGTGCTTCAAGAAGTAGAGAAAGCTCTTAGAAATGCACAGGAAAAAAAATTAGACTATTATCTCAAAATACCTTCAGAAATCTTCTTATTTTCGAATTTGAAGAGTGTTTGAACAAAGTTCGTAGCTTTAGATCTTCATGGCAGCCAAGTTAGATGCAGATTCTTGACAAAATTCGAAGCAAAAGCTCAGATAAATGGCAGAATATCATCTAGGAACAGAAAATTGTGCTTAATGCTTCCATGTTTTTTATAAAAAAATGTCTTATGTTCTTA
This sequence comes from Sequoia sempervirens, assembly GCA_007258455.2. NCBI lineage: Eukaryota > Viridiplantae > Streptophyta > Pinopsida > Cupressales > Cupressaceae > Sequoia > Sequoia sempervirens. The sequence continues at coordinate 243,079,239 of VDFB02058242.1, read as the reverse complement.
GTTCGCCCATGAAACAAGCAGATTCTTTCCAAAGTTTGCAGGAAAACCACAGAGAAGTCTTCAAGCATCAATTTCAACAAGGATTCGGCCCCAAAACACTTCCACGTTTTTCATAAAAAACGTCATACTGCAGATTCACCCAAAATAAATCAGATTTGAACTTCTTCATGACAGAAAATACACAGAAACAACAAGTTCGTGGCTCAGGATGATGATGGCGGCCAAGAAAAGACCAGATTCGAGCTCTTTAATGGTGAAAAAACCAGAAATATCAGCAAGTGCGGCTAGGGTTTGAGTAGTGGCGGCTGTTTTTCTCAAGTTTCTCTAAGCCGAATGCAAAATGAATGATGAACTTTAGGGTTTGAGTGCTCTCAAAAGCCTAATTCGAATGATGTTTTCTCTTGACTTTTGTTTAGAAATTTTAAAAGAGAAAAAAATCATCACTTTTGAATATTTCGTGTTCTTGATTCTTTAGAGTCAATTAAAGTAATTATGCTGAAGGGGCCGAACACTTTGCATGGTGTTTATGAAAAATCAAACATTCAATTAAATATTAAAGTAATATAGCTATTACTCCAATATTTAAGAAGTTATTACCAATGGTTAAAATATTAAAATAATCATTTGATGATTATTTTTAATATTTAATTAAATTAAGCTCTTCTCAAATTCATGCAGGAGTATAAGTGAAGACAACTGAGAATCTAATAATGCAAGTGGAGTAAATTATGGAGGTTGTCTTTCAGTTTCAGAGGAGTTCCAATTATTATGGGCGGATTGGTAAAAATGAGGCAGTTTTGTATACTTTAAGCCACTTTTTCAGGGAGTTGCAGTTCAGTTGGAATAGTGCATGTATCAGTTATGACTTGGCAGTGAGTTTGAGCTTGATTGGACTTATTTTTGCATGGTTTTGGGCCTCCTTTTCAGTGATTTTTTCTTCTGCTCGGATTTGGCTTTGGAATTATCACCTTTTCTTGGGGTTGGACTTTCAGTTCATTCTGCATGCCTTTTGGAAGGTTTTTGTATATATTGAAAAACTTAATTGTTTTTCATTTCTAGTTCTTGTTTTCTGCCTTTGCCTTCAGCAAAGAAGACTATCTTGTAACTCAGCATTTATTTACAGATTAATACAGCAGTGTTTTTTACAGGTTCAAATCGTGTTATTGCAGAGAATTCCTTCAATTTTCAGTATTTTAGAATTTGCCTTCAAGTTTCAAGCATCTTTGTCATGTGGGATTGATCGAAGTAATTATTGTGTTGCAGTTTTGAAACCTTTAAATATTTCTGTCTCCTTAGTGAATTCTGTATGCATCCAGGTTTAAATCCACTGGTTAAACATTGTGTTGATCAATAATCAAACAGTCTAGTTGTGGAAATTGTACTTCCCTTCTGTGATTGTTTCTTTAATAACCTTTGTTTAAAATATTCAAGTGTTTAAACTTCCAGATCTGGTTGTGCGAATAAAAATAGTGAGTAACTGTTTTGTGAGTTAAGTCTGCAAGTTGGATTCTTCGGTGCATCACCATAAATTAACAGTTTTATAGTTTAGAATTCAGACTTAGTCTTTCTACCTCTTTCCCAGTCAAGTCAATTAGTTTTTATCAGGGAACCAGCCCTCTCTGGAGATTGATTCTCAATTTTAGGCAACCCACAGGCCTGAGAATCATTCCATGTTTCAACAGATTGCTGAATTTAATTATTCAAACGTTCGGGTGCAATCTGAATTGACAACACTACTGTTGGAAGGCTGTGCATCAAGTCAGTCAATTAGATTAATCATATTACAGACATGAGGATCTAGTCTTCTCTTATTTATCTTTATTTATGAAAGAATGAGATTCGTATGCTTGTTTTTCGTACTGCTTGAGAATACTTGCATTAGGAATTCATAGCATTTGATTTGGAAAGGAAAAGAAGTTGTTTTATGATTTTCTATGAAAGTGCTTGTATTTACTCCATAATAGGAGGGATTGTTTGTCATTAGTATAATATACTAGATATGATTAAACAAGGATAGCTTATGGGTTATTCATAGCTAAGTTATTTGATTATATTAGATAGCTTATAAGTTACACCCAGGGTTTGATTATCCATTAAAGGGAGGGTAACTTGCATTTATACTTTGTGAGTAGAAATACCATTGAGTTTTAGGAAAAGCGAATAGGTTGTTTCTAGGATTAAAGACTACCCTTTGGAGGAAAAACCTATGCATAGATTATAGTGGCCTTAAGTCAAATCGAGCTTGAGTAGTTTATGTGAGTAGGATGACTATCACTCAAAGTACTGAGTGAGGAAAAATTGGCCAAAGTAGTGTGATTTCCTTTGGCTCCACTATCAATTCACCATGATCTATTTATATGCATGCTAGTCCTAGATTGTGGGTGTACAAGTTCTAGTCATGTAGGACACAACACTAAGCTTAGAATGGTTGTCATTATGAGGTTACTCCACCAATCTCTTTGTCGAAGGGTGGGGCCATCTATCAAATTGATAGATGTGCGGGGGATCATATATGAGTCTGTGGTTGGCAGAAAATCACTTGAGTGATGCTTCTCCTCCTCAGCAGGTGACAGAAGACCAAGATTTGAAAGGAGGTTCCTGAACTATCTATATCTATTGTTTGGAAGCTCAGTTGAGCTATGTATGTACTTTGTACTCACTTTTTGGAATATTGTAATATGTCAATTTATTATAATGGAATGGAATCAATGTTGATTATTGTTATGACATCTATGTTCATTTGTTCTCTATAAATAAAAGAAAACTTTTATAGCAATGGTTAAGTTACATAGTTTATTTACTTGAAAAGTGAAAACTTAGGAAAAATTACTTCAGTGAATAGTTGACATGTTACACCTGTACATAGATAATTTGCAACAACTAAATTAACAGTTGTAGAAGATAGATCTGCATCATTTGTGAATGGTACCGAGGTCATAGTGGAAAGTCGTTCTAAAGAAGAAGATCTACCCAACAAAGTAGTAGGCTTTGGAACTATAATCCTATTGTCTAGCACTATTTTTTTGGTTTTGTAACATTAGTTTCTATTTATCCATATTTATTGTCATTATGTTATACATTCATTTACATTGCATATACACGTGTAGTTTATACCATTGTTTTATATTTTATCATTTTTTATCATTACACAATACTGGGCAATATCATGATGCCTTTTTAAAATATGCACAATGAAGTGAAATATTGTCATATATAATTATTAATGACAATGGGATCATGCTATGAAGTGAGGAATTGTGTAACACTATTGCATTATTTCTATTATCTCATATAACTAAAGTTTAAATTATTTTATTGCACTCTTACATGTAAACATGTCTTTTTTTTTTTACAATGACACTATTAACATCCCAAATGAGGAAAATAGAAAAGAAGGTCCTTTGAATAAAAGTAAGGGTTCTATAATGTCCTATTTTAATAAACAAGGACATAATGCAACGATTCTATTAAGAATAAATAATCAAGAAAGTGCATTTGATAGTGGGGGCTTCAATTTTGACCACTTTTGCAATGGGTGCAAGTCCAATAAAAATATTCAAGGATAAACTCTTTTAAATAATTGTGATGTGGCACAATTTGGTAGTGAAAGCATGAATAATAAAATGACAATGCTACTTGTAGTGGTGACACTAAATTTAAAAACATTAAAAACATGTTGAAGAATTGTAAAGCATATTAGTGGAACATAACACATAATTTTCAGCTCGAATGAGTTTCTAAGTATCCATTCATAGAACTTATTGAGAATGAAGATGGAGTGGGCACACTAAAATTATGTTATTACAATATCTACAACTATAAATATAAGAAATAAAAGATGTAGCTAAAATTAGACACTTTGATAAGCATTTGTATAAAGTTTACATGAAAAGGTAAATATAAATTATGGAAAGTTGAAATAAGTGATGCATTAGAAAATAAAAGATTAATACACTAAATATTAGGATACATTTGAGTTTAAAGAATACATGCAATCATAGGCATGTGAGTTTCTATTGTTGGAGGTTCCATGTATACACTATTTGAAAAGGTAATGGAAGTAAGTCAATTGTCTAAAATTATATAGTTCATAATTATATTTCATATATTCAATAGAGGTCATTCATTGATAAAATATATAGAATATAAGAATTTAATGTCTTTTCTTAGAGTGTCCAATTTTCCAAGTTCTCATTAATTTTTTAATAATAGTTTAGGAGGGGTTCAATGTTTGGATAAGGTAGAGAATAAATATATACAAGATGAATGAATGAATGAATGTTTTTAATTACGTTCACGAGACCAGCCGGCCTATGGGACCCACAAAAAGAACTGAAACCACATTTTGTAACAAACCGAGCAGCCGCCGACCCCACCAACTACTCTATGATTCCCTCTAACTCTTTGCTGATTTTGTTTCTTTTACTGTGTTTTCTGATCAGGTAACCTGTTGTTTCAGCGATCTTCTCCTCTTCAAACAAAGCCTCTAACGATTTGACTTTAAATAGATCCGAGTAACTGCACCTAATGTCCTCGTAAGCTTTACATTGCATGACGTAGTGCCATTCTGTTTCCACTAAACCCGAAGAGCAGAAACAACAAATCCTATTATGCCTCCTTGGGTATTTTCCATCTCCCCGTTTCACATCTCAAACGGTGAGAGCTAGTTCTCAATTGGGCTATCAACATTTTAGCCTTCCACTTTATATCTGCCCCCACATAATACTTTATTTTCATTGTCACAAGATGGAGTGGTGATCATTAACAATAATTATAGGGTATACATGCATGTTTATGCTATAAATAATCATATATACTAGACTCATCTTCTTACAAGTCATAATGAATCAAATGACTTTATGACTTTATGACTTTATCTGCCCCCACGTATATATGCTATAAACGAATTGAATCAAATGAATTTATTTTCATTGTCACAAGATGGAGTGGTGACCATTAACAATAATTCTTGGGTATACATGTGTGTTTATGCTATAAATAATCATATATACTAGCCTCATCTTCTTACAAGTCATAAAATGAAATAAAACTCTACCTTTGATACACTTTTAGAACTTATTAAAAATATTTTGAAGAAAATTAGAGGCTTGGATGATTTTATGATTGTAAGGAAGCTAGTTGGTTGGTGTAGATGGGGCATCAGTCATAGAGGGTCATAGAAATAGGCTTATTGTAAACTTGTAGACATAATCTTCATTATACATGATCAAAGTTCACTACATGACGTTCAATAGAATGAATTTTAATTTTAAAATTAGGAGCCAACTTCCATCTATTTTAAAATTTTAAGATGTTGTGCGAGGTCTATGCATATTCTTGTAGGTCAAAAAAATATTTTGAGTTTTAAAGGGTTTTTGAAAGACTAACTTCAATTAACAAACTACTTAAGGATGTTGATACTAGGTGGATATTGTTACTAGAAATATATTTTTACAAGAGTATTGATAATTGATCTTAGAGAATTCTTTATGTAGATCATACAAATTTATAGGTATCATTCATTGACATAAATATATTATTGACTCTATCTAGTTTTCTTTTAATATTGGAAAAAAATGAATCTTTGATAAAAAGGCACAAGATAGAAAATATACATTATAGAATGCTCAAAACTTTGAAAAATTATATTCCTTACTCCAGATTACTCATATATGAATAAGCATTTACAAGTCCAAATTTTAAAATTTGAAAAGTAATTATGGATGTTGAACAATTAGATAACTTTCTAGAGTTCAATGATGTAGGAAATTTACATGTATTAGTGCATGGATATGTGATATAATTACATTTACTCATTGAAATTAGACATAATTCTAGGGCTAGATAAAATAATGTGAGAAGGTAGGATTTTAATGATCTTGTGGCCTTTGTAATGAGTTTTTTTTTTTTAGGAAATTGTGAGAAGTCTAGTATTAGATTAGAGAATGCTTCCTAATGATGAACTTCTAGAAGTAAATTTTCTATAGCTTATTCTTAATATTGAAACACCAACAATGTGAATTCATATTATTTTTCACATGATTTTTAGACCTTGAGGTGAGGCACTTGTCCATTTTGTGGTGGAAGGGTAGACATAAATGAACAAGAAATTGAAGGAATTTTAGATAAGACAAAGTAGAAATTTAATCTTATCAATTCACAACAACAATGATAGAATAATATAACATGCTAGACCATCCTTTCAAAGTTGATTCAATAACCTAGAATTATGGAAAAATTTAGTTTGAGTGAAATCCTATGATATTATTTTAAAGTATTTTAAGCTTGTAGATTTGTACCAAACCAAGAATTTTGGTTTTAGTGGAGGATGAAATATTTTTCAATGCTTTAATATATAATTTTCAAATTCAAAGTAAAGAAAAAAATTGAAAAAAAGAGAATTATTCGAGGCTCTATACGACTAGATATAATAATAAAACATATTCATTTGATATAGCTATTGTGATTTGGAGTTCTATTTGTAAAAGAAGAGGTGTGACAAATATTTTATATTTTATTAAATTCTCCTTAAATATTTAGATAAAGAGAATTGCAATTTATTAGGGAGTTTCATCAAGAGTGTTATGGGGGGAAATTCATGTCAAAAACTTATACTCATAAGGTCATGAGAGCATGAGATTGGTAACTTACATTGTTTAAAGATATGGCCAAATTTGTTAAAATATGTGATTCTTACCATAGATTCTTAGGCAATATGAATTTTTTAGGTGCACCCTCCCTCACATCCATATTATTTAAGGCTCTATTTCAACAATGGGGCATATCCTTTAGTAAGGACCATTATTGTACAAAGTGTATTCAACGCTACAATGTAATTGAATATTATGGATAGCTTTTTGTACATAATGTATCTAATGATATAAATGTAAACAATGAAAGAGCAAGGTTTTTTGTATAATTTGTAGTCATCGCCCTCTATGGAGGATAACTGCACCAGCATTAGCATGTAATGATTATTAAACTATACTTAATACACAAAAAATAACGGGGCATTGATTTTGTTGGGGATATTGTCAAGATATCAAACAACTAATACAAATGGATCTTTTTGGCTACTGACTACTTCACCAAATGGGTGGAGGAAATCCCAACTAAAAATGGGGCAATTCTTAATGGGTTTAATTTTGTCAAATTTGTATTACATTTATTCCTTATCATCCTCCATGTATCCCTATCATTTCTTGTAAATTGTTAAAATCCAAGAAATATTGAAGTCTAAGAGTGTTTGATTGGTTCTTTTACTTTCTATGGAGTTGCAAGACTTCCATGAAAAACTAGGCATTTCTAACCCATCCAAGTTTCATTCTAACCTTTATTATCATACAAATACTTCGTAAAAGTTTGTTGCGCTCTTACTTCCTTCTCTTTTTCTTTATTTCCTCTTTTGTGGAATCCAATGGTGATTTGGACCTCCTTCCCCAATCCCTATGTTTGGACCTCCTTTCATTTCATGTAATTCCTCACTTAACCACACCTTCCTCTTTTTGTAGAATTTCAAAGTGGATTCAAACCTTCTCCTCCACTTCATGTCCACTTCCTCCATCTTGTTCCACAAGCTTTCCCCACATCCTTCTTCACAAAATTATTGTCCACATCCAAACATCTTAGCATTTGATTTTAATGTCCAGTCCCATGTGGGAGTTCTACAAAGTCTTTAGGCCCTTCCAATCCCTTCACTTTCCTTCCATTTATTCCCATTTACCCCCTTTAAAAAAATTGATGGTAATGTGGACCTCTTGATCCCCATTAAACTTTTGCAACTTACCTTATTAGCCTCACCTACCCCCCAAATCTTCCCAAGACACCATTAATGGCCATATTTGACCATGAAACTACTCCAATAGGTCTTTCCCACCTAAAAATCCTTTTCCCATCTCAAGAGTGCAAATTCTCATGCAAATCCAACAAAATATGATGATTTTTTTTAGTTTTCCATTAATTTGATGGTTGGTTTACAATTCTCAATGATCATAAGACCTCATTTAGTTCATCTAATCATCAATTTAATGAGATCTATATTATCTTAGATGCCAAGGTTATGATATCTAGCCTGCCAATTTTTCACACATAGCTGAAATGAAGATTATCTACTTCCTTACACATTGTAGAGCACCATTAATGACCTTGAAAGGATGTGATATAATGGAATTTTAATCCTAAACATCTTTTGATGCCAAAAATGTAGGGTTGTTGATGTCATGTAAGTGTGTGTGACCTTCACAATGGCTAATGACCATGGTTCTTTATCCAAGAAAACTCAATGATATTGAATGGCATGTATTTACAAATTGTAAAGATTGAAGGGATGGGAGAAGAGGTTACATAACTAAGATGAAGAAAATAAATTTCTAGATTGATAGGATTTTCCTTCTAGCAAAGGGCGAAATAAATTTTTGTATTGCAAGGTTTTGGGTTTTTAGCCAAAGGGTATGATATAACACTGTAATCCTAGGACAACAAGTTTATATGTGTAGATACAATATATTTTTAATGTTTCCATAAGTATTATGTATGTTTTAAAAAATTGGTAGGTCTTTCTAATCATATTTTGGTGATTTTAAAGTGTTAACTCTAATTAGTTTATCATCTAGCAGATTGCAAAATCCTTGTAAAGATTTTACAAGGTATTTTCCAAATTAGCATACAAATATATGGGTCTATTACATGGATAACTAAGTTATGCTCATCTTGATATTCTTCCATTTATCTACTTACTTGCACACATAGAGCCTAACTTATGCATATAGTTAGAAGGAATGGTCTTTAGTGATATCCTCATTAAGGTGTCAAAAGGTGGATTTTAGTCATTGCATCTATTGGTTTGTGTGAAACTTAACTCTATTGCCCAATTGGATATAAGGCATCCCTCTTATTCATGCTCAACCTCCCATCACACAAACACATTCAAAAAAATTAAATTGTAAACCTCACTTTATAATGTGTTGATTCAATTTCATTCACTTCCATATCTAGATGTGCATGAGAACATTAAGGGCTATCGTAGCCATATTATCAAACACTTTACATGGTAGTTCATTTACTATATGAAGGTGTAAAACCTTGTATTATAAAACTAGCATATAGGAACTTAATGATAGAAATATAAGAGTGTTCTATGCACTAGGTATGTTTGTTCCAAGATTCATGCTCATTTCCATTTCTTATAATTACATCTAATCCATCACATCATGTAATCCCTCCTTGGCCTAGTAGAGCCTAAATTCAAAGGTCTTATCCACCTCAGCAAATTGGTCCATAGTTGCCTTGTCTAATCGTAATTTTGTCTTTCACATTGAGTTTGGCACCCTTGATGCTTAGGAAAAGAAATGGATTTAGGGACTTGGGAACCAACAAATTTGAGAACCAACAAGAAGAATGATAAGGGAAACATCTTGTTTTATTCTATGAGAGATATAGTTACATAAAGTAAGAAAATAGAACAATAAGATAAACACACATCCTACTAAGATGTAAGAACATAACTAGATAAACATATTGCTTCTACCAAAACAATAAAACCAAATAAAATAGTAAATGAATGAGGTGAGAAGCTAAACATCTAAAGATATAAGAATATAACTAAGTCATTATATTATTAGAATGTCATATAAATTTTATGTAGAAGATATGCAAACTTTATTCTTTAAAATTTAAAATATTTATTTAAGTAGGAAACCATCCTATTATTACTAAGATATGATACATCAAAGAATTCGAATTATATTTATAACATGGATGGTAAATTAGAAAATACTACTATCTAATAGGAGAAGAGAGAAAAAAATATATTCAAAAGTTAGATGTTAATCATTACTTTCCAATATAAGAGGATTCAAAGCTATTACAAAAAGTGGATGGAAACTGGATTTATGATAGATCCTTCTCTATTATATGGACTCCACTTTGAGACATAAAAGTTGAAGATGCTAATACCACAATGCTATAAATATAAAGCTATTTAGTTTTTAATTTAATCTTTATATTGTTGTTGGAACAAGCATGAGGCCCATTTTCTGGGAAGATGGATAATTTGGTCATGGGTAGTTTATTTTCTACATTAAATATGGCTTGAAAGGAGAGATATATCTCTGATAATCGATGGTAGCATCTATATCGAGATTTTTTCTATTGTTGTTTCCTCTTTTGGAAGTATCCATTTCACATAGCTACTTTTTTCATTTGTGCTCCAAGGTTGATCAAAATGCTATTGTTCTTCTATCCTCTATTGATTTTCATGGTTCTTTTCTTGCTTACTATATTCAAGCTTTATGTAGAAGGACATCCCAATATAGAGGAAAATAACAAAAAAGTTATGTTTTATTTTCAATTTTTAACTTTGTTTTCTCTTGAGTCTAACTTCAAAATTTAAAATGTTCCCAACCAGTCTAAGCTAAATAAGAGTCCCAATACTTGGATCTATAAAGGGATTTTGACACAAATATTTTTAATTTATCACCAAGAATATAGACAAATCATCAAACCCCAAAACTTAAACAAATAATGCATTACGATAATTTCCATTGCAATAGGCTCAAAAGTAATTATACTAATTTCACCATTATAATTTTTAACCTATACAAGCTTAAATAAACTTGTTTGCAACCTAAACCTTACCAAAATTTTCTCCTCTCATTTAATAAAAAATTCTAAAATAAATTAATTCCTATAAACTTTAAAAAATGTCTTTTCTCATTAAATCAAATACATTGTTCCCTATCCATCATAACAAAACAATTTTGTAGAAAGAAGGAATAGGAGTTTGGTTGACAGTTCCACATGCATGCTTTAAAGTAGTGGGTTATCTAATGTTTTTTTTGAATGAAGCAATTTCTACAACTGTATATGTACAATATAAGCTACCAATTGCTACACTCCATAAGAAGATACCTTATGAATCATGGAATGGAAGAGAAAAATGTTAAGAGTTGGAGAATTTTTTTTGCCTAGCATATGAACACATACCAAATGTAGAAAGAAAGAAACTAGATTACAAGAGCAAGAAATGCATAGTGATTGGTTTTAGCCTAGATTCCAAATGATACAAAATTTATAATCTCATAACACATGAGATTCTAGTTAGGAGAGATGTCATTTTTATGAAGCTTCGATTTTGCATAAACCAATAGTAGTGGAGAATGTCAAGGCTACAAAAATACAATTTTTTGATTGAATATATAGAGAACTTAAACATAAGGATTATACTTCAATTAGACTAGTAAGAGCACTTCAACATATAGCTATACAACATGTGGAACGTACTCCAGAGTGAGCTAGAACTTTAAATATTAATATTAAAAATAAGGAAATCCACACAAAAGGCACAAGAATCATATGCACTTTATGTAGAAGTTGATGAACCACTCAATGTTCAATAACTTGAAAGCGATTATGCAATGGATTGGACGCATGCAATGGATGTTGAAAATGGATCTCATAAAAATCAAACTTGGGAACACAAGTCTTCTACCTAGAAGGAGAATAGTTTGGTGGAGAATAGTTTGGTGTAAATGGTTGTTCAAAAAAAGGTATGGGTTAGATGGACCAATAGACCTCTTCAGAGCTTGGTGATTCAATTGGTGGCAAAGGCACACATGTAAATTACAAGTTTGAATTATCATGACACATTCTTACTTATAGTCAAGATAGCATGCATCAAAGTTTTGTTAGTGGCTCTAACAACCTTAGATCTTCATGTACATCAACTAAGTACAATACATCTTTAAATGAGTTGTTAAATGAAGAAGTATATATGGAACAAAAGGCTACATACAAGAAGAAAATGAGTAGTTGGTACACAAGTTTCAAAAGACATTTTATGGACTAATACTCTTCAAGAACATGGTATGAGTGTATTGATAGATTTCTCTTAAATGAAAGATGTGCTAGTTGTAATGTTGAATTCAATGTCTACACCAACCATTTTGGTGAGTCAATAATATTCTTAGCTCATATTTGTTGATGACACTATCATTATGAACAATGATCTAAAATTTTTAGATTTATTTAAGTTTCAACTAGTTGTAGAAATTTAGATGATTAATTAAAGCGAGTTCATTAATTATTGGACATTCAAATTTTAAGGGATATGGAGAAGAGACAAATCCATCTTAATAGAAAGAGGTACATTAAGAACAATGAAAAAAAATAGAATGGAAAATTGCAAGCCAATAAATACTCCAACATAAATAAATAAGAAACTTTCATTAAAAATGTGTCCAAAAAACATAAATAATAGAAGATTATATAAGTACATTTCCATATCAGAATGCTGGTGGGAGCTTAATGGAAGTAATGGGTTCTAGTAGATCTAATATTGCATATGTTGTAAGCATTCTGAACCAATTTTCCAGCAATCTCGTACCACAACACTGGCCAATCTTATTCATTTCGGTTCTGCATATTTATCTAAATCAGTTTCAGATCTGGATATTCACAACCTGTTTTAAGAAAAAAATACATTTTGGGGAGAAGGGGGGATATCTCACAGTTTGGCACATTTCTTTGACTAATCATGAATTCTTTTCCACATGAATCTAAGAGCCTTTGAACAGGCTAATCTGAAATCTATTCCAAGACTTTTCAAGGCATTTTCCACAAGCCCATTTTGGCTTGTTATTAAACTGAAATAAAATCCTGAAATGTTGGGAGAAGAGAACGTTTGAATGGGTTCGAAACGGATGAATTCCACATAACAATAGGCAGCTATCTTTTTAAAAGGATGAGCTAAATTTAGCCAGTTACAAGGAGCGATTGTACCCCTTTGATCCCACATTATTTGCGCCTTCTAACATAGAAAACAATATATAGAATTACTAGATACTTTAATTTCAATTGGCAGTGAGGAAAGTAGACACAATAGGAGGATATTAGTTTATTAGTTCACTCCAATAATCAGATTACATTTTTTATACTTGAAAGTACTTAGGAGAACATACACATCTCATTTACCTTTACTATTTTAGCAATAGTTTTTAAGTGTTATCATCCTTTGTAAAGTTTTTAATCTATCTTCTTTATTTTAATTTTAATATTAGAAATTTATTTGTAAAGTATATTTTGGTTATTGGATGTGTGTTTAATGAAAATGATAATAACATAAAAGGTAGAATTTTTGTTTTTTTTAAATTATTTGAAATTTATTTATAAATTCTATGAAAATGATCATTAAGACATTGTATGGAATATATGAAAATCATAAAGTTTTGAAATAAAGGTGTAATTATGTAATATCATATAATCTTTATAATAATGATGGTTATGAAAAAGTGGAGAGAGGTGTCCACCAAGATTTTGTATGATCATCATATGTACTTCCTTTGATATTACAAACAACACACACTAATGACCTTCATTGAGGTTGTTTGTACATAAGCTAGAAATTTTAAGATGGAGTGCACCATCGATCACTTGATCCCATCTAAATATATGAGCCATGATTGCACGTGTTATAATAATTTGAGAATTCTTTACTTTCACTTTAGATGGATAATCTCAAAAGTAGTAAAACTCAAACCCTTGGAAAATCACAACAATCTAGATCAATGATGTGATTTTTCAAACATTTAATCATTTTGTGAAAATATTGTTTTAATTGGATTGAATAGTGTGCACATATCATCTTTCAAGATGTCTCCATAGTGATTTACATGATTAGCTAGAGGATAACTAGCAAACTATATAGAATTTATTATTCCTATTTAAAATCTTGTTTCCAATTTATGTAGCCCATCATTGCAGTATGAGATGCAATACAATAACATCTAATCAATATGTGCTTGTTACATGAATAGTGAAGGGAGCTTCTTCCAGTCTCGAGGATTCTAGTATGAAATAATCATTTCTTTGAATGCTGAATTCCCAACTAGTGAATATGAGGGTCTTGATCATTTCTACGAATTAGATAACATACCAACTAGAGAGTAACATATCTAGAACATTGCATGGAAGAGTAGGTGAATCCTTTGGGTATACTTTTATGGTTATCATGTAATAGTAACCTTGAAATTTTTACATGTTTGTAGTCTATCTATAAGTTTCACAAAAAATGAACATTTAATTTACACATCGTGGTCTCATTTTAACATAGTCAAACACTCATAACAAGTAGATTTTCTTGGATAAAAGTGAAATAATATTACTAATAAGAAATTTACAACATAAAAGCATGAAATCGTGTTAAAGGTACATTTTATCAAGTTTATAGCAAGTGCTCTCCAAAGCTATTGTCCAAACAATGCCCATCAATCATATATATATAGAATCAATAAAAAGAACAATATTACAATCTATGACATTTACACTAAGTGCTCTCCATGACTATCATCATCTTCTAGTGGCCACCTAGTTCATACTTAGTATCACATAGAAAAAATCTATTTCAATTGAGTACTAGATTTAACTACTTGAATCTAGTCGAAGTGTCTGAGTGTTCATGCAAATATTTGAATGTTGGTGCTACATAGTAAATACATAATTTTATATTATGGTTGGAACAAATAAGGAGTTCAAGCCATTGTTGTATTTGGATCAATTGATTTCCTTCTTTTTCATCATCCTTCACTAACTCGAAAAATTGTAAACTATCTTCTCCTATTAGATTGATGTTTTTCATAACAAGTAGATGGATTATCATTATCTTGTACATGTAGTTGGAAATCAAGAGGTCATAAAGTTCTTGGTATAAGCTACAAGACCATCTAGTTATATATCAAATATATATTTAACAAGTACATTATGGTGTCTAAGTCAAAATGGTCAAAGAGATATAATTTGAGTTAATGTGAAATACAAATAAAAAAAACATTGTGAAATAATGTCTTCATATCTTGTTATGTCAACCTTGTGCAAGTTGATCAAGTTGTAAAAAAAAATGGTAAATAGTTAATATCCGACATTACACACTTTAAAAGGGCAAGACAATATTAGAAGGATGCTCGTGCAATGTACAAAATATGTTTGATGTTATTTAAAGCTAGATATGCCATTTGAGTGAGTTGAGTTGAGCTGCCTCAAATTCTCTAAACTCTTGTAGCCAACCCCCTCTCTCTTTTAAAGTAGGTTGTATTTACAAACTAGAGGATGAATATATCAACATATTTAATTATTGGTAAAGGGTTAATATTAGGTATTCAAAAAATTGTTAAATATCATAATAAGTAAACATTTCTACTTTGCCAGTCTTGAGGCATCTTGTTTTCCTTCATCTTGCTACATCATCCTTGTGTTGTTTGATGAAATTGCAAAATAAATTGGTAAGGGGTTAATAAATTTCTAAAATATTGTTTTAAATATTATTTGTAAAATATCATCATAAATAAATATTTCTTGGCAAAGTTTTACTTTGTCATTCTTGAGGCATCTTGTTTTCCTTCATCTTGTTACACCATCTTCATATCTTGTTACATCATCCTTGTGAAATTTGATTAAAGTATGAAAGAAACTTATAAGGGATTAATATTAAAGGCATTTACAAATTTATAAAATAAATTTTAAATGTTATGCTATAATTTGTCATTACCCAAATATTTTATATAATTTATTGCAAGAAAAAGTAAGAATGTTACAAAGTAAAAATATGAAAAAATTATATTTTTCTCGAAGTAATACCATTTTATAATAAAGAATCAATATATATATATATATATATATATATATATATATCACACACAAGAGATAAAATTAAAGATAATATTAACGACTAATATTAACTAGTGATGTAATTTAAAAAAAAAAATTCTTATTTTTAAGAAAAGTACATTGGAATTTAATAAAGGTTTAAAGGAACAAACTTTTTAATGATTATTTTTAACGTTGGTTTGATTAATAAAATTAGTTTAGCTCTGAAACAAGTCTCACATCTGCAAATCATGTTTAGTCATCGGAAAACAAGTTTTAGCTACCATTTAATGGTAAACCAACTATCGTTTAATGGTAAAAGCTTCCAAAATATCAAGTAAAAGCCTCCAAAATCCCACTTATCCTATAAAAACTAGATAGATATTGATTTGAAAACTGGATGGGAACATTCTATTTCCATTTGTAGTATTTTTTGTCAATTTGAGGTAACTTTTTTTTTCCATTTGCATTGCTTTATGTTTTAAATCTGTATGCAAATATTTTTCATTCCATTATTTAAAATTTATTATTAATTTTTTAATCCAACCACATACAACTAGAATTTGCAATCCTTCACAAACTCATACTCTCTAACATATTAACATTCATATAGTTTTATATTGACGTAATCCTTGAACCTCCTTTAGATATAAGTACTAGTTATATATGTGTGTATGTTTCATATGTAAATTAAGTTTACTAAGTTGGAATTTAATTTCAAGATAGAATTATTCATACATTAAGATGATTTAATGTTAAGATAGTTAGACTTATTCATATATTTTATAACAAGTGTCATATAATGGTATAATACATGTATTTGAAATATTGTAATAATAAAATTTTGTTTGTAATATTGCAATAATTTCAACTTTTCATTATTACAACATATTATCTCAATTTTAAATATGTTATTAGTTCTACCATGGAACTATAGGTGAGGCACTGATCTTAACTAGTGATTAAATGGGTTACTTCAAAATTCATTATAATTTCATTTTTTTTTTCCATACACTATATTTTATTTTATTAAAGTTAAATGCAAGATTTTTAACTTTTCAAAATTTCAAAGTTATTTATCTTCATTTATATTGGCTAAAAAAATTTAAGCCATAAGAGCAGATTTTTAGAATGTTGAGTTAATATGTTATTAGTTCTGCCATGGAACTATAGGTGAGGCACTGATCTTAACTAGTGATTAAATGGATTACTTCAAAATTCATTATAATTTCATTATTTTTTTTCCATACACTATATTTCTATTTTATTAAAGTTAAATGCAAGATTTTTAACTTTTCAAAATTTCAAAATTATTTATCTTCATTTATATTGGCTAAAAAATTTTAAGTGATAAGATTTTTAGGAATGCTGAGTATAAACTATTTTATGGCATTTTTTCAAGACATTTTTTCAAGACATTTTTTAAGGCATTTTTAATGTTTGAAAGTTTTGATCATACATATTTTCTTTGACATTTTTTAAGGCATTTTTATGTTAATTTTTCATTATACATATTTTCTTTTACATTATCAAATTTGAAGATAAAATTTAAAAGCATATAAAAAAGAAAGAAGATAAAATCAAATAATACATTATTAATTTAATAAATTATATAAGATCTCTTAAAATTTAAAAAATAAGTTGTAACATGTTATTTATATTTTTTTATTTTATAATAAATTAAATTTTAAAATTAAAATGATAGTTTTATATATTCAAAAACATTTATTTTTTAAAAAGATATTCAATTTCAAAGTTTGGAGGATTTTAGTTGAAACTAATCATTTTTCACATATAAGTGTGGAATATTAAAACTTGAATGTTGTTTTTGGCATTTTTTAAAGGCAATTTGTTTACCATGATCATATTAACTAATGTTTTCATTGCTAGTGGATAATATTTTAAACAATTTTTTGTCCATGAACATATTAACTAATGTTTTCATTGTTGGTGGATAAGTTTAGTTTGCATAATTTAAATATTTAACATTTAATTTTTAATTACAATATATACTCTTAATTATTCAACACATGCAAAAAAAATTATATTCATATTAATAATACACTTAAACTTCTATCTACATGGTAATTTTCTCTTTTCAGCCTTTTCTTTTCATTTAACTATAGTAAATAAAATAATTCTTAAGTAGTAATAAAAAAATAATTACAACCATTAAAATTAATAAATATTAATGTAAAAATAAAACAATTTTAAGTATAATAAATAAAATAATGTTTAACTAAAATAAAATAATATTAATTAATTAGATTATAGCTCTTTATCTATTTTATGTATTTACTATATATTTTAACAATTTTAAAATTAATATATACTATGACATTGCTACTATTTAAGTTTCACAATTTAATATATTATTAATTATAATAATTTATAATTCAACTTATACAACTTTATTAGAAGATCATTATTGCAACATTATATGCTTATATTATATTATATTATAGTGAAGCTTTTGTAACTACTCCTTAATATTTTTCATTTCAGCCAATAAAAATTGATTATTTTATTTTCATAAATTATATTTTCATTCTTGAAAGTAAAACACATAATTTTTAACTTTTCAAAATTTTGAAATTATTTATTTTATTTTCATAAATTATATAATTTTCATTCTTTTAAAAGAAAATGCATAATTTTTAACTTTTCAAAATTTGAAATTATTTATTTTATTTTCATAAATTATATTTTCATTCTTTTAAAGTAAAATGCATAATTTTTAACTTTTCAAATTTTTGAAATTATTATTTTTGATTATGTGAAATCGAGTTTTTCAATTTTATTTGCATTTTTTTGGAGCGTTCTATTGACCACTACTCATTTAACATTTTCATATGTGGGATGCAATGATTATAACAAAGTTAACTCCTTTTTTTTTTTTAATAAAAGGGGTAAAAACTTTATTGAAGTCGAAAGATTACAATTACATAAGAATAAGAGAGCCCATTAGCTCCCACAAAGGAAAATCCAAAACAACAAGAACAAACAAAACCACCAACCAACTAGCCATCTGCAACTTATCCCTCCATATCATCAACAATGACCTTCTCTAGATCAAGAACATACTCAAGAGATAACTTTCTCCACCCCTCAATCCTCCAATCATCCTCATGCTCAGAAGCCCACTTGGCCAAATAGTTAGCCGCCCTATTCCATTCACGTGGGATGTGGACAAAAGACACCACTTCCAAAGTAGAGCACCTTTGCAAAATCTATCTAACCACTAACATAATCTGCCAATTAACATCAACCATCCTTTTCTCAAGCAACAAATTAACAATAATCTGTGAATTAGATTCACAGATAGCCTTTCACCAACTGAAGGCGCAAGCACGTTCAATAGCCCAAAGAATCGCCAGGCCTTCCATAAGGTTGTTAGAATTCTGCCCCTTATGGATGGAGAAAAGAAAAATGACCGAACCAGTACAGTCTCTACCAATTCCACCAATACCAGCAAGCCCCAGGTTGCCTCTAGAGGAGCTGTCAGTATTAATCTTCAGAAACTCCGTCGGAGGAGGCATCCATCTTCCAACCCTTTGAACCTTCTTTTTTGCACTCCTACCTCTTTTAACACAGGCAGAGATTGGAGTCAACCCCTACACCCCAATCTATTCACAATCTCATCATCTCTTCTTTCTAATGGAAGGGTTACTTCGCATTTAGCTTCCACTGTCTCTTGGATCATACTAATAATTCTGCGCCAAACTTGATGAGCCAACAACTTTTCTCCGTGAAAAATCCTATGATTCCTTTCCAACCAAATTTTCCAAAGGATGAAAGTAGGACCAATGTTCCACAAAATCTAGAGAAAAGAGGCTTGGGAGGGGGGCCTTCCAAGATTAGTCCAAAATTCAACAAGAGAAGATGCATGAATACAAGGATGTTTCCAAATGCCCCACCACCAATGCCAGAGCAGCATAGAATAAGAACACCGAAAAAATAAATGGGGAGAATCCTCCTCACTGCACCCACACAGAACACACATAGAGGGGCCCTGGAATCCACGCTTACGGAGATTCTCCCAAGTCAAAAATCTATTCCAAGCAAGAGTCCAAACAAAACAATTACACTTAGGCCATGAAAACTTGTTCCACACATGTTTCTACCAAGGGACCTCCACCCCCCCAAACTTACGAGAAAGCAACTCCTGATAACCACTAGCCATAGTAAAAACACCCTTTGGGTTCGGGCTCCAAGCTAGAATATCCTTATCCCTAAGGGAGTTGCATTGACGACCAACCAAGATATTCTGGAGCACAATACCATCCTCCTCCAACCCGAGAACATGACACTCACCAGGGTCCTTCCACCTAGCCACCTACACCTGTCCACCAAGGTCAAAATTCTTAAAATCACTCACTCTAGACTAATCGGCCTCCAAAAAGCTCTACGACAAAGCCTCTAAATTAGGGTACTGATGTAGAATGGGCGTATAACCATCCCAAGAATCAAACCAAAACATAGCCTCAACCCCCTTATTACAAATCTAGAACAGGCCCTCCTTGATTAGTGTAGCCCCTTTCTTAAGCGTTCCCCAAATCATCGAGCCTTTCCCTACCAGAGGGAACCTGGGAAGCTCCTCCTTTCAAATCCCTGGAAGATACTTGTGGGATAAGATCCTAGCCCAACTATGATCCTGTTCCACACACCACCTCAAATAAAGCTTTGCAACCAACACCAATCCAGACCAACTCGCCTTTCGCAAACCAAGTCCCCCCACCTGCCTTGGGCTACAAACAACATCCCATTTAATCAGGCTCCATTTAGATGAGGAAAAGCTACCCGCCCATAAGAATTGTCTAGCCAGAGAGTCCATATCCTTCACAAACCTAGCTGGAGCTACCTGTAACATGCACCTGTAAATAGGAAGAGCCTGCACCACAGACTTAAGCAACAAAACCCGCCCAACAAAAGACAACCATCAATGAGTCCAATGGCTAACCTTCGCACGAAACTTGTCCAAGATATTCTACCAAGACTCTCTGGGAAGTCTACCGACAAAGATAGGAATACCCAGATAGGTTAAAGGGAGAGAACCAATCTGGAACCTCAAGATATGAGAAATCCTTTGTTGAATAGGCCGCAGAGTATTAAAGAAGAAAATGGAGGATTTGTCTTCATTAATCCTTTGACCAGCCGCAGCAAGATAGATATCCAAGGCTTTGCAGATTCAAAGCTTCTCTGATCTTGGCCAGACCCATCAAAGTCGTATCATCCACAAATTGCAAGTGTGACTGAGGAGGAAAGTCATTTCCCCACTTCCATCCCTGAATCAAACCCAACTCCACATTATGTTTCACTAGTCTACCCAGACCTTCCTCCAGAAGAATAAATAAGGAGAGATAGGATCCCCTTGACGAAGACCCCTAGAAGCACTAAAAAGAGTAGTAGGCTCCCCATTAATCAACACCGAGAATGAAGTGGAGGTAACACAACTCATCACCCACCGGATCCATTCCTCAGAAAATCCAAAAGCAATAAGAGTTTTCCGCAAAAAGGACCACCTCACTCTATCATAAGCCTTTGCCATGTCAAGCTTGATGAACATAGCCTTTTCTTTCGAGGATGCCATTGAATGAATGGTCTCCATAGCAATGACCACCCCATCCAAAATTTGTCGATCCTCCACAAAACCACTTTGTTCCTCAGAGATAAGCCTACTAAGCCATCTCTTCAGCCTTTCAAATATTAGCTTGGAAATGATTTTATACACCACATTACAAAGAGAAATGGGTCAAAATTGACTCAGACGATCCGCCCCCTCACATTTTGGAATGAGAGCAAGGAAAGTAGGGTTTAAAGCCCGAAGCATCTGCTTGTTTTTCTGAGACTCACGCACCACCTCCAGCAGGTCCAACTTAATGATGTCCCAAAATTATTGATAAAATTCAACTGGAAACCCATCAGGACATGGGGCTTTCCCTTTCTTCATCTGAAAAACAGTAGCCTCTAATTCCTCCAGCGAGGTATCTCGCAAAAGATACTCATTCATCTCCCTCGTGACCAAAGAGGGAATACAAGCCAAAACTTGGTTTTCTTCCTCTGTAACATCTTGAGAGTCCTCACGAAATAAAGAAGCATAGAAATATGAAGCTTCTCTAGATATATCCTGCAAGGAAGATAGAAGCTCACCCCTATCATTTACCAGAATAGGCATAGAATTACCATGTCTCCTAGCCTTCACCGAATTGAAGAAAAATGCAATGTTTCTGTCCCCCTCTTGTAACCACTCCACTCTAGCCTTCTGCTTCCAAAACATTTCCTCACACAGCTCACACTCCTCCAAAGCTTTCTGAGCCCAGGCCTCCTCCCTGAGTAAATCCTCAGAAATACCACACTCCCTTATCTCTCGAGTGATAACATCCAAGACAGCTTGTGCATCCACCTTAGCATGAAAAATATTGCCAAAGTACTGCCTATTCCACCTTTTAAGTTGATATTTTACATATTGCAGCAACTTAGAAAAGGAATACATGGCAGTGCCAAAAGCAGGTCTTCCCCCGCTTGACCAATCAGCCATATGCACCTACAAAGAAGAATCTCTTAACCACATAAGTTGAAACTTGAAGGAAGGGGACCGAGTCACCCGAGCAGAAGAAGCAAAAAACTTAATAGGCCAATGATTCGAACCCATCCAATCTAGAATCTCAGAGCCAAAAGACATCCCTCCACCAACCTAGAAACATGACACTAAGAAACGATCAAGTCTCTCCGCAATACAACTCTCCCCCACTCTCCTATTGTTCCAAGTATACTTCCCATTTCTAGGTTTAATGTCAACTAGGTTCAAAGCAGAGATGGTATCACAAAAAAGGAAAGCAGAGGGTTCCAATCTCGCAACACCACCCTTCTTCTCATCTATCTCAATAATAGCATTGAAATCCCCTACAACAATCCAAGGGAACAAAGGAGCTAGGCTCTGAACAAAACTAATATGAGACCACAATAAATTCTTACCAGGGAAATCAGTAGGCACGTAGATGTTTGAGAGAAGAATAGTTTCCCCCAATTCTAGACTTGAAACAACCACAAAGATTGAGGACATGGAGGACACCCACCAAAGAGGATGAATCTTCAATGGATTCCACAAGCAAGCCACCCCACCTGCATTACCATGAGCCCCAATACACTGGCATCTGCCCTACACCCATAGTTTAGGAATCATACCCATCATACCTTCAACCGTTAACTTAGTCTCCTGAAGAAAAAGAACATCAGGAGAATGAGAACACAACAAATCCTGAACAACTTTTTGTCGAGGGCCACTGTTCAAGCCCCTTACATTCCAGGAGAGGACATTCATTTTGAAGGGTTAGAGAAATGTGAATCCAGAGTCTTTACCGACCCAGCCTCCACCAGAGACTCCCCCATCAACTTTAATTTCTCCAAATCCTTCTTTCTCCCCGCTTTAGAAGAATTCTCCACCACCCCTTTCTTTCGGTCCTTCTGAAGAATTCCCAATGAAGGAGAAGCCTTATTCCCTTTTACCAAGCCCGCTCTCGATTTCACCATTGGGCTGGAGGGCCCTCCTTCCCCCAACATCATCTCCACAGAAGGCTCAGTCCTCCCATGAACCACCATACTCAGGTCTGATTCCAACTGGACAACCCCAATTTCCTGAGGAGTTTGGATGTGCTCTGGGAAAATTCCTTCATGAACCCCTTTTGAAACACCCTGATCCAAAATCAACAATCCCGGATTCACCTCCTGATGACCAAGATTATCAAGCACCTCAAATCTGTTATAGGAATCTCCATCCTGGCAATCCTTAAAGGTCCTCTTTTGGCCTCGGTTCCTATTACGAGCCTTGGTAGGAATAAAACCCTCAGCATCCACAACCTCAGCTGACACGGTCTCCTTACCCTTGTCCCCCTTTGAGGAATTACGAGGAGGCTGAGCAACCTAATTCCCTGGAGATTTAAACTTCGGGCATCTTCTCTACAGATGCCCATATTCATGACAGATACGACATCGAAATGGAAAAGTCTTGTAGTCAAGCTACTGCACCTAAGAGCATGAACCCGCACGTATTTCCAAAGAATCTAGGATAAGGTTATTTAAATTCATTTCCACACATATACGAGCAAAATTCATTACCTTCTTGTCCAAAGTTTGTTGAGAAGGACCCACCAGTTTTCCCAGTAATGAAGCAACTCGATGCAAAATGTCATTGCACCAAAATTCCACTAGAAATCTAGGGAGGCAAACCCAAACCGGTACCCGATTCAGAAGCTCCTCTGAAGGATCAAAACCCGCATGCCATGGCTTAATTAATAGACCAACCTGGTTGTGGAAGTAAGGCCCTCCTTCAAAAAGTCTATTGCGATCTGCCATGCAATTAAATGTCACCATGAAATAGTTGTTTGCTAACAACATTATTTCCATCTCACCCTTTGGGGACCAAGAGCGATGAGCCCATGATTCTAGAAATTGGAGCGAAACCCTCATTCCCAAAAATTTGTAGAGCAAAGCATGTTTTGAGAAATACTCAATGTCCTCTGCAATCGATTCAGGTTGGATAACCAACACTGACCTTTCCTTGGAACGTTCAAGGCATCCATTTGTCTTTGGAATACAACAACCCCCAATGTGAAAAAATCCGTCATTACTTGAGTCATTTGAAAACAAACTATTATTAAAAACTTTCAGAGAACGATTTGGAAAAGAAGTCCCAAAAGCAGCACGAAAATCCAAAGGGGATTTGACCCCTGATGACTCCCCTTGAGCCATGCAAAAACGAGTCCCAAAACTTTGTGAAAGAAAACTGAAAACCACACCCGTGAAGCCTGTACTAGGTATGGATCAGACCAAAGGAGAGCCAAAACCAACTTAAAAGTGGTGGCCAACACAGAGAAAAAATACAGCAAGGAGAAACCATCGAGAAAGAATGCTTCTGCCCCAGCCACAACCCACACGCCAGGAGAAGAGAGCACACCGAGAGAGAAACCAACCCCTGTAACCTAAATAGACCCCACCCACAAGAAAACATGGCCCAGACTCGGAGAAAGGACAGAGAATGAGCATGCAAAGAGGGCGAAGCCCTCATGCATGCCGCGACCTCATGCAGGGAGCCGTTTTGAGCAACACCATCAGATGTTTCGCCATAACAAAGTTAACCTTTAGAATTAGAATTTTTTTAATTTTTTTGAGAAAATAAGTTAAAAATAGTGATTAATTTCTTTGAATAGCTTGTGCACATGGTTAATTCTTCTATGGGGGTACCCCATGGTCCCCCTCTATCCCCTCCTAACTTGAGCCTTGCCTTGTCACATGCAAACTCATGTCCCTCAGGAGCCACTCCTGGAGGGTCTGTTCCTTTGATTTTGGGTCATTCAGAGTCACCCGTGAGTCCAGTCTTGTCTAGTGTGGAAGTGCTGGCAGTCGAGATTCTTCCAGAAACTAAAGGTTGGAAGGATGTGCTGACCAATGGTAAACATAGCTCAAATCCTTCACCTCCTTTTGAAGAGGAAGTCAAAGCTTCGAGAACGGATTTCACTATCTCTGATACAGTCAGGGATAGGATTCTCTCCTCCATGGAGAATGTAGTTGTGGGTCATTTTCTCTCTTTCCATCCCACTGTGGATATGGTTTGAAGATGGGCTGCTTCTAAATGGTGCCTCAAAGGAAGTGTGGACATCTGCGCAATGTCAGGTGAATCTTCCTTTTCAAATTCATGGATTCAAAAGACTTGGTTGTGGTTCTCTCTACTGGGCCTTGGGTGTATGGAAAGCATAGTTTGGCATTATGCTGTTGGAAGTTGGGGTTTGACCTTGCAATTGATCTAAATAAATCGACATTGGTCTGGGTTTCCCTTGGAATACTAGGATGAATCCATCTTCAAAAGCATTGGGGATTCCTTGGGACAATTCATTACTTCAGACTCCGTCACCAGATCCAAATCCAGGTTAGTTTTTGGCTACTTTTGTGTGAATATTAGTGTGAATAAGACACTTCCTAACTCTGTGAAGTTGTGCTCTAAGTTCGGTACTTGGGTCCAATCAATGTGCTATGAAAATATTGTCATTTACTATCAAAAGTGTGCTAAACCTGGCCACCTTATCTCTAACTATAAATCTTCCTTTAATTGGGAGCCTAACTCGGGGGACTCTGTTGCAAATGCTCACCCTCCTTTGGAAAATGATGTTCTGGTGGATGGTGACTCTGCCAAGTCTGCCTTTCCAGTTTTGGTTAAACCCCCAATTTTTGGGGATCCTCTTGGTGGGATGGAGATTTCTAGTGTAGATCCAGCTTCGAGCCTTGCTATTCCTACTCTGACTGAGAAGGAGGCAGTTGATAAGATTTTGGATGTTCATGCTCTATCCTCTAGCTTGACTCTTGGGGGGATGAGTTATTAGGAGGCTCCCTATTGGAGGTGGGTTTTGTTGGGACTGGTGAGACTATGGGTGAAGAGGGTGAAAATTGGGAGGATGTGAGTACTGGAGTAATTGAAGAGACAACTTTTAGTTTAGAGGGATTGAATCAGGAGAAAGCTGTTGAAGAGGATAACTGGGTAACCCCAAAGAAAAGAGGGAGGAAGAAGCCTTCGGATGTGGGAGGTGACTCCAAACCTAGAATACCTAGCCAGAGACAAGCTAGGTTAAGAGAAACTACAAACAAGATAGCCATTGGTAAACAAAGGACATTGGAAATGTCCTCCAAGAAAGGTAAAAAATGAAGGGGCGGGTGCATGAAGTTGGGTTACACTTTTGTGGCCAACTTCAAAAAAAGATTGAAAATTCCATAATGTGAGTGCGTAATAACGCACTCGCATTATGGCATTTTAAAAGCAAAAAAAAAAGTGAAAGCTATTCATTTTATCTTCTTTGTTTTTCTGCTTTGCCCACGGCCAAAAACCCTCATTTTCGCGCTCGCGTTTTAGGAGGAGGCATTCTACAAAATTCATCAACAATAGTTGCTTTTCATTTACAAAGATGGCTCCACGACGACGAAGAGGTGCAGGAGGTAAGTATTGTTTGCTATTTGTTTTAAATTTCTTAGTTTCAAGTTGATTTTGTTTGTTTTAGGTTAGATTTGATTTTTTTTTTTTAATTTGTAGGAGATGCAAATAATCTTGCAAATCTTGAAAATCCTCGACAAGAAGAACAAGAAAATACTCCTCAACAAAATCCTCAACAAAACCAACCTCCCTCACCAATCACTCAACACCCTCTTGGCACTCAACAAAATTTGAGGAGTGAAATTGAAAACAACAAAAAACAAATTGAGGATCTTATCAGTAGGTTGAGTGATCCAAATGCTTCAACTGTAGAAAGAATGACACTAGAAAATTCAATGAAAGAGATGTTAAAAAATTTAGATTCAATAACCCAACAACTAACAGGATGGCAAGATAGGAGGCAGACAACTAGGGCATATTATGCAGATAAACTATCATATAAACAAGTAAAAGATTTAAAAATTACTAAAGGTGATTTGTGCTCTTTATTCACTGACCTTAGAACAAATCAAAATCTTAGCCTCAATGTGAAGAGGTTTCCTATTCATTGGTTCCACCACTAAGAGATTAGGAACCGTTTTTATGATAGGTGGTACTTGGTCTTTGATTACCCACCATGCAACAATTGTGAAGTCCCCCAATATTTTCTTAGGAAACTATACAATGAGTTTGTATTGAACTAAATCCCAAATTATTTTGATATGAGGGAATTCCAAGGGAGAGGTGGGGGGTCGGCTCATGATAGGCCCGATGCACAGCCGGATCCTACACGACAAGGGAGACGACCTCTCACTAGGCTGCCTCGTGAGCACATTGTTATGCCTGCCATTGTGAAGGAGAGTGCCGATGTAGAGACATTGCAGGCGATCAACACTTTGACCCAAAGTGTCATCCATCATACTAGCCATATTGTACAATGCCATCTAGGGGATTCTTCGGGTGGTGGCCTTTGAACCCATGTGTGTCAATCTTGCGGGGTGACTTGTTCATATGACCCCATCGACACTCAGGAAGCTGCTACGTAGGATCCGTATGCTGCTACGCAGGATCCGTATGCTGCTACGGGGATGGAGAGGATGGCTGACATTTTGTATCGTGCATATGGCATTGATAGTCGGGTAAAATTCAGCATGTTCATTGAATTTAATTTATTAAATTTCAATTCTAAAATGTATGACTAACTAATTTAGTTTTATTATTTTAATAAAATTGCAGGGTCACAGTGTTGAGACTGGATACACCGGTCCTCCACCTACTTATTTCTGTAGTACACCTATCAGTGGGGTATGTAACTAGTAAACAATTATAAATTTATTACATGTTAATAGCATTGTTTTATGAAAGGTATTTTAATACATGTGATTTTGGATGTTGAACAGGCTAATATTGGCAGTTTCAAGCAAACACCTCCTAGTGCCAGTGGATTCACTCAAACGTACATGAAGGTAATAGAATAAAGAGAACTTAACTAATGAATTCTACTTAATAGATTTGTGTAGTTTATATTCATATTGTTGGTTACGTTTCATTACACATCATTCAAACTCAAAGCATTACTTCAAATTCCATTACTAATAACTAGATGTTGATAGATGACAAAATTTCAACTGTACAATATAGTTGTTTAGAAAGTCAACATAAGTAGCACGATGCAATTAGTTCACATGGAGGCATGTGCTTGCAAAGGTGCACCAACACGACAAACTATGGATGCTTGGAAAAAAATTATGAAACCATAATAGTAAGCAATAGCATAGACAAGGTAGCTAGTGATGTAGAGCATCATATCAAAACACTCAATCATAGGGTACATATGATGCAGAGCATCCAACAAACACCATAAAACATTATTTCTTCAAGGGATTTCAATCCCAAATAGAATTAGGAGAAATCAAATATAATTTCATCAGAAATCTACTTTTCATTCAACCAAAATCCACTCAAATTCTCTTAGGCATTCCATAGGCCATCATTCATCATTCCACTAATCAGTATTCCAATTGACTCATTCAAAGCAAAAACCATATTAAAGAAAACTTTGACTTAATCAATTAGATGCATATCATTCTCAACCACCATAAAAACAACATAAACCTGATTATTGACACTTGAACAATTCATCCTTTCATTTATTCACCAAGGAAACAAATCAACTAAACCATACTTCACTGTTATCAGTCCATTACAAGCACTAGACTCACCATATTTTGACTACAGTAGTCTATTTACAGATTACAAACTCATGCTACAACAAAATCTTGATTATCATCTTGTGGTTAATCACCAATTTGCTCAAAAGGCTTCATAATACTCACCCATCCAACCATCAAAGTCACCAAACCTATCTTATACACCTTAACCAAATTTAGTAACATCAATCATATCATTAGTTTGATAGTAACCAAGCACTCAATATCATCCTTTCCACTATTTAAACAAACATCTTTGTTTTGATCAGACAATATCATATTCCTCTAGTAGGTCCGTCAACCATTGAATTGGGTAGTTACATTCCTATCTCAAAGCTTATTAAAAAAATCAATGCACATTTAGAAACACTTTCCAACACATCACAACATATCAAAGTTCTTAGACGTTTGACATAAAGAAAATCATTAGATTTCAGACTATCCTCTGAAGAAAGGCTAGTAGATTAGGCCTATTTTAAAAAGGATACCCCTTCAAAACCATTCCAAATCAATCAAAACCTCAAAAGAGTCTTCAATCATGTCTTATAACTCAAGATTTTACCATTTATAGGGATTGAAAACCATGAAAATGTTTTGATCCAATAAACCCTCGTTTATAGGGTATAAAAGCACAAATCAAGGAGGGTTTTATGAAAAATACTCTTGCAAACCTCTATTTCTCTGGCCACCACCTAGAACATGATTGTTTATGTCTACCAAGACCTTCTACATCATTTCCGAGCCTTTTCACGCTTTATTTATTCATGACCCATGACTATAGCATCACTGTGTAGGAAAATCCTCTATTTTCCAGTGTAGCAACAACTCTGCCATGGTATTCTTGCTTTTCCCTGCACTTTAAATCATCAAAAAATGCAAAACATCCTAACATTAACCTACTCCACCAATTTGCTTGACCTAAATTGGTGGAGTAGTGAAGAAAAACCCTATTGGACTCTCAAACTTGCTTCTAAAAAGACTCTATTAGGCACTGAAAACTGCCTCTTATTCTTTTGTTTCCTAAAACTAACCAAGTCCAACTCTTGAAATTGGAAAATAACTCCTCTTTACATTTATTCACACTATGATTTAACTTTGGGTGTTCCTAAATTACCAACACAAGAAAACAAAACAATCCAGAGTAATGCTACAAACTCAGAGAAAGGGATTTTTTATTTCAAAATCTAATTACAAGAACACAAACTTCTGCTTTTTCTTGCCTTTACATTCCTTTTAAAGATATTTCCTTTTCCATATCTATCTTTCCATCGGTTGAAACTATCCCTTTTAACCCTTAATATGCCTGATTTCCTTGTTTTTGTCAATTTAACAACTTTTAACAATATTGCATTATTGCATTGTTTGCATTTTCCCACTTTGACCACCTAGAACTTACCCATAACCTTAAATACATTAAAATAAGATCTCATATGACCTTGAACATGCTTTACATC
This sequence comes from Sequoia sempervirens, assembly GCA_007258455.2. Taxonomy (NCBI): domain Eukaryota; kingdom Viridiplantae; phylum Streptophyta; class Pinopsida; order Cupressales; family Cupressaceae; genus Sequoia; species Sequoia sempervirens. Next base: position 243,048,985 of record VDFB02058242.1, on the reverse strand, counting down.
ATTTTTCCATGACCTTTTGTGATTGACTGAATACAAATTTGAACACTCATCCCTTTTGCAAAATTGAAAAGTATTTGATGACCTAGGTGCTCCTGCACCAACATCTGACCCAATTGAATCAGGAGAAGATCAAATTGAATAAGCAACTAAAATTTCTCTCTTTTCATCAAAAATCACATTGTTTCATTTGCAAACTAGAAGGCAACAAAAAGCCAACTCATTTCAATACTTCTTCTTATCATCCTCAAGCTTCAAATATTTTATTTATCAACAAAATGACTGATCCGTGCACAAGAAACCTAATTAGAGTCACTAAACAATCCACTCTTTCATCATTCACCAAGGCACCCTTCCACTCAATTTTCTTTACCTAGGAAAAATAACCAAAAACCAATCTTTCATGTTACAACCTATATCCATCAGATCCTAACACACCTTTGTCATCATCGATTTATATGAATTCAAAGCAAAAACCTGATAAAGAGCTCTGAATCTTTCAATTCCTTAAACAACTCACCAAATTTTCACCTTTACTAACTAGTTCCTCAAGACCAAGATACTACAATCAACCATTTACACCTCAATCATTTCATCTAACTTCCAAGACATTACTCACATCATGTTTATTGACTAAGCTTATTCTATGCACAAATCAAGCCCTACAAAGGAGGGTTTATTGCATAAGGTACTTACAAACCTTAAATACTCCTGCCACCACCACAAACACCATAGAAATAGCCTGCATAAGCTTTAGAAATGATGCAAAGTGGCAGGGAAGGAAAAATCACAATCACAAATGGCAAAGTCACTCCACTGAATTCTTCTCTCAAATACTCTCATGAGTCCTAAACTCCACTATTCTTTAAGAGATCAACCCCACACACATAGTGTTCACAACTTATACCACTCAAAAATCTTGAAAACGTTTGTTTCATGTCTCATTAAGTCAAAACAAGGTTTAACAACCCTCTAGCATTTAGGTTTCAACAAACACCCATCACTATGGTGACTTAGACCTCACTCTCTCTTAAGGCTTGCAGCCCTTTCCCGGTAGGACAGTCACAATAAAAAACACAAGGAAGACTGTTAAGACACAAAACCTATGGATTCATACCCCTAAGATGGACCCCTACAAGGTTCCAAAACCCTTCCTCTTGACTGTCAAAACATCACTCATAATGGTCCTTTCTACCGCTACTCCAAAAGGCCTAATTCACAGACCTACACCTAGGTCTTGACTATCTAGGCTCTCCCCTTCACACCAAAGCCAACATTCAGACTCCTACAGGTTCTCCACACCTGTTTCCACCATTCCTGAGTGCCTCTTAAATAGATTCTTCAAAATCAAGAAAAAACTCATTTCTTTTGCTTGTCAATTATGCTTGCCACATAGAGATGTCAAGCCAAAATTCATGCACAACTTCCAACAATGAGCCTGCCGTTCTCCAAAAAATTGAGGAAATGATAGTAAAACCTTATATCTTCCATCCCACTGAGATTTAGAAATTTTACAACATGGGAATGGAAGAAATATACATTTTTCACCCAAAACCTTGATTTTAAGGGTTTTCAGACCACCCGATAGAGAAATTGGAATATCTCCCTTGATACTCAATGAAATATCACCACTCCAATGCCAAAGGAAAGATTATTCAATTACCTATCCAACCATTATGGGTGTGGAGCATGAAAGTGAACATACAATCCATACCAAGTACGGGATCAACAAATTCTTCACAAAAACACAGGAAAAACAACAAACTTCTTATTGAAACTTCTTCAAAACATCAACATCAACCTTGCCTCGACCAAGAGAGGCATATTTGAAGTCTTAAAAACTCCCTCAAACTTCTTGCAACTATCTTTTGAAAAGAGAGACGTTGGAAAACAACTAATCTCATGCTTTGACTTCTAATTGCCTAGTTAAGGCAATGTGAGCAACTTCTACCAACTTGACCACAAAGAGCCTTCCAAAATGTGTCAAAGGCATTTAAAACCTTGTCAAAAATTAAGGTGACTCCCCCCAGGTGTCTAGATACATCAAGGCATCCTTTTTCCTTATTTTTCCAAGATGCACTAGACTTACAAAGGAGGATGGAGAGTTTGTTGTACAAAGAAGTTGGTCACCAAGACCAAAAACTCAACCAGAAACCTAGAAGACCTACTACAAAGCATTGAAATGGTCCATAAGACCTTATTCCATCCATAAACCAAGAAACAAAACATGACAAATTATTCTAGGTCCCTTAGACCCATGGGTGCTCTTGCACCATACTCCCAAGCAAGAAAAAGATCTCAAGTCCTCTTTGAGATTAGGTCTTCTACAGTAGTTCCATGCTGTTTAATATCATTTTCTAACATCCATGTTGCATCCTCTTTAGGTAGAACTTGCCATTTGACCAGGTATTCCTTGTAAACCTTCCTTCTAGTCTTCTTTGTCTCCTTGGTGTCTAGGATGCATTGAAGAGTCATAGGTTGGCTGGGGGGTAGTTCCTTCACCCAATCTTCATTCTCCATTGCTGTTGTACCTGCTCCATCACCTGCATTCACAAAAGCTTTGAAAGGATACAAATTAGAAATGTTGAAGATAGGAGAGATTGCCACCCCTGGAGGTAGCTCTATTTCATAAGCATTTTGGCCAAACTTGTGGACCACCTTGCAAGGTCCTATCTTCTTCATCATGAGTTTGGTATACTTTCCTTTTGGAAGTCTCTCCTTCTTCAAGTGTGCCATCACCAAGTCTCCAACCTTGAATTGGACATTCCTCTTAAATATGCCTTTTCCTTATACTTCTCAACATTCTTTTGAAGGGTTTCCTTCACTTGTTGATGAATATCCCTGATTGTAACAACAAAGTCCTCACCTTGAGCACTTCTCTTAGCAAATCCTTGTAGATCTCTTAGTTCATAGACCCCTCTAGGGTGCATGCCATAGACTACTTCAAAAGGGATTCTACCAATGCTCCTATTCATGGAGTCATTATATGCAAATTTAGCCTTTGGTAAAATCAGATCCCAAGCTTGTCCATGCTCTGTGGTAAGGAATCTTAAGAGGTTTCCGAATGATCTATTCACCACTTCAGTTTGTCCATCCGTTTGTGGATGGTATGCTGAACTAAAGAACAATTTTTTTCCTTGAGTTTCTTCCACAAGGTCCTCCAAAAGTGACCAATGAATTTAGAATCCCTGTCAGAAACAATGCTTAAAGGAAGTCCATGTATCCTAATAACCTCCTTAAAGAAGAGACCTACTATATGAGATGCATCATTGGTACATTTGCAAGGAAAAAAATGTGCCATCTTACTAAATCTATCAACTACCACAAAGATACTATCAAAACCTTTTTGGGTTCTAGGAAACCCCAAGACAAAGTCCATACTTACACACTCCCAAGGCCTATTGGGAATGGGCAGTGGCTGATAGAGTCTTGCATTTGATGAAGTTCCCTTTTCCCTTTGACATATTGTGCAACCTTCCACATACCTTCTCACATCCACCTGCAACTTTGGCCAATAGTAAAATCTCCTAAATTGTTCCAAGGTCTTGTCAAGGCCAAAGTGACCTCCAAGACTCCCACTGTGTTTCTCCTTTATGATATTCTCCCTCATTGAGCATTTATGCACATAATTGGCTTCCTTTGGTAGAGAAAAAACATTCTCGTGGAAGCAAAATTAAAGAATTACCATGAAAAGAATTCAAATGTTGCTCACAAAAATTGTATACCTCCTTGAAATCTGAATCTTCATGATACATATCCGTCAATGCTTCGACCCCCATGCTTTGGAGTTGGATCTCTTGCACTACAAGTTCCCTTCTACTGAGAGCATCTTCCACCTTATTTGATTGGCCCTCCTTATGCTTTATTGTGAAAGTATAAGCTTTCAAAGACTCTACCCACTAAATTTGTCCTATGCATTCAAAAAACTCAAGGTATGATTATTTGAACAACAAATTTTTAGGTAACAAGTAGTGCCTCCAATTTTTGAGGGCTTAGACCATAGCATACAATTCCAAATCATAGGAAGAATACTTCCTCTTTGCTTCAGTCAACCTCTCACTATAAAATGCAACCGGTCTGCCTTCTTGGCTCAAAACAACCCCTATAGCTTGATTGCTAGCATCACACTCAATGGTAAAAAGTTTATCAAAATTAGGGAGCACAAGTATAGGTTGTTATGGTACTCTCTTTTTTAGATATTTAAACCCTTTATCAGCCTCATTGGTCCAAGAAACTTAATTTTGTTACCTCCCTTTGATGGTGTCCAAGATTATATTGAATTTGGCTAAAGTTCTTGATGAACTTTCTATAAAAGCTTGCAAGTCCATGGAAGCTTCTCACATCTCCCATGGATTTTGGTGTTGGCCAAGTAAGAATAGCATCCACCTTTGAAGGATCCATCTTGAAACTTCCCTTGGAGATGACAAAACCAAGGTCGACTAGTTATTCCTTCATGAATTCACACTTTTCCATGTTGATCATAAACTTCTCCTCTTGTAACCTCCTTAGTACCATGTCAAGGTGCTTCAAATGTTCTTCTTTAGACCTGCTAAGCACAAGGATGTCATCTAAATAAACTACACCAAAATTTCCAATGAAAGGTCTCAATACCTCATTCATAAGGCACATAAATGTACTAGGGGAATTTGATAACCCAAAGGGCATCACCAACCACTCATAGAGCCCTTCATTAGTCTTAAAAGATGTCTTCCATTCATCCCCCTCTCTAATCCTTATCTGATGGTACCCGCTCTTTAGATCAATCTTGGAAAAGTAAGATGCTCCTGATAGAAAATCCATGAGGTCCTCCATTCTTGGCATCGAGAACCTATATCTGATTGTGATCCTATTAATGGATCTTGAATCAGTGTAAAGCCTCCAATTCCCATCCTTCCTTGGTACTAGGACATTAGGAACAACACATGGGCTCAAACTCTTCCTCACTAGCCCTTTATCCATCAACTCTTGCACTTGTCTTGCAATCTCCTCATTTTGAGCAAGTGTCATCTTGTATGCAGCCTTATTGGGCAATGTAGCCCCTGGAATCAGATCAATATGGTGGCTTATATCCCTAATGGGAGGTAGGGAACTAGGTAATTCATTCACCATTATATGCATGTACCTTTCCAACAACTATTGGAATTCCTTTGGTGCATCTTCCTTCTTCTTTGTGGGTAGATCTGCTTCAATTTTTGGCTTCATAATCAGGAATAATCCTCTTCCTCCTCCTTCCTTCAAGGTCTTCATGAACTCCTTCTCACCCACCATCAAAACACTAGGCCCTTCATGCTTTGCCTTGTCTTCTTCTAGGAGAGGCGAAAGGTTGTAAGTCTTCCCATCCTTCACAATGGAGTATGTGTTCTTCTCCCCATCATGCTTGGTCTTCCTATCAAACTGCGGAGGCCTACCAAAAATATATAGTTTAATACTTGTACTCAAAATTTTGTTCATTAGATCTCATACATTATAAGTCATGACGTGGATCGATATTGTAACTTTTTTGTGATTGAATAATTTGTTGTTTTATTTTCAGATGTTGGTTGTAAACACTCCAAATGTTGCTAAGCAATGAATGTTTGTTTCCTCCGCTATACAATCCTTGATGGCTCTGATAGGGGAGGTATGAGGCAAATTACTAAATTTCAATTTACATTCATTGTTATAGATGAACTAGTTCTAGTGAAAAATCAAACCATTATTGATTCATAGTTTAATTCCTACTTGGATGGTTTATACAGGGCTTGAGCACGCCTGAGCATCGACTTGAAAATATTTCCATCGTGGAGAGTGATCATGAGATGGTCGTAAGTGATTATTTTGTTAAATATATCATTTCTTATAATGTAATTTCTATATATTAATGTCTTCACTTCTTATTGTAACAGTTAAAACTTCACCAGGAGCTAAATTGTAGGAGGAGCAGCAAGAGCACTCTTCTATACGAGAAATGAGTGATTTGACTTATCGCTAATGATCACCAAAACAAAGGAAAGAATTTATTCTGTATAATGAATTTGATTCTAGAGTCTCTTTGTTGCATGCCCAGACATGCAATTTTGGTACATATCCTTGTATTGATAGTATTCTGATATCGTATGCCTATATGGCATTCCCATGCTTCCATATGGCCATATTTTGTAACTCACATTTATAATTTTACATCGGTTGGTTACATTGATGTATGTACATGATACCTGTTTTACTGCTACATTTATTATTGATGGTGTCCATATTTGCTCTTCTTGACAATGTCAAAAGCATGACTGCATACAGATTAGGAAAAAGACTTTTCCTTTTAGATTAGAAATGCATGGAAGTTTCAAAAAGTATCCTTGATATTACAAAAAGATATGTGTTTATACCATAGCAGCAAAAATATTTTGGGAAAAAAATCGGCAAACCAAAAGTATAAGATTTTTTGAAAAAATCCGGAACAAGTCTACAAAAAATGGGAAAAAAATCAGATTTAAAAAAAAAGGTAAAAAAAAGTAGAAGAGATAAAACTTTTAATTTTTAAAGGAATTTACAGAATAGAGATATAGAGAAAATAAATAAATAAGATTTTAACCATATTGTAAATGTAAAAATAGATTTTTTAGTTTATTCATATCGTTGATTACATTTTGTACGTACATATTTCAAACTCAAAAGTATCGTTTTATCATAACTACAACTAGATGATGATAGATGATAAAATTTCAATTACAATATAGTTGTTACAAAGTCAACTTCCAGAAGCTAAGTACATTACCACATTGCATAACCACAACTAGACAGCCTCAATTGCATTTGCTTGTCAGCATTCCCTATGACCACATTTCTTTTGAGGCACTTTTTCAAACACCCACGCTTTTGTCTATACTAATACATTTTTGATACATACATGTCTATCAAAGCATTAAATAGTCTTACTGTCTTGTTGCTATGGACAGTTTCAAAACAAGCTTTTTCTCCAATGCTTTCAAGGATGCTTGGAAAAAAATCTATCAAAGTATAATAGTATAATATCGAGATACAAGGACCTTAAATGCTCAAAGAAGGAGGTCTCATGGTGATGGGAATTCTGCGATTGTCATGGCATTCCATCACCACAGACCTCATTTTGAGGCATTTTTTCAAATAGTTCATCATTTTGTCTATAAGCACACATTTTCATACATGTCTATCAAAGCATTTTATCAAACAGTTCATTGCCTTGCTGCTATGGCTAAAAGCCTAAAACAGGTGCTTTCAAACAAGCTATGGATTGTCATGGCATTCCATCACCATGAGACCACATTTATTTGAGGCATTTTTTCAAACAGTTCACTGCCTTGTCTATGCTACCACGTTTTTCATACATGTTTACCAAAGCATTTTATCAAATAGTTCACCTCCTTGCTGCTATGGCTAAAATCCTAAAATAGGTGCTTCCAAACAAGCTATGGATGGTTGGAAAAAATATATCAAAGCATAATAATAAGCAATAACATAGACAAGGCATCAAACTGTTTGAATAAAACCCTCAAAGAAATGTGGTCTCAATGGTGGTGGTGTTAGCTCTCAAAAACGCAGGTTTGAACCACGAAAGGTTGCCAAGCTTTCACGACGTTTTAGGGTAACAAAACAAGGTTTGAAACAATCAAACCTTCTACTCTTTAGGTGTTGCTAGACCTAGGCGGGTGTACCTAATTGAATAGTGCAGACTTAACTTGTGATTATCCTTCTGAAATGCTTTGTCCATAATGGCAGATGACAGCGAACAAATGAAATCAAACTTGATAACAATTTGCAGATCTAAATCCTAGAATGCTTAATTAACTGATAAAAGAGATTGAATGAATTCAAATAATGAATTTGTAGAGACCAGTGCCTTGTTGGGTATGCAGAGTCAAATGAAACAGAAATGAGCAACTTATTCTGGCAAAAGATCGAATTGTAGGCATATGATTTGTTCATAACTTGTATGAACAATGGAACATTATGATTACTGAGCTCTACTTTAATAATCCATATGAATCTCCCTGATTATTGTGATTACCGAAAAGGATTTAATCCCTACTTGAGAGAACCAAATCGATTAACCACACAAATGCAACAAATGTGCATAGATAAACTAAAAATAAACTTGTTACATCAATTTAAATAACCAGAAAGAATCAAAATGGAGACAACTTCAACAATGCTTTTCAATGAACTCGACACACAATTGACACCAAAACAAAACTGCCACACAGCTGAATTTCATTGAAACCACCATTTGAAATCATGCACATAGTCTCTGAAAAGAGAAAATTATCCTACTGTAGCCATCTGACTAAAAACTACTTTTTATCTAAAATCTGATGCCGTTCAATTACAATCTCGGGGCATATTTATAGCCAGCATATGAAAACTAAATGCTTCAAAATCATGTTGGCCCACCGTGGAAATTGGGCCCAAATCAAGTCGGCCAGCAACGGTCATTAATTAATTCATCACGTCGGCCACAGGAATCATAATCTACTATTTAATTGAATCCACATGTCGGCCACAACAATCGAGCACCATTATTCATCATCGAAACAGTCACTAAGACATTCCCCTCACCATGCCGAAGGAAATTCAATTGCTTTCCCTGCGCGCCCCTGTTCATCGCAGTTGCTGTGACATACTCGGGTCGGTGAGATATCATATCGACCACATAGTCCTTTCCCCGAGCGTTCTTCCTTCTCTTCATATATCGCTGTGACATCTTGACCTCGGGGTGACATCCTAGAGATTTCACCAAGCTTCACCGAAGACATCATTTTCTTTCAAGTTGCTGTGATACTCCAATTGTTATATCGAAGCCTAGGAGTAGCCCCATGCCCTTCTTACATTTCGGTATAGCCAACCACAATCACTAAGACACTACGTCGAAAGCCATTTGTCATACCGAAAGCATACCTTTTACCCTTTTGTTATGTCGCTGTAACCTTTTGCTTCTCTTGCTGAAGAGCACCTATCATGTGTATTGCTATAGCCACCATCCCTCGGTAAGACGCTATAGAGGTATCACCGGGTTACACCGAAAGCCACCCATATAGCCACATGTCGGTGTAACATAGAAATTCTTTCACCGACAGCCAACCCTTATGTAGCTTTGCCAGGACACAAATGCTCCTATACCGACAAAGGCCACTCGCACAATGCATGTCGCTGTAGCTCATTACACTCGGGGAGATGTTATATAGAGTGACAACGCTTCACCGAAACACCCCTGGCACATCAATTCGCTAAGACAAAGCCACCATGATGCCGACAAAGATCCCGATGTCGCCATAACCTCGAACCTTCGACAAGATGTCTTGTAGAGAACTCCTCGCTTTGCCGATATGTGTATTATCCCGATCGCCGAAGCAAAACCAAGGTCTCACTGACAACCTCCTGTAAGTAAGATCTAGTCACCATAACAAAAGATAACTCTTGCCGATAGGCATTATAGACTTATGAAAGCAGAAAATGATCAATGGGTCGGGGAGACAATAGGAAACCTATGCCGACATGAACCATAATGCAAAAATGCATGACACAACAGATTCAAAGGGGAAATATGGCAAAATATGGAGAAAATAGGCACGAAGAGAGGGAAATGCATCAAAGGTAAGACTCACTTGGAGGATTATGAGTAAAATCAACATGTGAAAATATCAAATTTTTATAGTTCTAACAGTGGCTCCGTCTGGGGATGAATGATAGTGAGATCATTGCAAGGATCTAGAATCTTGGGTGAGAAGACCAGACACAAAATGATGAACTAGTGAGTAGAATGGAAATGGAAATGAAGGAATGAATGCAAACTGAATGCAAGATGGAGATGAATGCAAAGCCCTAAACTACTGTGCATGGAAAAGAATTTTAAAGAGGACAAGCAAGAGTTTTCCATGCACTAGCAACCCTTAATCCTCTGTGTTGCTTCATCTGCTCTGAGTTGTTACAATCTGAAACTCAAACCAAGCTTTCCCCTGTCAAACACCTGGTTTTGCATTGAGTTCATCAAATTCTTCTTGAAGATACTCATGCAATCTTTCCTGTTACTATTATTGCAAGTTCTTAGAGTATCATCATGCTCGGTTTGGCCCAAAATCCCTACATCATCCTATAATTCAAATTCTTCAACATCTTGGGAAAAACCCCTGTTATTACCAACATACGAAATATTCATATATTCAATGCAAAAATCTTCATTATCTCTCTCTCTGTTGTGTATTGCAAAACACTCATTCAACTGCATTGAAAATTTATCATCAGAGTACCTCTCTTGAGGATCAAAAAATTCTGTCATATCAACATTGTTTGAAACATACAAATCTGAAACCTTTTGTACCTCTTTGACACCCCCATGACTCAAATCTTCAATATTAACCATACATGAGCCAATCAAAACTGGAACACTATCATCCTTGGTATGCAAACAAATGTCATCTCCACATGGATTAGAAATTTCAAAATCACATACCTTTTCTTGAATAGACACATGCATTTGGTCAACTCCAAAAGTCTCACCATCAACTGGACACAGAGTTTCAAGATCACGCTTATATATATATTTCTGATAATCAAGAGTTAACAAATCTTAAATCTGTTCACAGCAAAGCAAACAAGTTTCCATATAGTCATACTCATCACTTTTGTCATCATCAAAAAGAGGCCCAGGATCATCAGAGAATAAAAAATTAGAAACATTACCAGCACAGTCATTTGTTCCATAACTTGACACATCCCTTTGTTTATCTAAAAATACCTCTTGCTCAACATCAAGTGGATCTGAAAATACCTGAAATTCATTCCTAGACATACCTTGGAAAAAAATTATTTGATCATCTTTTAAAACTTCATCATGCAATGGGCCTGAAATTTTTTGGAAACCATTCTCAAATTTACAAACCTCCTCTTCATTGAATGTATCTTTGTAGCTTTCAACTGCAGTTGGAGGCATTGTATATTCAATATCAATATTTCCCATTGCCTCTTCATCCTGATCTTCATAAGAGGTAGAAGAATCCTCTTGCTGCATAACAAAATCCACAGGTGCATCTTCAAAATCTGAATATTCATTGGATCCCTCATAACACACACTTCCCTCCTTGTCACAATTTGTTATACAAGAGAGATCTCTTGTACCTTCATCTTCACTATGAAAGCAATTACAGGAATCATACTGACTTGCACATACCTCATCTTTTATTGGAAGCATTGTTTGATCAATTTCTCTACACTCATCAGAAATACAATCATTGGAATCAACATTGACAGTGTTCTCATACCCTATCTCCTCCATGGCATCAATGAATTTATTCAAGTGACCACATGCATGCTGTATTGACGACCATGACCAATAAGCTGATTCAGGCTTCCATACTTTTATGAATTGAGCAACAAAAAGGGATCTTGTAGGCTTACAGTCAGGAGGCAATTGCATGAAGACACTCATCATCCTATGGTACATAGAAGTAAAATCTTCTCCTTCATACTTCCTTATGCCAAAAAATGCATCCAAAATATTTTTGACATATTCATCAGCATTAGATTGATGATTCTGATACATACCTTGCTGTGAATTCTGGCTGATATCTCCAAGTGAATTAGAATTATGCTTCCCTTGACATTGATCACACTGACATTCTTGATAACTTGCCAATTGCATTTGACACTGATCACACTGGCATTGTTCTTGACATTGATCACACTGACATTGTTCTTGACATTGATCACACTAACACTCTTGATAACTTGCCAATCTTTGTCCAGGAGGGACTGGATAAGCATTTTCTTGCTCCTGCTGTAAATTATGATTTTCTTGAATCTCCAATAACCCTTGGGAAGCCCAACTTGGTGTAGATAGATCTCCATATTCCTCAAGAAATCGATCCTTAAATCCTTGGAGAGATTTAATAGAAGCTACCGGTAGGTTGTTGAACCAATCCCTAGCATCTTCAATAAGTGATATCACAAACAACGTCATATGTAAATCCTCATATGGAATATCCAAACCCTCGATGAAATCATTGAAGCTCCTCAAATGATCCTCTACAGTGATTGTGTTACTCCCTGTAAACTTAGGGACAAGGCTTCTCCAATTCATATCCATAGGGTAAGGGTACGATTGAAGCCCTGTCAGATCAAACTGCTTGATCACTGTTCTATACAGATGGGGAGGGAAAGGTGGATACATATTCTGCTGTGCATGATATGCACTACATTCATTGTGAAAATTTCCAATTGTATTATCAGGCATTTGAGGAGTCCAATGCCTGCCTGCATTTGTGTGTTCATTCATTCCATACACACATTCCATTCTTCAAATTTTTAAGAGTCGCCACCTACTTTTCCAAAAGTAGGAAAATAATTCTTTCTGATCTTCTCCTAGCAGAATCACCTTTTCTGAAACTTTTCAAATTACAACTTCTTTAATGACTCTATATGATGGTCTTCAACTGAATCTTCTGATGTATTTCCCCAGTAGAGTCGCCAATTTGTTAGTTGTGTGACTCGGATGGGGAGCTACAAACTACACAATTATGAATCTCTATTTGAAGACCTGATTTAAAAATTTGTATGACTCTATAAGGCAAGGCTGTCTGCCACCAGATTTTCTCAAGTTATTCCCCAGCAGAGTCGCCAATTTGTTAGCTCTCAAAAACACAGGTTTGAACCACGAAAGGTTGCCAAGCTTTCACGATGTTTCAGGGTAACAGAACAAGGTTTGAAACAATCAAACCTTCTACTCTTTAGGTACTACTAGACCTAGGTAGGTGTACCTAACTGAATAGTGCAGACTTAACTTGTGATTATCCTTCTAAAATGCTTTGTCCACAATGGCAGATGACATCGAACAAATGAAATCAAACTTGATAACAATTTGCAGATGTAAATCCTAGACTGCTTAATTAACTGATAAAAGAGATTGAATGAATTCAAATAATGAATTTGCAGAGACCAGTGCCTTGTTGGGTATGCGGAGTCAAATGAAACAGAAATGGGCAACTTATTTTGGAAAAAGATCGAATTGCAGGCATACGATTTGTTCATAACTTGTATGAACAATGAAAGATTATGATTACTGAGCTCTAATTTAATAATCTAGATGAATCTCTCTGATTATTGTGATTACCGAAAAGGATTTAATCCCTACTTGAGAGAACCAAATCGATTAACCACACAAATGCAGCAAATGTGCATAGATAAACTGAAAATAAACTTGTTACATCAATTTAAATAACCAGAAAGAATCAACATGGAGACAACTTCAACAATAATTTTCAATGAACTCGACACACAATTGACACCAAAACAAAACTACTACATAGCTGAATTTCATTGAAACCACCATTTGAAATCATGCACATAGTCTCTGAAAAGAGAAAATTATCCTACTGTAGCCATCTGACTACCTACTGCTTTTTATCTAAAATTTGATGTCGTTCAATTACAATCTCGGGGCATATTTATAGCCAACATATGAAAACTAAATGCTTCAAAATCATGTCGGCCCACCGTGGAAATCGGGCCCAAATCAAGTCGGCCAGCAACGGTCATTAATTAATTCATCATGTCGGCCACAGGAATCATAATCTACTATTTAATTGAGTCCACATGTTGGCCACAACAATCGAGCACCATTATTCATCATCGAAACAGTCGCTGAGACATTCCCCTCACCATGCCGAAGGAAATTCAATTGCTTTCCTTGCGCGCCCCTGTTCATCGCAGTCGCTGTGACATACTCGGGTTGGTGAGATATCATATCGACCACATAGTCCTTTCCCCGAGCATTCTTCCTTCTCTTCATATATCGCTGTGACATCTTGACCTCGGGGTGACATTCTAGAGATTTCACCAAGCTTCACCGAAGACATCATTTTCTTTCAAGTCGCTGTGATACTCCAATTGTTATATCGAAGCCTAGGAGTAGCCCCATGCCCTTCTTACATTTCGGTATAGCCAACCACAATCGCTAAGACACTACATCGAAAGCCATTTGTCATACCGAAAGCATACCTTTTACCCTTTTGTTATGTCGCCGTAACCTTTTTCTTCTCTTGCCAAAGAGTACCTATCATGTGTATCGCTATAGCCACCATCCCTCAGCAAGACGCTATAGAGGTATCACTGGGTTACACCGAAAGCCACCCATATAGCCACATGTCGGTGTAACATAGAAATTCTTTCACCGACAGGCAGCCCTTATGTAGCTTCGCTAGGACACAAATGCTCCTATACCGACAAAGGCCACTCACACAATGCATGTCGCTGTAGCTCATTACACTCGGGGAGATGTTATATAGAGTGACAACGCTTCACCGAAACACCCCTGGCACATCAATTTGCTAAGACAAAGCCACCGTGATGCCGACAAAGATCGCGATGTCGCCATAACCTCGAACCTTCGACGAGACGTCTTGTAGAGAACTCCTCGCTTTGCTGATATGTGTATTATCCCGATCGCTGAAACAAAACCAAGGTCTCACCGACAACCTCCTGTAAGTAAGATCCAGTTGCCATAACAAAAGATAAGTCTTACCGATAGGCATTATAGACTTATGAAAGCAGAAAACAATCAATGGGTCGGGGAGACAATAGGAAACCTATGCCGACATGAACCAGAATGCAAAAATGCATGACACAACGAATTCAAAGGGGAAATATGGCAAAATATGGAGAAAATAGGCATGAAGAGAGGGAAATGCATCAAAGGTAAGTCTCACTTGGAGGATTATGAGTAAAATCAACATGTGAAAATATCAAATTTTTACAGTTCTAACAGGTGGAATGCCATGACAATCCATAGCAATTTGCTTGTCATGGCATTCGTCATGCCATTCCATCACCATGAGACCACATTTCTTTGAGGCATTTTTTCAAACAGTTCACTGCCTTGTCTATGCTACCACATTTTTCATACATGTTTACCAAAGAATTTTTATCAACTGCTCACCTCTTGTTGCTAT
>VDFB02058242.1:243007349-243033937 GCA_007258455.2 Sequoia sempervirens | reverse complement strand
TATTGTCATTTACTATCAAAAGTGTGCTAAACCTAGCCACCTTATCTCTAACTATAAATCTTCCTTTAATTGGGAGCCTAACTCGGGGGACTCTGTTGCAAATGCTCACCCTCCTTTGGAAAATGATGTTCTGGTGGATGGTGACTCTGCCAAGTCTGCCTTTCCAGTTTTGGTTGAACCCCCAATTTTTGGGGATCCTCTTGGTGGGATGGAGATTTCTAGTGTAGATCCAGCTTCGAGCCTTGCTATTCCTACTCTGACTGAGAAGGAGGCAGTTGATAAGATTTTGGATGTTCATGCTCTATCCTCTAGCTTGACTCTTGGGGGGATGAGTTATTAGGAGGCTCCCTATTGGAGGTGGGTTTTGTTGGGACTAGTGAGACTATGGGTGAAGAGGGTGAAAATTGGGAGGATGTGAGTACTGGAGTAATTGAAGAGACAAATTTTAGTTTAGAGGGATTGAATCAGGAGAAAGCTGTTGAAGAGGATAACTGGGTAACCCTAAAGAAAAGAGGGAGGAAGAAGCCTTCGGATGTGGGAGGTGACTCCAAACCTAGAATACCTAGCCAGAGACAAGCTAGGTTGAGAGAAACTACAAACAAGATAGCCATTGGTAAACAAAGGACATTGGAAATGTCCTCCAAGAAAGGTAAAAAATGAAGGGGTGGGTGCATGAAGTTGGGTTACACTTTTGTGGCCAACTTCAAAAAAAGATTGAAAATTCCATAATGTGAGTGCGTAATAACGCACTCGCGTTATGGCATTTTAAAAGCAAAAAAAAAAGTGAAAGCTATTCATTTTATCTTCTCTATTTTTCTGCTCTGCCCACGGCCAAAAACCCTCATTTTCGCGCTCGCATTCTAGGAGGAGGAATTCTACAAAATTCATCAACAATAGTTGCTTTTCATTTACAAAGATGGCTCCACGACGACGAAGAGGTGCAGGAGGTAAGTATTTTTTGCTATTTGTTTTGAATTTCTTAGTTTCAAGTTGATTTTGTTTGTTTTAGGTTAGATTTGATTGTTTTTTTTTTAATTTGTAGGAGATGCAAATAATCCTGCAAATCCTGAAAATCCTCAACAAGAAGAACAAGAAAATACTTCTCAACAAAATCCTCAACAAAATCAACCTCCCCCACCAATCACTCAACACCCTCTTGGCACTCAACAAAATTTGAGGAGTGAAATTGAAAACAACAAAAAACAAATTGAGGATCTTATCAGTAGGTTGAGTGATCCAAATGCTTCAACTGCAGAAAGAATGACACTAGAAAATTCAATGAAAGAGATGTTAAAAAATTTAGATTCAATAACCCAACAACTAACAGGATGGCAAGATAGGAGGCAGACAACTAGGGCATATTATGCAGATAAACTATCATATAAACAAGTAAAATATTTAAAAATTACTAAAGGTGATTTGTGCTCTTTATTCACTGACCCTAGAACAAATCAAAATCTTAGCCTCAATGTGAAGAGGTTTCCTATTCATTGGTTCCACCACCAAGAGATTAGGAACCGTTTTTATGATAGGTGGTACTTGGTCTTTGATTACCCACCGTGCAACAATTGTGAAGTCCCCCAATATTTTCTTAGGAAACTATACAATGAGTTTGTATTGAACTAAATCCCAAATTATTTTGATATGAGGGAATTCCAAGGGAGAGGTGGGGGGTCGGCTCATGATAGGCCCGATGCACAGTCAGATCCTACACGACAAGGGAGACGACCTCTCACTAGGCCGCCTCGTGAGCACATTGTTATGCCTGCCATTGTGAAGGAGAGTGCCGACGTAGAGACATTGCAGGTGATCAACACTTTGACCCAAAGTGTCATCCATCATACTAGCCATATTGTACAATTCCATCTAGGGGATTCTTCGGGTGGTGGCCTTTGAACCCATGCGTGTCAATCCTGCGGGGTGACTTGTTCATATGACCCCATCAACACTCAGGAAGTTGCTACACAGGATCCGTATGCTGCTACGCAGGATCCGTATGCTGCTACAAAGGATCCGTATGCTGCTATGCAGGATCCGTATGCTACTACACAAGATCCGTATGCTACTACGGGGATGGAGAGGATGGCTGACATTTTGTATCGTGCATATGGCATTGATAGTCAGGTAAAATTCAACATGTTCATTGAATTTAATTTATTAAATTTCGATTCTAAAATGTATGACTAACTAATTTAGTTTTATTATTTTAATAAAATTGCAGGGTCACAGTGTTGAGACTGGATACACCGGTCCTACACCTACTTATTTCTGTAGTACACCTATCAGTGGGGTATGTAACTAGTAAACAATTATAAATTTATTACATGTTAATAGCATTGCTTTACGAAAGGTATTTTAATACATGTGATTTTGGATGTTGAACAAACTAATATTGGCAGTTTCAAGCAAACACCTCCTAATGCCAGTGGATTCACTCAAACGTACATGAAGGTAATAGAATAAAGAGAACTTAACTAATGAATTCTACTTAATAGATTTGTGTAGTTTATATTCATATTGTTGGTTATGTTTCATTACACATCATTCAAACTCAAAGCATTACTTCAAATTCCATAACTAATAACTAGATGTTGATAGATGACAAAATTTCAACTATACAATATAGTTGTTTAGAAAGTCAACATAAGTAGCACGCTGCAATTAGTTCACATGGAGGCATGTGCTTGCAAAGGTGCACCAACACGACAAACTATGGATGCTTGGAAAAAAATTATGAAACCATAATAGTAAGCAATAGCATAGACAAGGTAGTTAGTGATGTAGAGCATCATATCAAAACACTCAATCATCAGGGTACATATGATGCAAAGCATCCAACAAACACCATCAACATTATTTCTTCAAGGGATTTCAATCCCAAATAGAATCAGGAGAAGATCAAATATAATTTCATCAGAAATCTACTTTTCATTCAACCAAAATCCACTCAAATTCTCTTAGGCATTCCATAGGCCATCATTCATCATTCCACTAATCAGTATTCCAATTGACTCATTCAAATCAAAAACTATATTAAAGAAAACTTTGACTTAATCAATTAGATGCATATCATTCTCAACCACCATAAAAACAACATAAACCTGATTATTGACACTTGAACAATTCATCCTTTCATTTATTCACCAAGGAAAAAAATCAACTAAACCATACCTCACTATTATCAGTCCATTATCAAGCACTAGACTCACCATATTTTGACTGCAGTAGTCTATTTACAGATTACAAACTCATGCTACAACAGAATCTTGATTATCATCTTGTGGTTAATCACCAATTTGCTCAAAAGGCTTCATAATACTCACCCATCCAACCATCAAAGTCACCAAACCTATCTTATACACCT
Organism: Sequoia sempervirens; assembly: GCA_007258455.2. Classification (NCBI taxonomy): domain Eukaryota; kingdom Viridiplantae; phylum Streptophyta; class Pinopsida; order Cupressales; family Cupressaceae; genus Sequoia; species Sequoia sempervirens. The sequence goes on along the minus strand of VDFB02058242.1, from coordinate 243,030,573 downwards.
TAACCAAATTTAGTAACATCAATCATATCATTAGTTTGATAGTAACCAAGCACTCAATATCATCCTTTCCACTATTTAAACAAACATCTTTGTTTTGATCAGACAATATCATATTCCTCTAGTAGGTCCGTCAACCATTGAATCGGGTAGTTACATTCCTATCTCAAAGCTTATTAAAAAAATCAATGCACATTTAGAAACACTTTCCAACACATCACAACATATCAAAGTTCTTAGACGTTTGACATAAAGAAAATCATTAGATTTCAGACTATCCTCTGAAGAAAGGCTAGTAGATTAGGCCTGTTTTACAAAGGATACCCCTTCAAAACCATTCCAAATCAATCAAAACCTCAAAAGAGTCTTCAAGCATGTCTTATAACTCAAGATTTTACCATTTATAGGGATTGAAAACCATGAAAATGTTTTGATCCAATAAACCCTCGTTTATAGGGTATAAAAGCACAAATCAAGGAGGGTTTTATGAAAAATACTCTTGCAAACCTCTATTTCTCTGGCCACCACCTAGAACATGATTTTTTATGTCTACCAAGACCTTCTACATCATTTCCAAGCCTTTGAATGCTTTATTTATTCATGACCCATGACTGTAGCATCACTGTGTAGGAAAATCCTCTATTTTCCAGTGTAGCAACAACTCCACCATGGTATTCTTGCTTTTCCCTGCACTTTAAATCATGAAAAAATGCAAAAAATCCTAACATTAACCTACTCCACCAATTTACTTGACCTAAATTGGTGGAGTAGTGAAGAAAAACCCTATTGGACTCTCAAACTTGCTTCTAAAAAGACTCTATTAGGCACTGAAAACTGCCTCTTATTCTTTTGTTTCCTAAAACTAACCAAGTCCAACTCTTGAAATTAGAAAATAACTCCTCTTTACATTTATTCACACTATGATTTAACTTTGGGTGTTTCTAAATTACCAACACAAGAAAACAAAACAATCCAGAGTAATGCTACAAACTCAGAGAAAGGGAATTTTTATTTCAAAATCTAATTACAAGAACACAAACTTCTGCTTTTTTTTTCCTTTACATGCCTTTTAAAGATATTTCCTTTTCCATATCTGTCTTTCCATCGGTTGAAACTATCCCTTTTAACCCTTAATATGCCTGATTTCCTTGTTTTTGTCAATTTAACAACTTTTAACAATATTGCATTATTGCATTGTTTGCATTTTCCTACTTTGACCACCTAGAACTTACCCATAACCTTAAATACATTAAAATAAGACCTCATATGACCTTGAACATGCTTTACATCATTTTTCCATGACCTTTTGTGATTGATTGAATACAAATTTGAACACTCATCCCTTTTGCAAAATTGAAAAGTATTTGATGACCTAGGTGCTCCTGCACCAACATCTGACCCAATTGAATCAGGAGAAGATCAAATTGAATAAGCAACTAAAATTTCTCTCTTTTCATCAAAAATCACATTGTTTCATTTGCAAACTAGAAGGCAACAAAAAGCCAACTCATTTCAATACTTCTTATCATCCTCAAGCTTCAAACATTTTATTTATCAACAAAAATGACTGATCCGTGCACAAGAAACCTAATTAGAGTCACTAAACAATCCACTCTTTCATCATTCACCAAGGCACCCTTCCACTCAATTTTCTTTACCTAGGAAAAATAACCAAAAACCAATCTTTCATGTTACAACCTATATCCATCAGATCCTAACACACCTTTGTCATCATCGATTTATATGAATTCAAAGCAAAAACCTGATAAAGAGCTCTGAATCTTTCAATTCCTTAAACAACTCACCAAATTTTCACTTTTACCAACTAGTTCCTCAAGACCAAGATACTACAATCAACCATTTACACCTCAATCATTTCATCTGACTTCCAAGACATTACTCACATCATGTTTATTGACTAAGCTTATTCTATGCACAAATCAAGCCCTACAAAGGAGGGTTTATTGCATAAGGTACTTACAAACCTTAAATACTCTTGCCACCACCACAAACACCATAGAAATAGCCTACATAAGCTTTAGAAATGATGCAAAGTGGCAGGGAAGGAAAACTCACAATCACAAATGGAAAAGTCACTCCACTGAATTCTTCTCTCAAATACTCTCATGAGTCCTAAAATCCACTATTCTTTAAGAGATCAACCCCACACACATAGTGTTCACAACTTAGACCACTCAAAAATCTTGAAAATGTTTGTTTCATGTCTCATTAAGTCAAAACAAGATTTAATAACCCTCTAGCATTTAGGTTTCAACAAACACCCATCACTATGGTGGCTTAGACCTCACTCTCTCTTAAGGCTTGCAGCCCTTTCCCGGTAGGACAGTCACAATAAAAAACACAAGGAAGACTGTTAAGACACAAAACCTATGGATTCATACCCCTAAGATGGACCCCTACAAGGTTCCAAAACCCTTCCTCTTGACTGTCAAAACATCACTCATAATGGTCCTTTCTACCGCTACTCCAAAAGGCCTAATTCACAGACCTACACCTAGGTCTTGACTATCTAGGCTCTCCCCTTCACACCAAAGCCAACATTCAGACTCCTACAGGTTCTCCACACCTGTTTCCACCATTCCTGAGTGCCTCTTAAATAGATTCTTCAAAATCAAGAAAAAACTCATTTCTTTTGCTTGTCAATTATGCTTGCCACATAGAGATGTCAAGCCAAAATTCATGCACAACTTCCAACAATGAGCCTGCCGTTCTCCAAAAAATTGAGGAAATGATAGTAAAACCTTATATCTTCCATCCCACTGAGATTTAGAAATTTTACAACATGGGAATGGAAGAAATATACATTTTTCACCCAAAACCTTGATTTTAAGGGTTTTCAGACCACCCGATAGAGAAATTGGAATATCTCCCTTGATACTCAATGAAATATCACCACTCCAATGCCAAAGGAAAGATTATTCAATTACCTATCCAACCATTATGGGTGTGGAGCATGAAAGTGAACATACAATCCATACCAAGTACGGGATCAACAAATTCTTCACAAAAACACAGGAAAAACAACAAACTTCTTATTGAAACTTCTTCAAAACATCAACATCAACCTTGCCTCGACCAAGAGAGGCATATTTGAAGTCTTAAAAACTCCCTCAAACTTCTTGCAACTATCTTTTGAAAAGAGAGACATTGGAAAACAACTAATCTCATGCTTTGACTTCTAATTGCCTAGTTAAGGCAATGTGAGCAACTTCTACCAACTTGACCACAAAGAGCCTTCCAAAATGTGTCAAAGGAATTTAAAACCTTGTCAAAAATTAAGGTGACTCCCCCCAGGTGTCTAGATACATCAAGGCATCCTTTTTCCTTATTTTTCCAAGATGCACTAGACTTACAAAGGAGGATGGAGAGTTTGTTGTACAAAGAAGTTGGTCACCAAGACCAAAAACTCAACCAGAAACCTAGAAGACCTACTACAAAGCATTGAAATGGTCCATAAGACCTTATTCCATCCATAAACCAAGAAACAAAACATGACAAATTATTCTAGGTCCCTTAGACCCATGGGTGCTCCTGCACCATACTCCCAAGCAAGAAAAAGATCTCAAGTCCTCTTTGAGATTAGGTCTTCTACAGTAGTTCCATGCTGTTTAATATCATTTTCTAACATCCATGTTGCATCCTCTTTAGGTAGAACTTTCCATTTGACCAGGTATTCCTTGTAAACCTTCCTTCTAGTCTTCTTTGTCTCCTTGGTGTCTAGGATGCATTGAAGAGTCATAGGTTGGCTGGGGGGTAGTTCCTTCACCCAATCTTCATTCTCCATTATTGTTGCACCTGCTCCATCACCTGCATTCACAAAAGCTTTGAAAGGATACAAGTTAGAAATGTTGAAGATAGGAGAGATTGCCACCCCAGGAGGTAGCTCTATTTCATAAGCATTTTGGCCAAACTTGTGGACCACCTTGCAAGGTCCTATCTTCTTCATCATGAGTTTGGTATACTTTGCTTTTGGAAGTCTCTCCTTCTTCAAGTGTGTCATCACCAAGTCTCCAACCTTGAATTGGACATTCCTCTTCTTTAAATATGCCTTTTCCTTATACTTCTCAACATTCTTTTGAAGGGTTTCCTTCACTTGTTGATGAATATCCCTGATTGTAACAACAAAGTCCTCACCTTGAGCACTTCTCTTAGCAAATCCTTGTAGATCTCTTAGTTCATAGACCCCTCTAGGGTGCATGCCATAGACTACTTCAAAAGGGATTCTACCAATGCTCCTATTCATGGAGTCATTATATGCAAATTTAGCCTTTGGTAAAATCAGATCCCAAGCTTGTCCATGCTCTGTGGTAAGGAATCTTAAGAGGTTTCCGAATGATCTATTCACCACTTCAGTTTGTCCATCCGTTTGTGGATGGTATGCTGAACTAAAGAACAATTTTTTTCCTTGAGTTTCTTCCACAAGGTCCTCCAAAAGTGACCAATGAATTTAGAATCCCTGTCAGAAACAATGCTTAAAGGAAGTCCATGTATCCTAATAACCTCCTTAAAGAAGAGACCTACTATATGAGATGCATCATTGGTACATTTGCAAGGAAAAAAATGTGCCATCTTACTAAATCTATCAACTACCACAAAGATACTATCAAAACCTTTTTGGGTTCTAGGAAACCCCAAGACAAAGTCCATACTTACACACTCCCAAGGCCTATTGGGAATGGGCAGTGGCTGATAGAGTCTTGCATTTGATGAAGTTCCCTTTTCCCTTTGACATATTGTGCAACCTTCCACATACCTTCTCACATCCACCTGCAACTTTGGCCAATAGTAAAATCTCCTAAATTGTTCCAAGGTCTTGTCAAGGCCAAAGTGACCTCCAAGACTCCCACTGTGTTTCTCCTTTATGATATTCTCCCTCATTGAGCATTTATGCACACACAATTGGCTTCCTTTGAAGAGAAAACCATTCTGCAATAAAAATTCAAAGAATTCACCATGAAAAGAATTCAAATGCTGCTCAAAAACATTGTATACCTCCTTGAAATATGAATCTTCACGATACATATCCTTCAATGCTTCGACCCCCATGCTTTGGAGTTGGATCTCTTGCACTACAAGTGCCCTTCTACTGAGAGCATCTTCCACCTTATTTGCTTAGCCCTTCTTATGCTTTATTGTGAAAGTATAGGCTTGCAAAGACTCTACCCACTTCATGTACCTATGACTGAGTTTGTCCCGTGCATTCAAAAAACTCAAGGCATGATTATCAGTATAAACAACAAATTCTTTAGGTAACAAGTAGTGCCTCCAATTTTTGAGGGCTTAGACCATAGCATACAATTCCAAATCATAGGAAGAATACTTCCTCTTTGCTTCATTCAGCCTCTCATTGTAAAATGCAACCGGTCTGCCTTCTTGGCTCAAAACAACCCCTATAGCTTGATTGCTAGCATCACACTCAATGGTAAGAACTTTATCAAAATCAGGGAGCACAAGTATAGGTTGTTGTGCTACTCACATTTTCAGATATTCAAACCCTTTATCAACCTCATTGGTCCAAGAAAACTTACCTTTGTTACCTCCTTTGATGGTGTCCAAGATTGGTGCACAAATTTGGCTAAAGTTCTTGATGAACTTTCTATAAAAGCTTGCAAGTCCATGGAAGCTTCTCACATCTCCCATGGATTTTGGTGTTGGCCAAGTAAGAATAGCATCCACCTTTGAAGGATCCATCTTGAAACTTCCCTTGGAGATGACAAAACCAAGGTCGACTAGTTATTCCTTCATGAATTCACACTTTTCCATGTTGATCATAAACTTCTCCTCTTGTAACCTCCTTAGTACCATGTCAAGGTGCTTCAAATGTTCTTCTTTAGACCTGCTAAGCACAAGGATGTCATCTAAATAAACTACACCAAAATTTCCAATGAAAGGTCTCAATACCTCATTCATAAGGCACATAAATGTACTAGGGGAATTTGATAACCCAAAGGGCATCACCAACCACTCATAGAGCCCTTCATTAGTCTTAAAAGATGTCTTCCATTCATCCCCCTCTCTAATCCTTATCTGATGGTACCCGCTCTTTAGATCAATCTTGGAAAAGTAAGATGCTCCTGATAGAAAATCCATGAGGTCCTCCATTCTTGGCATCGAGAACCTATATCTGATTGTGATCCTATTAATGGATCTTGAATCAGTGTAAAGCCTCCAATTCCCATCCTTCCTTGGTACTAGGACATTAGGAACAACACATGGGCTCAAACTCTTCCTCACTAGCCCTTTATCCATCAACTCTTGCACTTGTCTTGCAATCTCCTCATTTTGAGCAAGTGTCATCTTGTATGCAGCCTTATTGGGCAATGTAGCCCCTGGAATCAGATCAATATGGTGGCTTATATCCCTAATGGGAGGTAGGGAACTAGGTAATTCATTCACCATTATATGCATGTACCTTTCCAACAACTATTGGAATTCCTTTGGTGCATCTTCCTTCTTCTTTGTGGGTAGATCTGCTTCAATTTTTGGCTTCATAATCAGGAATAATCCTCTTCCTCCTCCTTCCTTCAAGGTCTTCATGAACTCCTTCTCACCCACCATCAAAACACTAGGCCCTTCATGCTTTGCCTTGTCTTCTTCTAGGAGAGGCGAAAGGTTGTAAGTCTTCCCATCCTTCACAATGGAGTATGTGTTCTTCTCCCCATCATGCTTGGTCTTCCTATCAAACTGCGGAGGCCTACCAAAAATATATAGTTTAATACTTGTACTCAAAATTTTGTTCATTAGATCTCATACATTATAAGTCATGACGTGGATCGATATTGTAACTTTTTTGTGATTGAATAATTTGTTGTTTTATTTTCAGATGTTGGTTGGGGAAACACCTCCAAATGTTACAAGGGCAATGAATGTCGGTGTTTCATCCACTATACAATCCTCCATGGCTCGATAGAGGAGGTATGAGGAAAATTACTAAATTTGAATTTACATTCGTTGTTATAGATGTTAGTTCTAGTGAAAAATAAATATTATTGATCCACAATTTAATTCCTATTTGGATGGTTTATATAGGGCTTGAGCATGCTTGAGCATCGACCGCAAATATTTCCATAGTGGAGAGTGATCATGAGATGGCCGTAAGTGATTATTTTGTTAAATATATAATTTCTTATAATGTAATTTCTATATATATTAATGTCTTTACTTCTTATTGTAACAGTTAAAACTTCACTGGAGCTAAACTATAGGAGGGGTAGGAGCACTCTTGAGCACAGTAGAAATGAGTGACGGACTTATCGCCATCAGATCACCAAACAAAGGGAAAGAATTTATTTCCAGAGCATGGAGAGAAATGAATTTTGATTCTAGAGCCCTTTGTTGTATGCCTAGACATGGCAATTTTGTACATATCTTGTATTGGATATATTTGACATTGTATGCCTATATGGCATTCTCATAAGCCTATATGGCTATTTTGTAACTATATTTTATACTTATATCGACATATATTGATGTATGTGTACATGGATATTTGTTTAATACAAATATTTATTATTGATGGTGTCCATATTTGCTCTTTTTGACAATGTCAAAAGCATGGCTGCATACAGATTAGGAAAAAGACTTTTCCTTTTAGATTAGAAATGCATGGAAGTTTCAAAAAGTATCCTTGATATTACAAAAAGATATGTGTTTATACCATAGCAGCAAAAATATTTTGGGAAAAAAATCGGCAAACCAAAAGTATAAGATTTTTTGAAAAAATCCGGAACAAGTCTACAAAAAATGGGAAAAAAATCAGATTTAAAAAAAAAGGTAAAAAAAAGTAGAAGAGATAAAACTTTTAATTTTTTTTTTAAAGGAATTTCCATAGAATAGAGATATAGAGAGAAAATAAAATAAAGATTTTAACTAATAAATTGTAAAAATAGATTTTTGTAGTTTATATTCATATCGTTGATTACATTGCATTGCACATATTTCAAACTCAAAGCATTGCTTCAGATTGCATAACTAATAACTAGATGATGATAGATGATAAAATTTCAATTACAATATAGTTGTTACAAAGTCAACCTAAGAAGCTATGCGATTACTTCACATTGCATAACTAATAACTAGGAGCAGCCCCCAATTGCATTTGCTTGTCATGGCATTCTATGAGACCACATTTCTTTGAGGCACTTTTTCAAACAATTCACTGCCTTGTCTATACTACCACATTTTTGATACATGTCTACCAAAGCATTTTTTCAAATAGTTCATTGCCTTGTTGCTATGGATGAAAGCCTAAAACAAGTGCTTCCGAACAAGCTAAGGATGCTTGGAAAAAATCTATCAAAAGCATAATAGTAAGCAATATCATAGACAAGGCAGTGAACTGTTTGAAAAAATGCCTCAAAGAAATGAGGTCTCATGGTGATGGAATTCCATGGTGATTGTCATGGCATTCCATCACCATGAGACCTCATTTCTTTGAGGCATTTTTTCAAATAGTTCACTGCCTTGTCTATGCTAACACATTTTTCATACATGTCTATCAAAGCATTTTATCAAACAGTTCATTGCCTTGCTGCTATGGCTAAAAGCCTAAAACAGGTGCTTTCAAACAAGCTATGGATTGTCATGGCATTCCATCACCATGAGACCACATTTATTTGAGGCATTTTTTCAAACAGTTCACTGCCTTGTCTATGCTACCACGTTTTTCATACATGTTTACCAAAGCATTTTATCAAATAGTTCACCTCCTTGCTGCTATGGCTAAAATCCTAAAATAGGTGCTTCCAAACAAGCTATGGATGGTTGGAAAAAATATATCAAAGCATAATAATAAGCAATAACATAGACAAGGCATCAAACTGTTTGAATAAAACCCTCAAAGAAATGTGGTCTCAATGGTGGTGGTGTTAGCTCTCAAAAACGCAGGTTTGAACCACGAAAGGTTGCCAAGCTTTCACGACGTTTTAGGGTAACAAAACAAGGTTTGAAACAATCAAACCTTCTACTCTTTAGGTGTTGCTAGACCTAGGCGGGTGTACCTAATTGAATAGTGCAGACTTAACTTGTGATTATCCTTCTGAAATGCTTTGTCCATAATGGCAGATGACAGCGAACAAATGAAATCAAACTTGATAACAATTTGCAGATCTAAATCCTAGAATGCTTAATTAACTGATAAAAGAGATTGAATGAATTCAAATAATGAATTTGTAGAGACCAGTGCCTTGTTGGGTATGCAGAGTCAAATGAAACAGAAATGAGCAACTTATTCTGGCAAAAGATCGAATTGTAGGCATATGATTTGTTCATAACTTGTATGAACAATGGAACATTATGATTACTGAGCTCTACTTTAATAATCCATATGAATCTCCCTGATTATTGTGATTACCGAAAAGGATTTAATCCCTACTTGAGAGAACCAAATCGATTAACCACACAAATGCAACAAATGTGCATAGATAAACTAAAAATAAACTTGTTACATCAATTTAAATAACCAGAAAGAATCAAAATGGAGACAACTTCAACAATGCTTTTCAATGAACTCGACACACAATTGACACCAAAACAAAACTGCCACACAGCTGAATTTCATTGAAACCACCATTTGAAATCATGCACATAGTCTCTGAAAAGAGAAAATTATCCTACTGTAGCCATCTGACTAAAAACTACTTTTTATCTAAAATCTGATGCCGTTCAATTACAATCTCGGGGCATATTTATAGCCAGCATATGAAAACTAAATGCTTCAAAATCATGTTGGCCCACCGTGGAAATTGGGCCCAAATCAAGTCGGCCAGCAACGGTCATTAATTAATTCATCACGTCGGCCACAGGAATCATAATCTACTATTTAATTGAATCCACATGTCGGCCACAACAATCGAGCACCATTATTCATCATCGAAACAGTCACTAAGACATTCCCCTCACCATGCCGAAGGAAATTCAATTGCTTTCCCTGCGCGCCCCTGTTCATCGCAGTTGCTGTGACATACTCGGGTCGGTGAGATATCATATCGACCACATAGTCCTTTCCCCGAGCGTTCTTCCTTCTCTTCATATATCGCTGTGACATCTTGACCTCGGGGTGACATCCTAGAGATTTCACCAAGCTTCACCGAAGACATCATTTTCTTTCAAGTTGCTGTGATACTCCAATTGTTATATCGAAGCCTAGGAGTAGCCCCATGCCCTTCTTACATTTCGGTATAGCCAACCACAATCACTAAGACACTACGTCGAAAGCCATTTGTCATACCGAAAGCATACCTTTTACCCTTTTGTTATGTCGCTGTAACCTTTTGCTTCTCTTGCTGAAGAGCACCTATCATGTGTATTGCTATAGCCACCATCCCTCGGTAAGACGCTATAGAGGTATCACCGGGTTACACCGAAAGCCACCCATATAGCCACATGTCGGTGTAACATAGAAATTCTTTCACCGACAGCCAACCCTTATGTAGCTTTGCCAGGACACAAATGCTCCTATACCGACAAAGGCCACTCGCACAATGCATGTCGCTGTAGCTCATTACACTCGGGGAGATGTTATATAGAGTGACAACGCTTCACCGAAACACCCCTGGCACATCAATTCGCTAAGACAAAGCCACCATGATGCCGACAAAGATCCCGATGTCGCCATAACCTCGAACCTTCGACAAGATGTCTTGTAGAGAACTCCTCGCTTTGCCGATATGTGTATTATCCCGATCGCCGAAGCAAAACCAAGGTCTCACTGACAACCTCCTGTAAGTAAGATCTAGTCACCATAACAAAAGATAACTCTTGCCGATAGGCATTATAGACTTATGAAAGCAGAAAATGATCAATGGGTCGGGGAGACAATAGGAAACCTATGCCGACATGAACCATAATGCAAAAATGCATGACACAACAGATTCAAAGGGGAAATATGGCAAAATATGGAGAAAATAGGCACGAAGAGAGGGAAATGCATCAAAGGTAAGACTCACTTGGAGGATTATGAGTAAAATCAACATGTGAAAATATCAAATTTTTATAGTTCTAACAGTGGCTCCGTCTGGGGATGAATGATAGTGAGATCATTGCAAGGATCTAGAATCTTGGGTGAGAAGACCAGACACAAAATGATGAACTAGTGAGTAGAATGGAAATGGAAATGAAGGAATGAATGCAAACTGAATGCAAGATGGAGATGAATGCAAAGCCCTAAACTACTGTGCATGGAAAAGAATTTTAAAGAGGACAAGCAAGAGTTTTCCATGCACTAGCAACCCTTAATCCTCTGTGTTGCTTCATCTGCTCTGAGTTGTTACAATCTGAAACTCAAACCAAGCTTTCCCCTGTCAAACACCTGGTTTTGCATTGAGTTCATCAAATTCTTCTTGAAGATACTCATGCAATCTTTCCTGTTACTATTATTGCAAGTTCTTAGAGTATCATCATGCTCGGTTTGGCCCAAAATCCCTACATCATCCTATAATTCAAATTCTTCAACATCTTGGGAAAAACCCCTGTTATTACCAACATACGAAATATTCATATATTCAATGCAAAAATCTTCATTATCTCTCTCTCTGTTGTGTATTGCAAAACACTCATTCAACTGCATTGAAAATTTATCATCAGAGTACCTCTCTTGAGGATCAAAAAATTCTGTCATATCAACATTGTTTGAAACATACAAATCTGAAACCTTTTGTACCTCTTTGACACCCCCATGACTCAAATCTTCAATATTAACCATACATGAGCCAATCAAAACTGGAACACTATCATCCTTGGTATGCAAACAAATGTCATCTCCACATGGATTAGAAATTTCAAAATCACATACCTTTTCTTGAATAGACACATGCATTTGGTCAACTCCAAAAGTCTCACCATCAACTGGACACAGAGTTTCAAGATCACGCTTATATATATATTTCTGATAATCAAGAGTTAACAAATCTTAAATCTGTTCACAGCAAAGCAAACAAGTTTCCATATAGTCATACTCATCACTTTTGTCATCATCAAAAAGAGGCCCAGGATCATCAGAGAATAAAAAATTAGAAACATTACCAGCACAGTCATTTGTTCCATAACTTGACACATCCCTTTGTTTATCTAAAAATACCTCTTGCTCAACATCAAGTGGATCTGAAAATACCTGAAATTCATTCCTAGACATACCTTGGAAAAAAATTATTTGATCATCTTTTAAAACTTCATCATGCAATGGGCCTGAAATTTTTTGGAAACCATTCTCAAATTTACAAACCTCCTCTTCATTGAATGTATCTTTGTAGCTTTCAACTGCAGTTGGAGGCATTGTATATTCAATATCAATATTTCCCATTGCCTCTTCATCCTGATCTTCATAAGAGGTAGAAGAATCCTCTTGCTGCATAACAAAATCCACAGGTGCATCTTCAAAATCTGAATATTCATTGGATCCCTCATAACACACACTTCCCTCCTTGTCACAATTTGTTATACAAGAGAGATCTCTTGTACCTTCATCTTCACTATGAAAGCAATTACAGGAATCATACTGACTTGCACATACCTCATCTTTTATTGGAAGCATTGTTTGATCAATTTCTCTACACTCATCAGAAATACAATCATTGGAATCAACATTGACAGTGTTCTCATACCCTATCTCCTCCATGGCATCAATGAATTTATTCAAGTGACCACATGCATGCTGTATTGACGACCATGACCAATAAGCTGATTCAGGCTTCCATACTTTTATGAATTGAGCAACAAAAAGGGATCTTGTAGGCTTACAGTCAGGAGGCAATTGCATGAAGACACTCATCATCCTATGGTACATAGAAGTAAAATCTTCTCCTTCATACTTCCTTATGCCAAAAAATGCATCCAAAATATTTTTGACATATTCATCAGCATTAGATTGATGATTCTGATACATACCTTGCTGTGAATTCTGGCTGATATCTCCAAGTGAATTAGAATTATGCTTCCCTTGACATTGATCACACTGACATTCTTGATAACTTGCCAATTGCATTTGACACTGATCACACTGGCATTGTTCTTGACATTGATCACACTGACATTGTTCTTGACATTGATCACACTAACACTCTTGATAACTTGCCAATCTTTGTCCAGGAGGGACTGGATAAGCATTTTCTTGCTCCTGCTGTAAATTATGATTTTCTTGAATCTCCAATAACCCTTGGGAAGCCCAACTTGGTGTAGATAGATCTCCATATTCCTCAAGAAATCGATCCTTAAATCCTTGGAGAGATTTAATAGAAGCTACCGGTAGGTTGTTGAACCAATCCCTAGCATCTTCAATAAGTGATATCACAAACAACGTCATATGTAAATCCTCATATGGAATATCCAAACCCTCGATGAAATCATTGAAGCTCCTCAAATGATCCTCTACAGTGATTGTGTTACTCCCTGTAAACTTAGGGACAAGGCTTCTCCAATTCATATCCATAGGGTAAGGGTACGATTGAAGCCCTGTCAGATCAAACTGCTTGATCACTGTTCTATACAGATGGGGAGGGAAAGGTGGATACATATTCTGCTGTGCATGATATGCACTACATTCATTGTGAAAATTTCCAATTGTATTATCAGGCATTTGAGGAGTCCAATGCCTGCCTGCATTTGTGTGTTCATTCATTCCATACACACATTCCATTCTTCAAATTTTTAAGAGTCGCCACCTACTTTTCCAAAAGTAGGAAAATAATTCTTTCTGATCTTCTCCTAGCAGAATCACCTTTTCTGAAACTTTTCAAATTACAACTTCTTTAATGACTCTATATGATGGTCTTCAACTGAATCTTCTGATGTATTTCCCCAGTAGAGTCGCCAATTTGTTAGTTGTGTGACTCGGATGGGGAGCTACAAACTACACAATTATGAATCTCTATTTGAAGACCTGATTTAAAAATTTGTATGACTCTATAAGGCAAGGCTGTCTGCCACCAGATTTTCTCAAGTTATTCCCCAGCAGAGTCGCCAATTTGTTAGCTCTCAAAAACACAGGTTTGAACCACGAAAGGTTGCCAAGCTTTCACGATGTTTCAGGGTAACAGAACAAGGTTTGAAACAATCAAACCTTCTACTCTTTAGGTACTACTAGACCTAGGTAGGTGTACCTAACTGAATAGTGCAGACTTAACTTGTGATTATCCTTCTAAAATGCTTTGTCCACAATGGCAGATGACATCGAACAAATGAAATCAAACTTGATAACAATTTGCAGATGTAAATCCTAGACTGCTTAATTAACTGATAAAAGAGATTGAATGAATTCAAATAATGAATTTGCAGAGACCAGTGCCTTGTTGGGTATGCGGAGTCAAATGAAACAGAAATGGGCAACTTATTTTGGAAAAAGATCGAATTGCAGGCATACGATTTGTTCATAACTTGTATGAACAATGAAAGATTATGATTACTGAGCTCTAATTTAATAATCTAGATGAATCTCTCTGATTATTGTGATTACCGAAAAGGATTTAATCCCTACTTGAGAGAACCAAATCGATTAACCACACAAATGCAGCAAATGTGCATAGATAAACTGAAAATAAACTTGTTACATCAATTTAAATAACCAGAAAGAATCAACATGGAGACAACTTCAACAATAATTTTCAATGAACTCGACACACAATTGACACCAAAACAAAACTACTACATAGCTGAATTTCATTGAAACCACCATTTGAAATCATGCACATAGTCTCTGAAAAGAGAAAATTATCCTACTGTAGCCATCTGACTACCTACTGCTTTTTATCTAAAATTTGATGTCGTTCAATTACAATCTCGGGGCATATTTATAGCCAACATATGAAAACTAAATGCTTCAAAATCATGTCGGCCCACCGTGGAAATCGGGCCCAAATCAAGTCGGCCAGCAACGGTCATTAATTAATTCATCATGTCGGCCACAGGAATCATAATCTACTATTTAATTGAGTCCACATGTTGGCCACAACAATCGAGCACCATTATTCATCATCGAAACAGTCGCTGAGACATTCCCCTCACCATGCCGAAGGAAATTCAATTGCTTTCCTTGCGCGCCCCTGTTCATCGCAGTCGCTGTGACATACTCGGGTTGGTGAGATATCATATCGACCACATAGTCCTTTCCCCGAGCATTCTTCCTTCTCTTCATATATCGCTGTGACATCTTGACCTCGGGGTGACATTCTAGAGATTTCACCAAGCTTCACCGAAGACATCATTTTCTTTCAAGTCGCTGTGATACTCCAATTGTTATATCGAAGCCTAGGAGTAGCCCCATGCCCTTCTTACATTTCGGTATAGCCAACCACAATCGCTAAGACACTACATCGAAAGCCATTTGTCATACCGAAAGCATACCTTTTACCCTTTTGTTATGTCGCCGTAACCTTTTTCTTCTCTTGCCAAAGAGTACCTATCATGTGTATCGCTATAGCCACCATCCCTCAGCAAGACGCTATAGAGGTATCACTGGGTTACACCGAAAGCCACCCATATAGCCACATGTCGGTGTAACATAGAAATTCTTTCACCGACAGGCAGCCCTTATGTAGCTTCGCTAGGACACAAATGCTCCTATACCGACAAAGGCCACTCACACAATGCATGTCGCTGTAGCTCATTACACTCGGGGAGATGTTATATAGAGTGACAACGCTTCACCGAAACACCCCTGGCACATCAATTTGCTAAGACAAAGCCACCGTGATGCCGACAAAGATCGCGATGTCGCCATAACCTCGAACCTTCGACGAGACGTCTTGTAGAGAACTCCTCGCTTTGCTGATATGTGTATTATCCCGATCGCTGAAACAAAACCAAGGTCTCACCGACAACCTCCTGTAAGTAAGATCCAGTTGCCATAACAAAAGATAAGTCTTACCGATAGGCATTATAGACTTATGAAAGCAGAAAACAATCAATGGGTCGGGGAGACAATAGGAAACCTATGCCGACATGAACCAGAATGCAAAAATGCATGACACAACGAATTCAAAGGGGAAATATGGCAAAATATGGAGAAAATAGGCATGAAGAGAGGGAAATGCATCAAAGGTAAGTCTCACTTGGAGGATTATGAGTAAAATCAACATGTGAAAATATCAAATTTTTACAGTTCTAACAGGTGGAATGCCATGACAATCCATAGCAATTTGCTTGTCATGGCATTCGTCATGCCATTCCATCACCATGAGACCACATTTCTTTGAGGCATTTTTTCAAACAGTTCACTGCCTTGTCTATGCTACCACATTTTTCATACATGTCTACCAAATCATTTTATCAAACAGTTCATTGCCTTGCTGCTATGGCTAAAAGCCTAAAACAGGTGCTTTCAAACAAGCTATGGATGCTTGGAAAAAGTCTATCAAAGCATAATAAATATATTAACATAGACAGGTAACAAATGCTTGGTGCTCAAAGAAATGTGGTCTCAATGGTGGTGGAATGCCATGACAATCCATAGTAATTTTCTCTTTGTCATGGCATTCATCCAAACCATTCCATCACCATGAAACCACATTTCTTTGAGGCATTTTTTCAAACGCTTCAATCGCCTTGTCTATGCTACCACATTTTTCATACATGTCTACCAAAGCATTTTATCAAAACAATTCATCGCTTGTCGCTATGGCTAAAAGCCTAAAAAGTAATTTCTAACAAGCTATGGATGCTTGGAAAAATCTATCAAAGCATAATAGTAAGCAACAAGTTATGGTCTCATGGTTTTTTTCACACGAAAATCAGTGTGATTTTATTCACATTTTTTTGTAGGTTATAAACACTTTTTTTTTTCCAATTTTGTTGTTTTAAATGACATTCAAGTTTATGGTGGTTTTGTTGTTTATATGATGATATGTGATATTCTAATCATAATTCATGCTTCTAGGTTGCATAGATATATATTTTGTTTTTACATGTTTTTGTACCAACGAACCCAAAACGAATGAACCCTCCAAAACTTTTTGGCCAAATCGCGAACCGAACCCTCAACCTCAACCTCAAAACCTATTCCAACACTCTTCATTTTTGTGCACAAACTTAATTGACCACCAAATTATGTTTCCCCTTGACTTTACCCACATTTACTCCCTCAAACCTCTCTTTTTCATTCAAAACCCCTATTTTCCCAACTAGGGCATGTCATGCCATAACATAATTTTGACCTCCCCTGTCCTTGCAGACCTTTTGAACACATCAAACTCCATAATCTCACCCTATTTCCAACCTATTCTAACTTATTTTCAAGCAATTTCTTCTTTTCACCTCTTCTAGCCTTGCTTTTAAGGGGCCTTAATTTTGAATTTTCAACAGGGGCAGCGTTAGTAATCTCTTCCAATTCCCTTACTAATGCTATTTTCTTATTCCTACTCTCTATCCTACTTACATCAGGCCCATATCACTGAGACACAGCCTGAAGAATAGGTGGAATGGCCTATTTCAACATACTACACTCAAACCCTTAAGGGATCGATCCGGTTGAACATAGCTCAGAGCGATTCCACGTGTTTGGGTGAGAAAGAGGACCATACCTAGCGTGAACATGCCTATTTAGATGCGTTGGAACATTCTATTTGGTCACACGAGTTGCAAAATGAAAGTTGCACCACTTTGCAACTTTCCACTGCTTCCATTTGACACTTTTTCTATCAACTGAAATCTGGACACCACAGGAAAACCACTCTAAGATAATGAAAACCAAGAGAGGTTATTGAATATGGTCCCAACATGATCCCATGGGATCAGACGAGAAGTTTCTAAGCATCACAGTGTCTGAGTAACCTCATGCTGAAGTTTGCAGCCATTTTTCCCTTTGGACCCTTAAAGGATCGATCCGGTTGAACATAGCTCGAAGTGATTCCGCGTGTTTGGGTGTGAAAGAGGACCATGCATAGTGTAAAAATGCCTATTCAGATGCGTTGGAATAGTTCGTTTGGTCATATGAGTTGCAGAACGAAAGTTGCACCACTTTGCAACTTTCCACTGCTTCCATTTGACACTTTTTCTATCAACTGAAAACTGGACACCGCAGGAAAACCACTCCAAGATAACAAAAAATGAGAGAGGTTATTGTAGAGGGGCCCAACGCGATCTCATCGGATCAGATGAGAAGTTTCTAAGCATCACGGTGTTTGAGTAACCTCATGCTAAAGTTTGCAGCCATTTTTCCCTTTGGACCCTTAAGGGATCGATCCGGTTGAACGTAGTTCGGAGCGATTCCGCATGTTTGGGTGCAAAAGAGGACCATACCTAGCATAAAAATGCCTATTCGGACACGTTGGAATAGTCTGTTTGGTCACACGAGTTGTAGAATGAAAGTTGCACCACTTTGCAACTTTTCACTGTTTCCATTTGACACTTTTTTCATCAACTGAAAACTGGACACCACGGGAAAACCACTCCGAGATAACAAAAACTGAGAGAGGTTATTGTAGAGGACCCAAAATGATCCCATTGGACAAGATGAGAAGTTTCTAAGCATCACGGTGTCCGAGTAACCTCATGCTGAAGTTTTCAGCCATTTTGCCCTTTGGACCCTTAAGGGATCGATCCGGTTGAACGTAATTCAGAGCGATTATGCGTGTTTGGGTGTGAAAGAGGACCATTCCTAATGTAAAAATGTCTATTCAGACGTGTTGGAACAATCCGTTTAGTCACACGAGTTGCAGAATGAAAGTTGCACGACTTTGCAACTTTTCACTGCTTCCATTTGACACCTTTTTCATCAACTAAAAACTGGACACCACCGGAAAACCACTCTGAGATAATGAAAACTGAGAGAGGTTATTGTAGAGGGTACCAACATGATCCCATTGGACTAGACGAGAAGTTTCTAAGCATCACGGTGTCCGAGTAACCTCATGCCAAAGTTTGCAGCCATTTTTCCCTTTGGACCCTTAAGGGATTGATCAGGTTGAACGTAGCTCAGAGCGATTTTGCGTGTTTGGGTGTGAAAGAGGACCATGCCCAGTATAAAAATTCTTATTCAGACGTGTTGGAATAGTCTGTTTGGTCACATGAGTTGTAGAAAAAAATTTGCACCACTTTGCAACTTTCCACTACTTCCATTTGACACTTTTTTCATCAACTGAAAACTAGACACCACAGGAAAACCACTCTAAGATAACGAAAACTGAGAGAGGTTATTGTAGAGGGGCCCAACATAATCCCATAGGATTAGGAGAGAAGGTTCTAAGCATCACGGTGTCCGAGTAACCTCATGCTGAAGTTTGCAACCATTTTTCCCTTTGGACCCTTAAGGGATCGATCCGGTTGAACAAATGGTCTATAATATAAACTTATCCAAACCTTACCAACTCTTGGGGCAGAAATTATAAGTTGAAAAAATTTAAAATCCACATTTAGATCTCAGTTATACCACCGTACAATGGGTAAACCACAAAACCCTCTATTGTAGCCTAAACCCTAGGGGTTTATTGAAAATGATACTTCCAAAGCTAACCACAACCTAAAAATTACTCAAACAAGTTTGTGATACCCTACACAAGCTCAAACAATCATAAAATAATGCTTTCCTACACAAAAACACAATTTAACTCTTCAAAACCACCATTTTTCTTAAAGAAAACACACTTTTACACACATGGGTTTCACACCCATCTCACTTTCAGACCTCTCGAACACTAACACATCATTCCCACACCTTAATAATGTTAGTGTAGACCCATTCCTCAAGTTACAGAGGCTACAAAAATATGAATGGGTCAAAAAACCATTTTTATTGACTCAAAACCTTCAAATGTACAAGTTCGGGCCGATTTTAGTAAATTGATGATATCCTACTCCTTATTTGCCTTGATGAACAAAACCTATTGAATGGTGCTCTTGCACCAATCATACATCCTGCGGAGTACATCCCGCTTGAAGTCTTTGAAAGCAATAGCCATATCAAATTCCTTTTTTCCAAGTCCTACTCTCTCAAGGTTAACAATCTCAATCTCACTAATAGCGATTACTACTAAGAAAGGTAATTCGACCAATTCTACCAAACAGTTTACCATAAGAATAATAAAAGCAGAGGATTTGAAAGTAACTCCATGAAAACCAAGCTCTCTAAATGGTACATATCAAAGTGTAGTTCAAAATCTTTTAGATGAGGTTGCTCCCATAGCTCTCTTACTCGCTTGACAAAACCTTGAAACTCTGTATTGATTTTATTTTTCCTGTCCCTCTCTTGTTGTTCTTCCTCAATTTCATCAAGATCATACATTGACCTTCTTGACCCTCCTAAATTTTGGACCACATCCATTACCTCCACATAAAATTGGACATCCTTGGTCTTCTTGGTTCCCATGCCTTGATATGCTTATGCAAATGAAAATGAAGCAAAGTAATCATCTCCTTCTCCGTTGGTTGGAATAATGCATGCTTAATGTTTTGATACATGATATCAAATCTCTCTTCTACTCTCATGGTTCAATACCAAAATCTAGTATGGTGGGGGCCTCTAGAGTTCCATTCATCTTTCTTCCTCTTCCACCAAATGCTAGCCCGATCCAAATGTCTACTAGCCTAATTGACTTTGTTTTTGAAAGCTGAATGGTGTAGGAGCACCCACACCTCACCCTCAATTTGTGATTGTTTGATGGTAAATTGGGAGGACAGTTGGTAAATGTTATTATGTTGAGGTCTTTTTGTCTTGAATAAGGTCTAATAGACCAATCTTTTATGTACTTTGGGAATTAGTAGGTTAGGGTGGACAAATGTGCAAAAGCACTCTTGAATTAAATAATTGTTGATATTGCCATAAAGGAAAATTATGTAAAAAGTAGGTGGGAGTGTAGAGAAAGAGTCTAAAATTCATGTTATAAGAGTGTCTAAGTGGTCCTCGGCCTTTAGAATATTAAATTTGCATGATAAAGCTTAGTAAGCAAAACCATTCTTAAATAATAAATACTAGTATTTGTAGTCTTAATAAGGGTTTGGTGGTTCAAAGGTAGTTATGGGAATTGAAGGGAGATGATTCTCATTTAAAATGTATTAAAAACATCATTCAAGCCTGAATGGGGGTTCAATCAATAGTTTTTTTGAAGACTGGTGCTCTTCACAACGCCTAAAACTGTGGAATTTCAACATTTTTTTGAGTTTTCAGTTTCTTTTCTCTGTGTACAGCCTAGTACAAGCCTCTTACGAAAATAAATTCATGAAACATTGTGGTGGCAGGTCTTAACCTAGATTTCAATATGTTTGATACACCTTTGGTTGTTTTAGTGAAAGGAAAATCCATTTTTCTTTATCCAGCCTGTATAAACCAGCAGGGTCTGAGTTTACTTTAATTTTTGTGATGGAGCCCTTCCTCGTACTGTGGTGAATTGTGACTCAGAGGAAAGGTTTACAATGTGTTGTTTTCAAGTTTCCTTAACTCTTTTAATAATGGTAAGGCGTTTATAGGGCTAGTGATGTTGTTTTAGGTTGAGAATGTGAAATTTCATTGCTAAAAATCGTCTCTGGGATTTAATCATTTGTACCACATTGTTGATGTGCTTTGAATCCTTGCATCTAAAGGAAATTTTATCAACATAAATACTGCTACTCTCTGAAGGTTAACAATCTCAATCTCACTAATAGTACATTTACAACCATATTCAATGATTTGCCTTCAAAAGGCAACAAATTCAAATATTGACTTAAATAGCCTTCAAGAGGCTTTAAATAGCCTTTAAAAATGATTCTACATCTTTCCAATCATGCCTAACTATTATTTTTGTAACTAACATGACTTATTACATAATAAATCAATTGTGGATGTGTTATTATCTTTCCAAATTTGCTCAATAACCTTGGTGCCCCTACACCAAATTTCATTATTTCAGTAAATGTCATTACAATGCCTTAGGTACTCTGTTCTCACAGATATTTTACAATGTCACTCATACATTTGAGATTCTCTTATAATGTCTACATCACAAGTTCTCATTTAGAGGTTAACTTCAAATGAGAAACTTGAGATTCCCTCACAAAGCTTTGCACACTCTTTTATAATGGCTTGAAATCAAAATTGAGATTTTTCAAGATCATTAAAATAAGGATGTTGCATTGATTTTTTGGCTGAGATTCTCTTCGATGGCTCCAAAATCAGCATTTTCTGCAAGGAGAGACCAATCAATTTTTACTAGTTTAGTTACAGATATGCAAAGTAAAAGAATAAAAAGAAACAACTCATGTCCAAAATGGAAATGAAATGAAAATAGATGGAAGGAACTTACAGATAGGCATGGCAGTCTCTCAACTTAGTCACTCTTGCTCATACATCTTCACTGCGAGTTCCAAGATACCTATTGCACACAACACCTCTCATGAATCTAGAATATCTTGAAATTCGAGATGCTCCTATAATGTCTACATCATAGGTGCTCACGATAAGGTTAACTTCAAATGAATAACTTGAAATTACCTCACCAAGCTTCACAGACACTTTTGTAATGGCTGAAAATCATAATTGAGATTTGGCTTCATAATCAAAATAGGGATGTTGCATTGCTTTTATGCCTGAGATTCTCTTGGATGGCTTATAAATCTGCATTTTCTACAAGGGGACACCATTCAATGGTTACCGGGTTACTTACAAATACGCAAAGTAAAATAAGACATGATAGCATTGGAATCAAACAAATTAACGTGGATACAAGTATAAATTAATAAGAACGATTGTGCATATACTTACAAATGAATCCAATGAACCATTTGGATATGCTCTACTCTTTATTGTGTCAAGTATTGCCTCATGGTCAAACTCACAGACCTTCCACAAGGTCCTGTTCAAAGGTCTACCCGCATATTTTCTCAAACGAACATTGAATGCCACAACAATGTTCAAGTAATGAAGAATCTTACGATGCGTGTCAAAGTCCTCAAACAACCAATGTTTAACACTCTTATGTGGGTACCTTCTAAGCCACGTTCCGGTAACAACAACTGAGCCTATAGGGTATTCAATATTTTCTCCATCTATAACTGGGGCTTCCAATTTCTTTTTGGGCTCAACACAATGACACAAGTAATAGTCCATTCCCTCTTTGTTTTCTTCATCTGCAATAACTGCATAAACATGCCCTGCATTGATATGTGCATAAAATCACTCGAAATTAGTCAACATTATCAATAACACGCTCACGTTATAATAAATTTAGTTTTTTTAAAGATTTATATGGTAGACCCACTCCAACCCACTCCCACCTTATCTCACACACTCTTTCACCCTCTAGCACCC
>VDFB02058242.1:242937237-243007249 GCA_007258455.2 Sequoia sempervirens | reverse complement strand
CATCTGAACAAACATTTTCTGATTATAAATGTGTACGGTCCGACAAGAACGATTGACAAAGCTGAACTATGGCATTCTATGTCCGATTTCATTCTTTCTTGGCCAGATACCGCACTGATCATCGGTGGGGACTTTAATGCCATACTTGATCTATCAGAGAAAAGTGGTGGTTTAAGGAAAGTTTCACAAACCATCCTTGATTTCAGGGCCTTTATTGGGAAATGCGGACTGATGGACTGCCCCACGGACAATGGTACATTTACATGGACCAACCGATGCAACGACTTCACGGCTATCTCAAAAAGGCTTGACCGATTCTTGCTATCGCCCTGCTGGTCTGAATCAGGGGCAAATCTGACTACCAATATTCTGCCCGTTTCAATTTCTGACCTCTTCCCTGTTGAGCTTTCAATAACAGTCAGAAGGAAGACTGAAAAAGCAAACTTTAAATTTCAAAACATGTGGTGGAGGGACCCGAATCTCATTCTGCTTCTGGAACAATGGTAGAAAGCGCTGAAGGTTGACGGCTCGATCAGCTTTAGACTGGTCAAAAAACTAAAACTCATCAAGCAGAATTTGAAAGACTGGAACAAGAATCAATTTGGAAACCTATTCGTGGAAAAGGAAAAACTAGAGTTAGAATTGGAAGCCCTCAGCGAACTAATAATAAAGAAGGGCGTGTCAAATGAAGAATACATAAGGGAAAAGCAACTGAAGGAAAACCTAGGGGAGATCCTCAAAAGGGAGGAATTATACTGGAGAGACAAATCGCGGGAAGTATGGCTCAGCGAAGGGGATTCCAACTCAAAAAAATTCCATGCCTCTGTTTTGGCCAAGAGGGAAAAAAACAAGATCGAAGAAATCAATGATTGCGAAGGTACGACTGTCAGAGGGGGAGAGGCGGTTGGACTGGCAGCATGCGATTTCTTCACAAAATTGCTTGGGGGAGCTCTCAATCAGGGGAAGATGGCCGGGCATTTGGTCCACGTCCGGCCCCTAATCAGCATTGAAGATAACAGACGGTTGTGTGACCACATATCAAAGGAAGAAGTGCACAAGGCCTTGTTTCAAATACACCCCGACAAGGCCCCAGGACCGGACGGCTTTCCCGCCGGGTTCTTTCAGAAGTGCTGGAGCTTTATGGGAAAAGAACTATGGAAGTTCACTGAGGAATTCTGCAAAACAGGACGCTTCGTCAAGGACATAAATAATTCGATTATTGCAATAATCCCCAAGAAGCAAAAATGCACATCATTTGACGATTTCAGGCCGATCTCTCTGTGCAATACACTATATAAGATTGCGGCCAAGGTCCTTGCGAACAGATTGAAACCAATACTGGAGAAGATCATATCGGCAGAGCAAAATGGCTTCGTCCCTGGCAGAGAAATCGTTGATAGTATCCTCATCATCTCGGAGGCTGTACACACTCTACGCACTAGCAAAAAGGCGAGTATGATAATAAAGCTCGATGTGAGCAAAGCATACGACAAGGTAAGCTGGCCATTTCTGTTGAGTGTTATGAAAAAAATGGGTTTCTGTGATCAATGGTGTGGCCTAATTTTTCAATGCATTTCCACGGTGAGGTTCTCCATAGCAATAAACGGAACACTTCATGGTTTTTTCAACGCAACTAACGGGCTCAGGCAAGGCGATCCGCTTTCACCCTTCCTCTTCGTTATTTTGGCAGAGTCATTCAGCTGTGCTATTAAAAAATGCATAATGCAGGGTCTTTGGCGTGGTATAAGCATCACCCCCAACACAGAACCAATCACACATGTCCAATTTGCGGACGACACATCCCTCTTTGGAGAGGCAAGCATCAAAGAAGCCAGGAACATAAGCAAGGTGGTAGCGGAGTATGAAAGTAACTCAAGGCAAAGAATGAATAGAGACAAATCATGTGTTTTTTTCTTCAACACAAATGCCCAGCTCCAATATGAGATCACCTCTACATTGAGAATTAGGGCGGGTCAACTACCGTCAAAGTTCCTAGGAATACCAATTTTTGAAGGTGCGTGCAAGGCAATTCACTGGAATGAGGTAGTGGAACGATGCAGAAACAAGGCGATGGCATGGCGTAACAGTTGGCTCTCCCTAGCAGGAAGGATCACAATGACCAAAACGGTGCTTGCGGCGGTACCCATCTTCACAATGTCCTGCTTAGAAGTGCCGGCCAAAACAGAAAAAGCTCTGGAAGGTATCATGAAGAAGTTTCTCTGGGAAGGCTCAAAAGGTGAAAAGAAGATCCCCCTAATTGGTTGGGAGTCGGTTTGTAAACCGAAAGAGGATGGCGGAGCTGGGCTACGGAAAATGAGGATGCAAAATATCGCTCTAGGAGCAAAACTAATTTGGAAAATGTACAGGAAGCCCGACAAACCATGGTGCAAGATACTACAAAACAAATATCTTGACAACACTGACCCAGAAAGAATCTTAACGGTTGGGAACATAAATGGCGGATCAAACATTTGGAGATTTATTTCAAGTTGCAGGCACCTCATCACCTCACACCTGTCCTGGAGGATTGGAGATGGGAAAAAAGCGCTATTCTGGCTGGATTCGTGGAACAGCCATCAAAGCCTGGTAAAAATGTTCGACCTTGATCAATATGTCGAACATCTTCAATCCACCTATGGGTCCAAGGTGGCGGACTACGTATGTACAGATGACAGCTCAAAGTACGCCATGCACTCGTGGATTAAAATCTCTTCTTCACAAATCTCCAAGTCTCTGACGGAGGAAATAAATAAGGAGATCGGTAACAGACAAATAAGACTTTTTGATCGGGAAGACTCAATTTTTTGGTGTGGGGCATCCTCAGGAGAGTACTCCGCCAAATTGGGATACCAAATACAGCTAAAACAGAGTGAAGATAAGTCCTGGATGGCAAGACTTTGCTGGAAAAGACAATTTTGCCAAAAGCTGGGGCATTCCTATGGACGGCTCTTTATAAAAGATGTCTAACCAGCGAACGCTTGAAGAGAATTGGAATCATGGGCCCCTCCAGGTGTGTACTGTGCAAACAAGCAGGAGAAGATGTCGATCATTTGCTTCTATCATGTCCGTACGCTACATTCTATTGGGATTGGCTACAGTCAAACTTAAATTTTATTGGAGCAAGACAACATAAACTATGGGACTTCCTGGCTAGCTGGCCAATAACGGGAAAATTTGGATACTGGAAGGGTATCTGGGGCACCTCACCCTCATTGGTGGTCTGGCATATATGGAAAGAAAGAAATAGGGAAATTTTTAAAGGTACTGCTTTGTCGAGGGAATGCTTGGTTGAGAAAATTCAAATGGCAATCACTGAAACCGCAAACCATAGATTGCATAGGGACACCAAATCAATTTTCTCAAGGTGGGACGAGGAAATTATGAAGAAATGGCGTGGGCTCAGGTTACCGACGTACTGCGGGACAAATAAACCAAAAGTAAATAGGAAAGAGATACGCTGGGAACGTCCGACTCGGCTAAAATGGAAAATGAACTTCGATGGAGCGGCAAAAGGCAATCCGGGAATGGTTGGGGCAGGATGCATAATTCGAAACCCCCAAGGTGAATGTGTATGGGCGGCATCAAAAAACCTTAGGTTAAGCACAAACAATTTGGCCGAGATGGAAGCGTTATGGCTCGGGCTCCAAATTTGCACAGAAAAAGGTATCTCTGAGGTCGAGATTGAAGGTGACTCGTTGCTATGTGTGAATGCTATCATCTCAGGAAAAGCACAAAACTGGAAGATGCTCGACTGGATCGGACCAATAAAGGAGTCATTAGTGGGCTCTCAAATTACACAATAAAGCATGTGTACAGAGAAGCAAATCGTGCTGCTGATCTTTTGGCAAATTCGGGAGTGAGGCAGGACAAAAAAGTTGACATCGGCTCCACGGCTGTACAATGGCCGGGCTTACAAGAAATTATAGTTTATGACATGCTTGGCTGTCGCACCCCACCGACGGAATAGATTCGTGCCCATATGGCCCTTGGAATGCGAAGCGGAGCAGCGAAGTACTGGGGCACTCGATTATGCAGGATTCGGGTTTCATGTTGGCGACCTCTGGGTTCTTGATCTCCCCGGTCCATCAAGACAATCGAACCCGCCTATATATTGGGGTTGCCTGGGGTCCCTACTGAATAAGAAAATCTAGTGGGGTGGGCGACTTACACAAGAATGGTGCTTATGTTTGGGATCCTTTGCCAATGTGCAAATGAAGCTCTCCCCGTTCAGTGTAGGCAACTTTTTGCAACCCAAAACCAGAGGGTCTTAAACGTGATTGTTGATCTGCTCTCCACCCTCTTGCCTGCTAATCAGCACTGGTGCGATGGGAAGGTGTTCGAAGTTGTAATAAGCCACATGGTAGACATCAACGAGTCCAAGGAAATCGTGGTGGCACGGCTTGTTAGACTTGTATCACCTACCTTCATTCAAGCGGTCGCCAGTGCTACCATGGAGCTAAGGACGGATGGATGGGTCAGCCTGCTACGAATGTACTTCGATCCTGCCAATTTGAGCGATGACGAAGGCTCTAATGGAGTGGCGGATGCTAACAAGCGCGATGCCCGGCTCAACTTCATGTCCAACGCTTGGGAGGTGTACCGAATGGGTGTCAGAAATGGAGATCTGACGGCATTCGAAAGATTCATGAACTCTGAGCATTGCTGGGTGGGAAGGAATAGTCTTAACAGGCTCGTCCGTTTGGGGAACTGTTTGGCAATTGTCTATCAGGCCATGTTGGTCTAAATTGTGCTTAGTCTGGTCTGGTCTTTGCTTTTGGCACTAACCTGCCCATAATACCACTGTAAATCGGGAGCTACCCCCATACTTGGTAGCACTCATCTATAAAATATATATATATATATATAGTCTTAATTATTAATCTATTTAAATAATTTATTATATGATAAATTTAATATGAAGAATATTAAACAAAAATTATTAATATATTTACATAACAATGCATGATATATTTAATATTATTAATTAATAATAATAATTTATTATTAAATAGTAATCATTATTATTTTATAATATATTATCACATATATAATATAATTATAAATATATACTTGTCAAGACTATTATATATAATATACCCACAAACTATATAATAGTTATATATTATATTATATGATAATACTGGATATTATATTATTTATATTATTTATAATATATTCAATATTCTATAATAATGACAATTATTATATAATAATAATGACAATTATTATATAATAATAATTAATATTAGCTAAACAATAATAAAGTATTAATATTAAATATATTATATATTTTTTATTAATATTAGTTAAATAATAATAAAGTATTAATAATAAATATATTATATATGACTTAAAAATATATTATTGATGTCGGCTTTCAATACCCTTTCCATTCAATGCTTAGAGTATTGAAACTGAGCATCAATAATATATTTTTAAGTAATATATAATATCATTTTCTAAGTCAACAAACAATTTAAATATAATTTTCATCTCATTTCATTTTTAAGGTATTTTGTTTTGAACAATGAAAGCAAAGACATGAGCGAAGAATTTAAAGGGCCAAGACTGAGTTAAGTAAATAGAGAAAAGAAAAAATGCAACCCAGTAGAACAAAAACAAATGGTAAAAATTAAAGCCAAGACCTAGGACATAACAAAGCAAAGGACTAGCTAGATATGAAATTCAAAAGTTTAAAATATGGATCAAAGGTAAAAACACTCTCAAGCACTCAGAGTTAGCATCGCCTTCAATCAACATACATTATAATATCATAACTCTAGGTACCTAACATTTCATCCCTCTTGACACATTTCATTCTTGAAACATGAGAAGAAGGTTAATAATAAAACTAATGCAAGTCATTTATAGTTATCCTCTTAAATCAATTTGTGCAAACAAAATATTTTTTTTTTGTTTTTTTATGTTGGGAGTTGAGCTTTGCTAACGAACTAAAAAACATATTTAAGTTATAGGAGGTTATCTATCTTTTGTTATGATAAAGAAGCTGCATTTTTAGTATGGTGAAAAAGAATAGGAATCATTTGTAAATGTTACTTAGATTAATTTTAACTTCTATTAATGTTCTTTAACAAAGATCTTGTATTTCAACAAGTCTTGCTTTTAGGTTAGAAGTTGGTACTTCTTTTTAAGGTCAAATATGTTTGGCAAGTTCTTTTTAAGGTCAAACATGGGTCAATGAGTTTGACTCGAAACTACACGGTTGAATCCTAATAGCAATATCATAATTTGACACGCTATGGAAAAATACCTCCTACTTATCAATTGATGAGCTAAAGGGGCTCTATTATGAATGGTCTATATGCGCCACTCGCTAAAGGTTTTGCAATGGTAACAACTGCCGGCTTAACCTTGAGAAAAACTCTGCTGCTTCTTCTGAGCCGAAGCGCACTGGATGCGGACCTCCCCGATCTGGCAGCCACTTCCGAGCACGCCCGGATGCAATGAGTGCTAAGTGGACCATTCAATATCATGAGAGATGGGTTCTTGCTGAACCACTACTCATGAAACATGGGTCAATGAGTTTGACTTGAAACTACACGGTTGAATCCTGATAGCAATATCATAATTTGACACGCTGTGGAAAATACCTCCTACTTATCAAGTTCTACATAGTCTAGATTTGAATATCATATTGAAATTATGTTGATTTTTGAATTATAGTAACAAAGTAGAAATATTTTGTGTAGATTCATCCATGTCTTTAAATTTAGATTCTTTTTTTTTTTTTAAATAATCACATTCATGACTTCTTCTTTTTTAATAATATTTTTTGTCATTGTAAATATAAAAAATTAATAATAAATATAAGATGTGATCTTCATATACTTCACACTATGTCTTAATGATCATTTTCATAGAATTTATAAATAAACTTCCAATATTTTATTAAAAATATGTTTTACCACTTTATATTATTATTTTTCCATTAGACAAACCTTTAACAACTAAAACATACTTTACAAATTAATTTCTAAGATTAAAAATTGAAATAAAGAAGACTAATCTACAAATGTATCTTTTTGCATTGTAGAATTAAAAAATCTAAAAGATATCCAAATTATATACTCATTTGTAATGATAAAATTGAATTTTAACATACAGATATCCAAATTATATATACTCATGCTACCATCTGTAATGATAAGGACCGAGCTAGCCAAATGCTGGCTTTCTAGTAAGTAACATGCAGTCTGGAACGGTAGAATGACATACAGATCTCCAGCCAAAAGAAAATGCGAGAAGGCTCAGATCCACAGTATCAGCGTTCATGAAGTCTGATAATTGGAGAGAACTATTAACCTCCTATTGCGTCTACTTTCCTCACTGCCCATTCCTATCATTCTATATAGCAATTTTATATATTATATAATGTGTTATCGAAAGCACAAATAATGTGGGATCAAAGTGACGCAATCGCTCCTTGTTAATGGCTAAATTTAGCTCATTCTTTTTAAATGATAGCTGCCATCTCGTGAATGTTAGGGAGTTTTATCGCTTTTGAAAGCGTCTAATATCATCAGATCTCTGTGGAATTCATCCGTTTCGAACCCATTCAAATGTTCCCATTCAGTAGACTTCCTCTTCTCCCAGCATTTCAGGATTTTATTTCAGTTTAATAACAAGCAAAAACAGTAGCCAAAATAGGCTTGTGGAAAATGACTTGAAAAGTGTTAGAATAGATTTCAGATTAGCCTCTTCACAGCCTCTTAGCTTCGAGTGTGTAAATGAATTTATGTTTGGACAGGGTTAAGCGCGCTTGAGCTGGAGCAGTACTGGGATGGGTGACCTCCCTGACTGACCGCTTCACCTCGTGAGCATCACCTAGATGCAATGAGTGCTAAGTGGACCATTCGATATCATGAGAGATGGGTTCTTGTTGAACCACTACTCATGAAACATGTAAATGAGTTTGACTCAAACTACACTGAACTCGAGAGTAGCAATATCATAATTTGACATCAGGAAAAAATAATTCTACTCTCTATCAAGTTCTACATAATCTAGATTTGAATATCATATTGAAATTATGTTGATTTTTGAATTATAGTAACAAAGTAGAAATATTTTGTGTAGATTCATCCATGTCTTTAAATTTAGATTCTATTTTTTTTTTTAAATAATCACATTCATGACTTCTTTTTTAATAATATTTTTTGTCATTGTAAATATAAAAAATTAATAATAAATATAAGATGTGATCTTCATATACCAGCACTATGTCTTAATGATCATTTTCATAGAATTTATAAATAAACTTCCAATATTTCCATTAAAATATGTTTTTACCACTTTTTATATTATTATTTTTTCCATTAGACAAACCTTTAACAACTAAAACATACTTTACAAATTAATTTCTAAGATTAAAAATTGAAATAAAGAAGACTAATCTGACAAAAGTATCTTTTTGCATTGTAGAATTAAAAAATCTAAAAGATATCCAAATTATATACTCATTTGTAATGATAAAATTGAATTTTAACATACAGATATCCAAATTATATATACTCATGCTACCATCTGTAATGATAAGGACCAAGCTAACCAAATGCTGGCTTTCTAGTAAGTAACATGCAGTCTGGAACGGTAGAATGACATACATATGATCTCCAGCCAAAAGGAAAATGCGAGAAGGCTCAGATCCACATTATCAGCGTTCATGAAGTCTGATAATTGGAGAGAACTATTAACCTCCTATTGCGTCTACTTTCCTCACTGCCCATTCCTATTATATTGACTACCAATTCTGTATATTGTATAATGTGTTGTCGAAAGCACAAATAATGTGGGATTAAAGTGACGCAATCGCTCCTTATTAATGGCTAAATTTAGCTCATTCTTTTTAAATGATAGCTGCCATCTCGTGAATGTTAGGGAGTTTTATCGCTTTTGAAAGCGTCTAATATCATCAGATCTCTGTGGAATTCATCCGTTTCGAACCCATTCAAATGTTCCCATTCAGTAGACTTCCTCTTCTCCCAGCATTTCAGGATTTTATTTCAGTTTAATAACAAGCAAAAACAGTACACAAAATAGGCTTGTGGAAAATGACTTGAAAAGTGTTAGAATAGATTTCAGATTAGCCTCTTCACAGCCTCTTAGCTTCGAGTGTGTAAATGAATTTATGTTTGGACAGGGTTGGAACCCAACATCAAAGAAATAAGATGAAACAATTGCAAAATAGCACCTGTGTATTCCACAGCGTGCCAAGCCCAGCAAGCTTTTTCAGTGTACTTTGTAACACAATATCCCCTTCTTCCCAAAATGTAAATATTTGTTAAAGGAAGTTGTTAATATCCTGAGCTGAAACTGAATTTAGATGAACATGCAGGACCAAAATAGATCAGAACTTTGCTTCTCTTTTGTTTATCTCACTGACTGAAACAAGGGTGCCTGCTTTTTAGGAAAACCAAGGAGGAGAGTCCTACAGAATGGAGAAATGATGATCTTATCAATCAATGAATATGAGCCATACAATGAATTTGAGTATTCATCATCATTTATTCTAAGATTACAAAATAAACAATGAGGTAGAAGCCATTAAAGAAACGTTACAATTAGATCTTGATAGTGATAGCATCATCCCTTTGCCTCAACTTAGCCCCTCCTCAATAAATGAGTACAATACCGAGGGATTATCAGACATGGTTTTTCCCATGCTCTTCCTAAATGGGGACACACTACTACACGTTAGAAGTAGGGAAGCTCAAATGCATGAATATACTTTACATCTGATAAGATACCATATAACAAGTTTGAAAGATATATAAGATTTTGCTACTTCCTCTACAATCTGTTGGAGTGGATGGAGATAAAACTAATACACATAACAGATTGAACACATAAAATATTGAAACAGAAAACACAATTATTTCTTCATCCCCCACTTCATTCTATTGCTATATAAAATCATTTACATCATGCCTCTTTTATAGAGGAATTCAATTACTTCAATGAGAAGTAATACTAAAAATAACAGCTTTAAAAACAAAACAAAATAGTAAAAAAACTAAACTAATTTCTAATTTATTTAATTACAAAAACTTGCAGCTTTTTCTTTTTGTATGGGAGAAATTATTCGTTTATTCCAACACAATCTTATAATGTGTCATCACAGCCAAAAAAAAAAAAAAAATTGTTATAGCCCAGAAAAATATAGAAGACAACATACTAAGTACAATACAAGACCTTTGCCAACACCTACACAATGTCCCTACCAATCAATTAGCTAAGCAACTCATGTGTTTTGGCATTTCTCTATGAGGAACATGATCATATCCAAGTAAGTACCTCATCAAACTAATAACAATACGCTGGTTGGGATCTCCCACAATGTTCTTCACACTGATTATAATAGAAACAAAATGGCTTGCCCTCCATAAATTGTTTACAAATAATATCCTGGCACTGATACAATACTCAAGAAACTAACTTCAAAAAAAAATCAAAAGCCACACACAACATCCATATACATATACTTGTGATTTATAATATTCTTTGAAGAAGTCATAAAGAAAATTTGACACAAAAATATATTGGTACAAATATGAGTGGCAACACTTTGGTTATGCTCAAATACATGGTTTCTTATGATTCGTGTACATGCACCAAATATGGACACACTTAATTGGAACAATAGCATTGAACTCGAAAGAGCTACAAATTTGATAAATACATTAATATGTGGAATCCTTGTAATCCATCCCAAAGAAGCCACATAGCATATCGATCCCCTCTGAATGATTTGTGCTTGCTAAACAAGTACAAAGATATTTTTTTCTAGCCTCATGATAAATAATGAGGAGTTGACTGTGTATAAAGGTATCTACCAAATTGAGGGAACTTGTTATGCAAGAAGGGATAGAATGTTGAAAGCTCTATGAATTAAATGTATAGACTCTATCTTAATATGTGATGAAGAATGGTAAGAAAAACTATAGAAAAAGTAAATGGTAGATATATACATTCCAAATTTTAAGAGTCATAATAAACTCAGGCAACCAAGATCATTTGCAAAATCAAAAACAACCTTCCGCAAGAGAGTAGTAAGAAATTAATGCTAGATTATACAATGCATACATGATACATAGTGTACAAGAGGAACCTTTCTTATATAGGAAAGTGAAAGATTCCCAACATAGGATTATGACAACTATGACATGAGACAGAAAAATTAAATGACCTAAATGTTATTTAAGTAAACTTAACTAACTATATGAGCTAGATGGAAACTGATTAGGTAATATACACCATTTAGTTCAACACCCCCAATTAAGTGCAACTTAGGGAGGAACAAAAAAATACAATATGCAAAGATGCATCCTGATGACAAGGCCTTGTTAGCTACCCATGTTCAAAATATCTCTCACAAACAAAGTAGAGGAGAAAAATCCATCGGAAAAATCCCTCTCAAAAAGAGAGAAAATATTCAACCAAAAATGTATAAGTGATAGAAGGACTCAACATGACCCTTCAAGGACTACGTCCATCACATATATGTATAATCAATATCCCCTCCATAGAAGAGAAATCTTGTGAGACTATATATCCCACCCAAAAGAAAGTAGATCTTGTGCCAATGGGAAATGCTTGAAGATGAATGTTGAATATAATCCAAAATAATAAAACAACATTTCTACCTATAGGAATAAATATATCCAAGAGTGTATGTAGAGAAAATTCAACTCCAAGAAGAGAGATGAGGGAAGAAGTCTCATGATATAGATTCCTTAAAAAATTTCTCAAGTGTCCACATATAGAAATCAAAGGATACAATATAATGAGGTGAAAATAATAAAAAAATCTATGAAAACTCACGAAGAAAAATCTCCAAAGAAAAATATTATGTGATTAAAGGTGTGATGTAGCTATCATAAAAAAGGAAATGGAATTCCTCAAGTATATTTGTTAATATAAAAGATCTGAGATTCACGAAAACAACCTACAATATGTGTCAAAAAATCATCCCACAAAGCTAAATTTGAAAGACCGGAATGACCCTATTGAATTGAAGTATTGGAAGCAACCATAGTAACACTTAACTTCGAAGAAGCACAAAGTGGAGGAGATGGAAGCTTCGCTTCTATTAAAGAATAAAAAACTACTGTTGTTGGAAATCCAACTCGAATTGCTTTAAAGCATATCTAACTCGGGTTGCTTTAAAGTGATTTAAAGCATATCCAACTCGAGTTGCTTTAAAACAACTCCACATCCCACCTTTCGAGCTACAAAAATCAACACTCCCTCATAGTGAGGAAGGTGTTCTGCACCACACCCAACTTGTCCCTGAAGAATTCAAACTTGCTCTTCATCAAGGCCTTCGTCAGGATATCTGTTATCTATTCATCTGTAGGAATGTAATTGAGCTTCACTATCCCCTTCTCCACACAATCTCTGATGAAGTGGTACTTGATCTCAATGTGCTTTTACTTGTCATGAAACACTGGATTCTCAAAGAGTTTGATACAACTCTGATTATCACAGTAAATGACTGTAGGATCCAACTCCTGATCAAAGAGCCCAACTAGAATTTTTTGAAGCTAGATAGCCTCACATGTAGCCATACTGGCTGCCATATACTCGGCCTCTGCAGAATTCAGCGCAACTAACTTTTGTTTCATGTTGTACCAAGAGACTGCTCCTGATCCCAAACTAAAACTACACCCTAAAGTGCTCTTCCGATTAGCTGTATTGCCTGCCCAATCTGCATCAGTAAACCCCTCAAGCTTCACTCCATCCTTCTGAACATACTTTAGCCCATAATCAACTGTGCCTTGGAGATATCTCAAAACATGCTTTGCAGCTATCTAGTGCACATGTTTAGGTTCCACCATAAACTGTCTAAGTGAGTTCACTACAAAACAAATGTCTGGCCTGGTGTTGACTAGATACATAAGAGAGCCTATCAACTGTCTATATAAAGTCGGGTCCACTGCCTCTAATCTAGAAGCATCAATCTTCTTCCAATTGGTCACAAGTCGTGTTGACATAGGCTTATAATTCTCCATTCTGAATCACTTCAAGATATCAATTAAGTACTTCTTTTGTCCAAGGAAGATCTCTCCCTCTCTCTACCACAACTCCAATCCCAGAAAGTAGTGCATCAACCCCAAGTCCTTCATCTCAAACTCTCCTACAAGATCCTGCTTACAGTGTGCTATGAGCTCCTCTGACCCTATGAGAAATAATTCATCAACATATAACACCAATATGAGAAGTTCACCCTTCACCTGAACATAGTACAGGTTCAGATCCGCCTCACTCTTTATGAAGCCCACACTCTACAAGTAACTGTCAATACGTGAATACCACGCCCTGGGAGCCTGCTTGAGTCCATGCAATGCTCTTTTCAACTTGCATACATGAGAATCCCTCTCATGTGCTTCAAATCCTTTTGGCTGCTCTATGTAAATCTCTTCCTTAATCACTCCATTGAGGAAGGTCATCTTTACATCCATCTGGTGAATCCTCCAACCCATTTGTGTTGCTACAGAAATGATAGCTCTTATGGATGAGTACCTGGCTACTGGAGCGAAAGTCTCGTCATAGTCCACTCCTTCCTTCTGAGAAAACCCCTTAGCCACAAATCGAGCTTTAAACTTCTCCACACTACCATTTGCAGCATGCTTAATCTTATATAACCATCTCGAGCCCACCACATACATATCTTCTGGTCGTGGTACTACCTCCCACACATTGTTCTTCATGATGGAAGAATACTCTTCCACCATGGCATCTCTCCACACTTGGTGCTTGGATGCCTCTTGAAAGCTGGAAGGTTCTACTTTAATTAATTCACTCATAAGTGCCACATACTCAGAATAACATCTGGGAGCCCTTCTCTATCTAACTGAATCTTGAGGATCACCTACATATTCTTGAGCCTCTCTCAATGTCTGCTCAACTGCCCTGTTTCTTCTCTTCTCAGTAATAGGAATCTAAGGCTGAAGAATTATTTGTTCCTCTGTTTGATCACCCTGCTCGGCCTACTTGCTCTGCTCTCCAGCTTGCATGACTGAAGTTTGAGGAATTTGTGCTACATCAACCGTGGGTGATTGTTCCTCCTCATTCATCAAGTTGCTTGACTTCTGAAGAGCCCTCTCTTCCTCAAACTTCACATCTCTGTGAACCACTGTTTTCCTGAGAGTAGGAATGTAAACCCAATAAGCCTTAGAAGTTTCACTGTACCCAACAAGGATACCCTTCTCTGCAGAATAGGTTCCAACTTGGTTCTCTTCTCAATAGGAATGTGACAATACACAAGGCATCCAAAGATGCAAATGTGCCCCAAATCTAGTTTCTTACCAGTGAAAGCCTCTTCTAGAGTCAACTTTCCCAACACTTTGTGAGGGCTCCTATTCTGCAAATACACTGTTGTATTGCAAGCTTTTTCCCATAAGAACCAAGGCAGATCCTGATCATGAAGCATGGCCTTGGCTGCTCCAACTATAGCCCTATTCTTCTGTTCAGCAACCCCATTTTGTTGCGGGTTGTACAAAACTGTCAACTCTTTCTTGATACCTTCCTGAGCACAAAAATCTTTGAAGGAATTCGAGGTATACTCGCCTCCATTATCAGACCTTAGTATCTTGATCTTCCTCCCTGTTTGGTTCTCCACGAGAGCCTTAAACTCTTTGAACCTACTAAAGACCTCATCTTTATTCTTCAGAAAATATATCCATGTCTTCTTGGAGAAGTCATCAATGAAAGTAACAAAATACTCGTACCCATTCAAGAATTTTGTTGACATGGGCCCACACACATCTAAGTGTACAAGATCCAAAATCCCTTCGGATCTAGTGTCGCTATTTGGAAAAGTGGTCTTGGAAAATTTCCCAAGTGCATAGCCTTTGCACACCTCATGCTTTTCTGTTTTCATCTCAGGCAGCCCCGTCACTATTTCCTTAAGAATATTAAGTGCTCCATGGTGAAGGTGAGCCATCCTCCTGTGCCACAATTCTCCTATCCCTTTACAGCTACTAACCAACGCATGTGCTAGCTCAAACTGTAACCCAAACAAGCTTCCATGCCTGACACCAATCACTTTTGCAACCTTGGAATCTTTGGGACAAATATAGACTTTTCCCCTCTCAAAGGTCACGATGTAACCCTTGTCTTCCAAAGCAGAAACTGAGATTAAATTCTTTGTCATGCCAGGGACATACAACACATCCTCCACCAACAGAGGTTTTCCAGACTCCCTCTGAAACTTGACAGTGCCAATACCAGTTGCATGGTACTTGGCATTATCTTCGAGCTCAATATAGAAATCCAGCTTCTTCTCCTCCAACTTGGTGAAACATTCTCTGACTCTCATCATGTGGCGAGAAGCCCCACTGTCAATATACCATACCCTGTTGGCAATTGAACTTGAGAGATAGGCAATGAGTGAAAACTCATTCTCAAATCGTGATGCAAACTCGTCCACCTCTGTTGTAGCAGCAACTTACTTCTTCTGCTTGTCCTTATTTTTCTTATTCGTACATTGACTGGCATAGTGACCCATCTGATGGCAACAAAAACATTTTATCTTGCTCAAATCTTTCTTCTTCCCACTCTTGGAAGAAGAACCTTCTGTTTGCTCTTTATTGGACTTCTTCTTACCCTTGCTAGCAAGAGCAATATTTTCTTCGTCTTGACCCTTCTTCATCTGATCTCCTCGATGAGCACCTTCACGGATCTCCTCCTGAATAAAATCATCCCAAAGTCTTGCCCAATCAGGTAGCCGATCTCTACCGACAACACACTTGAAAAACACTTCCCAGTGCTTTGAAAAACCATTCAATGATATACACACCAACTCATCTTCATCAATCATCTCTCCAACAGCAGCAAGCTCATCCCTGACCTGTGTCAGCTTGGACAAGTAAGAGGTCACACTCTCGCCTTTGGACATCTTGGTATTATGCAATTTTACCTTGAGCATCATCTTACGAGTCTGATAATCACTCTGATAAAGTTTTGTGAGCATATTCCACATCTCCTTGGCGGTGTCTTTCCCCGATAAATGAGGAATTAAATGATCTCTTACTCCATCCAGGATAATCCTCTGAGCCTTGGCCTCTTTAACTTCATGCGAATCTAAGACAATAGGATCATTTGTTGGTGGAGTCACTTTTGTGCTAGCATAGATCCACAACCTATTCTCCTTGAGAACAAATGTAATCCGAACCTTCCACTGCAAGAAGTTAGACGCACCCTTGAGCCTATCCTCGTATTGAACACTGGTTGCCATAGCCACAAAAAAAAAAAAAAAAACTAGAGACGAAAATATGAATTTTTTATTCTTGAAATTTTGTCACAAATCTTGGCTTCAGATTCAGAGTTTAGTGCTCGATACCATGTTAATTTCTATAACCCAACAACAAATTAATTGCACAATAAATTCACAGAAAGAAATCTGATTTATAACAATTAATACAACTGGGTTAATTAACAACTAATAACAGCGGAAGCAAAAATAACAAGAAGCCAATCACAAAAAGACAATAACATAGAATTACCCAAGAAACCCCAATGCGGGGAAAAACCTGCAAATGTTGGATCTTCTATTCAGCCTAACAGCAAACTTTTCTTTCGAAAATACAATATAAGTTTGCTACAACAATCTTACATTTATAGAGCCTAGTTGCTTTACTTAACGTGCAAGGAAAGAATCTTTCCTTGCTTTCTTTGGCTTTAATTACACATAAAATCACTCTTGGATTTATCTTATCCTCACAAACTCGGAAACATTCTATTAAAGAATAAAAACTTCTGTTGTTGAAAATCCAACTCGAATTGTTTTAAAACATATCTAACTCAAGTTGCTTTAAAGTGATTTAAAGCATATCCAACTCGAGTTGCTTTAAAACAACTCCACATCCCACCTTTCGAGCTACAAAAATCAACACAAGTCTCGATAACTAGAATGCATGAAAGAACAACAAGGTTCAAGTGACCAAACTTCTCATAAATACAACTCACACTAGATGAATGAGAGTGACTATCAACCAAAGGAACTACAATATCATCAATGGGTAAATGTGAAGATGTGTAAAAGTGAGATGCATACAATAATGATCTATCAGGCAGGACATTCATTGAGAGGCGAGTTGCAAACAACAGCCTCAATAAAAGAAGGAATGAATCTACCAGAATGCTACAAGGCCTTTACTGTTTGCTTGGAATATGCAGTCGGACGTTCATCGCCTCAATAAAAGAAGGAATGAATCTGTCAAAATGTTCCAAGGCCTTCACTAGTTCCTTGGGATATGCAGGAAAGACAACCACATCCAAGGTAAAAGAAGGAATGAATCTGTCAGAACGCTCCAAGATCTTCATGCTTGCTTGGAATATGTAGGCACGAAGTTCGTTGAGAGGCGAGTTGCGAATAACAACCTCAATAAAAAAAAAATGAATCCATCATAATGCTCTAAGGCCTTTATCGTTTGCTTGGAATATGAGGCCAGAACGTTCATCGCCTCGAGAAAAGGAATGAATCTATCAGAATGCTCCAAGGCCTTCACTGCTTCCTCAGTATTCGCGCTCTGACCTCAAAGCCTTCACTGCTTCCTTCGAATATGCAAGCAAGACAACCACCTCAGTAAAAGAAGGAATGAAATGTCATAACGCTCCAAGGCCTTCACTGCTTGCTTGGAATATGTAGGCAGGATGTTCATCAAGAGACTAAGTTGCAAACAACAGCCCTGATATTCACGCTCTGACCTCAGAGCCTTCACTGCTTCCTTGGAATATGCAGGACAACCATCTCAGTAGTAAAAGGAGGAACAAAATGTCAGAACGGTCCAAGGCCTTCAACTGCTTGCTTGGACTATGCCTAATTGAGAGATGAGTTGCAAACAACAGTCTCAATATTCGCGCTCTGACCTCAAAGCCTTAATTCATCTTTCAGATTTGTGTGCTTGTCTAAGTTTGATACGCAGATCAAATTGTGCAACCTTTAGAACAGATCATGTTCATGTAAAGTTGTAATTTTTCACTGTGTTTTTTTCCTTATATAAATAATTCATTTAAGAAATGCGCTATAAAGGTGCGATACGGCCGGGCTTAACCGGCACACTCTAAGCGCTGACTGCTTAGGTGCCCGGGCCCATTCACCTGACATTTTACGTACCTTTTGACATCAACGTTTCTGCTTTTTACAAATTCTGTTTCGGTTAACTCTTTCCTCCGTTTTCACGTTTAGAGTTATTCTTTTTACTCCCACATTGCTTGCCAGAATAAATATCGTGGAATCCTTTCCTATAAATACTCAGCTGAATAGTATTATAGCCCTGTATTTTAAAACAGAAGTGTGTGCCTATGTGTAGGAGATCAATTGGTGTAAGAGCAATTAAAATAAAGATTCCCTGATTTTTAAATAATATAAAATTTTAAATAATTAATTAAATTGGTTTAATAATAAATATAATAAAAGATGAAAAAAATTACAATTAAAAATATCTAAGAATAAATTAAAAAATATCTAATAATATATATAAAAGATTTTTAATAAATTTTATATAATAAATTATTTTTAAATTATTTTATATTTTTATTATTTTTAAATATATTTTTGTTACAAGGATCTTTAATATATGTACAATGATTTCTTCTATAATATATGTCTTTTACAATAATATATTTATATAATATTATTATCTTACTTTTAAAATAATATAAATATACTAAATAAACTTGTTGATACAATAATATTCATTTTTTTCATTTAGTATTTGATACTTTAATTTTTACTTTATAATTATTGGAAATTATTTTATTTTATTTAGTCAAGAGTTAATTCTATTTATAGTTATTTTTTAATTTGAAATGACTTATAAAAAATTCTCAAGAATAAAATAACAACAATCAATATTATAATTTCTAACATATTACAACAAAACTAATTCCAATAACACTTATTACTAAAATGATTTGTGAAAAAATAATTCTTAAATGAAAATGTAACAATAACATAAAAAATATACATTGACTTCATGTTCATTGATGCTCGATCTATCCTTCTAATTATCCATAATAATATACACATTGATTCATAAATTATGTTTATCATTTATTTTGTGTTTATTTTTGGACCATGTCTTGGTATATATGTATTATGACAAATGTCATACTGTGATGTAAAGTCAAGCATATTTGCATA
Source organism: Sequoia sempervirens (assembly GCA_007258455.2). Lineage (NCBI taxonomy): Eukaryota > Viridiplantae > Streptophyta > Pinopsida > Cupressales > Cupressaceae > Sequoia > Sequoia sempervirens. The sequence continues at coordinate 242,988,081 of VDFB02058242.1, read as the reverse complement.
GATTTTACCTACACGCAAGATCTTTTATTTATTAACACTTGACTTCATGTTCATACATGCTCAATCTATCCATCTAATTATCCATGATAATATACACATTGATTCATAAACTATGTTTATCATTGATCTATTCCATCTATTTTATCCTAAATCAAGTCGACAATCATGGGGTCATCCTCATAACTATGAACTCAACTTGTCTAAACTCAAATTGGCCTATTGACACCCTTTGCCTCACCTAAAGTTGTATGTGTGTGGGTGTGGGTGTTTATGTAAATTACTATGTATTGGTATAAAAATATTATTTTCTATTCATTTTAGACAACACATTCAATTATCTCTCAATTTAGGAGGATTTAGAAGGTCAATGAATAGTAATGCATTTGGATTTGGTGCTTAAAAAGGAGTGACAAGTCTAATTTCTAAGAAAATTATCTATTGTAAGTCATTAAATTAACATCCTTAATTGACTTGACATAACAAAAAATAGTGAGACTCCATCAATTTGGAGATTTTTTTCAAGAGAAATGGTTAAAAAGGAAAAGTAGAACAATATAACAATGTAGATGAAAGAGAAATTTTGACACAAATTTGCAAAAGGTTTTTTAAATGTAAATTTATATGATTTTTTATTAATGAGTCTATTCTCTTGTTCAAAAATGAAATTCAACAGTTTTAAAATATGATTATAAGGTGTATTGTTTCATCACGCATTTATATATCTATTGAACATGTATTTCTATGTCCTCTTTTTATAAGTTAACTTTTTGTGTCTTTTTTACACTGCTTCTTTATATAAATCTAGTTTTGATGTGATGCCTTTAGTTTTTTATTATATTTTCAATACACTCAAATTAATCAATATATCTTCCTTAATTAGCATTTTCATCAAGTTCACTATTCTCAAGAATAAAATAACAACAATCAATATTCTAATTTCTAACATATTACAACAAAACTAATTCCAATAACACTTATTATTAAAATGATTTGTGAAAAAATAATTCTTAAATGAAAATATAACAATAACATAAAAAAAATATAAGCAAAATATTATAATTCATTAAATTCAATGGACAAAATATTTTATAGTCCATGTTAATGAATAGTAGGAAAATTTATATTATTCAAATTTAATATCATTTTTCTTTTCTTTTCTTCATTCATAAAAATATATTTCAATTTTATTAAATTAGAAATATTAAACAATAATAATTCCTCCATTGAATTATAACCATACTTGTACCTCTCAAAATCTAAATAAATAATGGATATCTACAATAGCAAATAAGATGACATGCCATGATCATATATAAAAATTGAAACATAATTAAATATTTAAAAGATTAAAATTATTTAAGAATTATTTAATTTTTTATTTACTTAAGAGATATTTTATACGTCATGATCATATATAAAAATTGAAACACAACTAAATGTTTTAAAAAAATAAAAACTATCTAAGAATTATTAAAGTTTTTTTTGTTTATTTAAGAATTATTTTATAATTTTTTCATTTACTTAGAATTATCTATTTTAAAAAAGAAAAATTAAAATCTTCTAAGTAAATGAATTTTTTTTATAAAATTTTATGTAAATAAACATAAATTAATGTCAAATTTCTAAACATACAATTGATCACCTACCTTATGATTTTCCATGGATAAATTAATTCATCTAATTATCTAAAAAAATGATATGATGAATTTAATAATGATGATAATATTAAACCAAACAAAGATTCCAACAATTTCATGTGTTCCTTAATATCTTCCCTTTTTAGTTGTTTGGTTAAACTAAAATTAAATAGAATTCTCTTTCAAAGTGCACACTCATTAGCATAATTATTTAGGACATCAAACTATATGTTTCTAACTCAATATTTTGAAGAATGATGGATGCTTCTTAGAAAGGAACATATTTTTCAACCATATTTTCAAAAAGTGATTTATTTTTTTATTTCAACCTTACAATTAATAAGGATATATTTTCTAAGAAAAGATCCATACTTTCATCTTCTTGATGGATTCTTCCAAAATCCACTCCCTTTCACATTCTTGCAACTTTGAATTTTATTCTTCCTCATGCTTAACTATCGTATTTCTCATTCACATAAGGATTTATATAATCCTTCTGAAAGTGATGACTTTAATTTTTTGAAACTCGCGGTTCTTTTTCTATACTACATTATTTGTTTATTATCCCTTTCTTGTAGATGGAAAATTGTTCTTTCTTTTGTTCATGCTCCATAATTTTCCCTAAGATCCTTTCTTGTAGGTTTAAATCTAGTATACACATAATTTCTTGGTTCCATGATTTATTTTTCTAACTCTTTAACAAATTTTCTTACTCTTCTTTTGGAATTACTTCACTTTGTCTTTGGAATTGTATGAATTATAATACTTTGAATGTTGTTTATATTTTTTTATGTTATTGTTACATTTTCATTTAAGAATTATTTTTTCACAAATCATTTTAGTAATAAGTGTTATTGGAATTAATTTTGTTGTAATATGTTAGAAATTATAATATTGATTGTTGTTATTTTATTCTTGAGAATTTTTTATAACAGTCATTTCAAATTAAAAAATAACTATAAATAGAATTAACTCTTGACTAAATAAAATAAAATAATTTCCAATAATTATAAAGTAAAAATTAAAGTATCAAATACTAAATGAAAAAAAATAAAAATTATTGTCTCAACAAATTTATTTAGTATATTTATATTATTTTAAAAGTAAGATAATAATATTATATAAATATATTATTGTAAAAGACATATATTATAGAATATTTATATTATTTTAAAAGTAAGATAATAATATTATATAAATATATTATTGTAAAAGACATATATTATAGAAGAAATCACTGTACATATATTAAAGATCCTTGTAACAAAAAAAATATTTAAAAATAATAAAAATATAAAATAATTTAAAAATAATTTATTATATAAAATTTATTAAAAATCTTTTATATATATTATTAGATATTTTTTAATTGTAAATTTTTTTCACCTTTTATTATTTTTATTATTAAACCAATTTAATTAATCATTTAAAATTTTATATTATTTAAAAATCAGGGCATCTTTATTTTAATTGCTCTTACACTGAATTCATCTCCTGCACATAGGCGGCCACTTTTGTTTTAAAACACAGGGTTTTTCTATTCGGCTGAGTATTTATAGGAAAGGATTCCACCGTATTTATTCTGGCAAGCAATGTGGGAGTAAAAAGAGTTAACCGAAACGGAATTTGTAAAAAGCAGAAACGTTGATGTCAGAAGATACGTAAAATGTCAGGTGAATGGGCCCGGCCACCTAAGCAGTCAGCGCTTAGAGTGTGCCAGTTAAGCCCGGCCGTGGGGTATTACACAGAAGAGGCGGTTTGGATATATGCCCAAGACCCTTGCATGCACAGCAACCTTCCTTTAAACTCTACTCAAATGCAGATATTTGGAAGCACGCCAACGCAGTTCTTCTCACTGGTCGAAACAGTGTCATAACAATGTCGGGAGGACAACTGGGATGTCTAATGCCTTGTCAATCCATGACAAGAAGCATTACTTGAGTATAGTTGACGACGTTTTATCGACAATACTAATAACAAAAGGTTCATAAGATTTTTGAAAAACAAAAACTGTACATTCAATATATTTTTAAGAAAAAACTGTATATCCTTTTTTTTATGTATCTTGGTTTTTGGTTAGCTTAATTTTTTTGTTTATTTTCATGTTTTATTATATTTTTTATTTTTCAATTTCATTTTTTTTCTTTTCGCATCTTCCTCACCTTTTATAAGGCTCGTTCTGTATTCCCATCTCATTTTATCCTCTTCCTGATGATGGATCATTGAGTGCAATCTGAAACGTCATTTTTTTTTGTATTCTGCTTATTGACACAAAAATACACACAGTTGAATCCAAAAGCTTAGCATTTTAACTTCATGGACTGTGGAAAACTCATACCAACTATTCAATATATTGTTTCAAAAGATAAAATATTAAAATATTAATTGATGGTTTAATTTATAAGAAATATCAGTAGTATTATAGAAGTTAAAAAAACATAGTTGTTATGTTGTTGCATGTGTAATGAATGTATATGTTTTTTTGGTCAAAATCATATTATGTATTCTTTTTTTTTTTAGATTGTAAAATATTAAAGAAAAACACTCTTAACACATTAATTTGTACTTGGATTGATTTGATATCTAAACCCTTCAAATTCACAACACTCCACATACCCCTTGGATATGTGTGATTCCCCAATCCAATTATAAGACATTAAATTATTAGATACCAATGAAAACAAGAATTACAAATTTTATAATTGTGAAAGTTAATCCTAATGAGGCCAATTATTTGCTTTAACTTGGTATTTTTCTAAATCAACAAACAATTTGTTAGTATAATTTCAATTTCATAATTACATTTTATTTTATTTTGGGTTGCGAATTCTTTGTCTAACTATTCAATTTTATTAATAGATTAAAAATTATTATAAAAAATAAGCTTGAAATGTTAGAAGTGATTATTATAATTATTATAATAATATCATTTTCATAAACAATTTAAATGTTATCGAATAAATTGTAGTATTATTTTCATCTCATTTCATTTTTAAAGTATTTTGTTTTGAACAATGAAAGCAGAGACACGAGTGAACAATTTAAAGGGCCAAGACTGAACTAAGTCACTAGAGAAAAGAAAGAATGCAACCAAGGAGAACAAAAATAAATGGTGAAAATTAAAACCAAGAGGTCTAGGACATAACAAACCAAAGGAGATAGATATGAAATTCAAAATTTTAAAATATGGATCAAAGGTAAAAACACTCTCAAGCACTCAGAGTTAGCATCTTACAAACCATGTGTACTCAATATAACTAACTTAAGAGAAGCATCACCTTCAAATACCCCTAGGTACCTAACATTTGATCTCTCTTGACTCATTTGATTCTTGAAACATGAGAAGAAGGTTAATAGTAAAACTAGAATGCAAGTCATTTATAGTTATCTTCTTAAATCAATTTGTGCAAATAAAGTATAGTTCTTTTTTTGTTTGTTTTTATGTTGAGAGTTGAGCTTTGTTAACGAATTAAAAATCATATTTAAGTTATAGAAGGTTATCTATCTTTTGTTATGATAAAAGAAACTACATTTTTAGTATTCATTTGTAAATGTTGCTTAGATTAATTTTAACTTCTATTAATGTTCTTTAACAAAGATCTTGTATTTCAACAAGTCTTGTTTTTAAGTTAGAAGTTGGTACTTCTTTTTAAGGTTAAATATGTTGGAAAGTTCTACATAGTCTAGATTTGAATATCATATTGAAATTATGTTGATTTTTGAATTATAGTAACAAAGTAGAAATATTTTGTGTAGATTCATCCATGTTTTTAAATTTAGATCCTATTTAAAAAGAAAAATTAATCACTTTCATTACTTTTATTATTTTTAATAATAGTCGTTGTCATTGTAAATATTAAAAATTAATAATAAGTATACATGATGTGATTTTCATATACTCCACATTCATAAAATTCATAAATAAACTTCCAATAATTTATTAAAAAATATGTTTTTACGACTTTTCATATTATTATCTTTTTCATTAGAAAAATCTTTAACAATTAAAACATACTTTACAAATTAACTTCTAAGATTAAAAATTGAAATAAAGAAGACTAATCTGACAAATGCTTGCTTTCTAGTTAGAAGTTGGTACTTCTTTTTAAGGTTAAATATGTTGGCAAGTTCTACATAGTCTAGATTTGAATATCATATTGAAATTATGTTGATTTTTGAATTATAGTAACAAAGTAGAAATATTTTGTGTAGATTCATCCATGTTTTTAAATTTAGATCCTATTTAAAAAGAAAAATTAATCACTTTCATTACTTTTATTATTTTTAATAATAGTCGTTGTCATTGTAAATATTAAAAATTAATAATAAGTATACATGATGTGATTTTCATATACTCCACATTCATAAAATTCATAAATAAACTTCCAATAATTTATTAAAAAATATGTTTTTACGACTTTTCATATTATTATCTTTTTCATTAGAAAAATCTTTAACAATTAAAACATACTTTACAAATTAACTTCTAAGATTAAAAATTGAAATAAAGAAGACTAATCTGATAAATGTATCTCTTTTGCATTGTAGAATAAAAAAATTTAGAAGATATTCAAAATATATAATACTCATTTGTTATGATAAAAATAAATTTTAACATACAGATATCCAAATTATATGTACTCATGCCACCATGAGTAATGAAAAGGAACAAATGCTTGCTTTCTAGTAACAGGCAGTGTGGAAGGGTAGAATGACATACACACATACGATCTCCAGCATAAAAATTATTGTAAGGCTCAGATCCACAGTATCAGCGTTCATGAAGTCTGATAATTGGAGAGAACTATTAACCTCCTATTGCGTCTACTTTCCTCACAGCCCATTCGTATCATTCTATATAGCAATTTTATATATTATATAATGTGTTATCGAAAGCACAAATAATGTGGGATCAAAGTGACGCAATCGCTTCTTGTTAATTGCTAAATTTAGCTCATTCTTTTTAAATAATAGCTGCAATCTCGTGAAAGTTAGGGAGTATTCGCTTTTGAAAGCGTCTAATATCATCAGATCTCTGAGGAATTCATCCGTTTCGAACCCATGCAAATGTTCCCATTGAGTAGACTTCCTCTTCTCCCAGCATTTCAGGATTTTATTTCAGTTTAATAACAAGCCAAAATGGGCTTGTGGAAAATGCCTTGAAAAGTGTTCGAATAGATTTCAGATTAGCCTGTTCACAGCCTCTTAGATTCAAGTGTGTAAATGAATTTATGTTTGTTCAGGGTTGGAAGCCATCATCAAAGAAATAAGATGAAACAATTGCAAAATAGCACCTGTGTATTCCACAGCGTGCCAAGCCCAGCAAGCTTTTTCAGTGTACTGTACAACGTGCCAAAATGCGAGCTTTGTAACAAAATATGCCCTCCTTCCCAAAATGTAAATATTTGTTAAAGGAAGTTGTGAATATCCTGAGCTGAAACTGAATTTAGATGAACATGCGGAACCAAAATAGATCAGAACTTTGCTTCTCTTTTATTTATCTCACTAACTGAAACAAGGATGCGTACCTTTTAGGAAAACCGAGGGGGAGAGTCCTTCTAGAGAATGGAGAAATGATGAAGCTAGAAGTTAAAAACCTTATCAATCAATGAATTTGAGTATTCATCATCAATTATTGTAAGATTAGAAAAATAAACAATGAGAGGTAGAAGCCATTAAAGAAACATTACAATTAGATCTCGAGAGTGATAGCATCATCCCTTTGCCTCAACTTAGCCCCTCCTCAATAAATGAGTACAATACTGAAGGATTATTAGACATGGTTTTTCCCATGCTCTTCCTAAATGGGGATTATTAGATATGGTTTTTTCCATGCTCTTCCTAAATGGGGGCACACTAAGTTACAAGTTAGAAGTAGGGAAATCCAAATGTATGCATATACTTTACATCTGATGAGATACCATATAACAAGTTTGAAAGATATATAAGATTTCGCTACTTCCTCTACAATCTTATCATGTGTCATCACAGTCAAAAGTTTGTCATAGCCTAAAAAAACATAGAAGACAACATACCAAGTACTATACAAGACCTTTGTCAACACCTACACAATGTCCCTACCAATCAATTAGCTAAGCAACTCATGTGTTTTGGCATTTCTCTATGAGGAACATGATCATATCCAAGTAAGTACTTCATCAAACTAATAACAACAATACTAGTTGGGATCTCCCACAATGTTCTTCACACTGATTATAATTGAACAAAATGGCATGACCTCCATAAATTGTTTACAAATAATAGCTTGGCACCGATACAATACTCAAGAAACTAACTTAAAAAAAAAAAATTAAAAACTGCACACAACATCCATATACCTATACTTGTGATTTATAATATTCTATGAAGAATTCATAGAGAAATTTTACCACAAAAATATATCGGCACAAATATGAGTGGCAACACTATGGTTGTGCTCAAATACATGGTTTCTTATGATTGGCATGCATGCACCAAATATGGACACACTTAATTGGAACAATAGCATTGAACTAGAAAGAGCTACATAACGTACATACATTAATATGTGAAATCCTTGTAATCCATCCCAAAGAAGCCACATAACATATTGATCCCCTCTAAATGATTCATGCTTGCTAAACACTACAAAGATTTTTTTTTCTAGCCCCATGACAAACTATGAGGAGTTAGTTGATTGTGTATAAAGGCACACCAAATTTATTGAGGGAACTTGTTATGCAAGAAGGGATAGAATGTTGAATGCCATTACAAAGCTTCGCGAATTGAATGTATAGACTCTACCTTAATATGTGACACAGAAGGTAAGAAAAATTATATAAAAAGTAAATGGTAGATATATACACTCTAAATTTTTAGAGTCACAATAAACTCAAGCAACCAAGATCATCTACAAAGCCAAAAACAACCTTCCACAAGAGAGTGGTAAGAAATTAATGCTAGATTATACAATGCATACAAGATACATAGTGTACAAGAGGAACCTTTCTTATATAGGAAAGTGAAAGATGGCACAACATAGGATTATGACAAGTATGACATGAGACACAAAAATTAAATGACCTAAATGTTCTTTAAGTAAACTTAACTAAGTGTGAATATGAGCTGGATGGGAGTTGATTAGGTAATATACACCATTTAGTTCAACACCCCCAATTAAGTGCAACTTAGGGAGGAACAAAAAAATACAATATGCAAAGATGAATCCTCATGATAAGGCCTTGTTAGCTACCCATGTTCAAAATATCTCTCACAAACAAAGTAGAGGAGAAAAAACCATTGGAAAAATCCCTCTCAAAAAGCGAGAAAATATTCAACCAAACATGTATAAGTGATGGAAGGACTCAACATGACCAACAAAAGACTACATCCATCACATATGTATAATCAATATCCCCTTCATATGAGAGAAATCTCATGAGGTCCTATATATCCCACCCAAAAAGAAGTGGATCTTGTGCCAATGGTAAATGCTTGAAGATGAATGTTGAATATAATCCAAAATAATAAAACAACATATCTATCCTTAGGAAGAAAGAAATCCAAGAGTGCATGTAGAGAAAATTCAACACCAAGAAGAGAGATGAGGGAAGAAGTCTCATGATATGTTCCTTTAAAAATTTCTCAAGTGTCCACATATAGAAATCAAAGGATGTTACAATATAATGAGGTGAAAATAATAAAAAAAATCCATGAAAACTCATGAAGAAAAATCTCCAAAGACAAATATTATGTGATTAAAGGTGTGATGTAGCTTTCATCAAAAAGGAAATGGAATTCTTCAAGTATGTTTTTCAATATACAAGACCCAATATTCACAAAAACAACCTACAATACGTGTCAAAAAATCATCCCACAAAGCTAAATTTGAAAGACCAAAAGGACGGGCTATTGAATTGAAGTACTGGAAGCAACCATAGCAACACTTAACTTTGAAGAAGCACAAAGTAGAAGATATGGAAGCTTAGCAAAAGTCTCAATAACTAGAGTGCATGAAAGAACAACAAGGTTCAAGTGACCAAACTTCTCATAAATACAACTCAAACTAGATGAATGAGTGTGACTATTGAACAAAGGAACTACAATATCATCAAGGGGTAAATGTGAAAAGGTGTACAAGTGAGATGCATAATAAACTATCCCAACAATAATGATCTCTCTACTCTCCAAGTCTCTAATAATCATCGAATCAGGTGTCAACTCAACAATCTTCCTTGCTCCACTATGTGCAATCCGATAGATAGAAAGGAGATTAATTAATGCAAGAGCATCTAGGGGTACTAGCAATCTTGCATCACCAAAAATATTGTTATTTCAATTGTTTGTTTTCAATAAGAGTTTAGGGGTTAAGAAAATGAATATTTTAATTTGCAACTTTGTAAATTTCATTGTGGAAAAAATTATAAATGTAAATTTGGTGAAATTATGTTCCAGTAAATGTTTCTAAGGCATAAATGGGGAAATATTCCTTTTGGGCATCCCATTTGTTGGTGGGGACCACTTGGGGTGCATGTTCTTGTATGTTCAATTGTGTGTCTTGCATGCATTTTCATGTTTGTTCCACAAGCTTTGCATGTTGTTGTATGTCCATATTTTGAGCCGTCAGAACCACCGCAAATCAAAGCGGGTGTCATAATTTGTCAATGTGATTTGCCAAAATTTAGGAACCCATGTGAAGGTTATGAATGCAAAGGAATAATTTTATTTTTTATTTTATTTTATCTCTCCTCAAGTTGGTCATGGGATTTCAAGGTGGTTATTGGAAGTTGTTTGGGAAAGCAATGGTGGTTTTCTCCTCACACAATCTCTATATATTGATGCTTGCTCATTTGGAGAAGAGGCTTTTGGAGAAACTGTGGTTGCACATCCAGATGCACTATGGGAATGATGCCAAAATTTTAAAGACATTATGTTGCAAATTTTTGTATGTATGAAGCCCAAATTGTAAGGAATCCCATGAACTTCAGTTTGATGTAATCATTTTATGATTTAAGCAAATAAGAATGTTTCTAATTTTATTTCTTTAAATCTTAAATTTAATGGAATATTGCAACCATCTTGCAAGTCTCTTTGTGTGTGTTTAATTTCATATTTGTAAGGGGAATCCCCTTCATCAGTGGTATCAGAGCGGGAGTTCTTGAGAGTGCAGGAAGAAGTGTCGATTGGAGGAAATTTGCACCAGGACCTGAGGGTGGAGAGTGTGTGGATTTTATTTGTAGATGGATGTGCAACCTACAAGAAGACATTTTCAAAGGGTTTGAGGAACTGAGGTTCCCATGGTTGTAAACAGATCGTCAAAGGAGGTAGTTTACAATAATATTGATGAATATTGAAAGAGGGTTTTGTAAACATATCACCGAAGGAGGCATTTTACATAAGTAAAACTTGAGGATTTGAAGATTTATGTTGAAGATTTGTGAGGCCTTAAAAATGAAAAAGAGAAAGAAGAAAAGGATTTTTGTCATTGGATGGATTTTGAGGATTCCTAGACTTGAGAAAATCAGAGAGAGAATTGGAGAGAGAGAGAGCAAGAAGAAATAAGAGTTGGGATGATAGAATTGCAACAATAAGTGGATGAATTAAGAAAAGAGATTGAAAGGAGAAAATGAGAAAAGAGAAGGGTTGAAGGTAATTTTGATTATCCTTATAATGATATTTTTTATTGCAGGAAAGAAAGAAGTTGCAATAGGGTTTCAAACAAGTCGCATAGATGAAGAAGAAGAGGATGAATGCAAAGAAATTGATGAAACTAAAGCTAAGGAATGTCTATTGGAATACATGAAGGATGAAATCATAGAGGTTGCAACAACAACAAAAGAGTTAATTACAATGGAGAACATTGAAGAAGAGGACATCAAAGTTGAAACAGTAAAAGAAGAGGTAAAACTTGCATTTTGTGAGTTAATTGGTGATTTTGATTTGGTTATGAATTATGTGAATGGAATGGGTGAATATGAGGAAGCTAAAAGCTTTGTTGCAACAATAAAGAATAGATGAATATCAGATATTGATGAGGTTAGAACCAAATGTGATTTGTGTTTGAATGGTATGACAAGTTATTGTGAAAAAAGAAGTGCAACAGTGAAAGTTGCAACAAAAGGCAATGAGGTAAAATCATATTTTAATATATGTTTTGATAAGGATAAGGATAAGGATAAAGTTGTTGCAATAATTAATCAATTTGAGAAGGTTGAAATTGAGGAATAGAAAGTTATTTTAAAATAGGAGTTTTCCAATGATTCTTTGTTCAAAAGTATTGAAGATGAAGATTCCTTAGTTAGAGAGCCTAATTATTTGTTAGAGAATATGGATGATGAATCTCGAGATTATTGTTCTAACACTATTTTGAATGTGGAAGATTAGTTTGTAGCAGAAATATGCCTTTCTAAAGGCATAAAAATAGTGAGATATCATGTTGAAGACAAGATTGAAGTTGCAGTAGTGAATGGAAACAAGGTAAATTTTATTTTTTCTAAATATTATTCTAAAGAAGGATGTGAGTGTGATGAGGTTACAACAAAAGAGAATAGTAAATCATATTTTCTTAAATTTGAGAATGATGATGATTTTAAAGTTATGGATGGGTTAGTTCAAGAAGATTTTGCTAGAGATGATTTGTATGTAGAGAAGGATTTGTATGGTGTTGCAGAGTTAAGTGCGGGTGCAAATCGGTGGTGGAAGGACTATGGTGGGTTGAATCTCACAAGATTGGAGGAGGATGTAAATTACACTAGGAGGAGGTGGTCGGTTTATGGTGGAAATGATTCCACATTCAGGAGGTTGAGTGTAGAGAAAAGTTGTCAAAGAAGGGATCTTGTTCTAGTTAAGTGTTGGAAGAGGAGAAAGAAGAAACAATTACAAGTACCAATTTCAGTAATGGAGTTTGTTGAGGATTGCTTACAATCTGAAATGGTGGTACTACCACTCAACTCTTTTTTGCGAATCCATATTCACAAAAAAATTCCTACCCCAAGTGTCTAATGCAGGAGCATCTAGGGGTACTAGCAATCTTGCATCACCAAAAATATTGTTATTTCAATTTATTTATTTTCAATAAGGGCTTAGGGGTTAGGAGAATAAATATTTTAATTTGCAACTATGTAAATTCCATTGTGGAAAAAATAATAAATGTAAATTTGGTGGAATTATGTTCCGATATATGTTTCTAAGGCATAAATGGGGAAATATTCCTTTTGGGCATCCCATTTCTTGGTGGGGACCACTTGAGCTGCATGTGCTTACATGTTCAATTGTGTGTCTTGCGTGCATTTGCATGTTTGTGCCACAAGCTTTGCATGTCATTGCACATTTGTATTTGGAGCCATTGGGAATCAAAGAAGGTGTCATAATTGATCAAGGTGATTGGCCAAAAGTTAGGTGCCCAATGCAAGGAATTGTTTTATTTTTTATTTTTATCTCTCCTCAAGTTGAGCATGGGATTTCAAGGTGGTTATTGGAAGTTGTTTTGAAAACCAATGGTGGTTTTCTCCTCACACAATCTCTATATATTGATTCTTGCTCATTTGAAGAAGAGGCTTTTGGTAGTTGAGCTTTTGTTCACAAATTAAAAAACATATTTAAGTTTAGGAGGTTATCTATCTTTTGTTATGATAAAAGAAGGTGCATTTTTAGTCATGGTGAAAAAGAATAGGAATCATTTGTAAATGTTACTTAGATTAATTTTAACTTCTATTAACGTTCTTTAACAAAGATCTTGTATATCAACAAGTTTTGTTTTTAGGTTAGAAGTTGGTACTTCTTTTTAGGGTTAAATATGTTGGCAAGTTCTACATACTCTAGATTTGAATATCATATTGAATTTATGTTGATTTTTGAATTATAGTAACAAAGTAGAAATATTTTGTGTAGATCCATCCATGTCTTTAAATTTAGATCATATTTTAAAAAAAAAAAAAATTAATCACTTTCATTACTTTTATTATTTTTAATGATATTGATTGTCATTGTAAATATTAAAAATTAATAATAAGTATAAGATGTGATTTTCATATACTCCACACTATGTCTTAATGATCATTTTCATAGAATAAACTTCCAATAATTTATTAGAAAATATGTTTTTACCACTTTTCATATTATTATCTTTTTCATTAGACAAACCTTTAACAACTAAAATATACTTTGCAAATTAACTTCTAAGATTAAAAAATTGAAATAAAGAAGACTAATCTAATAAATGTATCTCTTTTGCATTGTAGAGTCAAAAAAATCTAAAAGATATCCAAATTATATACCCATTTCTAATGATAAAAATAAATTTTAACATACATATATCCAAATTATATATACGATTCTTCAAAAAAATCTTGGGTCAGGCTTTGCAAGAAGGACTTTGTGTGTGTGAGGGTTTCTACCCATGGAGGAGGCTCGACCCTCCTCCACATTTGTTCATCATTTTTCTAGTGTACGACATCTCCTTGTTGTTTCGAGTAGTAAATCCAAATAAATTTCGTTTGTGGTGGGTGTGACGGGGGCTTCGTGTCAGCTGCTCTGTCTGGGTGTGGTCACATGTGTGGCTCTTGCGAAGTTTTTTTGAAATGATGGTCAGGGATATAGATCCCCTAGGTAAATCCATTAATGAGCTCTCCATTCCAAATCCAACAATGTGGCTCCCAAATCCTTCTGAGATATTGTTGCAGGTGAAAGAAGTCGACTGTTGGAGGGCGTCAAATTCAAGCTCGGGGAAGTCAATGAAGGGCAGGATAATGGAGGAGAAAAAAAAGGTAAGCATCCCTGACTCCTCCCTTGAAAGCTATCTTGATTCCTAATAATACCCTAGATGAGGCAATTGTAGAAGAGGATTCTAGGTTGTTGAAAACTGCCATCTTTTTTGTTGTCATCGACCCTAATAGGGTTCTGACAAGGAAGTATATGTAAGAATGGTTTCATAATATTTGGGAAAGGAAATTAGGGCTACAATTTTACTATTGTTGCATGTGTAGAAGGGTTTGTATGTCATCTTTTTAAATAACCATAATTCTCAAATTGAGGCAATTAAGAAGCAATTTTGGAATGTCGAGATGGTTGTTTTTTAGGCCTTGGCATGGAATCCAAATGCATTGGAGGAAGTTTCAGCCCTCTCTAACCCTAGGTGGTTAATTTTTAAACATGTTCCTCCCCAACTATGAAAATTTGTTCCACTTCCATTGGAACCATATGGGAATGTCTTAAAAATTGATGACACCAAAACCCCTCTTCTGCACTTTGATGCGCGGGTGTTGGTATCCTTATCTCTGGGCATGGAATTGGCGGGGGTTATAGATATCAAGTTGAAATCTAGAAATGTTTGTTGTGAAATTGAAACCCTTGGAGGGTTGAATGCCTGCTATCTATGTAGGCACGAAGGCCACATCAGAAGGAATTGTCCATTAATAAGGAATAAAACTAATTCCAAAGCTACCTTTGGCAGAGGCACTAAAAATAAGATGTAGCTCTCTACAATGGATGGGCGGGCGAATGGACATGTGAATAATATGGAGGGAAATGTGCATTACAACCCCACTCTACAGCAACTTGATGAGAGATTCTCTCCATCAAACCCTAATTCAATAAGAAAATAAGAAATAACTCCTCACATATGTGTTGACCTTGTCGTCAAACCAAAAGGTCAACTTGTCAATGCCCAATATAAGCGTCAGTTAAGATCCATAGGAGGTTGTTAGACCATGTCACAAACCCAAGCATTGTGTTGGACAAGGAAGACCAAGGGACACACCATCTTGCAACAATCCCCCCAACACAAGCGAGGGGTTTGAACTTGTGACCAGCTCTTATACCAATTGTTGGCCTTGTCATTGCACCAAAAGGTCAACCTATCAATGCTCGATAGAAGAGTCAATTAAGATCCATAGGAGGCAGTTAGACCATGTCACAAACCTAAGTGTTGTGTTGGACAAGGAAGACCAAGGGACACACCATCTTGCAACAAGATGGAGAATGCATAAACAATTGAAATCAATAAATAAACAACAAATGTGAAGGATAGCCTGACCTCTCTACTTCATGAAATAGATAACAATACAAGGGAAGGAAATGAAGACAATAAAGATCACCAAAAAGGAAATGAGGGTTCTGAGTCTAACTCTTTATTAAGATCAGACAAGTTGGAAAACAATATCAAATTAAATTCCCAATAGTTGGCCCTACAGAAAATAAGACAATCTAAAGAACCTAAAGAAATTAACCCTAAACTAGGCAAAGAGATGTACACCTTTAACTCTAAATATTTTAAAGAGAACAATGAATTGGATTCCCAACCTGAAGGCTACCCCCTGGAAGGAGGTGGGGAGAAGGTAATATAGATCCCCATAGGGGAAATTGAAATCTTGGACATTAGGGGAGATCCTCAAAATTAGGATGCAGTCTGGGAGGGATTACTTACTGAAGAAACTGATGTTGATCTTGAGGACATCCACCTTGAGGGCCTGGAGGACAAAACAGAGAATCCTATCACCTTCAACACTATATCATTTGTAACTGGGAATGAAAAATTGCATGAAATCATGGTTCCTAACATGTCAGTGAACTCTTCCAACTCCCTTGGTGGAGTGGTGAGTTCTAATGGGTTTGCATCATAATCAAGCATGGATTCTGCAGATGACCTAGGATTGCTATCTACTAAGGATACCATTGGTGGAGAAGAGACCCCCAGGGAAGTCATAGTTAAAAAAACTTGGAGATATAGGAAGAAGAAAGGCTTGGAGGTTGGAAAATCCCCTCTGAATAAAGATTCCAACCGGCCTCAGAAAGATAAAAGAAAGAAACTCAGTGGGATCCTGCCTCCTAATGCTAAAAGGGTGGAAGTAGAAAATAGACTTCCTAAATGCTTTGATAATTTTAGGAGTGATAAGGGGCCCCCACCCAATGAACAAGCCTAATGGAGGTCAATTGCATTTCCTGGAATGTAAGGGGGCTTCAAACCCCTGATAGAAAACATGTAGTAAGAAGGTTTATAGCACAAAAAAAGGAAAAAGACCTTGTCCTGCTACAAGAGATTAAAGCCACTGGTTTCACCCTTGAAACTAGCCTGAAGGTTATATGGAAAGAAGCCACTCAGTTTGCTACCAAGAACGAAAATGGAAAAGGGGGTGTTGTAATTCTGATGGAAAATAATTGGGCTCAACATGTGGATAGCTCTAGGACCTCCCCTTGCAACTAGGTAGTTTTGGTGATCATTAAGGAAAAAGAAAGCTGCTTTGGGGTCGACTTTGTATATGCCCCCAATGACTATAAGGAAAGGATTCTCCTATGGAATTGGATTTATACCTTGTAAGATATTCCTTGGATCATTGGAGGAGACTTCAATTTTGTAGAAAGGAAGGAGGATAAATGGGGTGGAACAGGCTTTGATTGGAAATGTAATGAGAGATTCTATTGGAAAAGAATGAAATCCAAATTGAGGATTGAAGATCCTATTGAAGGGAAAAAGAAAGATACCCAACCCATTTGGTTCGCATGGTGTAACTCCCAAAAAGGGGGTAGGAGAATTTGTTGCATACTTGACATATTCTATGTAAGCAAAGCTTTCTTCTTGGCCTCCCCAGTGAAAGAGGGATGTAAGGTTGAAGTATTTCCATATTCCTTGTCGGATCATCACTCTATTAGTGCTAGGTTTTGCTTAAAAGATGGAGTTTCAAAACCTACAGGCAACAATAATGGTTTTTTCCTCAATACCAACCTCCTGAAGGACAAGTGTCATACTGTGTCTTAGACTTATCAACAAGTGGATGCACATGATTCTTTCCCCCATTGATAGATGGTCACTGAACATAGAGAGCTAGAAAGTTTTGTTCCAATTAATTGGGAAAAAGAGAGCCAAAGATAACCAAAGGAGGGAGGCTCTCCTCGAAGATAAGCCTCTCCAAGCAGAGACTGATCGGTAATCAAATCCTCTAGATGAAGCTCTCACAAATAGGTTGGTTATGGCCAAAAACTCTCTAAGGAAGCTTTAGAACCACAAGGTTTAGGGTCTAAGAGTGAGAGCTAAAATGAACTGGCTAGAGAATGGTGATATTTAAGCACAAATTTTTTCTTTAGATATATTAAGGAGAAGCAAGCTAGGGAACAGATTGACCAAATCACTCTGAATGGAACCACTGTGGTCAATCAAGAAGAGATAAGGGAGAAATTTTTCTAGTTCTATAAAAGCCTCTTCTCCTCGGAGGGGGAGTTGGAGGTTAATACTCATGCAAGAGAGCATATTCAAAGAGTTATCACAAAGAAGGTCAGTGTTGAAATGGAAGAGGATCTGGGGAAAGAGATATCATAGGAGGAGCTTAGAAAGGCCATTCTCTCACTCAAAGATGACAATTCTCTGAGGGAAGGTGGACTCCCTACAAAATTTTATAAGACAGTTTTGTATTGGGTGTGTGAAGATCTACTCCTTGTTTACAAGGAAGCCTTTGAAAAAGGTACACTTGGCAATAAGATCAATAAAGGGATAATCAAACTAATCCCAAAGGAGGGTGATAGATCTCTAGTTAAAAACTAGAGGCCCATCACTTTGCTCCATGTCTCTTATAATATTTTAGCCAAGATTATAGCAAATGGGGTGGCTCTCATCCTTCCCCCCATCATAAACTCCACACAGACAGGTTTTATAAAGGGAAGGTATATTCTTGAAAACCTAATTACCAGCTAGGAGGCAATGAACTAGGAAAAACTAACAAACCAGCATGCAGCAATGTTGCTATTGGATTTTGAGAAGGCTTATGATAGAATTGAGTGGGGTTTTGTGCTCCTTGTGTTGAAGGATTTTGGCTTCCCTAACTCATTTTTTCATATGGTCAAAACCCTCTTTCAGGATGCAACTACTCAGGTTGAGGTCAATGGTATTCTTACTCAAGAAATCTCTCTTGAGAGGTCCATAAGGCAAGGTTGTCCACTTGCTCTGGCACTATTTTTTATAGCTTCAGATGCTCTATACTATGTTCTGAGGGAGACTTCATTAGTCCCAAGGGTAAGAGGCATTATTTTTCCAAATGAAAATGAACTCCTTAACCTTTAGTTTGTTGATGACACTTCTATTTTGTTAACCTTGGAGGAGGACAACCTTGCAAATCTAATGGGGAAACTAGATATCTTCTGCCTAACCTCCGGGGCTAAAATTTCCCCCTCAAAATCTTTCCTTTTGGGATGGAGAGACAAGCCTCCTGACTGGGTTAGGAAGTTTGGGCTCCAATGGGGTGGCCCCCAAAAATTGGTAAGATACCTTGGTATCCCCTTTGATGGGGAACCGAATATAAAGGAGATGTGGCAATGGGTTAGAGACAAAATTGAAAAGAAAATTGCCAAGTGGAATAGGAAATTTCTCTCCTTGGTTGGTCGAATCCAGGTTTGCCAGAAAATACTATCTTCTTACAGTATTTATTTTTCTTCTATTTGGTTCTTCAACTCCTACCAGATCAATGAAATTCAAAAAAGAATAAGAGTCTTCTTATGGTCATATGGGAAAGGAAAAAGAAAGAGACACTCGATGAAATGGGAATGGTGCACTATTGAAAAATCCAAAGGAGGCTGAGGCTTAAAAGATTTAAGGCTACAAGGCATTGCTTTGGTTGCGAAGTGGGTGATAGGAGCATTGGAAGGAGGAGAACCTTGGAAAGTTTTGATCAGGAAAAACATGCTCAATGCTATTCCCAAACATGCAAAATCATGGAGATCTCTTCCACTCAATGATATCCTTAGTAGTGAGGAGACTATGTTACCTGCAGGATCTAATGTTTTTATAACCATTTGGAAAGCCTGGGAAGTGATGAAAAGGAACCTTGCCAACCACCACTTTACCAAAGAGGATTGTGGGACCATATAGGTTAACAAATCTATTTGGTGGAACCTAAAACACAAAGGGAAACCATTGGCTTTAATTCAAGGCTGCTTTGCTAAAGGGTGGGCTCATAAAGGAATTCAGTGTTTCAATGACATTCTAAAAGATGGAAAGTTGAAAGACTGGAATGATCTGAACTCTAAATTCAATATTCCCCTTACCAATTGGAGGACCTACACAATCCTTAGAGAGGCTTGTAATCAAATAAAATTTATTGTTGAAATTAAGAATGATACTGCTCAATTTAAAGATTTTCAATGGCAAAATGGCAATAACATAATGAAATCAAAAGTTAAAGAAATGTGTACACTATGTTAACTGACCACACTAAGCTAACAAAATACTTGAACCAAACTTGGAAGCTGCAGTGGAATAAGAACCAATGGCAAAAGGTTTTTCAAACTAATTGGTCTAAATAGCTTGAGGCGAAAAAAGCATGCTTCAAGTGGCTTCTAATAATACAGAAACTTTCATTCAAAAGCAAAATTGATGACATTGATGTGTGCAACATATGTAGAATACCAAGACAATTAACCACATTTTCTTTTAATGTACTTTTTCTAAAGAGATATGGAAACTCTTTTGTAACAAGCAAGATATTTGGGGGAATAATGAACAACCTCTTCCTGAGAAAATTTTGTTTAACCACAACATAAAAATGGGGAAAACTATTGCCTTATTCTGGCTCTTCCTTTCATCTGACATTTTGTAGTCCATCTGGAAAGCAAGGAATGAAGATAGGTTTCAAGGAAGGAAGAGGATGCTTACTGAGTCTTATAGAAGACTCATGTTTTACAATGTTTCCATGCAGGTCTACATTACAGTGACACTCTCAAAAGACAAGTTTTGGAACTACTTGGAGAACAGGCAGATCACAATAGATATCGTGGAGGCGAAGTATGGACATATGTGGCTAGAGGGGCACCCAGGGGTAGATGTATTCATGAGAGCTCTTCATGCATTCCGGCGAGACCTAGCAGAGGGACAAAACAAGAAAATTAACAAGGTGGGACAGACAGGGCAACCTTCAAATGAGGAATTATCTGTTGCAAAGACGCTGGTAACCTTCAAATGAGGAATTATCTGTTGCAAAGACGCTGGTAGCCTTAAGTGGTGGTAATGGGACAGATTAGAACACCCAAAGGACAGAGATTTTCCTTGTGTATATCCTTTTTGATCTGCATTAGATGTTTATAATAGCACAGTGATTTATATCTGTATATTATGTTAATGATACTCTGATGTAACTAATGACACTTTGATACAGGTTAATTTTTGGGTTCCACTCTTTCGACCTCATCCAGTTGAGGCTATTATTGTTAATATGTAATGGGGGTAGTCTAGAGATGTTACAGCTACTGTTGGGTTTTGCTTTGATCCTATGTAAAAGGGGGGCAATAGTGAATATGTTGTAAAGGGGATACTCGCATGAATACTTAGTCTTTGTGATTTGTATTTTCTGCTTATATTATACTTAATACAAAAAAAATTATATATACTAATGCTGCCATCTGTAATGATAAGGAGCAAATGCTGGCTTTCTAGTAACATGCAGTGTGGAAAGGTAAATGACATACATACTAATGCTACCATCTGTAATGATAAGGAGCAAATGCTGGCTTTCTAGTAACATGCAGTGTGGAAAGGTAAATGACATACATATGATCTCCAGCATAAAAAATGGGATAAAGCTCAGATCCACAGTATCAGCGTTCATGAAATCTGATAATTGGAAGGAACTATTAACCTCCTATTGCGTCTACTTTCTTCACTGTCCATAACTATTTTACTATCTAGCAATTCTGTATATTGTATAATGTGTTACGGAAAGCACAAATAATGTGGGATCAAAGTGATACAATTACTCCTTGTTAATGGCTAAATTTAGCTCATTCTTCTTAAATGATAGCTGCTATCTCGTGAAAGTAAGGGAGTTTTCGCTTTTGAATGCATCTAATATCATCATATCTCTGTGGAATTCATTCGTTTCGAACCCATTCAAATGTTCCCATTGAGTAGACTTCCTCTTCTCCCAGCATTTCAGGATTTTATTTCAGTTTAATAACAAGCAAAAACAGTACCCAAAACGGGCTTGCGGAAAATGCCTTGAAAAGTGTTAGAATAGATTTCAGATTAGCCTGTTCACTGCCTCTTAGATTCAAGTGTGTAAATGAATTTATGTTTGTTCAGGGTTGGAACCCAACATCAAAGAAATAAGATGAAACAATTGCAAAATAGCACCTGTGTATTCCACAGCGTGCCAAGCCCAGCAAGCTTTTTCAGTGTACTCTACAACGTGCCAAAATGCGAGCTTTGTAACAAAATATCCCCTTCTTCCCAAAATGTAAATATTTGTTAAAGGAAGTTGTGAATATCCTGAGCTGAAACTGAATTTAGATGAACATGCAGAACCAAAATAGATCAGAACTTTGCTTCTCTTTTGTTTATCTTACTAACTGAAACAAGGATGCATGCTTTTTAGGAAAACCAAGTAGGAGAGTTCGTTCTAGAGAATGGAGAAATGATGAAGTAGAAGTTGAAAATCTTATCAATCAATGAATATGAGCCTTACAATGAATTTGAGTATTCATCATCATTTATTCTAAGATTGCAAAATAAACAATGAGAGGTAGAAGCCATTAAAGAGACATTCCAATTAGATCTTGATAGTGATAGCATCGTCCCTTTGCCTCAACTTAGCCCCGCTCAATAAATGAGTACAATAAGTAGAGGGATTATTAGACATGGTTTTTCCCATGCTCTTCCTAAATGGGGGCACACTACTACAAGTTAGAAGTAGGGGAGCTCCAATGCATGAATATACTTTACATCTAATAAGATACTCAAGTTTGAAAGATATATAAGATTTTGCTACTTTCTCTACAATCTTATAATGTGTCATCAAAGCCAAAAAAATTGTTATAGCCCAGAAAAATATAGAAGATAACATACCAAGTACAATACAAGACCTTTTCCAACACCTACACAATGTACCTACTAATCCATTAGCAAAGCAACTCATGTGTTTTGGCAATTTCTCTATGAGGAACATGATCATATCCGAGTAAGTACCTCATCAAACTAATAACAATACACTGGTTGGGATCTCCTACAATGTTCTTCACACTCATTATAATTGAAACAAAATGGCTTGACCTCCATAAATTATTTGCAAATAATAGCTTGGCACCGATACAATACTCAAGAAACTAACTTTAAAAAAAAAAAATCAAAAACCACACACAACATCCATATACCTATAGTTGTGATTTATAATATTCTATGAAGAAGTCAAAGAAATTTTAACACAAAACTATATTGGTACAAATATGAGTGGAAACACTATGGTTGTGCTCAAATACATGGTTTCTTGTGATTGGCGTGCATACCAAATATGGACACACTTAATTGGAACAATAGCATTGAACTAGACAGAGCTACAAATTTGATAAATGCATTAATATGTGGAATCCTTGTAATATATCCCAAAGAAGCCACATAACATATTGATTCCCTCTAAATGATTCATGCTTGCTAAACACTATAAAGATATTTTTTTCTAGCCCCACATGACAAACTATGAGGAGTTAGTTGATTGTGTAGAAAGGCAAACCAAAGTTATTGAGGGAACTTGTTATACAAGAAGGGATAGAATGTTGAATGCAATTACAAAGCTCTATGAATTAAATGCATAGACTCTACCTTAATATGTGACAAAGAAGGTAAAAAAATATATAAAAAATAAATGGTAGATATATACACTCTAAATTTTAAGTCACATTAAACTCAAGCAACCAAGATTATCTACAAAACCAAAAACAACCTTCCACAAGAGAGTAGTAAGAAATTAATGCTAGATTATAGAATGCATACAAGATACATAATGTATACAAGGAACCTTTATTATATAGGAAAGTGAAAGATGGGACAACATAGGATTATGAAAAGTATGACATAAGACATAAAAAGTAAATGACCTAAATGGTCCTTAAGTAAACTTAACTAAGTGTGAATATGAGCTAGATGGGAACTAGTTAGGTAATATACACCATTCAGTTCAACACCCCCATTAAGTGCAACTTAGGGAGGAACAAATAATATAAAATGCAAATATGCATCCTCCTAACAAGGCCTTATTAGCTACCCATGTACAAATTATCTCTCACAAACAAAGTAGAGGAGAAAAAACAAATGGAAAAATCCCTCTCAAAAAGAGAGAAAACATTCAACCAAACATGTATAAGTGATGGAAGGACTCAACATAACCCCCAAAGGACTACATCCATCACATATGTATAATCAATATCCCTTCCATAGGAGAGAAAGCTCGTGAGACTATAGATATATCTCACCCAAAAAGAAGTAGATCTTGTGCCAATGGTAAATGCTTGAAGATGAATATCGAATATAATCCAAAATCATGTAAAACAATATTTCTACCCTTAGGAAGAAATGAATCCAAGAGTGTATGTATAGAAAATTCAACACCAAGAAGAGATATGAGGGAGGAAGTCTCATGATATGTTCCTTTGAAAATTGTTCAAGTGTCCACATATAGAAATCAAAGGATGTTACAGTATAATGAGGTGAAAATAATAAAAAATCCATGAAAACTCGTGAAGAAAAATCTCTAAAGACAGATTATGTGATTAAAGGTGTGATGTAGCTATCATAAAAAAGGAAATGGAATTCCTCAAGTATGTTTGTCAAACTACAAGATCCAAGATTCACAAAAACAACCTACAATACGTGTCAAAAAAAAATCCCACAAAGCTAAATTTGAAAGACTATAAGGACCCTATTGAATTGAAGTACTGGAAGCAACCATAGAAACACTTAACTTTGAAGAAGCACAAAGTGGAGGATATGGAAGCTTAGCACAAGTCTCAAGAACTAGAGTACATGAAAGAACATGGTTCAAGTGACCAAACTTCTCATAAATACAACTCACACTAGATGAATGAGTGTGACTATCAGCCAAAGGAACTACAATATCATCAAGGGGTAAATGTGAAAAGGTGTACAACTGAGATGCATGCTCAAAAATCCCAAGAATAATGACCTCTCTACTCTCCAAGTCTCTAACAATCATTGAATCAAGTGTGAACTCAACAATCTTCCTTGCTCCACTATGTGCAATCAAATAGATAGAAAGGATATTGATTGATAAGGATGGAACATAAAATAGATCATTGATATTTTCTTCTCCCATGTTAATAAATCATTTCCTAAAAACATGTGTATATTTTTTGTTCATCATCAAGATGTGTGGTAAAGTACAAGGCTTAAATGAAAAGAGCATACCTTATGATAAAGTCATATGATGTGAAGCTCCAAAATCAAGAAGTCATCTCCTTGACTCGTGACTTGTAGATGCAAAAAGTGTCTTACCCTTCAAATTTTATATCCCATTAGCCACTTGAGCTATCCCTAATTATATAAATGATGATGGTGTAGAAGAAGAAGAAGAACCAGATGACATTGTTGAAGGAAATTTGATTTTATTCTCTAAAAGAAGGTACTTCAACTCATAAATTTATTTTTTATAAAAATTATGTTCATTGTGTCTAATTATATTTTAATAAGAACATATGGGTCTCTCCTTCTTATATATATCCTCTTTAGAAGAGGTGGGAGGCTCATTAAATTGTGTCTCATATTTTGGTTTCTTCTTTCCTTTCTCTTTGGGTGATTGGGCTATCTATGGTTGACCCTTAGGAAGTGCATGTAATTGGATAAGTTTAGCTTGTTCTCTACTCAAATGGTCACAAAATATCTCAAAATAATACATATTAAATCATCACCTAGGGCATCCATGGTCTAAAAGGTAGAATAAAAGACTACATATGGGCCTTTTCACTTAGACAAAATCAAGAATGTAGATTTCTTATCAAATTTATCCTTCCCACAACCAAACAATTGAGATCTCAAAGATTTGAACTTAACCAAATAATATTCAATGGAACGATATGTATTAGGAGAGAGAGGAGTGAATTTTGTCTTTATTTATAAAGCACATAATTCACTAAATATACCAAATAGATCTTTGAATTTCTTCCATTCTTGATTAGGTGTTGTATAATCCTTAATATAGAACAAGAAGTTGTCAAAAATATATAAAACAATTAAACCTATAGCCTCATCAAGTTTGTTCTTGTAATCATATCTCTCATACTCTACTAAAATCATGTTGTGTATCACCCAAAGTAGACCATAAACATTTAGATAGAAGTAATCATTGCATCTTTATTTTCATATATGATATTATGAGGAATAAGGAGATCCTGAGTGAATTAAAATTAACTATTAGAGAAACAAAAATTAATAGAGAAACATAGACAATTTACAATAATAATTTGCCTTAGAACCTCTAGAATATGAATCAAGACTAAAATTAAAGCTCCCCAACAAAAATCAACCATGGATTTTAACATTTTTTGAATAAATGAACCAAAATGCTCAAAATAACTTCAAACTAAAATACTAATATCTAATTAGGATAAAAAAATGACATGGATGGATTTTTATTTCTTGAAAATACTTTTCTAACACCCATAAGAAGTCCAAATTTGGACATTATGGGTATAAGATATAGATTGTCACAAAATGTAACCAAGCATGGGCTTCAAATTGAAATAATAGATACCTAAGGAAAAATATAAATAAAATATATAAACTATGAAGTGCTCAAAACTACATTATTGATGCTTATAAGAGTGCACAAAACTAATACTCTTGTGAAAATTTATGAAAATTTATACCCCGTCAATAACAATGCTTCCCTTAGGGAAAATAAAAATGGGCCTTGTCACTATTAGTACAACACCACCAACCTATGTGATGGGTTTGGGTGCTCATCAATTGTGGTGTAGCTAATGTGAAGTGGCACAAATATATGGTGGTGTGGAGGCCATAATTGGGTGGCATGGGTTTTTATTGGCATAGATCAACAAAAAAACCTTAAATGCCTTGAGATCTTGTTGCTCCTTGGGGCTAGGAACTCTAGGCCCCACTTGTTGGGAGGAATTGGAGAGTTCAACCTCATTGACCATCAATTTAAAAAATGCTATGTGCATTTTGTCTTGGATGTCATCACCCCTAGTGAAAATATTTTTTATTAAAATGAGTAAATTATATATATACTAGTCAATAATGTAGGATGGTGTCAACTAACATAGATAATATTTTGTAGAATCTCATTTTCTTCTAACTATATGTATAACTATCTATTTTCTAACAAGTATAGATTATAATTTCATATGAATTATACATATTCATACAACTATGTGGATTTTTTTGATATTTTTTTGTAAATCCTCAAAAATGAAAAAAAATTATATCCAAAACCTATCAATTTTGTAATAAAATTATAGTTTTGAGCCTTCTAGACTCAATTGAGGGGTCCATTTTGCACCAAGATTCACCTAAAAAAAATCTTGTAAAAAATACTGAACCAAATTAAGAAGGGCCTTGCAAAACAAAAGGTCTTATACCATGTAAGAGTCACACAATAGATTCATGAAGCCATAATCACCTACAAAATTAAAAAATAACCTTCCACAAGAGAGCAACGAGAAATGGATAGATCTTACAATGCATACAAGATATATAATGTAGAAGATAAATTTTACTTATATGTATAAGGTGAAAGACTGGATAATATAGGATTACATGACACGTAATATGAAATAAGATACAAAAAATAAATCACATAATGTGCTCTAAGCAAATTTAACTAAGGGTGAATATGGCCTAGATGGGAACCAATTAAGTAATATGTCACGTTCACACCAACACTTTTTAGGTATATGATATAGTATTAATAATATGTGATGTTATATCATAAGTATCAAGTAGATTATTCTTTGGCTAGAAAGAAAGGTGAAATTCTCTCATAAAGAAAGGTTCAAATAATACCACTAATCATGAGTATAGTGTTTGATCATGAAAGATCTAAGAAATAAATATTCACCACATAAAAAAATTGATAACTACCAAGTATTTAATCATGATAGATATTAAATTCCTAATAAGGCATTCGAGACATATAAATTGCAATATTTTTTACAATACAATGAATACAAAATGACATAATATGTAGAAAGAGATTTTCCAAGCCATCAAGCCCACACTAACATATAGAAAAAAATAGTACACTTAGAATTATCTAAATGTATCCTTAAACAAATCCCATTATAAAAATAATAGTAAACATTTGTGTTCACAAATATGAGGGTACAAATCTCGATCTTAGCCATAAAAGACACGGTATTAATAAAATAATAATTGAATCTCATCCTTCCTTAGAATGTATTCTTATAAAAAATATAAGGTACTATGAAAAGAAAAAGGATGTGAAAGAGAATATGGATTGGAGTTTCAATTTTGTAATTTATTTTTTAAGTAAATTAAAATAAAATATTTTTAAATAATTTTAAATTAAAATAAAATAATTTAGAAGTAAAATAAATTTATTATAGAAATATAAATACATTAATTTTAAAAATAAACTATTTAAATTTTAGAATTATTTTATTTAATTTTAAAAAATAAAAATCATTTTATTTATTTATCTTGTTTATTTTATTTTTATTTCAAAAGCTTTTTTTAAAGAAACAAGGGAGAAAAATTTAATCAAAGAAAAGCATATAATTACAACAAGGCAGCTAAAAGTCCCAAACATTCAAACTAAAATCAAAGTAAAGCTCTAATGAGAAACCACGGGGATCCAAAAGACAACCACACCACCATCCTCCCAACACCAAAGAGCATGCAACCAAACCAACCCCGCGCATCTAATCTTTTTTATCCTCATGAAGTAATTGTGCCAACCACTAACTTTTTTATTGATCTAACTGACTCTAGTTCTAGATAGTCCACTCCTCCAATTCATCAAATGCTCATTTATCTAGACCATCAGCCACTTAGTTCCATTCCCTAATAATATACACAAAGTAAATAGAGTCAAAATTTGAGGCCAGATGGAGAATTTGTTTGGCAATAACACTCAATCTCCATGAAGAATCCTAAGAATCCTATTTATTTAATAGATAAACTAAAATCATAGAGTCCATTTCACAAATAACCTTCTTCCAACCCAACTCACAAGCTTTCTCCAAAGCCTTAGGAATAGCCCAATCCTCCATTTGATTATTTGAATGCAATCCCATATAAATGGAGAAAAAAATTGAGCACAACCCCTACTATCATGACCCACTCCACCAATGCCAACGGCCCTTGGGTTACCTTGAGTAGACCCATCTATGTTAATTTTATAGAATCCCTCAAGGGGTGGACTCCACTTTCCCTCTCAATTCACCTTCCTGGACAACTTCTACTTGGAACCTGAATGAACCTAATACTTTGAGGCCATAGATAGTCCCAAGAGGGAAATAAGACTAGAATCGGTTGAGGAAAAAAGCCCCATTAGATCAAACTTTTCCTCTATAGTCTCCTTAAGCATGCTCTTAACCCTGAACAAGATCTGGAGAACAACCTGACGATAATCCTAAAAAATCTGCCTATTTCTCTCTAGCCAAATCTTCTAGATAGTGAGGGAAGGGCCTAATTCCCAGGTTACTGCTAGGAAGGATGCATAAGCCAAAGGAAGTCCCAAATTCTCCCAAAGATCATGCATAGATGAAGCTTACAAAAATGGTCTCTTCCACAGCTTCCACCACAGCCTCCAAGTTTTTGACAAGAAGGAGCATTGGAAGAAAAGATGATTGGAGGTTTCTTCAATGTTCCCACAAAGAAAGCAAAATGAAGGGCTCGAGAATCATCTTTTCCTAATATTCTCCCAAGTGAGGCATTTATTTAAGCTTAACAACCACATGAAAAAATTACACTTGGGTCATCCATTTTTATTCCAATTTCATTTCCACCAAGGACTCTCTCCCAAGTCACCATGTTGACCCTACAAAGCAACATAACCTTGTGCCACCGTGTATTTCCCCTTAGGATCATTACCCCAAGCCAATACAAACCTATCCTCAAAAGAACAACAAGGGCGCTTGGAAAGAATAGAAGCCAATTTAATTCTCTCCTCCTATGATCCCCTTCTAGGCCAATTACTGGAATGATGCCATTGATACACCAAAGAGATCCCTAATGAGGAAGAGCATTTACATCTATCCACATTGGACCATCCAACCTCCACAAAAATTTCACTTAAGCCTCAAAGGTGGGGATGAGACGAAAGGATCTGTGGTTGACCATCCCAAGAATAAAACCAAAAGTGAGCTCAATAACCTTTATAGATAATCCAAAAAAGACCATCCTTAATGAGGGTGAAACCCCTATTTATAGTGCTTCATATCACAGAGCCTTTACCATCTAATTCCATACATGGGATGTCCTCATTATCAACACCACGTAGATATTTATTTAATTCAAAATGCAATCCCAGGGCTCGTCAGAAATAGTGCACCACCTCTAGTATAATTTTATTTCAAGAGCAAGACTATTGTGCCCAGACTACTTAAGACCCAAACCACAATACTCCTTGGGTTTACAAACCTGGTCCCAACTCACCAAGCTCCATTTTTTATGCTCAATATTTCCAACCCATATTTCATAGCAAGGGAGTCATATTCCTTAAGAAAACCTTTAGGATTAGATAAAACCATGAACCTATACAAAAGGAGAGCCTGTAGAACTAAAGTTAAAAGAGTCAACCCGTCTACAAAAGATAACCACCAAAAAGTCCAATGGTTGACCTTTGATCAGAATTTATCCAAGATCTTCTATCAGTGCCTCTTATTTGGGATTCCAATACAAAGAGGAATACCCAAATAATCCACAAGAAGGCTTCCAATCTAAAAATGCAGAATGTGGGAAATTATGTTCTGAACCAATCTAGGAGTATTGAAGAAAATGATACAATATTTACCCTCATTAATATTTTGACTAGAAGTAGCTGTATAAATATTGAGAACCTTCTTGAAATTAACTGCCTCATCAATTCTTTCCAAACCCATCAGAGCAGTGTCATTAACAAACTGGAGGTGGATCTGAGAGTCTAAACCACAGTCTTAGCTCTAGCCTTTAAGAAGGCCAATATCCTTGTACCACCTCAATAGTCTACCAAGACCCTCAACCATTAAAATAAAGATATATAGAGAGAGAGGATCTCCCTACCTAAGACCCCTTGAAGTAGAAAAAGTAGGAGTGGGAGATCCATTAACCACAATAAAGAAGAAGGACAAAGTCACATGGCTCATAACCCAAAAGATCATGTCTAGATGAAATTCAAAAGCCACTAGCATACACTAGAGAAAGGACCACCTGACTATGTTATAGGCTTTAGACATATCCAATTTAATGAACATGGATTTCTTCTTAGAAGAGTACATGAAGTGCATAGCTTCCGTCGCAACCACAATCCCATCCATAATTTGTTGACCTTTGACAAAACCCCCCTATTCCATTGAAATCAAGGGTGCCAAGAAATTTTTCAACCTTTTCGCAATCAGCTTAGTAATAATCTTAAAAGTCACATTACATAAGGTAATAGGCCAAAAAAATATAAAGAATTGACCCCTTCTTTTTTAGGAATAAGACCAAGAAAGGTGGAATTAATTGATTTTAGCATCTTCTTATTAGTCTGAGACTCTAGAACCACCTCTAGCAGATCAAATTTAAGAGTATCCCAGAACTCCTGTAAGAACTCTATCAGGAAGCCATCAGGACCAGGAGCCTTACCTTTCTTCATCTAAAAACAATGCCTTCCAACTCCTCCAAAGATACAGGCTTTTTAAAAGGAAATTATTCATCTCCCTAGATACCATCGAAGGAATACCTGGTCAAGGACAATATCTCCTCATTCAAATCCAACTAATTTTCCTTTGTGAAAAGGGAAGAGTAGAAACTAATCACCTCCTCCGAAATGGCTTGGGAAGAATTAAGATGATCCCCTTGGGCTGAAATAAGAGAAGTAATATAATTACCATATCTTCGCTCCTTAACAGAATTATGAAAAAAAAATTGTGTTTTTGTCCCCTTCCTCAAGCCAATCAATGTGAGATTTATGTTTCCAAAAGATATCCCAAATATCCTATTCCACAAGTTCCCTAGAGATTCTAGTCTCTTCTTGAAGAAAATCCATAGTCAACCCTCCTTAATTTTGAAAGTAATGTTATCCAAATGAGCTTGAATTTGATTTTTCTCAAGAAAGAGATTCTCAAAAGATGATGTGTTCCATTTTTATGTTTGTATTTAACAAACAAAAGCCTCTTAAAGAAGGAAAACATTGCAGTACCAAAGGTGGGCTTTCCTTTAGGCCACCATATCTCAACCATCTAGCACAAACTTGGATCATGAATCCACATGAGCTAGAATTTAAAAGGAGGGTTTTTGGACATAGAGAACAAAGGGCAAGAGAACATGATCGACCAATTATTTGATCCTTTCCATCCCAAGACCTCAAAAGAAGAAGCCTAGCTATTCCCAATCCAATTGTCTGAGACAAAGAATCTATCAAGCCTCTCATAAATAAAACCCTCCCCACACCTTTTTTTATGTTGGGTGAAAGTATTGTTACTAGGCTTCACATCTAATAGCTTGAGAAATGAAATATTGTCACACATCAAGGATGAAGTAGGACCCAGGCAACCAACTCCCCCAGATTTTTCCTCCAAATAGTAAATAGAGTTGAAATCTCCTACAAGAATCCAAGGACACAACAACATCATAGATCTAATGAATCTAACTTGAGACCGAAACACTATCTTACAAGTGATAGATCATTAGGAATATAAACATTACAAAGAAGAATAATTGTCCCTAAATCAAAGCAGGAGGCAAGCACAGAAAGTGAATTCAAGTTGGCCACCCACCAAAGAGGTGTTAACCTACATTGGTTCCAAAGACAAGCAACATCACCAACCAAACCTTGGGCTCCAACACATTGGTAAAGACCTCTCTTCCAGACTTTGGAAGAAACATTCATCATATCATCCATAGAAATTTTAATCTCTTGGATAAATATAATGTCAGGATTATGATCATGAATCAAATCACAAGTAGCCTTTTTTCTAGGGATGCTACCTAGACCCCTTGCATTAGACGATAGCACAATAATTTTTGGGATGAGGCAAAGTCAGTGTCCAGTGTCTTGACAACACCTAATTCCACTAAGGACTCTCCCATAATCTTCATCTTTTCTAGATCCTTTTTCTTGCCCACCTTTTCCAACTTATCCATTGCCCCCTTCTTTAAGCTCTTTTGATTGATTCTCAACAAGGGCATGTTTTTCCTTTTTCCATGTTCCTTAACCCTAGAGTCTAAAGCAAGATCAAAAGTAACCTTAGTATCTACATGCTCCCAAGGGAAATCACACAAATATTTTTCTACCATAACAAACCCTAAATCCCCTTCAATCCCTTGATCATTCACCAAGGTCTCAAGAAGGATTGGTGACATAGGACCACCCTCCTTTGAAGCCTCAGTAGAACCCACTCTATGAATAGGAACTTGGGGAATATGAGGAGTCGGGTCCATGCCTTGTATATCTTGATCCCTAAGAGTAAGATCATGCTCCATTGAATCAAGGTCCTCAATTTTCAAGGACATCAAACCTATTACCAAATATTCCCTTTTGCATGGCCTTGTTTTGTCGAGACGAACCCCTTACCATCAACCAGGTGTTCACAGGTATAAACCCATTAGAGTCTACACCAAAATGGTAAGGCTTCATAATCAGACCTGTTGAATCCAGCTCATGCTTCCCAATCTAATTTCAATATATTCTTGCAATGGATTGTTTAGATTAATTTCCATGCAAATTCAACAAAAAGTAGTTACCCTTCAATCGAGGGTTTATCGAGAGGGACCCAAAGGTTTCCCAAAAACTACAGCAATAGAGTGCAAGATTTCCTTACACAAAAACTCTATTGGAAGTTGGGGCAATTAGATCCATGCAAGAATTTTTGACAGGAGTTCTTTCTGAAGGATCAAACCCCAGATGTCATGGTTTGATAAAGAGATCTACTAATCTGGAAAACACAACGAGAAAAAACCATTTGCACCTAAGATAATTTCCATATCCCCTTCTAAGTTTCAATTTCTATGGGCCTATGTCTCCAACAAAGATAGAGAGATGCACCTTCCTATGAACTTACAGATTAAAGAGTTCTATGTCAAGTACAAAACATCCTCAGCAAGCATTTGGGTTGCTCACCACCATTAGATGATCCTTGCTCCTCTCTAGACAGCCATTTGGTTTTGAGTGCATCTCCAAAGGATGATTAAGTCATGATTCCTCTGCAACATGCAAGAGGAAATTCACCACATCAACGTGCCACAATTTTAAGGAATCCCCATTCACAACAGCAACTTTAAAAGAGAGCGAAGGAGGGTCCTCGGGAACCCCAAAGGGCACCATGGCGGCCAAACTAAAACACACACACAATAGAAAAATAAGATAGGAAAAAAGATTGAAAGCTACATGAAAACCCCAATGCCACACTTTGCATGTGATAGATCTCACACCACAAAGAAAATTTGGGGTCGTCAATGAACATGCATAGCCTCCCACAACCAGGAACATAGCACACATGCTGAGCACAGCTACACAGCTTGCACAGTCGCACGACCCCCTCATTTTGCCATCAATCTTCCTTTCCAAAATCATGCACATCCATTCCCTCAAAAACTATTTTTATTTACTAAATAATTATTTTATTTATTTAATTAGTTTTTCAACAAATAATCTAAATAAAATAAAATCATAAACAGTTGTAAAGTAAAATAAAATAATTTAAGTTTGATATTTTTTCATATTTTTAGATAGATCTGTATTTAAGATATCGATACTAATTTAATCAAGAGCTACAAAGCAGCGAAGTTCCTGCCAAAATGTGCAAGAATAGTCATGTTTTTTATTTGTTGTGTTTGTTATGTTTTAGCAACAATGTTGATATTATAACAACTTAATACTAATTTTGAAATTTTTCAAATGGTGACATGTAATACCATAAACAATATCAGGAAATAAGGCAAGTTGTTACAAACAAGAAACATGTATTGTCCTTTCAAAATCAACAATTTGTGTATTTAGATCAAATAGACAACTCCTTGGTTTGACTAGTGGATATAAATTTGGAGGGAGCACTACGATAGATCTAGACGAATTCAAGCTTGATTATATCACCACAAGTGCATAGAACATCTAATTTTACAAATCACTATAATATTAAGAATTAAAACTATAAAATTTGAAGAGTTAACTAATTGTAAACAAATGAGGAATACAAGAATGGATTTTGTACTATATTAAATTTTCTAGAGAGTTTGACAGTTATAGTTGTAGACATATAAAAATGTCCTAGACCTACAAACCACATTTTTTTGTCTTATCATATTTTGTCTTTAGTCCAAATTCAACTATTAATTAAATAGTTCTCAATTATTTAATTAATTCATGTCTTTTATTCCTCCTAACTATTTATTTATTTAAATGCATCGCTAATTTTCTAATGTCTATTCATAATTAAATAAATTCATAAATTTATTTAATTATCCTTTGTCCATTATTTCCTCTTGATTATTTAAATAAACAAATCTTATTTATTTATTTAAATATGTCATTAATTTCTAATGTCTTATAATTAAATAAATTCTTTAATTTATTTAATTACTATCCACCTTGGCCTTTTCTAATTTTAAATAAAATTATTTATTTAAAATTGTCTCACTTTCTAATTTTCTTTCTCCAAGTAAATAATTTCAAAATAATTATTTGTTGTCACATGACCCCACCACTTTTGAATTAAATTAATTTTTAATTCAAAATGATAACTTTCCTCCATAAATCAAATAATTTCTGATATTATTTGATTTTCTAGCTCTTTCTTTTTTTGTGCCATTCTTATCTCCTTGTCACATGCAATCTTCTCAATTGATTTGATTTTCTAAAATCAAACCTTGGTCATTCATTTCAAATTTCACCCTAATGTTGCCCTAACCCTAATTGTGGGTTGTCACATTCAATCTCAACCATTGATCTTAAGGCATTTGTCAATCTTTAATCCTAGCCATTCATCCAAATTGACTTTTCTATAAAATGGAAATTTTGGCCTCATTTGAGACACTTCATCTCTTGGCATCTACATTTTATGCACACTTTATGCTCTTGGCTTCTTGACTTCATAGGTTATTTATGCATATTTTAGGCTTGCTTCATAGTTGCTTAGTTGCATTGTGAGGTCTTTAGATCTAATCCTTCAATATTTGCTTAGGACATTGGCATAGTCATAGGTTGCTCATCACAAATCTGAGGGCAAACATAATATTGCAGCAAATAGAGAAGGTGCAATGAAGGTTATTCATGGAGATTGGAGAAATTTGGTGAGATCTTTATTTATTTTTCATGATTTTACTCCTTTGTTCTTCATTGCTTTGCTTTGGGTTATTTTGTTTATGCTTATAATGCTAACCTGGTAATTTTCCCTAAGTTACATTGGTTAACCTAACTCCAAAACACTCATTTTTGTAGATTTCCATAAGGCTTTTTTTCGTGTTTTTGCAGGTACAGGTACAGAATGCCACATTTGCAACTTTTTGAGTCGCATTTGCAACTTTTTGAGCCGCATTTTCAACTTTTTAAGCTGAATTTACAACTTTCTTGGCCACATTTGCAACTTCCTAAGCCGCAATTGCTATGTTGTGACACATTTGATCTATGGAACAACACAACCACAGTCCCAAGCCGTATTTGCTAACCAAAATGACACATCTACTCTATTGCAATGCATTTGCTATGTAGAATGACACATCTGCCTGGAAAATTTTGCTTTTGGTGTTGCAACGCATTTGCTGTGTAGAATGATGCAATCGCTTGGTAAAATTTTATTTTTGGATTTTACAAAATTTCTAGATTTTCTCTTTTATGTTTAGTAGGTTTGAGATTTTGGGTTACTAATTTGGTTGTTTACAGCATGTGGCAAGTTGGAAAAGGAGTTTAACCCTTGTTTGTTGATTTTTTTAAAATTCCTTTTACAATCCTAAATCAAACAAACAAACAATCTACAACTTGTATTCACATCTCATTGGTTAAAATGAACATGCATACTCACTCATGGGCTTAAAATGAACACAATCTTGCATTGAAACTCATTAAGGCTAAAATTTACATGCATTTTCATGACATGGGCTTAAAATGAACATTGCTTGTCTCACATTGAATTAAGTTTAAAATGAACAAAGTGTTTGATGTGTTTCTCTCACATTAATCTTGTATAATTAAAATGAACAAGTGTTTGCAATTTGTGTAACCCTGATTCAATAATAGAGGTATCCTCTCCCCTTGCGCACTTGTGTGATCTTGGGTGCAAGAGAAATTGTTATTGACTCTAGGAATTGGGCCTTCCTTGGTGGGAAAAAGTACTCACCCCAAGGTGACTCAAACCAGCAATGGAGCTCTTTAGTCGAGCTACTCTCGACCGGTATACAAATGTGAATCCTAATGGAAAACTTAGGATTGTGAATGCAGATGTGTCACACAGACAAGTGAATTCCCCAAAAACCTATTGAGCATAACCTGTTCAGGCTGGAATTCCTCCTTATCGAAGCTAATCTTGCCTCATGTGTGGCCACTCGAACAGGAGTCCTAAACTAAAAACCTTTGTGTAGTTTCCAAAAACCCATCTATTCATTGGTGTAGCAACGGTCGTTGCCAAGGCATCCACATTCTCACAGTTCTTAGTAGAGGTGAAAAGCCTTCCATGGGAGATTTATGGGGGCTTGAAGCTTGGTTGATGCAAGAAGTGAGTGCAATGTAAGGGGAGCCAGTGTGGCCAAGCTTCTAGATCACTCTCTAAGAATAAGTGCAACTGGGGAAACCCATGTGGAATCTAGTGGATATAGTCCTTGCCTAGCCTAGGATTGTGCTTGTCTTCATTGTGCATGTTTTAAAATATTCAAAGACAAAACATTTTGTTTTCCAAGTGTTTTTTGAAACAATGAACAAATAAACATCCTTCACAGATTTGGAAAAACACACTCAAACTAAAACAATCTTGAAAATTTGCCAAAATTGCAAAGAAACTAGATTTTTATTCGCTCTGTAATGCAATTGCTGCCTAAAACAACGCATTTTTCTGCCACCCAAAAAAACATAGTTTAGGTTGCATACCTTAGGCTTAGGTCATACCTTTGCATTATCATTCTCTAGACTTCACTATCATGTCTTCCATTCACCTCGATATGCTTGCTAGTCAAGTTGAATACCAGTTACTCCGTAAAGGTCAATACCAAAAAGTTGTAGACTTCAAAAGACAATTCCTCAAATAAAAATACCAACCAACCACAATCCATAGTCAATCACCCACATATCCTTCGTACCAACAATCCATAAGTCCTAGTCATTCAACCATCTACCCTCACTATCAAGAGTCCCTTAGTACATTCCATTCCATTAAGTCACAACAAACGTCCACTTATCCTAACCTTGACAAGGGAAACCAACCATCCACTAATCCCTTCAAAGCCTCCATGTCCTATCCTAGTCCTTCATCCACTATTCCATTCCAAGGCTCTACATCTTATCCTAGTCCACCACTCATCAACCCCTTGCAAGTCTCCACATCCTATCATAGTCCTTCATCCACTAATGCTTTCCAAGTCACTCCATCCCAATCTGGATTTAGTCATGGAAACACATCTAGTCATGGTCTCCAAAATCACATCCCCTTTAATAAACTTTAGGATGCATGTAAAAAATAAATTTCAAAGCATGACATCATAGCATCACCTTCATGTCAAGATCAAAGTAGTCCATCCCATGACCCCATCTTTAAGTCCATTCTAGAAGTCCTCCTAGATATTCATGGCATTCAAAATACACCTATCCTTGATCAAGATCCCATTCCCAATCATGTCATCCAAGACAATCCCATCTTTGACCAAGACACTACCATTGACCAAGAAACCCAAAACGATCCACTCCTTGACCTGTACGCTATTCATGATCAAACACTTGACGATGACCCTATCCAAACTCTAAATGCATCCATTTTCCAAAATGAGACACTTGCCTCCATGGGACACATAGATGATCTCCCTCTGTAACAAGAGTCTTCTACTATGGAAATATTTGCAAATGATCAGGCTATAGCTGAATTCACTGGACTCTATGACATTGACCATAAAGACAGTTTCGACATCAACTTGGAAGCACCCGTAGAATCATATGAATCTGATATGTCACAAAATCAGACGAAAGATGTTAATCAGAAAGCTATCACACATGTCAATGAAGCTAAGACATCCTATCAACTAGGATCATCCACCTTTATCAAAGCAGGCTTTCTCATAGATGAGAAGATTCCAAGTAACAACTTTTTCATACACAATGATGGGTTTGCATCTTGCTTCCAAAATGACAAATACCCCATCACAAATAGAATCTATCATAGCATGCAATATCAAGGAAAAGGACTAGGCCTACACAAGCAAGGAATTCTAGAACCAATACAAGTCCAGGAAAATTATAGACATCAAGGTCTTGGCTATTCCTCAGTTGGAGAATCTAATGATGTTAGTGGTACCTCCTTGATATTGGGGGCAACTTTAACTGATACAAACATTAAAATGGGGGCCATGAGTAATCCTTGTCGTAAGGTTGTTTCCAACACTCCTTCCATCCACACCATAAAACATCATTCCCTCAATTGGAACCAACAATGACAAAAGCCTTACAAGTCTAAAGTCCAAAATCAAATGTCAAAGGCCATTGAGTACAAAAATCCAAGTAGACAAATGAAGTTAAAATGGATCCCAAAGAAAAATGGATCAAGCAAAGAAAATATTCTAAATCCAAAAGTCAATCAAAATGTGGAGCCACAAGAAAAGAGGTCTCCACATATAATAAATATCCACCTCCTTCAAAATGGTCATCATGCAAGGAATATAAAATCCATTGCTTCCAACACCTAATATCCCAATCATTCATAAATACCCTAAATATCCTAGTCATGACCAACAAATGCACACATTATGTAAACATAAAGCTTTCACTCATTCCATACACCCCGTGGGATTCAAAAATAAACATTTGGATGCCTCCTTTTATAACGCCAAAAATCCTAAGGGTCCTAGTCCCTTAGGGTACAAAAGCAAGAAACCAAAGAAAAATACATTGAAAAATTCACCCAAACCCATACCTCTAAAAGCAAAGTCAAAAACTAAAATGATATGGGTCCCTAAAAAAATGAAATTCAAATGATGCATCCACCTCTCAAAAATCCCAACCATCCTCCTCATCCCTTCAAAAATGTCATTCCATACAAAAATATCAAATTCCTCCATCCCACATGAAAAGCAAAAATCATAAAATCACTAAGTCTATGTGGGTCCCTAAATGTGCACGTCATCCATCCACTAAGAAAACATAACCATTGCTTCCTACACCACCATCCACTCAAAATATTTAATGTTTTTCATGGTGTGTGCAGCTATTGGTCATGATTCATTTCCATACCTCCACCACCCCATCATTCAACTATTTTCCTACATATTTCACTCACCCTATCCCTATGGTCCATGCTTTTGCATAAACATTTCACCCATTTTCCTTGTATTAGTCCTACATAATCCACATCATAATCCATTTTCAGTCCTACATATAATCCACATCATAATCCATGATCGCACCTGTCATAATCCACTATCTACCTAATCCATCTCACTCTCACGCAATCATCCTACCAACATTGATGAGCATAATGACTTGACATGATCCATGTGATGACATCACACTCTAATGGGACTATCACCTATCATGGAACTAGATGCTTGAGTCCCTCCTATCTATATTCCCCTTCTCCTATCCAAAAAAAAGTCAAAAAAGTCACCCAAAAAAAAATCAAAAAAAGTAAAGAGAAATTTCTTTGTCCAACTGTGAAAACTTGGTAAACAGGCGCCTTGGATAAGTACCATGATGAAAATCTGGCAAACAGGCATCATGTGTAGATTGATCTTCTATGCAACTTACACTTGGGGGAACAATGTCTCATCCAACCTATCATTTTCATCCTATCATTCCCTATCATAGCCTACCATTTCCATGTCATCTTACCATCCTTACCCACACCTACATAAACCCATCAAGTCCATTCATCCTCTCTTCCTCCTTTTGATCTTGATAAAGATTGGGGGAAAAAATGTTGACACATGTTTTGGATGTCTCTTGGCATACCTTATCCCTTCCAAACAACCCCTTCATTATCCATCTTATCATCCTATTATCCTAAGCTTTATCATGTCAAATAATAACTACAATGGGGCATGTTATTCCTATGCGACATAGTCCTTGAGATCACACCTTTGCTCTCTTACGCATACATCCATTCCATCCATTATCGCCTATCTATCCTACATCCACCTAGACTTGGTTTTCCCTTGTCATTGGTATTTAGCACAAAGGCTACCCAAATTGTCATCCATTGACATTCCAAAACATCTCAAAAAAAAATGGTAAAAAGTCCTGAAAAAATACAAAAAAATCATAACATTTCAAAAATCCAAAAAAATTAAAACATGTCCAAAACACAAAAACATCCAAATAACACTCAAAAATCCCAAAACAGAGTCAGCATTCATCATGTCAGTCAAATAAGTCAGACATAGTCATTAATTTGAACGTTGACATTTAAATCTTGAACCAACAAACAATATAGTCCAATTAGTCATCCAGTCAAAATCAGTCAAATTGCCAAAACAATGTCAATCTCGTCACTCTATGGTCCTCTCCAAGATGTGTCCTTCTTTGACTTGGACCTTGTCAAAACATCATTTTCCTTTCCAAGATGTGTCCTTCCTAATAATAGGCATCATCAAATTGTCAAATTATCAAACCGTCAAACCGTCAAACTGTCAAACTGTCAAACTGACAAGCAATCCACCTTTGACAAACAAATATTGGAAAACACATTGAATGGCTCTTAATTTTTCTAGTCTATTTTGTCTTCTTCTTCTTTTTTTTGTCTCTTGGTCATGTTACTAGCTACCTCGAGGATGTCCCATGAAGGATTTAGAGGTACGATGACGTCTCATGACCTGTTTTTCCTTGATTGTTGTCTTTGGTGTGTCTTGACAAAAAGACTAGGAAACTTCACCCTTAGTATGAGTTAGGAAATTCCTTGTCTGCGACTGTCTATTTTGCAAGTGGATGACCTTGCACACCTTGGTTTGTGTCATACCCTAGTGTTTGTTGTCCATTTGTGTCATTTTAATGCCCAATGTTGATTCAAGCAACACCTATTAGTACTTTGGAAAATATTGAAGGTTTCTTTCCCATCCCACCCCTTTTACATTTCCTCTAGTTCGCGCCTTCATCATCCATTTCGAGATCCCACTTGTGTTCTATGAACCCAACTGTCCTCTCGAGGGGGCATATCGCTACCTCCTCGTCATTCTTCCTCATCCTATTTTTCGTTGGGGCATATATCCTAAACTAAATTTTCTTTGTCACAATGTGACAAGTTGCATTATGACAAAGAGGGGCAAAATGTAGACACATAAAAAAATGTCCTAGACCCACAAACCACATTTTTCTATGTCTTATCATATTTCATCTATAGTCCAAATTCAACTATTAATTAAATAAGTCTCAATTTTTTAATTAATTCATGTATTTTATTCCTCCTAACTATTTAAAAAAATAAATTATATTTGTTTATTTAAATGTGTCGCTAATTTTCTAATGTCTTTCCATAATTAAATAAATTCACAAATTTATTTAATTATCCTTTGTCCATTATTTCCTCTTGATTATTTAAATAAATAAATCTTGTTTATTTATTTAAATATGTCATTAATTTCTAGTGTCTTCTTATAATTAATTAAATTCTTTAATTTATTTAATTACTATCCACCTTGGC
This sequence comes from Sequoia sempervirens, assembly GCA_007258455.2. Taxonomy (NCBI): domain Eukaryota; kingdom Viridiplantae; phylum Streptophyta; class Pinopsida; order Cupressales; family Cupressaceae; genus Sequoia; species Sequoia sempervirens. The sequence goes on along the minus strand of VDFB02058242.1, from coordinate 242,945,719 downwards.
CTTTTCTAATTTTAAATAAAATTATTTATTTAAAATTGTCCCACTTTCTAATTTTCTTTCTCCAAGTAAATAATTTCAAAATAATTATTTGTTGTCACATGACCCCACCGCTTTTGAATTAAATTAATTTTTAATTCAAAATGACAACTTTCCTCTATAAATCAAATAATTTTTTATATTATTTGATTTCCCAGCTCTTTCTTTTTCCGTGCCATTCTTATCTCCTTGTCACATGCAATCTTCTCCATTGATTTGATTTTCTAAAATCAAATCTTGGCCATTCATTTCAAATTTCACCCTAATGTTGCCCTATACCTAATTGTGGGTTGTCACATTCAATCTCAACCATTGATATTAGGGAATTTGTCAATCTTTAATCTTGGCCATTCATCCAAATTTGACTTTTCTATAAAATGGTAATTTTGGCCTCATTTGAGACACTTCATCTCTTGGCATCTACATTTTATGCACACTTTATGCTCTTGGCTTCTTGACTTCATGGGCTATTTTATGCATATTATATACTTCAAGTCAGGATGGTGTGACAAGCCCTATAACTCCCAAGGAGCCAAAGACACATAATCCCAGAGTAGAGATTTGCAATGGAGCTTCAATTAGTCAATTTGCAAATATTGTTAAGGTCAAGCCATCTAGAGAGGTGAATGAAGGGTCAAAACAGTGGTGTTGCCAAGATGACAGAAGTTCATATGCATTTGTCTCATCGTAAATCCCATGATAGATAAAATGTTAACATCATCTGTTGTAGTAGATAATCATAATTTGCAATGGTAGAAAATTCAAGTGAATGTCTTGTCTATAGTTCCATGGTAGGAACTAATAATTGTAGGAAATATAGGTGTGAAATAAGGAATGAGCATTCAAAAATAAAGTAATAGTTTAAATATTTTTATGAAAATTATTTATATGTTTTTGATACGGTAAGTAGCATTTACAGGGTGATGTACCCTAAACACAGAGAGCCAGTAGGGCCAAAAAAGATCAATTCCAAAAAACATTAAAGACCAAGCCAAAAAGCATACACGGTGGACCAACAACAGACTAACTAGCATTTTCTCAGTTCTTAGACAGGAGATTAACATCATCCCCAACCCATTCCTGGCCTTCTTCAACATTCTTCTTTCCCATTTCATCCTTCATTTAACCATAGAAAGGGTGTTGGTAATACAGTGGACCAGCTTGATAGTGAAATGAGTCAAGCCACATAATTTCTTGTCCATCTTTTCCATTCTTTCCTGCAACACACGAAGCTCCTCCCCATAACCCGCAATCTTCACAGCATCAACACGCTCCATGTCTAGTGGATCCGAGGATTGGGAAGTTGAGTTCTCCTTCTACACTTTGCTAATATCATAAATGGTGTGGGGCCCTCCAACATACTCCTCCTCCTCATCCCTAGACTCCTCCTCGTCCCTACAATCTTTGTTGTCAAACTACTCCTCTTCCGAATCCAAGTGGTTAACCTACACTTTCTCATTAACCACCAGTCACCACCGTAGTCACGACTACCGTGTCCCCCTTAGAATCCCTACCCACAACATGTTTACCTTTGTTGTCCCTGGTTGGAGGCTCCATCAAACCCTTCACATCATCCTTACCTTTCTTCTTTAGGGTAGGTTTGCTAACAATCTTGGCAAGGGTCGACTTGAGCTCATAGAGACTAGCCACAACACTAGTCTAGGAAATTCCCGCATTCCCATTAACCTTCTTAGCAGCAAGTTTAGGCTTATGATATCAGCAGAAACCAGATGGGTTTTCCTGATGGGTCCTTTGGACTCAGACAAGGATATATTGGTCACAGCAGGAGGTTCAATTTCTTCAACACAGACAACAAAAATGGGTTTGGGCGGGCATAATGCAAGATGGAAGTGGTAGAGCCTCATAATGAGGCCTTGGTGAAGCAGTAGGGGAGGAGTATCATCATGGTTTAGGCTAGTAGCCTCAATGCATTTTTCAACAGAGCTCTCTAAATCCTTAAGAAGGAAAAAAGGAAAGATTAACATAATTTTATGTTGGAGGTGATTTAAAAGAGGGAAGTGGTGGAAGTAGTAGGCTTTGTATCTACCTTCTAGGGTCACGTACTTCATTAAGGCGAGGCAGACTTGGTCCCAAGGTTGCAGAAGAGCCTCTCTCTCAAACCCCAACTAGTTACAAACCGATTTCCCATTCCCCATGAAGAAAGCATTCATAATTTCATTATCTTGGGTCTTTGTATGCTTTGGGTACTTCTTACCAGTACTCAGTAGCCTAGTTGCCTACGCTCACTTCCTCATTCACTTCAAAGGAAATACCACCCATAGTCACTATTTTGTCTTTCCATGAGTTAGCAAACTGCACAGATAAATTAGGGTCGTGACCCACTAGAATCTCCATCAGGGGAGCCAAACCACCTTCAACACATATGTGCCACACCAGTGGATCTTTGCGAAATTCACCACAATTGTCAGGCTTCGTTCGCACCCTATTGCCACCCATAATGCCTCTCTCCACACGGAATAACCAAAAAACTTGTGAGAGAAAAAGGTTAGAGAAAATGGTTAAGTGAAAGGTCACCCGCACACTTAGGAATTTAAGCCATACAATGCAGCCTTGGGTAATCAAAGCAATGTATAGGTCGCACACTTGAGGAGATAATTCCCTAAAAGCAATCGTGGCGAACTCATAAATGAAAATCTCCAAACACTTGTGACTAGGTAAGCAGGACATGATGGGAATCGAAGGTTTTCCTTCCACGTTGTTATTACACAGAAACCGAGGCAAGTTGGCCGTGGGGCCAAATTTAGAAACACCTAAGATCCCATCCTTTAGAAGAGGAGAAAAAATAGCGGAAAGGATAGAACCAATTAGGAGCTTTATCTCATAATTATTAGTCACATCAATATTAAAATCAGAAAACTTCATGAATATACGATAGCATAGCGCAATCCCCAAAAGGAGATTACGTAAGGTATGGCCTAGCTTGGCCTTAATCACAAAGTACCCGCCATAATTCCACATGATTCCCTTTTTAAAAATGGATTCTGCCCCATTATTCAAATTTTGCCACTTGTAGGACACCTCAGCATTGAAACCCATCCACATAGCCCATAAGACAAGCATGTGGACCCCCATAAAACCCATAAAAATGCATGATTAGATATTATCATGGATCAAGTAAGGGCTTTTCTCCTTCAAGATTAGACCTTGAATACCTAGCGATAGGTTTCCCAAATTACGCCAACACTTAGAGAATTTCCAATGTGTGCCAAAGTTAGCTAAGGCATCAGCCACTTGATTTCCCTCCCGGTATATGTGGGTAGCAATCTTCAAATTTAACTTAAACAAGAAAAGCCTTATGTCTAATAGAATGTCTTTAGTACTCCACCCTAGTAATCTGCCAAAGTTAATAGCATCAATAATAGACTTAGAATCACCTTCAATATGAAGGTTCTCAATCCCTATAGAAACAGCTAACTGGATGCCCTTTAGCAATGCTCTAGCTTTTGCAATCATAGAAGATTAGATACCAATCCCTCTAGAGTAACCAGCCACAAAATTTCCTTGGCAATCTCTGATAACACCTCCTATGCTAGCTCTGCCCGAGTTTCCTTTAGCTGCCCCATCAAAATTAAGTTTATACCAACCATTTTCTAGAGGCTTCCAAATAGTGTCTCTCCTAGCCAAGGATCTGGAGTTGTCATAGGAGTTTGCATCTATATTTCGATGCCAAGCTTTGGCCATAATAATTTCTCTCTCAGTCGGACCTTTATCTGGGGTTTTCCCTTTAAAGAGCAAAAAAAAATTTGTAATGAGTTGAGAACCAATACCAAAAACCTCCTTCAGACTCATCTCAATGTTCCTAAAAATCCTATTGTTTCTCTCTTTCCATAAGCACTAGCAGATAATGAGGGGAACCTGGTTCCAAATTTCAATAGTTAAGGGGTGGATGAAGGGTCCAGTCCAACTCAATGTAAAGGATGTAATATCCTTACACATAGTCCATTTAATGCCCAAACATTCTATAGCTAGCTCCCACACACCAACAACAAACGGGTAGTGTAACAGCAAGTGGTCCACTGATTCTTCATTGCACTTGCATAAAAACATCTGTTGGGGATCTGGAATCCCCTTTTCCTCAATTTTTTCTAAGAATCATGTTATGGTAGGAATTCCACCAAAAGAAGTTAACTTTCGAGATCATGTGTTGATTCCAAACCCTCTTCGAAAGTTCAAGGACAACACCCTGGTCTGTCAGCAGATTGTAAGCCGATTTAACTGAAAGATCTCCTTGCTTATCATGAGTCCAGAAGAAATCATCCCCCATGTTGGTTGAAGGAAATATAGTAATGGAGAGAAAATCCTACAGGGACTTGGCAAGGAGGCTCAGTTTAGGGGATAAAGGGCAACAAAGGGCCAAATAATTACACTTTCTAGATCCATGTGGGCCAAGGAGGTAATCACTAATATGAACACCAAAGAACTGTTGTTCTAGCCTCATAAGATTCCTAAATTTAGATTTTTCTAGAGGGGAATCAAGTAACCAGGGGTCCTCCCAGAATCTAATTTTATTACCATTTCCAATCTTCCATTTCATCCCAGTCCTAAGTAGACCCTGCATACTGCAAATGCTCCTCCAGGCCAAGGAACCCGAAGGGTGAACACCCGAGAGACAGTTAATCAAAGGTCTATTTTGAAGATACTTAGCATTCATAGTCTTACACCAATCCTTTCTATTCCTCAGTTGGTCCCAGCCCACTTTGGCCATCAAATCCTTATTGGAATGAGAGACAATCCTAATCCCAAGCCCACCATAATTTTTAGGTTGACAGAATTTGTCCCATTTAACCAAAGAAAATTTCTTCCTTTCCTTGGTCCCAGACCAGAGGAAAATCCTTTGAATTTTTTCAAATTTCTCAGCTATATATCTAGGGATCTTGAAAATGGATAGGAAATAGACAAGGATACCTTGAATAACAGCATATAGGAGATAAATTTTACCAGCATGGCTAAGGATGGAGCCTTTCCACCCAACCAATTTTCTTTGGATCCTTTCAAGGACTGAGTTCCAAATGTCAAGAGTGACTTCCTTGACAGTAAGGGGTAAACCAAGATAAACCGAAGGAAGAGAACCACTCATACATCCCAAGACAACAGTCCCCTGAGCCTACAGGTTAGGAGTGTTGTTGAAGAAGTAAATCATACTTTTATTATAGTTAATACACTTCCCAAAACAAGAGTGTGGTTGTTGAGACAATTTTTCCATTTCCTAGCTTTAATCACAGAGGCTTTCCCAAATAGGAAACTATCATCCAAAAATAGTTGGATCAAGTCGAATACAAGGAAGAGGCAGCCTTGATTCCCTTAATGGACCCTTTTGACAATAGCTTAGAAAAGCTCCTACTCAAGACATCCGCAATCATGATAGATAAATAGGGTGAAAGGGGGTCACCCTGTCTGATACCTCTCCTAGCAAAAAAGAACCCAAAAGGAGTCCCATTAACCAGAACATAGTACTTTACCATTGTTACACATTCCATTATGAGTTTGACCATAGATTTGTCAAACCAAAACCTAGCTAAGACTTTAGGGATAAAGTCCCAAATCACCTTATCATAGGCTTTTGAAATATCCAATTTAAGGGTCATACCAACATAGTTGCATCTATCCATGGAATGGAGTAATTCATGAGTGGTTATGGTAGCATCAAGGATATGACGACCAGACACAAACCATTTTTGAGTGGGGTTGATAAGTTTGTCAAGGAGAGATTTGATGTTGTTCACCAAAATTTTAGAGAGGATTTTATAAAAGGTATTGCAAAGACTAATGGGATGAAAATCAATCATAGACTATGGATCAACAATCTTGGGAATTAAGGCTATGAAGGTGTGGTTCAGTTGTTTGAGAATCTTACTAGATTTTTAAAAATACCAACAATCTCCCAAAAGACCTGAAAGAAGGTCGATGGAAAACCATCTGGGCCAAGCGCTTTGTAAGCCCCCATATTGAAAGTAGCCAACCTAACCTCCTTAAGAGAAACAACACTGAGGATCCCAAGGGTATCATTCTGGGAAATGAAGGTCGGGAGAGGGTCCAGCAGCAGATTATCCAGAGTTGGATTAGGAGCCTCAGCAAGGGCCAAAAAATCCTTCTGAAAATAGTCTGCAACCAAGAGACTGATTTGGGTGGATGTGTTGATCACAACCCCCTACTCATTATGCAATTTAGTTATTTTATTCCTTTTCTTATGTTTAATGATAGAAACATGAAAAAAAGAGGTATTTTTGTCACCTTTCAGCCATTGGACCCTGGATTTTTGTTTCCAAAAATTTCCTCTTTCCTTAGAATTTTCTCTCACTCCCTTTGGTTCTCTTTTTCCTGGTTGCAAGTAGGTAGACTAACATCCCCCTCCTCCATTTTCTTTTGTATAATTTTCAATTTATCCCCAACAACTCTTTTTTTCTAGAAAATGTCCCCAAAAACTCTTTTTTTTCAACCTTTCACCATACATTTGATATGTTTAAGTTTAAAAAAGATCTTGAACATGGGGGAGCCATGAACAGGAATATTCCACCATTCAGCAACTTTGTTCTTGAAGTCAAGGTGGGAGTTCCACATTATCTCAAACTGAAAAGGGAACAGTCCAACAACAAAATGGTCATTTGAGATCAATAGCAAAGGATTGTGATATGACACCATCGTGGGCAGAGCCCAAAGATTGGCACTGAGTAGGCCAGTCCAATTATTGGAGCAAAGGAATCTATCTAATCTGACTTGAATTAAGTCCTCCCCAAGACGCCTGTTGGTCCAAGTAAAATCTTGGCCCGTTATGTCAATGTCAATCAAGCTAGTAGAGCCCAGAAAGTTTTCCAAATCAGCCATGCTATAAGAATAATCCACCAGACCACCACTTTTCTCCAAAGGATATAAGGGGGAATTGAAGTCCCTAGCCACCAGCCAACAAGAACCGCTATTAATTTTAACCCAACCTGAAAGATCCTGCCTCATGGAATTTCTAGCATTTCTCTAGTTAGGAGCATAGACATTGATAAGTGACCAAGAGCCACTCGGGTAAGAAAAGGAAACTCCCACACCACTCTGGCAGTGGAATAATTCAAAGCCATTAAACCTAGAGGAGTTCTAAAGCACAGCAAGAACACTTGATGCCCCTTCAGCATCACTATAGGAGTAAGTGGCACCCGACCATAAATACTTAGTAATATTATCAAAATTAGCTTTCTCCATCTTGGTTTCTTGTAAAAGTAACACATCAATCAAGTATGTTCTAAAATGTACAGTTCTTCAAAGCAAGCTACTTATGGGATTTTTTTAGCCCTTGCACATTCCATGACATGACCTTCGGGTAAGTGCACCAAGATGGTTCCCAAAAAGGGGGCTTAAGTGGCCACTTTTTTTTTGAAATTAGGAAATGCTAACCTTGGACGTGAAATTGAGGATAGTTACACTTAAAATTTTGAGATAGAACAAAAACAAGGATCAAAGTGCTCTGAGTCTACTTTCTAAACTACTAATTCATTTTGAAAATGGTAGAGATTAAGGGGTTCAAAAGAGGGATGTACACAAATTGGTGTTGTTTTTGTCAGAAAAACATAACATAGCAACTCTTGTATGACCTAAGCACGGTGAAGTTTTTTTTAGTATTTTTTAAATTGCTATAGTCAGAAGTTAGCTAACAGCATCTAGTTGATGCACAATTTTTTTTATAATTTTTTAATGAATATTTTATTTTTAACTAATTTTCTAAGTGGGCACTTCCTAAAAAGCAGAATTTTGGTCATGCTCCCCTTACAAATTTTGGAAAGTAATATATTTTTTAATTTTTATTTTTTAAAATTTGTAAAATGGAGTCTAGTTTCTAAAAATGTAATTTATTTGAAATTTCGTTGAACGGTTAATTTATAACGAAAAAAACACCAAACACTACTTTTTGACAAAAAATAGACATACAAACAAAAGAAATTATGGATGAAAGGCCTAACATTGTCAGAAAGTGAAAAAAATTACATCGTTGGAAAGCTAAGAGAGAACTTAACATTACCCATGTGTTCGATTTTGTTGATATTGAACTAGATGCAATCCTGACGGTGAGCACGAACCCGATTATGTGAAAAAATGTAGAATTTGCAAAAAACATGTCTCTGGTCATTGGGAATTCCCTCCAAGCCTTTGGGTTGGTATTCCAAGGAAAATACCAATGCTAAGGCTCGGGGATTCCCAAAGCAAAATATAACACAAGCGCGTTATAACGTGCTCGCGTTATGTATTAGTTTTGACATTTTTGCTTCTCCGGGGAACATGTCTAGCAACACATAACGCACTTGTGTTATGTCTTCCTTTAGTTAAATGCCACTTTTTTGAATGTTTGTATGTATATGTATGTTGGTGTGTCATGTATTTATGTATGTATGCATGCATATATGTATGCCTATATGTATGTATTTATGCTTATGGGAGAGAGGGTGAG